>CADCWY010000068.1:0-600000 GCA_902806535.1 Hypoxylon rickii | reverse complement strand
CTAAGTCTATATGAGCATATAGCCCCGAGGCCGTCCGTGACAAACACACCTGAGCCCCTGGAAAGTCATGCCCTCTCGTCAACTCGTGAGACCAGCGGTTTAGTGGCCCACCCGGCGGCAGACACTTGAATTGGATATACTGCGGATCCGACTTGGGATCATCGACAAGGCCAGAGCCAGTCCCAGCTGCCGGATTGTCGCTCATGGTGTGAAGTGACGTCGAAGCTTAGCAACTAGCTACAAAGTACCTAATAATCGATTACCGTATATTGGACGAACGGTAAACTTCGCTGGGGAGTGTCTCCGAATCGAAAAGAATTACTCAGGTATATACGAAGAAGTATATACAAGTTTCTATTCCTCTACTGCGGGGTAAAGCCGTAAACAAATCCAATCGGAAAGACAACGGCGTCGAAGTTCGGAGATTTGTATAGCGACGATTTGGAGCCGGCGGGGGATAATGCCCGGGCCGGGGCGGAGTTGGAGCGGCTAAGTTTCCTGTTCGTATATGGGCTGGGATTGATGGATTTCAAATACGCGAAAGACGACTGGTCAGGCACGCGAGATCTACTCAAGCCTATCATCATAGCATGCCCACTACGGCCCACGTCTCCAAAGTTCGCTCGGTCTAGCACGCGCCTACTGCCAGGTAGCTTCGAACGCCCTTCTAGGCCATTGGCCTAGTTGCGTTTCGGACTTCTCTAAGCTTCGCGATGGTCGGTACCGAGGCCAGGAGGGGAATGTGGAGTTCCCTGCACACGGCACGCGAAGCCTACTACCTGGGTGGGCATGTACCCTAATGGAGAACTCGAAAGCGGCAAGTCTTTTAAATCAGAATTAAACGATTGGGTGTCGTTCATACAGAAGTGTATTTCGTCGGTCCTCTTTATATGTACCTAGTACCTAGTAGATATCGAGGTATTAGAATACCAGTAAGTGAAGTTGAGGAGAGCCCGATGGATGGCAAAAGAGACGAAAGATGATATTCTGTTCTATATAATTCGCGGAACCCCCTAAAACAATCATACAATTGTGCCCGCGGGCTATTCAATTGGAAATATCTATTCGTTTCTCTCTCCCGCCCCTCCCCGCGAGATTTCCCATTCCTCAAAGCCGCCGGGGAACTTGTTGATGAGCTCGCGCATGCCAGAGATCAGCCTAAGACGATCATTAGATCCAGTTCATGACTCATCTTGGCTGATTCGCCTACATCTGTCGATAACTTGGGTCATCTTTGTACAGTATCGAATCCAGGATATTCACTCGGCTACACAACCATCGTCGCGCATTAGCACTGCTTCAAACCACAGAAGGGAGAGTAATCTTACGCCGCGTATAGGAGATTACGGTCGTCACAATCTTCTTCGGGTGCCGATTTAGGAAAGTGCTTATGATATTCCGCCCGGTAGGCTTCGCCGATATTATTCCACGGCTGTCGCCAAACGCCGAGCTCATCTACTCTCGCTCGAGTATCAGCTTGCCACTTCGACGTAGATCAAACCACCTAATAAGCCTATAGCATGGGCTGAATGGTTGACGTACATTCATTGTGGGCGTAAAAGGATGCCGCATCGAAGATGATAGGTCGACCGGTCCCCGCGTCCGTATCAACGTTGCCGTGCCATAGGTCTCCGTGGATGAGACACGGAGAAATGGAGCGGCCACCGGTCTCGAGGGGTCGCAGAAGGCGCGGTATGACCTTTTCGAAGAAAGGCGGCAGCAATTGACTGATCTCCTTGCTGGAACCCTGGATACGGAGACGTTCGCGAATGAGCGAAAGAACGAAGACCAGGTACAGTAATTACGCAGAGATGTGTCGTCAACGGCACTGTATGACGACCTTGAGGGTACGATGCGATAGAGATGAACATACCCGTGTCTCCCGTTCAAGCTGGAACAGTGCCCTCGTCGTCCTTGCAAAGTACCCCTCCCAAGAGCTAGACCAGCCATGCTCGACGCGCACGTTTCCGTGGAAAGTCGGAATATCAGACCCAAACCCCCTTTGCCCATCATCGCTAGTGGCCCCAGCGCTGCGACGGTGCAGTTCTGCCACTTTCGCCGCGAGTGCCTGGGCGGGTGGCGTATTGCCCGTCATGGGACGGAACTCGCATAGCAAGAAGTGCACTTCTGGCATTTCGATGTACGTTCCCCAACCAAGGGGCTCCGGCACGAGCTCCGGCACGACAGCACGGACCCTAGACATGCAGGCATACTCGCTGGACATCATCTGCTTCCCGAGGTCGCCGAACGAGGTCTGTTCTACATGGTTAGCAAGGTAGGCGTCTTGTAAGACTTCCATGTAGCTTAAGGGGCGGTTGGTGGTTTGATATTAATTAATTAGGCAGCTAGGCGGATACCTTGAGAAAATATGGCATGTAAATGCCGTCTTGCTCGACATCCAGGCGCGCTGTGCGAGTCCAGAAACTGCTACCATGAGCTGCGATCTTTGAGACTTGCGCTTTGAGAGGAAGTTCTATTGATTCTCATCAGCATTGGCTCATGTGTTAGCCCTACAGAGCCACATCATAAAAGGACAGAAGGTTATTTTACTGGCAATGACATTTGGGTCTACGACCTCGATAGCCCCGACCGGGACCGTCGGCTCTGTGGCGTAATTAGCTTCGCCGCCCATCTTCGCGTTGGTGTTGATGCGCGGAGCAGTTTTGAATTGTAAAGGGAAGGGAAAGCATTACCTAAGTTTTCTAATATCCAAGGATGTTTCAATGATAAGCCTTACGGAATAGAAAATGGTAGGCGGTAAGTCGTACCGTAAAGCAGCCAGCTTTGCTAATCACCGCACAAAACCCCCCCTCAAGCAAAAGACTTCACACCAATAATTTCTTAAAAAAATACGAGTAGAATGTATGAGAATGATCCACATCTCGTGGGAATCATAGTGAATGCCCATTAGTAGGTAGGTACCTAATCAATATTACGGATGCTGGAGCAGACGAGTGTAGTCACATCCAAATATCAAACTCCCTATAAGACATGTAACCGGAGGGCCCTCATTTGTTAACGCCCCCCTTTTGAAAGACTGTTACCCCTCCAAGGTGAGAAGTTAAATAATGTACAAAAATAATCCATGCCCAAAACTAAGGGGGAGTAATTGCGTTTGAAATTCATGAATCATGCTGATAGAGCAAAGTAGACCTCCATCCAGTCATACATGCATATCGAAATGAGTCGTAGCTAACGGCCGTTAAGTACGTACACCGAACCTATGCCTTCTGTCCACACTACCTATGGTGCGTGGACTGCACCTGGTAGTCGATGATAGACACCCTTTGATGACCAAGAGTATATCTCGCTATACCAAGGACTTCTATGTTTCAGGCTTCATTGAGCTTAATCTAGAGTAAGCGGCAAAGCTGAACTGTCTCGGCTACAAGCCAGCTCGGCTTGCCATCATGCCACGAAAGTCCATATTAAAGGCGGGGATGGTGGTGTATGGTGTATTCATGATCTTAATACTGATCATCAGGAGGTTCAGGCGGAATAAGAAAAAAATAATAATAGATGGCAAGTATGGGAGGCACTGGAAGAAGGGAGGGGAGGATTGAGGGGGGGAGTGGACTTCGTTGGAATGAGAATTGGGTGGTTCAGGTCAATAACTGTCTACCCCATAGGCGAGACCGACCCTAGCGGTAGGCGCCTCGGTTGACTTGAACAAGGGGTTTCTCTAGGTAGCTGGAGGTAGTTTGAAAACTGATTCTGACCACACCTTATACTGTTCCTAAGCACCAGCTGCTACGCTGACGCTTCGTTCCTCTTCCAATCGGCGGACCAATTCCCTTTCCTTCGGACTCCGCGGGTTTGCGTCGATTCCGAGGATGGCGCTGATACGTGTCTTATCGTTCCTTTCGTAAAGACCGTCACGGTCATTCGGGCTTGTGACCGGAGTGATCGGAGTTTGGCCACCCATAGCAATTATGCTTGCCTTCCATGCCTGCTCCAGGACGATTGGGCTTATTCCCGAGCCGTACTCGGACGCAATTGCATTCCAGAAGGACGACCGGTGTGCAGAGTATATGGACTGAAGTCGCGCGATGTCCACATGAGCCGAAGGTGGCGGCAGAGAGCAGTCGAGTCGAAGAATCGGCGTCTGGCAGATCTGAGAGCTTTGAGGGAATGGGGATGGGCCTAATGGTCGGGTCGCGCCTGAAACCGAATCTGAATAATTACGCGAGGACGCGGGGGTAGGTCCCGCAAGAGGAATTGTAGCTGGCTTCGGGAGAATAGCCGGAAGTCGAGGAGAAGAGTTGGTGCTAGCCATGATGCTAGGAAGCTGCACTGAGGTCGTATAACTAGGCGAGTCAGGATCATGGCCACCAGCACTCATGGGTGGCGAATTGTCGCATGGGGAGCACTCCTGGATGGGCGATGGGGCAGTAGCCGGCAATATCGGCGAATGCCCCCTGGAGGAACCAGAGGACATAGACGTCGTCCGCTTACGACGGTTGCTTCCGTGGCTAAGCTGATGGAAGTGAAGACGGCATGCCAACTCCGTCTTCTTCAGATGAGCAGCGATATGCTTGTATGGCATCTTTTGTAAACGGGTTTGAAGTAGGTAGACCTCCTAATGCCATATATTAGTGACCCTCCTCACATGCGAACTTTTCGTTTACTCCTATTTTATATGAAGAGCGTAGACTGGGAATGTATGCTCACCTCATCTTCGCTCCAGGCTCTCCCGCCACCTGTCGATGCTACCAGTTTCCTATTTTTGGTAATACCATACTCGTGGCGATCGAGGGCATCGCTAATAGGTGTGTAGGGGACTGCGGAGGACGCAGTCAACTGCATTGGTGGAGACATCATGCCTTAAGTAGTCCGTAAAAGGTGAAGAAACCGTGAAATAAGGGGACGGCGCTGCCTCAACGAATCGAAGAATTTAAAATGATATATGGGAAAAGAATAAGCAGGCCCGTGCTGCTTTGGGAATCGAAGTTGTTCAAAGCCGTAGGTTGATACGATTGTGTACCATACGCAGTTTGATACGTTTGTGCCAGACCTAGTATCCTAACGAACCGCAATAGATTTTTATCCTCGTCGTGTTGTAAATTAGACGATTGGGCCAGAAACAAAAACGAACCAAACCGATATTCGTAGAGCAGTTCAAATACCACCGACTACGAAGGTAATTATTCAAAAGAGCGTAAGCAGCCAAGCCAGTTGGACGTTGAAAGAAAGTGGTCGCTAGCTGCGAAGAAAGAAAAGAAAGGAAGCTCGCAACAGCGTTGTCAGTGATGCAGTGGTTGAACCTATACAGTGGTAAAGAGGGAGCAAAATAGAAAAGAAGCGATAAGAATAAGTGAGACGAAAGGTAGATATTAACGATAATGCGCCTTCGCTACCTAGGCACTTCATGATACTCGGCCGACAGATCCTAGGCCAGCTAGGGTCGACATTGCCGGGGTGGTGGACACCACCACGCCTCGCATATACCTTTTCGACTATAGGCCTGTATCAAGAAAAAGCTTAAAGACGGGGTGGATGCGACGAGGGCGGAAGCATAATCTTGGCTCGATGCTCTGGGCCAGGCTGACATCCATATGCAACGATTCAAAACAAACCACCCTGGCTGGAACAACCCTTGCGAGAGGATCAAGTCCTCTCTGTTTTTTCCCCGAAGACATCTCGACGACAGACCAACCACTAGATGGACAGATCTGGGAAGACGTCTAGAAAGCAAGCCGAGAACATCTCAACAACAGTGCCACCGAAACGTATCTCCTGATGGCATGGTAGCTGACTCCTACCGTGTTGTACCACATAGACCGACCACATTGCTCTTTCAGTGGTCGACAAGACACGACTAGTGCCGGATATATGTAACACGACTATAACCATGTAGAGCTAAGCAGACACAAGGACGGCTATATGGCTATCCATAACTAGATGGAATGCCTTTTTGTTTTCCTGTTCCGTCCCATCGTATCCCATGTTCGTTTCGACGGCGGGATAAGAGAGAAGCGGTCTCGCTCTCGGGTTACAGCAGAGAGGGGCTTCCTCTCAGTCGATTACCCATCTCGTAATACTTTGATTGGCGGTGGAGTCAATATTCGGTTAGTCGGCCGGCTCGTCGTCGATAGCGTAAACCAGTAGGCCAGGGGAGTCACTATGAAGTGGAAGTGGTAGCTGTTGGCGTTACGATATGGATTTCGGGAACCCTAGCAAGACCCGGGCCCGAAGTGGGCTGGACCAGACCATGCAATACCATACCCAAAGCTAAGGTTACTACCATGCTAGCGTGGCTATTACGGACCTGTTCTGTAGCATAGGAGGCATAGAGGGCATAGAGGGCCTAGATAGAAGCACGGGGAGTATCGTGGTGGTCTCGTGTGGTTTCGTGGTTTCGAAGGTGGAAAGAAGAAGGGTCTGTGTCTAGGAACTCGACGTTTGACATGGAGCTAGGTTTTGTATGGACGTTGCTTCACCGTGTTACAGAGACGCGCTTACTCACGTAACAGGGTTGGCTATTGGCTCTGCTAACCCCGCTACGACATCGTGTGCCTTTGCGGCCCCTAGCCACCCTGGAACTGTAGAGCCCCTTCTTTTCCCCTTTCGTTCAGCCGCCCGCGGCTCTGCTACCCTACCTAGTAAGTATCGAGTACCTGCGCGTCGTAGCACTTCATGCTCCTTTTTGCCGATAGTTGAACGTGCTGAAAGTATGGTGACTTGTTTGGAATGTTCCGAGCTAAGCGATCCTAGCCCTATAACATAACCCATACCCCGTATAATCTCCCCTTGTTTTGTTCCGTGCTTTTCATGTTGTTTCCTGTCTGAGAGATCTCTCGATTTTGCGATGAAAAAGTGGATAAATCTCTGGACTAGGCTGGCTTGTTTGGTTTCATAAAACACTTTTATTACATCAATATTAATGGACATAACAGAGTTATCGTTTCTTATGTCAGCTCACCAGTTTATATTGATGATGGTAATGCTATCAAATCAATGCTGAGCACTACATACCAGTATGTATATAGTAGGTGCTTTAAGGATGTGTGTATATCATCTACATGTACATATGTAGTACGAATTTTGGATAAACGCTAGAGGTATTTCGAGATAATAACTACTACATAGTAGTCGCTGGTTCGCTCTTTTCCCGTATCCATACCTAGTATCCATATGGATCTCATTCATTCCGAGGCTCAACGTAGCTCTCGCTTTCACCAAGTATCAATCCTTCAATCAGCGGCTCGTCAGTCGGATCTTCGGCGCTTGATAGACGATATGTAGAACCAGATCCTTGTTACTTTTGGCTGTAGATCAATGTTATTGAAACTTGCCAAGATCTGGATGTCAGCCCTTGTCAATTGGAACTGATGACATCGATGATCAAGCACGTCAACCGCCGTTATCTAGAGTTATCTCAGCATTGCCGACTCCAGCTGTCATATTCGATCTCCATCGTCTCAAAGGCCTCCAAAGTCATAACCCCCAAGCACGTGGCACCGGACGTCTCCAACACCCGAAACCTGAAAACGTGCAGGCCATAACAACCTTGAAGTACATGTAATTGTATGTCTCGCCATAGATAGGTACTAGGTACCTACCTACATTCCAAGTTCCCAGCAGGTCCCGCGAGAACGGTACGCTACGTTCGCCTCAACCCGGAATAGTCCGAACTTGACTTGCGACCCAGAAAGCATCGAAAGAAGAACCAGGATACTCACGTTCACGTCAGGCCTTGCGGAGAGACCACCAAAACATTTTTGACGGCCGCTAGAACAGAGGAGTGTGCAGCTGACTGATCTCAAAACATCAATTGCTAGGGTATCGCATCCAGCGGTAGCTGAAACCTCTTGCTTCTAACTTCTACATGTATTAGGTTTCTTTCCTGGCTTCGGATTCAAGTATCAACAGCAATGCAATTACTGCCAGTCACTCACGACAGAAGCTTCTCCGCCCAACCCAAGCATATTGAAGGAGGTAGCCAATGTTTTGGCATTTACCTGCTCAGAGAGTTGGCGCCATCGACTGTTCTACATAGTAGTACCTACTAGGTAAGCTTCCCTAAACATTAGGTAATTTGACTATGTATCAATCACTCCTCAGACTGAACTTTACACTGCTGCCACAATATAGCATGGGCTTATGGATGTTTCAATCGTGCCTATACAATTTAATTGTCAGGTTTTTGCTTTGGTAAAAAGTGATGAGAAGCCTGAATTCTGAGATCTCGGCTCGTCAGAGCTACTGCGCAAGCACTATGTACCTAGGTAGGTACCTAGTAGGTATGGGATTGGAGATAGGACAACCGAGTGACCACCTTACATCAGAATTACTACTACTAGGTACGTAGTAGATATGGATCTTGGTGGCTCGATTAAGCACCAACTGCTAACGATAAATGAGGATCATGCCTCTTAGCTGGAAAATTGTGGTCTACGATGCCAGATAGTGATCTAGATTAAAGTTGTTTCCCAACCAAGAGTCGATCCTGGGAAACACGGAGATGCCAGCCAGGGTCAAACCTAGGTACATACCTCAACAAGCTACCTACCTAGGTACCTACCTAGTAGTAATTTCTATCATAGATGCATGTATGTAGGTACGAGCATGGATGGGTAGAGGTATATACTATGTACATACCTCTCCTCGGGTGGACGTGGCTCCTGGACCGTATAAGGTACATCTGCTGCAGCGTGTTGTCTATATAGGTACCTACCTAGTATGTACCAAACCTCTTACCCACACCAGCGCATGCACATAGTGGCTGCATGCGCCCCTACCCGGCTATCCAGGTACGCAGTAGGTACATTATCCAAGGTAAAGTTACCCATCGACCCTATATATGGATGTAGGTATACTAGGTATGTAGTATATCAAGTAAATATCCCGTATATCTACTCGTATTGGTATATGCATCGTGGATTACCGCCAGCAGATTTCCAATCTTCAAACTGTGTCCCGTCACTTTGTTACCTCCATAGTTTCAGTCCCTCGAGCTTTCGAGGGCACATAAACACGTCGTGTCGGAAGTGGACCGTTACGGTTTGGCTTGGCCGTCGATCAAGCATAGGAGGAGACCAGATGGCAAGTGCCTGTCCTGGAAGCTGTCGGGTAGATTATCTAATGAGATGAAGGACAGCTTGGGCTTGACGAACAATGGCCTCAGTAGAATAGTAGATCTCGGGTATACGGTCCGTTAAATCCATGAGCGTACCCAGTAGGTATATCGCTACCTATATTTCTAGTCAATCACATCTTCGACGGTGTAAACATGAATAGAAAATATAACACATTCCTTGTCTTCTTTTCTTCTTTCACCCTCCTGTTGAACGCGCTGTAGTTACGAACGAACCACCATGAGATTCTCGCCTAGGGCCGGCTATCCTAGCCAAAATAATATCCCGATTCCCGAGCAAATCCGTTTTCACCAGCATCACCTTAGGCGCGTGTTCAAGTACGCAGTGAGCACAGATGGCACGTTGCCGGACATGCGGAGCCGCACCTAGTATCAAAGACCGTTGTCGTTCTCTTCCGTCAGGCGCCTCCTGACACCACCTACTGACCTAGGTAGGCAGGCTAGCCAGGCAAGACGTCAACGGTCAGGACAGTTCCATTTCCGTAGCATCGTGTAGACAAGCCTCGAGGCGTAAAGATAAGGGGTTCTTGAATCGGCTAGCACGCAACGCGAAGAAGGGTAGGTAGGAGCCACCAACCTTGGCCCTTACCTTTCGCGGATGCTGCCGTCCGCGTGAATGGACATTCCGTAACGAACCCATTCCGCCCAAAAAAACCGTGTTCAACATTATAACATATGACCATTAGGAGTGACGTCGCCGTACCTTTGTGTGACTCGAGATGTGTTGATCTCAAGAAGAAGCTGGTCTTCTCCAATGTCCTGCTTCTAGAACACTATGAGATGGGCACGACATGAAGACCGTAAGACGGGGAAGGCAGTGCCAAACCCGGCGAAAGCCTTGCGATGCCCCGAGAAAGAGTCTCGCTGTAATATCACCATACAGATACAGACGTGCTCTTGCCTTTCGGGTCTGCACATTGACGATATACCCCCAAAAAAAGAGTCTCTACACAGTGTTGTTCACTAGAAACTCATTGTAAGAACGCATTGCGCTTGTAAAACAAGTGCCGTGCCTCTTGGGACGCGAGAGGCGGTGCGACTATACTGGTGCTACTGTTTCGTAGGCGATCATACCACAGATCACACCCGGGCACAGAGATAAGACGAAAACGGGGAGACAGAATACACCCAGAGAAGTTCCCTGGTCCGTCCCACCTACGCTGTCTTAAGATGTGCTCGTAGCAGATGGGATACGAACAGAAAGCACACAACTCCAATCTACTACGTAGTAGACATCATCAAACCCCATATGTCGAAACCCAGAAGTGTTTTCGAGAGCGAGGGGGCATGCCAGCCTTGAAATACTTTTCGATTAGCCTAAGACCCCAATACAAAGTAGGTAGGTTGATGACAGGGGGAGCTTACCAGTTGTCTGCATAGAGGTGAAGTTCGTGAGGAAGGCAACGAATCGAGAGTGTTATGTATGGTATAGTCACACGGGTACCCGAAAGGGCGAAAGTTGATAGAGGTTGCTTTACCATGACCGCGAGGCCGCATTGCATGTGTGCTTCGCAGCTGGAGCATATAGGTACTTGCGGGACCGGGAGGTGAAGTATCATGAAGCCTGCGTGTACTCCATACAGCGGGGAGAAGTAGCGATACTTGGCTGGAGCGATACCTTGCCTTACCTTGCCTTGCCTTGCATGCTCTTGGCGTTGTGGCCCAAATCCACCTACGCTACTAGGTAGAACCTATCTCTCTACCTATGTACCTACCTACACATACCCAAGCATAGGTAGGTATATATATGTCGGACACACTATGTATTATGTAGTATGTAGTATCTGCCTGTCTAATAATAGGTACCTAGTGTTATAGTGGTATACCAACGCTCTTATCCCTGATTCGATGCTCGTGTATCTGAGATTGTCACTACCTAGTACTAGGTACGTAGTATGTATGTAGGTATGTAGGTAGGTACACTTCGTTTCTGGACTTTATTACGATGCAAGCCGTACTACACTACCTAGTAGTAGGTAACCTGCATCGAAACTAGACGTATACATAGTACAACGACAAGTATAACCTAATAAACTGCCTACCGCGCATGTAGTACCAATTACACTTGAGTATCCAGAATTATTGGTTATTATGTATACTTACCTAGTAGGCAATATGTGTCGTACTAAGAGAAGCTCACTAGCCGCACCCACCTAATGCAAGTGGGATATCCACGTATCGGAACCTAACAAGTTGAGTGAGCTGAAATGCTATTATTGGATTGGTGTTTGTCGAACCCTCCTCTCCCCTACTGTAAAAATTGCTATACGGCTACCAGGAGATGGTCAGTAATGAAGTTCATGTTCTATTTAAAAGTCCTAGCATTTTCAATACCTACCTACTGGTATACAGACTTACCTATACGTATCCTAGGTATTACATACTAGCATAGTAGATGTAGTAGGTAGGTAGGTACTACATAGTATGTAGGTAGCCGGGCAATGACGCGTGTTGACTGCTAGTGCTACACATAACCTACCTACATGTACCTAGTAGTAGGTATAGATGTATGTATGTAGGTACATGGTATGATTACAATCACCCCTAGGACTTTTTGATCTTACATATCAATTTACTGTGTATTGATATATGCGCATTATGCCTTATGCATGAGCATGAGCATGTACATATAGATGTACTTGGGCATTGACGATAGCCTCAATATCTTCTCTATTATAGTACATACAAGTACCTCCATATTCCAGTTACCTACCTAGTACTTGATGTTACTATAATATAGTCTCGGGTACATACTTACCTAGGTAGCATTTACCAGGCACATACCCGTCATATCATCGATACATAATAATACCTTCAGGACTGCTGGGTAACAGGCTACATAGCTTTACCATGTACTGTGTAAGTACCTACCTATGTAGATATATACAAATCAAATTAAGCATCATTCAAGTTGTTTCCTCGCATATCATCGCAAGTCTTGCAAGTAAACGACATATAGATGCATGGCATAGATGGCTATAAGTCCATCCGTGAGACCATAGATGACTTTATGAATACCAAAACCCTTCCATAGGATCCGCGTTTATGGATCTCGTTGCATCACTGGAATAAGGTAGATAAAATTATGCAAAGCTGCCATAAACACGCGTCAAGCCAATGCCACATACCCTCCTATAGGTACCCAGTAGTATTCTACTTCGTACACAAGTAGGTACTTACATATATGTGAGGATGTATGATCACGTGCTTAGCTGATAGAAGAACAATTACAAGCTGGACAGATTCAAATAAGCTGAGAGATACGGGAAGCATCAATGATGTATATACACTACTATGTAGGTACTATATACACTACCGAGGTACGGTATCTCACGAAAGAATGAAGACCCAAAACCATACCGAGTCTTTAGCTTGGCTTTACTACGTACATAGGTTGTCCAATAGCTTGGAATTTAACCCATGGCTAACCGAGTTAAGGGTTAAACCGGGACGGCCTAACTTTCTAAGCCCGAATCCACTTTGAGATGAAGCAGCGAATCAAAGAAGATAAACCTGTCCTAACGGCCACGGGTCCATGCTGGCTTCAAACATTAAAGGTACATTCCATCTTCGACACCAACGTACCATCAAATCTGAACTCTTTTCCACACTTTTATTTTTCCTGTACTATTTTATTTTTTCTCTTGAGGGTGTCCAGTACCTACTTGAAACCCAAGAGAACCCAAAACCCCCAGAACCCACACCCCCTGGGCCACACGAAAAAAATTTAACATTGAACCTGGGAATAATAATCATAATTTAGACACCAATCTAAAACATCAACCTGTCCAAGTCCGATCGAGTCCAAGTTACTTTTCCCAAAAGTACTCCCGAGGAACTTGAGGAATCTAAGAAACCCGAAGAACCCCCCCCAAAACACAGTCACCTGGACAGTCAAAACAACATCCATCCAAGTCCTGGTTCCTGGTTAGTTACCTACTCTTCCTGCATTATTCAAGTATCAGGATCCGATCGTCGCCAAAAAGTCACTTTTCCTTTCCTTTCCCCATCCCCTTCGCAATACCTACCAGACCATACGTACCTACACTACCTACTTAGTAGAGAGGTACCATTGATTGAATCTATACTTCGTTTTGTTCGCGCTACCCACCTAAGATCCTTGCAGCAGTTGTATCGTCAACGTCAATTGAGTAGCTGCAGAATTGACGCCGCAGCCTCCAGGGAAAAAGGAAAAGGGAACAGGGAATAGAAGAAAGGTGTCGTTATCATCGCTGTCGCATCTTTGATCAGATCAAAGTATAAAAAAAAAAGGACATTTTCCTATCGTCATTTCTGCTACAATCAATTTGCAAGAGAAAGGTATGTATCGTGACTTTTTTTCCTTCTCAATTTGTGTCTGTGTTCCTTTCTATCCGTCAATGATCTTTTTCCTCCATCCTCTCATTCCTTTTTTGCGCGTGAGCTCGGGTTTGTAAGGCCCAACAACAACCACGCCACTCGGACCGGAAGACAAGTACCTTTGCTTATACCCATCTCAACATCATCTCAATCGCATCAATCCATATTGCCCTTGACCCTAAGCCGTAATCATCATCCCAAACCTAAATGCGACTCCCCAGCATTGAAGATTATCAAACTTGAAGGCTTCTAGGCTTGTTGTCGACGGTACCTCTGCCACCTAGTACCCGCTCAGTACCTACATACCTACATAGGTAGTAGTACCAGGTAGTACCAGTACTATTTACCGCAAGTACCTTGGTATCCTGTAGGTATACGACGTTTCACGGGTCTTGCGGGTATACCGAACCAGTTCCCAATTCCCCCCCTGGTCATCGAAAGCTTTGACCAAGTTACGCGCGCGTTGAGAGTCAAGCATTATCAGCATAACTTTCACAACCTTGGAACATTACGACGTTGATGACACACTAGCCCTGTTCGTTCTGTTAGCCAACCTTGCCTTGCCTTGCCTCTCCTCTCTCTTACTCCGAGGTCTCTTACTCTCTCTCTCTCTCTCTCCGGCTTGCTTGCCTCCTCCCCTTGGAAAGTTGCGCGACTTTATTGTGGAGTCTGTGCATCGGGTCCAGTGGAGCCAAACAATTTTTTTCTTCTTTTCTCTCGTCGCGCTCTTTTTCCTCACTCACCCCAAAGTGTGCCCAGGCGCCAGGTGCTACCTAAAATTTTTGCGTTGCGTTTCCCCCCGTTCCCTCTACTTCATTCCTTTTCCTCGATACCTTTTCAACGGTTCGTCTTTCTTGTACCCCTCCCACCCCCCTCTCCCAATCCACACAGTTTGTTCCCTCTACATCTCGTTTTCTCAACTCCAGGTACTCCGTACTTGACTGTAGAAGCGCGATACATAATACACGATACATACCTATACACTCTACAACTCATTCCCTGTTCGTTGCAACAACAACTTTTCCTACCCCAACCAAGCCAACCTTACCTCAGTTTCTGGCTGCGCGCACCTCTTACTTGACTAAACCCTTCTCGTCGGTGTATTCGACTTGCATTTGTCTAACCAGTGTTTATCCTAGCCGACAACTAGGGGGGAAAAGGTCTACCTAGTAACAAGCAAGCAAGCAAGCAAGCAAGCAGTATACCTGTCTACCTTCAGAGCAGCCTGTCTACCTGTCTACTTTTGCCAGTCTACCTGCGCAGTACCCAGCACCAGACGCGTCGCTTGTATCTCTCTTGTCTCGCCTTGTCGCTTCGAGCTTGACAATTAACGAAGGAAGCGTCCTACTATTCGCTGTACGCATACGCGACCGAGGAAAAGTAAAGCGAAGAACGGTTTACATTGATTGCTTGCTTTGCTCTACTTTGCCCGTGTCGCGACACGACTGAAAACAGAGTTCGACATCGCCGTGTTGTGCGTATTTTTTTTATGCACCACCGTTGATACTGGGACTTACACCTTCATACGTACATACATCACATTCAGCGCATTCAGCGGAGAGTTGCCTGTAAGTCTTGGGTACCGTTTACTTCTCACGATTGTATTTCTGTATTCCTATATACCTGGTATTTTGTATTTTCCCTATACCCCATTTCCTGTTCTATTTCCTAGATACATTCTGGATTCATATCCGTTTTCTTTTAGAAACCACCATCCCCACTTCCACATCAACATCTACCCATCCATTCATCCATTCATCCGCCCGTCGCCTGCAGCAGTACGGGTTCTTGTTGCGCGCGACGGCCATTCGAAACAGGCGCGTTTGGCTCGCCAGCAAATTAATTCTCCCCTTCCCTCTACACGGCCTATCGATTATCAAATATCCATCATCCAGCTCAGCTCAGCCTCTCAGAGAGAATGCTGTTGAAGCTATTAACGGGCGAGGCCTTGGTTTGGCGTCAAGGTCAGCTTGACGGCCAATACCACCCGTGATAACATAATATAACCACACTCCACACACGCCAACCAAACATGCCCCCAAGCCTCTCACTTCCTCACGCGCACCAATATACATGGGAGCGAGCTCCTATGATATCCCATCCTCACATTCCATCGTCATCATGGATACCACCGCCTTTTTCATTATCATATCATCGTGGCCCTTTGTTATGGTCCAGATTGTAGCCAGTGGTATACTTTTTTTTTCTCCTTGTCATCATTCCCCTTTCCCGCCACCGTTGCTACATTGGGTTTCCTCTTCCCTTACTTCGCCTCCTCCCAATCCTTCCACACGGAACAATTCTTATTTGCAAAGTGTACCTCTGCCCTACATTTCATTCCGAGCGCTTGTTTCCTCCGTTTTGATCCATTTCTATTTTATTTCATTGTTTATTTCTTTTTCTCTTCACAAGTCGTAACTTCGCTCTGTGCACTTTGACTCCTCCAATTTGTAGTAGGAACAAGAGAGGGACATAAGAGAAACCTCGAGTACATTCTTTATTCTGATTTTATCTATTTTATTTTATTTTATTTTTGTACTAACGCTAAGTTTGCCCTTTTCAGATCATGCAGCAGTGGCAGGTCAGCCCCTTGCCGGAGTACCTCTACACGAACTCCACTCAGCACACGAATGATGGTATGCAGTAAGTACATCCCCTTTTCCTACTACTCTATCTACTTCATGTTCCTCCTATGTACTGTACCTGGCCAATACGTTTCCCCGAGTACAATACAATACATTCATCTATCTCCCCCATCTGCTTTCCGCCCCCTCCCCTCCCCTCTCCTCGTCTACCCCAGATGGCTCGTACACAGATGGCCTTGGTCTTGTTGTATAGTAGACCCGGTCGTATATGTACCAGATGTGTACCATCTGTCTTAGCCATGGATTCGTCCCGCAAACATCTGAGCTGGGTCAACTCGTCCTTGCTCCACTACGAGTGGCAGGACCCCTGGCGATAGCTTCACCTAGCCTTTCCATATGCAAGCCTAGCAAAACTGGCTACCCTGCAGCTTGCCTGCCTCTTTGACGGCCCTTGTTCCTCCTCTCAGCTCAACGGCAGTCTTTGCCCTGTCCTTTACCAACTGTCTCGAAGTTGGAACACCCAATGCCGTGCAGCCATGATTGCATCCAGTTTTGCTGTTGTCGCTTCCAGCCATATCAAGCCTTATGGGCAAGCTAACGTCGTTGCGTGATACAGCTCTAACCATCCCTACCAACCCGACATGTCGCGACGCAATGAGTTTACTGGTTATACACCACAAGCTACGAATCCTGGTGCCCAACAGCATCAGGCGCACAGTCAGCAGCATCAGCACCAGCTATCTCAGCAGCATCAGCACCAGAATCAACCCCACCAGCAGGCCCATGGCACCCACGCGCAGCACGCGCACCACCAGCCTCATCAACAGTCTCATCAGGCGCAGCAGCACCACGCGACTCCAGTTCCACCCCCGATGACCATTTCTCAGCCCCCTGTTGCAACATCTCAGCAGTCTACGCCCACGCCCGCTCCCGCCCCCGCCCCTCGTGGTCGTAAGCGAGCAGCACCTCATCAGCCGCCAGCCCACCAGCAACCCCACGCGTCGGCTGCGAACCCGGCGACTCCCGGTCCGGCTGCTACAACTGCTGCGGCTCCTGCGTCATCCACTCCGGCTCCGGCCCCGACCGCTACGCCTGCTTCCACGTCATCGCAACCACCAATGCAGGTGACCCCTGTCATTCCACCCGCCGTTCCGACTAAGGAAGAGGCTACCACTCCGGTTGTCCCGCCCCCGGCTAAGAAGAGCCGGACCAACACTCCTTGGACTCCTGCCGAAGAACTACGACTGAAGCAGATGAGAGATGCCGGCAACAGCTGGGCCGAAATTGCCAAGGTTAGTGGAGCTCCATTACGTTTATTGCGAATTTTTGACTAATTGAGACCGTGGCAGACGTTCCCCACCAGGACAGAGGGTAGTGTTAAGAAGCATTGGTACAAGGTATGTGCTTGCCCCCGTTGCTTTGCTGTTTAATAGACGCCAACCAGTGTCCAGGACATGCACTACGCCGAATTCGCCGAAGATGAGAGCCAAGCACTGCTCAGTGCCATCAAGGACTATGAGAACAACAAGTGGAAAACCATCGGCCAGAAGGTTGGCAAGCCAGCCAAGGTTAGTTTTTTCCCAATGCGCAAGCATGCCGTGGCGTTTCACTGACTTGTATACAGGCGTGTGAGCAATACGCAAAAGAGCATTTCCCAGATCTGTTCAACCAGCCAAAGGCACGTTGAAAAGCGCAGGCGCTATGTCTCATTGTCTTACATCTTCTTTCCAAACACCCTATCCTTGGCCCTAATACCCATCCCCTTTTCTCCTTCTATCTACTGATACGTACCAGGTTTTGTGAGAGTGCAAGCTCTATGACGACGAGGTCGAAATATGCGATTTTCGAAACGAAGAGGTTCCAAACATAAAACCTCGGATTGCCTAATCGAATCGCCGACGGAGCTCGATAGCAGGGACGATGAACTCGACGTTGTGCCGGCCTCCGTAAATTAATGCCAGGTTCCATGTTTCAATCGGTATAATTGTGCTTGTGGTGGACTGGGGGACTAGGTTTTTCTTTTTCTTTCACAGCATGATTCCCCCACGGGAGGATGCTCGGGTCGCCGGATTTTAAGGTTTAAGACTAACTGTCGTGTATTCTTCGTTTCCGCAGGATTATGTATTGAGGAGGCATGGTGGTAAAGATGGTCAAAGGGTTCCCAAAAACGAGTTATTACAAAATGATGCCTCCCGTACATTGCTGCTGATCAAGTAGACATCTGTGATTGTCGACTCGGGGATGGTGAGCTACTGATAATGCTGATATTCCTCTCACCTGACACTTATTGTTGCTCCACGCTTATCTACCTCAAGAGTCGATACGCGCATAGTACTGATGCCGAATCGACATGGCGGCTACGTCGGTAATTGGGTATGTAGCTGGAGGTTTCCCAGCGTTTTGCTTGTTGAACTTATGCAGTTTGTGATTGCGATTACAATTACTATTAAGGAACACAGCAAGAGCTAGTCAATCATTCAAGCGGGTTATTCAGGTGAGCAGATGCCCTGGCTCATAGCTTTTCATTTTCATGTACGGTGTAGGACTGTAGCGGGTTTGAAAGCTGTCTCGGGACATCATGCATGGCCCAAGGGACCCGTTCATTTCTGTAGACGTGTGGATAGGCACCACGAACTCGACACCTTAAGATGGGCTTCGTCGAATGTAGGATGAAACTCTAACCAGACACACAGAAATAGCGACAATGCATCCGCAGCTGGGAAACCTAATCTTACCAGCCTTCGGGGCATGGTCGAGGCCGATCTCTAGGCAGCGTAGAGTTTACGCCCACCGGCTACACAGCGTCTCGCCGATCTCTGGCTTACTTGGCCCCAAAGGTTACCTTGCTTCTGACGAAAGCTTGAGGAGAATATGTGTATTATAAGGAGGTGGGCTATCTCCTCGCCGATGTGGATGGGAAGAGAGCAGGGTGGGAGGGGAATCTCGTTCTATTTCTTTCCCTGTCCTCCCATAGTTACTCGCTAGGCGGACGGATACGCACAAACATGAGTTGGTAGTGTGTACTCTGGTCCTTCTCAAATCACCTTCTCTCATCTCTTTTTCATCTATGCACGTATATGTACGTTCCCGGTGGGATATCGAACAGAAGACGAGCGCGGAAGCCTCTGTACGACGTCTTGTCCCACACCATCCTGAGGGGGACATATCGGCGGGATTCGTCTGCCTTCCTGAATCCGGTAGAACATACATATCTGGTACTTATGGCCGACTCACGACAGTAACGGCAACAGCACAAACAATTGGCCGGCAGCAGACGTTCCAGAGATAAGAAAAACTAGTTACGAGAGAAGAACAGGACAGTAGATGGCTACGACAACGACAACGTTCCGCAGGACGACGCTCTCGCACGCGCAGAAGACGGTCCTGGCCATGTCGCGGGCGCAGTACCTCGAGGCCATCCGCGCCGCCGCGCGTCCCGCCGACAAGCTGTACGTCGGCGTCTGCATCTTCCGCATGGACGCCCACAGCTCTCGGCCCTCGGTCCTGCTGCTCCGCCGCTCGCGCCACGTCGGCTCCTCCGCCTTCCCCGTCGGTCCCACCTCCTCCAGCGCCGCCTCGGCCACCGGCCACACCGACACGATGACGGTCGCCACCGTCGCCTCCCGGTGGAGGAATAGTGGGTATTCCAGGCACTCGCAGCAGCGGGACTCGGGCGACGACTGGGAAGGGGGCGGGGGTGGAGACGGGAGCGTATGGGAGCTGCCCGGGGGCAAGGTGCGTGACGGGGACTTCTGCATCTCGGCGGCAGTCGCGCGGCGGGTGGCGGAACAGACAGGGCTGCGAGTGGTACGGGTGCTAGGCGCGCTGCAGGATCTACGGCGCGTGAGCGAGGTGCGGATACTGGACTGGGACGACGACGGCGTGGGCATCTTCAGCACGTACGGAGACCTGGACGCACTAGAGGGCGCGACGCTGACGAGCACGGGGGCAACGACGAGCCCGAACACCAGCGGCGGAACGCTCAGCAGCAGCGCCAGCATCGGCGGTAGTCTGAGTGGCAGCGGGAGCGAGAGCGGGCGAAGACGCGGCAGAGGACGGGCGAGCGTGCTCGACTCGCGGCGCTCGCCGCTGCACAGCCCGCAGCTCATCGTGCGCAAGGAGTGCTTGCAGCTGAACTACGCAGTGCTGGTCCAGAGCCACGAGGACCTCACCATACAGTCGAAGGACCACGAAGAGATGGTCTGGGCGAGCTTTAGCCGCGCCGAGACGCTGAATATGTCAGAGGAGCTGCGGACGGTTGTGCATCAGGGGCTCGCGTTTGCGGGCGAGTTTCTCTTTTGAAATCTATTTTAACCATGTATTTACTAGCATATGCAACTTTGGGGGTCAGATAGGGGCGCGCCGCGAATATGGGACGGGAGGAAGGGGGTTTGGCGGTCATTCAAGGGGCAAGGTATACATTCTCTTGAAGATATCGGAGGGTCACCTAGAGAATTTACTTTGGTACTGCGTCTACGTGAAGATGATCGCATGGCATATAACGACACGATCCCAACTGGCCCGACTGATCCGGGAACATACATGTAGCTATCAGACGAGACAGAGTATATTCAAGATATAGGAGTTGTTTTGACACCTCTATCAAGGAAACTTCGAATATAGCGCTATGTTCTTATATTACATGCTTCCTCCAGCTCCGGGACAATATATATGAGATAATAGGAGCTTGTCGTATGAGCTCTTGCATATTTGCTTTCCATACTTGTTTTCATTCTCGTCTTATCGAAAACGTTTGTATGTGCGACTGCCAACTAGCAAACGAGATCTGATCGTCCCGTCAAAATCCGGGGTGCATGAAGTATCTACTGCGTTGGACTTATAGCGGCGTATCGATATCACTCCGAGCATCCTCGCCTCGGAGAGGCTATTCGTCATGTGGAAAGCGGAAAAGCCTCGAGAGGAATCATGTAGTGACACGACAGCGAATGGTATGATTGGTTCTTATTCACCTTACCCTTCTACCAATCCCGCATTTTTTGGCAACGCAGAGGACCGGCGCATCACGACTTGTTTTCCGCGGAAGCGTACCTAGTAGGTATGAGTTAGAACTGTACTCTATCATGTATGAAGTCAGGAGAACACTGATCACCGATACTTACATTCTGCTCTCGGACAAGCAAGAGCACTTAAATGACGACTTACACGCGTGCTGTCTTCACTTAAAACATTTGCCTACAAAGGAAGCTATAATTAGTCCACTTGGCGCATATGTCTCGGAGGAGACACGCTTAAGACAAAGACACTTAAGAGGCTAACTGACAAGCTACATCTTAGCCTCGGGCACGGTGAACTTGGCACGTTTATAAGTGTCGAGATTTGACATAAACACCGGCGCTCGTGTTGTTCATTTGTATACGAAGGTTCAAGTGGCTTTGGTGTTGTTGGTTTTCAGTACTTCTTCTTCTTCTTCTTCTTCTTCTTGTGGTGTGTGTATGATCGATCTAAGATCAGTCAAAAAGCAATACGAGGTTTCAAAGCCGACAGAACACAGTACACACACTCTGTCAGGTATAGTAAGCACTGTACTGCATATAACCATCCTCACCCCCAATGAGATGAGCGCTCCACCCCTCCAACATCTGTGTATGCTTCTTTTTATGGCAATGGATCTCTCCTCGGCTGTCACAAACGGGGTGGAACCCAAATTCGCTTTGATCCACAACAGATGATCCCACCATTCCCAAGCAAGCAAAGTGAGCAAGCCTGCAAGCGAAGCATTATGTCCCTCATGTCTCTCGCGCCTCTGATATCTCCCACGGCCCTTGCCCCTTGCCCCTTGCCCCTTGTCCCTTGTCCTCTACGCTACTACTCTGCTACCCGTATTTGCGTACAGTATCGTAATACAGTGACTCCAACTCCTATCCCATCCAGGCAGGCCCGCTAATACCTACTATGTGGGCTAAGGCATGGGCTGCTGGGCTGCTGGCGCTCAGCTCTCGAACATTCGGACTTCACGCCATTTTCCCTCCCCATGTCTGATTCCTCTTCCTTCTCCCTTTTTTTTTTTTTGGTCATCCTACCATTCGATCATCCTACACCCGCACCGTAGGTAGTTCTTGATTTGCCAATCTTTTGGTGGTTCTTTTGCTTTTCTGTTCGATGCATTTTTCCAGCGGGCGGTGGCTGTGAATTGGTCCTTACTTCCTCTGTTTGTGTCTTTGTCTATTATATAATAATTTCGGTTGTTATCGAGTATCCGCCTTTGCGATTCCGTAAAGAAGAGGACTCGTGACATCGCCTCGATCGTTTCCAAATTACTCTCGCTTGAAACACCCGACAAGGCTCGGCTGCTTTTAGTTGAGAAAGCTGGAAGCGGTCCGTTCTAAGCAACGTCGCTCGTGGTCTGCCGTTGCATGTACATAAGTTGACCGACTCCATTGCCCACGGGGATAGTACTTGATACGCCCTCACTTTTGTCGGTTTGGTTCTTCGTAACCCGCCTTGCCTTATCGCAAGAGAAAGAAGACGTCCATGCTTGTGAATTAAATTTGGATATATCGTTTTCTGGCCTCACTCGCTTAGCAATAACCAACTCGATTGCTCGGGTTTGTACAAACATACCTACCCATACACCCTTAACGACCCACGCGACTCGGTCCACCGAACCGCTGTCGAGTGCGATACATAATTGTTACTAGAATAATTCCTAATATCATTTGCGATTGGCACCTATTTCCAAAAGAGCAGGAACAGAAACCACGCCGAGATGCTTCGAACAATACCAACATTCGCTCTCGCCCTATTGGGCGCATCAACCGTATTTGCTCAAGACACAGCACCCACGTGTTCGTTGACAAAGAAATGCCCTGAAGAGACACCGTGCTGCTCTCGTAAGATTCATATCTCTTTGGTCCCCAATCGCGAAGCCTCTAACTTAGAAAAACTATAGAGTATGGCCAATGTGGCGCCGGTGCCTATTGCCTGGGAGGATGCGACCCGCGGATGTCTTTCTCCTTGGACTCGTGTGTTCCCGCACCCGTGTGCCAAGATAGAACCATGAAGATGGATAGCACAGACCGTATCGTCGATGTCACCAAGTACCTCGGTGATGCTAGCAAGGCCGATTGGGTCGCGCAAGGTACCCCTCTCGAGCACAACGGCAACGTCCTGTTGACCATGCTTCCCCACACTGCTGGCACCGTCCTGGCCTCGAGCGTTTATATGTGGTACGGAAACGTAAAAGCTAGGATGAAGACGGGCCGGACCGCGGGTGTTGTTACCGCCTTCATTCTACTCAGCGACGTTAAGGACGAGATCGACTTTGAGTGGGTGGGTACCGAGCTAGACATCGCACAAACCAACTACTATTTCCAGGGCATACCCGACTGTAAGGCTTTGATCCATAGCTACGCCTCGCGGTATGTCGTTGCTGACCGACCTGAACTTACAGATACCCATTCTGGAAACATCACCGATCTGACCAACACCAACTCGGAATGGCATACGTACGAAATTCGGTGGACCCCCGACAAGATCGAATGGTACGTCGACGACAAGCTAGGCCGTACGCAGGAGAAATCGAAGACGTGGAACGAAACCACCAACCAGTGGGATTTCCCTCAAACCCCAGCCCGAGTACAGCTTTCGATCTGGCCCGGCGGTGACGAGAAGAACGCAAAGGGTACCGTGGATTGGGCTGGTGGTCTGATCGACTGGGAGAGCGACGATATCAAAAAAAACAAGTACTACTATGCCACCGTTGGGGAGGTCACCATCGAATGCTACGAGACGGATAAAGCCCCCGGCACGAACAAGGGTAAGAGCTACGTCTACAACAACGCGAAGGGCACCAACGACACCATTGAGGACGGCGATGCGAACACGGTCCTAAAGTCCCTATCCGGCACTGGTCTAGACATGGACAAGGGCGACTCCTCGTCGGGAAGCTCCGACGGGACCATCCCTGGCCTCAGCGGTGGCGGTCCTGGCACCAACGGTGAGGCGGCCGGTGGTGGTGGTGGTGGTGATTCCGGTAGCGCACCTACCGCCACTGGCAGCGGATCTAATGCTCAGTGCACACAAGGTTTTCAACAAGTCTGCGATGGCACCGATAGTAGCACCCCCGAGAGCCAAGGAACCAGGCAAGAGCATATCATGGGCGCCAGCGCGTTCGCGGCTTTCGTTGCCGTCGGTGGAATGCTTTGGCTGTAGAGCATGATGACGATGGGGATAGATTCGTGGGGTCATCTGGTATATACTGTTAATATGAGAACCAGGAACTGAGCATATGGGATCTCTGGAACGTTGTTATTACGGAATTGAAGCACGTTTATACCATCCTATCGCGGGGATGTGGCCCATTGCGCGTTTTATAGACGCATGAGCTGGTTATTCTCGACTATATTTTCTGAGGAAGTAATGGCGCGACGCCGTCCACTCCTTTTCTGGACGTGGCCTCCGCGTGAGGCCCGAGTCGGACCTGGACGCTTGCTTGTATATAAGAATCGTGGAACTCGGAGCCTGGCTTGTTTGGGCTTTACGGCGTGGTTGCTCTAATGCTAATGAGATATCATGGAGACAACTGCATTGACTTCGTGTCCCTGTGATGGAGGATTTACCTTACTTTTACCCCCTTGGCTATGAGGTCGACGCTGCGGTTGCCCATTCTCATCATAGCTAGCTACCCAGCACTCACCGGTAGGTCGTCGTGGGTCTGAGTTGGAATGCCTATGTTTGCCTGTCTACCTACCTACCTAGTACCTACCTACGTAGGTAGGCATAACTTCGTCACGGTCTTATACCTAATCAGATCCGCCCCGAGCATCATCCTCGTAGGTAGAAGCCTAAAGTACCAAAGGATCGGATCGGGTTCGATTTCATGGGTGGGTCCGTAAATCTCCGGACTCGACAGCATCGGTGTTAGTGCAGTTCCTCGACGACCACTTTGCTAAAAGTACCGATACAACCAAATTCTACCCAAATGGTACGAGAGCATGGTGAACCGCTCTATCGTATGGAAATATGTCCGCGAGGCGGCATGATATTTCCTCCGTCATCAACCATGTCCATAATAAGCTTGGCCAATTCAAACCATCAACGATATCTTCGTGAACCTAGGTAATGGCGTGGCATGGCATGGCATGGCAGTACTATGCAAGATCCCCCCCAAAAATGCTGCGCCCATCTCACCACACAAATGTTGCCGGTGTTGTTGCGACTTATCCTCCGTACCAGAATATGTATCCGTGAGCTACGCATGAAGGCATACAGAAAGTACAAAATGGCCAGCCTACAGAATTCACATAAAAGAGACAATGATCTCTTCACCATGGAAACTCGAAATAACCATATTCACCGCGCTCAAGTTCGCTTCTCTTTGCATATCATATTAGACTGACGGTTTAATCTGGCGGCATTTATATTGAATATAGCCAGCACACTTACTCACTTTACACGCTCACATTCCTGAACAGCAAGCAACACCAACAAAATGGCCTTATCAAGCAACCCCAAAACTATCGCATTCTTTGGTGCCTCCACTGGTATCGGCCTCGGGGCGCTGAGACGAGCACTGGCCGCCGGCCACACTTGCGTCGCGCTGTGCAGGACGCCATCCAAATTGCTTGACAAGCTTCCCGCCGACAAGTACCCGAGTCTGAAGATCGTGCAAGGCAATGCTCACGACCTATCCTCGGTGGCGCAATGCTTGCTCGTCGAGGGCAAACCTGTGGACGCCATCCTCTCGTCCATCGGCGGCGTGTTTGTGTTCTCACGCATGACGCTGGACGACCCACAAGTCTGCCAGAAGGGCATGTCAACCCTCCTGGAGGCTGTCGCCCAGGTGCGGCGGGATCACGGCCTGGGTGCGGAATGGACCCCTCGCATCACTGTCGTCAGCACGTGCGGCATGGCGAAGCATCGCGATTACCCCCTCGCTACCTTCCCGATGTACAAGTTCATCCTCAAGGTGCCCCACGCAGACAAGGTCCTGATGGAGCGCGCACTCGTCACCGCCGCTCCTGAGACCGGGTGCACGTACACCATCGTGCGGCCAAGCCTGCTGGTCGATGAGGTGTCACCGCGCCGGGAGATCCGCGCCGGCGTCGACGACAAGCCCGCGGTGGGGTACACCATCTCGCGCGACGATGCCGGGCGCTGGGTCTACGAGAACGTGCTAGACCGGGAGAAGTACGACAACAGGATCGTCACGATTACGTGGTAAGGGATGATAATGATGATGATGGTTGCACCGGAATCGATTGTTGGAGTCGCTAGTTAAGCAGGCGGAGTTTCGGATCGAGTCTTTCTCTTCTTTCCTTTATACGTTGTTCTAGAATCCTATATACCTCTTCCTCTAGTCTCTTGCTACTCCATCTACATGCCTCTCAATACAACCTCAACGCTCCGAGACCTACCCTGCTCGTAGTAACCCCCTATGGTTCTCCCGTTGTGATCCCTTTACAGCTTCTGGAAGATAAGCCAACTTCGATGTTGCCTCTGGTTAACGAACGCGTGTGCATAGTTTGTCCGATATTCTTGATTATATGTACCTAGCCAGCAAATATGTGTCACCTGTCACTTACTCACCCCAATCCCTTCCATCCAGATATTTAGCAGTTGAAGAAGCAGGTGTACTCGTTCGATGGCGCTTTCATAAAAGGACGGAACCAGCCGGTCGCGGTGTCGTTACAATGCGGCTTATCTTGATCGGTTATGGTGTTGTTCCAAGCCAGGTTTCCATATTTGAACTGGACGACCCAGTCTTGGTACTGAGTACATTCTTCGCCAATCCCAGAACAATCCTCCTTCGACGCTCCGGGCGGGAGCGAGTTGGTGAAGGTGACCTTGAGGTCCTCCAAGAGCTTCGTATCGTCGGAGACCAGAGTCATGGATTGGCCCCACGGCATCCTCTTCCCCCCCGATTCTTGGACGTGCAGCGTCTTGCCACTGCCGTCGATTAGTGTTATTTTTGCCGAGAAGCCATCCGAAGCGCCTTCTGATTCCTCCCAAATTTGCATACGACATGTGCCTGGGTTGTATTGCTTAGGGCACAAGCATACCCCTTGGGGAAGCCGGTGACCTCGAAGCCGGTTCAGAATTGTGCAGCTTGCACGTTTCCCCCCAGGGCAGGCCTTTTTGGAGCAGTCCTCTGTCCCACAAGCATCAGATGGCTTCGCGATTTCTGTAGCTTCTATCCTCGCCGCACTAGATGTCTTGGTCTTTGAGGGATTCGTGGTGCCAGACGAACCAGAAGAAGTGGTCGGCTTGGCATGATGTACCGGTGTCCTTGTGCTCGACGTAGTCGTAGATTCAGCGTCAGTCGTAGACGTAGGCTTCGTAGCACTCGGAGACCTTGCGGCGCAAGCCGCACGGCGCTCATTCTGACCACTCCCACTGCCCGAGCTAGGAGCTTCGAAAATCTGCTCCGGGGCTGGATCCCACGATGCCCCCACGTTGATGGGGCGGTTTTCGACCCATAAACGCCACGAAGCCTGACGGCCTTCGCAGGTACCCGGCTGATACTGTACGGCCACCCTTCCGAGGTGTCCTTTGAAGTCCTTTCTGGAGCGAAAACTTTCCCACGACCGCGGTTTTCCTTCCATCTTAAAAACTTGTACTATCGGCACCCTACTCATTGCCCTTACAGCCATGATTATTTGACTTTTGAGGTGCTCGAAATGGTCCGGGTACTTCGGATTTTCCTCCCCCCCGGGCCAGAAAAAGAAGACATGCACATCCGGGAAATCATTCCTATTGTTCCCAAACATTGGGCTTCCGATTTTTTCCTTCGCCAGGTCGTGAATTCCGCTAGCCTGCCAATTGTTTTTGTACTCATCACTATACTCGGGTGCACTGTGAAAAATCCTCTGAAGCACAGCTCGGAAGAACTCGCTACTCCCCTTTTCGTACTTGAAATGCCTTTCCCAAATGTGGTACATGGCAACACCCCTCGTCGATACTATCGCAATTCCAGGGCAGCCAAAGAGACCTTCCATGGTGACCGTGACGATGCTCCCTTCAAACCTTGCATTTTGCGAAGTCAATAAATGATTATCCTTCACGTACTTGCTGCGAATATCAACAAGACGGTACCTGGGATCGTTAAATTCAGGAGAGGACATGAGAACTAGGTCGGCCATAAAATGCTCAGTATTCGGTTTGTACCTGTCAGGTTCAAGCCAGTCTCGGTTTTCCTTATTGTTGTTGGCTCCTACACGCTTGCGGATTTTTAAACTCATCGGCGGACCCGATGAGTTTACAATAGAACACTCCTCGGCCGTGCATTCACTTGGCTCGCACAAGTCAGCTGTTGTTGTATTTGTGGTGTTCCCCGTATTCTGTGTAGCTTGCGCGTCATCTCCTGCAATGCGTGCCCTATTCGCTACATCGCCTCGTGCAGTGCCGGATGGAGCAGAAGGACCACCCTGCCTATGGTGAGCTATCCTATTCATGAGAGAAGACTGGGGCATATCCACGAACCACATTCGGCGCCGACGAGTGTAAGCTGATCGTCTTATTCAATGTATCTGGTGGTCTGAAGACATTGCGACTCCTGCAGGAGGGCACTGCGAGAAATATCCAAAGTATGCTTGGGAAATGCATATCCGGCGGAATAGCGAACAAACCTCGTAAGAGGGAGATGACTATGGCCTTCACGGTCAGCCTTACAGTTAGGAGTAAACTAACTAGGTGGATGCGCTAGCTCCAGCATGAAAACAGTCTCATGAATGTCATCCTTATATTCCCAAGACCTACCCATGTACTATGTATAAGGCACGTAGGAGTTATTTATGTCATAAACATCCCCACCTCACACCGGGTCGACACGCAAGGTTTCGTGACCGATGCTTTTGCTGCTCATGCCTGGTTTGCGGATCGCCATGGTGTTTATCTCCACTCGATTCTAATCTTAGCTATTCCATAGTTATGTTGCATGTACTCTGAAAAGCACCGAGGAGGGAATCATACTTCCTAGGTCTCCGTGCCGCACTGCCTTAAATAACAGGAAGTGGTCAACTTTTCATCCTAGCTGCTGTGCCCGAATTTAATAAGGGCGGAAGAACGTTTCTGATAGCCGGAAGACATAAACAGGCCTCACCGTAAAGGCTATACTACATAACTTCTCCGATGCGAACAACGACGGATGTGGAAGTAGGATTAAGATAGGGGGAGGGGGTTTCAGGGGCTAGTCACGTGGTTCCCCTACGCTGCCACACACTCATCTATGACATTTTCATCCTACTATTTACATGTACTCTAGTGACGAGAGCGCTTTTGATATGATATAGACTAGTAGTTACGAATCGGCCCGTGAATCGATTCAGCTGTCTAGTTATTACATACTAGGTACACATACAGAGAGGTTCAACCTTCGGATCTAATCTAGGCCATGTACTTTTTACTGTGTGGTGTGATTTTCCCCCTTTTTTCGGGGCGAGGTTTCGGTGTTCTTTTTCGATGTGGCTTTCTGGCTTTCTGGCTTTCTGGCTTTCTGGCTGTAATCTATAACCTAGGTGTAGTTGGGCGGGCTTATAATTGACAATCTATCGAGAAGTCAGCTCATAGTTATATCTGAAACCGTACGATTTACGAAGTTGCGAGTAAATTAGTGTAGAGGCATCTATATATGTTTGGGGGTATTGGTTTGCAAACTACTAGGTACATCAATTGATACCTGCCTAGTACCTACATGTAGATAGGTACCTACTAGACAGGTATGTAGGTACCTACCAGGTCGGTGGGTACCTATATGTACCTAGTAGGTTTGAAGCTACCAGCCAACCCAGCCCCGCTGGAGCCTATGTACCTATAGTAGGTACCTACTTATGTCCTTACCTCTACTGAATAGGTAGAGATCTTAGCTCAGCTAAGACATCTACCTCCATAGTATTGATGATATTGATGATGATCTTCAGATGCCTTTTACTTGGTAGGTACTTAGCATACGTGTGGTGGGTTTTTGGTGAGTTCCAAGGTTAGGGAATGGGGAAATGAAATAAATAAAACGAACAAAGACCGGAGTTGAATGTCTTGCTTTCGTTGTTCCCTGCCTGCTTGTTATTGATTTCCATTGATTTCTTACTCTCTTTCTGACTCTGTCCGAGTATCGAGTACCTTACAGTTGTTTTATTTCCATCCCGTCCTCTTCCCTCCCCAAGTTGTCTGTCCGGTTCAGAACTCAGTGATTCCCTCTTTATTTCTCTGGTAATACGCGCTGGTTCTTGGTGTTTCCTCTGACGTGGACGTGGACGTGGACGTGGGCGTGGGCATACGAGGTGAGTAGCATCAGGTATTAGAAACCTTGGAACCCGCCCCCTCGGAATCATGCGTGACTAACGATCAAGCAAAGAAACCTATATTTAGCGCTGCTGCGGCTAACCCAGGGTCCAGCTGTGTTCCGTTGCTAAGGTTGTCGAATATATTGCGTTGGCCGTAGCAATTGGCAGTCATTCACGGCCATTCATTGGCTTTGAGGCCCTTGTCCTAACCCATCCTGCCATCCCTTGAATTGTTACCTACTAGGTACTGGGGGCAGGTATCTAGGAAACAACTTATTGTTCCCTATTGATGAGTTGAACTTTATCTAAGTATTCTTCGTCCATGAATCTATGAATCTATGAATCCATAAATCCATAAATCCATGAACAAGGCCTTGATCAGTCGTCTTTAGTCTGTCGGTTGTAGCCTCTTGATCTAGGTGCTTGCCTTATTTATTAAAGGCCAGAGCTGGAAGAGAACCATCACCTTCCTTGACATACATTCTTCACTCAACTACCTGCCTGGTACTTATCTGCCTGCCTGCCTGCCTGTCTGCCTGCGAGGCACCTAACTATTGCCTAGGTATCCAAATACCTAAGAATCCACTCAAGAGCCCACCTAGTGCTGTTTTCCAACTGGAACAATGGCGAAAACCATTAAAGCCCTTACTACCTTTCTAGCATTTGCTACCACCACCTTAGCAATGCCATCGTCCACGCCTCGCCGAAGTTGCTCGGCTCCGAAGCCGCACAAGCTCGTTGTTGGTGCTCCCTTTCAGATCTTGACCGCTGATTTCGATGGGTCCAAGTTCTCCCTAACCGGGAATCACACCGCCGCTGGTTCGGCTCCTAGCTGGCTGCTCTACAAGGACCCTAACCTCTTGTACGCCGTGAACGAGAACGCCAATGATACCAGCGTTTTCACGCTAGATTCCGGATCTCGTAACCCCACTCTCGCATCCGCCACCAACGGCTCCTCCGGCACCGTCTTTCTAGAGTTTAATGCCGATAAGTCGCGTATGGTTGGCGCTGCTTATGGTGGTGCTATGATCGACATCTGGGACGTCACAGCAGCCGATGGCAGCTTGAAGCTCCTAAAGAGCGTCCCCATCCCGGGCAAACCTAGTCCCGACCAAACGGGACACCATCCTCACCAAGCTCTCCTCGACCCGACGGGACGTTTCTACGTCATTCCCAACCTCGGAGGTGACACGGTTTTGGTCCTCGATGGTCAGAACGATCGGTTTGAGTTCACCGGCAACGTTACGCTCCCAACGGGCACGGGACCGCGCCATGGCGGCTTCATCACCGTGGGAGGCTCTGCGCAACAGCAGCACTACTACACCCTAGCTTCGGAGCTCTCGAGCGAGCTTTTCCTGTTCGAACTCGCGTACAAGGGAGACACCATTAGCTTCACGCAGGTGCAGAAGCAGAGCACGTACGGACCGGACGCGCCAGCAGCGAACGCTTCTTCGGCGGCTGCAGGTGAGCTGGTGGTCGCCGCGAACCAGAAAGACGTGTACGTGTCGAACCGGATCAGCGGTAACGAGACGGACAACATCGCGCACTTCGTGTTTGGCCAGGACAAGAAGGACGGCGGCGCAAGCCTCAACTACGCCGAGACGGTATCCACGGGCGGACTGCGACCCCGCATGTTCAGCCTTAGCAAGGACAAGCAGCAAACGCTGGCGTTTGTCGCGAACCAGGGCGGCGACGCAGGTCTCGTCGCCTTCAAGCGAAATACCGACTCTGGCGCCCTGGGCCCGACGCCGGTCGCGACGATGCCGAGTCAGGCGCTTGTTGCGCCACAGCTCGCGGCCACCGATTTCATGGGCCCCCAGTTTGTGCGTGAGACCTAGGGGACTGTAGTAGACGGTGCCTAGACGTTGGAACAAGATTGCCGGATACTAGGAGGTTGATTTGGTTTCTAGTTTTTTTTTTTTTAGTTTTTTTTTTTTTAAAAAAAAAATCTTCTGCCCATCTTTAAAAGAGAAGAGCGTTGATTGCAAATGAGTCGCACCGATTACAGCGTTCGGGCTTATGAGTGGAGGACGATTATATTTAGATAGGTAGGCGTCAAGCTAGGTACTTTATACCACAATTGCCGTTGTACAGCGTTTCGAATCTCGTCTTTTATTGTTGTCATTGTTGTGTCCCCTAGAGACTGTGCTACCTAATAGGTGTCTAAGCTTGTGATACCCTATGTTTGTCCTGCATCTGACGGGTGGTAGAGCTTGGCACCATTGCTCGTAGTCTTTGACTTGCTCAGGCTTAGATCTTAACCATGATGAGATTGTCGAGTGACCCTCGGCTCTTTGGGCAAATGAACGGACAGACCCTGGTGTAGATCGATCGGGGAAGGAATGCAACTTTTGCATCATGATGGCAGAAGCTTGTCGTGAGGCAATCTGCAATGCAACCCTACCAACTGAGCGTTCTGACAGCTACGGCAAGCGGTGGAGACAATGCTCTAAAGACCCTTTTTGATAGGTACTAGTATGCTGGACGGTAAACTTGATGATGAACATACCTGGTAACTTACTGGCCTGTCGTCTTCCTCTGCTTACGAATTTCGCGTGTTGTGCATACGTATAGGAAGACCGCGATGGGCTGCTAGCAACCCTGGCTGTATGGCTTCCAAGTTGTCTAGGTACCTACTAGGTAGGTAGTTTCTGAGTATACGCGCACTGACCGGCCGGTATCTCCCAGGTAGGCACCCATGTGTAAAATTAGATCCGGATCAACTGGGTCAAAAGCCTGGCACATCAGATTATCTTCCCCAGATTATTCAATAGTAGCGTTCTGATAACCTGTTTAGTCGTCCCACATGATCGATGCAGCTTCTTTACCGCACGAGACTTGGACGGCAGAGGGTAGAAGGTGGCTGATGAGGCTATCGCTAAGAAGTTGTGCGATCAACTTTTACGTCATAGACAACCGGATGCGGAAACACGAAGTTTTTCTAGCTATTATTAGTTTTGATGGTTCAGATGCAAGTTCCACTGGAGTTGACTCAAAACACGTGTACTGTGTATAACGAGATTAGTTTCTGTTCCATTCCTACTTACCTACATACCTACTAGGTAGGTACATATCTATGTAGTAAGGACTTGGGACTTGAGTCTTTCGATTTTTCTCATGCGCCTAGCGTCATAGCTCCTTGAAGCTTCTAGTCCAATGAGATGGAGAAGTGTCCGTAGTAGCTGCTGCGTAGATAGATCCTTGTGAGACGGGTAAATCGGGTAGAATAGTGGGACATTTATCTCCCAAAGCCCAAGTTGAATGCGCATGGAATTGATATCCGCATTCCTGCAGCAGCATGCTTCGTTTGCCGTTCTGGATGGTGCCGCGCGCATGTAAAACAAAAATGCGGTTGGCACACACACACACACACATATGTAGATAAGTGGCCACAGTTGCAGTCTTGTAGTCTATAGTCTACAGTCGAGTTCAACATACCGCAACGCCTATTTCTGTTTGGAACCCTGATTCTTTGGATCCGCTTGTATAGACGTGAGAGAAGGGTTCAAGTTCCTGGTTCCTTGTTTTTCCCGGTGCCATGGGCGTGGAATTGATGTAAACAGCTTGGGCCATCGTTGGAAGTTGTAAGCCGTAAAAGTTCCACGTCTGCTTGGTTGGTTCTTTACTTCCAAGAGTGAGGTACTATCCAAGTTTTTGTTTTGTTTTTTTCACTTTTTTTTTTTTTTTTTTTTAAAAAAAAAGGATGATCATGATAGAATGACGAAGAAGCTAAGAAAGAAAAAAAAAGGCTTCAGCTCTTTACCTGTTTTAGTTGTTAATGAAGACGCTCGGACCATAGCTTTAGATACCGTAGTACCTACATCCTACCTGCAGCAGCTGCAGGTACCTATTTAGTAGTAGTAGGTATGTATGCACCAACAAAGTAGATACATGATCAATTATAAGAATATCCAATTAGCTAACGTAATCCAGATCGAACTGATTTGTGTAGCGTCTTCGACCGAAGCACTTGCCCAACGGCTATGACGTAGAAGATTGTCAAAGTTGTTGACTCCAGACTTTCGCGTTATCGTCATCAACACCTAATCACAGGATGGACCAAGTTAGAGATGACAAGCCCAACGCAAGATGGACAACCCCCCATAGACGCTACGGCCAACAACTCTGGAATGTACCTCTTCCCACTCTCCGACACTGACACAGACCTCACCTCGGATACATCAATGCCTGGTACTACTAGGTAGGTGCATATCAATATGTTGTCTCATTGTGTATATACCTAGTACCTAGTAGTATCTGTATTCGTGGCTGTTACTGCTAGGTACATGCTAGGTAAACGGGTACCTACCTAGTAGGCGGGTAGTACTACGCAGTAGGTGGATAGGTGGGTATTTGATTTCTTATGGAGAGCCCATGGAGGGGATGGTGGGATGGAGCGAAGCTCTCGGGCAGCTGCATTCGCTCATCTTAAGAGACATCCCTCTTTGATTGAATCATAGCTACATTCGAGCTACGTCAACATATAATAGAAAGTCTTGTCTCCCCCGAATTCTCAATCCCATGATTTCTTAATTTCTTAATTTCTCAATTTCCTCTACATCAGCTAAAGAAGATTGCTTTGCTTCTACATTGTATACAAACATCTAATAAGAATTATACCCATCTCTCATATCTCATATCTTATACCTCATACCTCATACTCGTACTTATACTCATACCCATTGACCTAATACTCTCTACTCTCTCTCCATTCTCATACTCTATTCCCTCTGTGATACCCCAAACCCGCTTCCCTGTTTCGAGTTATCGTCCAGCAAGCACCGAACAACTGAACCTACTATCGAGATACCCATTACAACACAAACCAATATGGCTAGCGTGAACAAACCAACAGACGTCAAGCAGAAGGAGGCCGATGTGAACCGAAAGCTTCAGATCTACGGCATCATCAACGCATTCCAGATTGGCAAAGTACCATCTGTACGTACCTCCCAACTTTACGTTTTACGACGTGTTACCGTACAGCTATGAGTTTGGAGACTAATTTTACGCATATTAGAATGACCAAATTGATGTTGCCCTTAATAGCTTTCTCCAGTCCAGGGCTCTAGCGAACCCTTCTAAGAAGTTATCATCCGAAGGACGTGGGCTTGTAGAGGATGTCAAAGATGTTGTAACACAAGCGAAGAAGCTGCTTCTATCCAAAAACGAGGGAAACCTCCTCCAAGACTTCATCTGGCAGACCCAGCAGTTCGATCCCAACGCCGTGAGTGTGCCCAATGCTCCTATCGACAAGGATACCGCAAAGCAGCATGGAGACAAAGCCCTAGAGGGGCTCCGCACTCTGGGTACTTTGATAATCACCAATGGCCAATTCCGCAAGCTTCGTAAGTAAACACCCCATCCCCAAACCAATAATCTTATGGGACATACATGCTCATACGTTCGTAGTTAACGACGCTACCATATTGCTTCGCGACATTGCTGGCGACGCCGCCAGCAATGCCGCAAACAAGGTCCGGCCTTCCGGGGAAGACCTCTCGCAGATCGACAGGCCCGCGGACGACAACGTTTGGCACGATGCCCCTGATTTCTCCAAGGACAATGTCAAGTCTCAACTGCAGAGTGTCTACAAGAGCGACCCGGCTCAGGATGCCAAGGGCGTCGTTGCTTCGGGGGCACAGGCAGTTCGTCAGCCCGACGGGACAGTAGGCGATCGTATTAACGCTGCGCAGAATGCGACTAGCAGGGCCACAGAGCAGGTGAAATCCAACATGGATCCAGAGACACGCGAGTCTGCAAAGCAGACGAGCGAGGAGTATCGTGCTCGTACTAAGCAGTACCTGTCCAAGAAGATGCCAGAAGAGCGTCGCGACCAGACCATATGGCGCCTAAAGGTACGTCTACCCCATCCGATAGGAGATTACTGGTGCAATGCTAACATCTGGAATGATAGAAAATGGTTGTTGAATGTCAGCAGCACCCGGACTACAACCAAGCTGTCTCCACGCTGCTTGACTTGGCCGAACAGTATGGTTCCCACAGTAGGAGACTCACTGCCGGTGGTACGGGAACCGTCAAGGAGGCGCGAACTCACCTAGCCGCGGCCGAAGCCGATTTGAAGGTATGTTTGGATCATGTTTAGCACGACCCAACGGAAAAACTAACACCGTATCAGACACTTATCGAGCGATTTGCCAACGGAACTTCCACGGACGACCTCTGGTCTTCGATCAATGCTATTTACGATGACGCTGACAAGGACCCTGAGCTTAAGAACTGGTTCAAGTCTATTGACTCATACATTCGCAAGTGCCTCCAACAGCAGGGATATATCATGGAGGATGCTTCGAACGAGGAATGGCACCGCTTATATGAGCACGGGAACTATCTCCTTCGCGAGAAGTACAGAACCCACACCGACCGCGTTGTCGACGAGATCAAGTTCTTGGCCGACCAGTTTGACCAGGACCCTCAGAACCGGGCATTCGCGAACTCCCTGCAAAAGCTTTTCGCCGACCTTGGCAACGATGAAAATGGAAAGGCAACCTTTAAACCTCACCTAGTCAAGGACCTGACCGACATCATCATTCCCGGGGCGTTCGAGAAAGTTGCATACATTCCTATTCCCCGCATCGAATACTCCGACTCTGAGGTCGATGCCGTGGTGGAAAATCTTGTCTTGGAGAGCGACAACTTCATGCCAAATGTGCTTGAAGTAGCCAGCGACAATTACTTCCGCTGGGGTCGCAAAAAGATTGCTAGCACTAATAAGAACTCGATGGATGTCAAAGTCACTGGCGTCCAAATGGACTTGCGCGACGTTAGCTTCTACGTCAAACGCAAGCAGGGCTTCCCCTCCATTACCGACACTGGCGTAGCTAACATCAAAATGGGCGGCGATGGGTTCTGCTTCCGCTTGAAGCTCTCCACTGCAGATGAAAAAGACAGGCAGCATTTCTTCAAGATTGACAAGGTTGATGTAGACGTTAAGCATCTCCAGATCAAACTGGTCAAGTCAAACCACAAGATTCTGTTTGGCCTTTTCAAACCCGTCATGCTTAAGGTTCTCCGCCCAGTGATTCAGAAGACTGCCGAGAAGCAACTTAAGGATCAGTTCACCAAGTTTGACCAATTGCTATACCAAATCAAGCAAGAGGCGGATCGAGCGCTTGATCAGGCGCGCGCCGACCCTGAGAACGCCCCGAACATTTACAACCGATATGTCAATGCCGCACAGAAACAGCTTCTCCAGGGTAAGAAGAAGGCTGAGGCTGTGACGGCTGACAAGAAGGTTAACATGGCTGTTACCAAAGAGGACAGCATCTTCCCCAACATTCACCTGCCCGGCGGCATCTCGTCCAAGGCGACAGAATATAAGGAACTAGCCCGCAAAGGTGATCAGTGGGAGAGCCCAGTCTTCTCTATTGGTGCCGCTTCTAAGAGCACCAACATCCCGGCTGCTCCCCAAGTCACTCGTAAGCCACACGCTGTCAGCACCAACACCAATGGCAACTATGCCAATGGAAACTACACCAACGGCAACTATACGAATGGTAACTATACCAATGGTAGGGCTGTGAACGGCAAGTACGAGCCAGTAACTGGACCTATCACTACCACAGGGGCTGTTGCTGCTCCTGCACGGACAGCTTCAACAAACAACACTGTTACGATCTAGAGGGTGTAGACCGTGTATGTCACTCTTTTTGAAGACCATGATGACGACTTGAGGAAGAGTGGATGAAGAAGGGATGGAAACGATGAAGTCGTATTAGGAGTCATGGCGGTTATACCCGGAGATACCCAGGATCCAAGAACGACTTCGCTTGGAGGAATTGCGCGGCGGAAACTCTGGTGATGATACCTGCTTTGGTTCCTACTTAGTATATTCATTATTCCCTATGTCTTTTTGGATAAGCACCTAGCAGCTAGTAATAACCGTACACACACGTACCTATCAAAAGTCAGATGCTGCGATGAATTGACGAACCAACGAGACGGACGCAATAGTAGCTCTAGACATATCAATATGTATCCGTGTGTGCGCGCGTGCGACTTAAAATCTTTCGATGTTATTCGTAGGTGCGGAATACTTTTGATACTACTGTACGTAGTAACTTGGATTCTCAGGTCCTGGCAAAACTTCGGGCAGCTGAGCTGTTTGGCACTGTTTAGGGCTTTCTCCACATTACTAAGTACTAAGTACATATACGTACCTCGTAACTTTTTTCCTGTCAGCGAGATCTGCCAGCGCCTACCGCTTTCTTACATCCCACATTTTCCCATCAATTTGAATTTGTTTTACCTGTGAATTTCAACAACGAAACCTGCGAACCTGCGAACCTGCGAACCTGCGTATCATCTTCCCACGACACGACCAAGGAACACACGCGCAGCATCAATCACCATGCCTCCCAAGCAGAAGACCCCTCGCGTCCAGGAGAACATCTCCTTAGGCCCCCAGGCCCGAGATGGTAATTGTTGCTTTTATTTGCTCTCATTTTAATTCATTCTTTCTCTCCGTCCTTCAGTCCCTCGGCCACTCAGTCGAGTTCTTAGCTAATACGTGATCTTATTCTAGGCGAACTTGTCTTCGGGGTTGCCCGAATTTTCGCCAGCTTCAACGACACCTTCGTCCACGTTACCGATCTCAGTGGACGCGAGACCCTGTGCCGTGTCACTGGTGGTATGAAGGTCAAGGCCGATCGTGACGAATCCTCTCCCTACGCTGCCATGTTGGCCGCGCAGGACGTTGCCGCCCGCTGCAAGGAACTTGGTATCAATAGTTTGCACATCAAGATCCGCGCTACCGTAAATATCCCCGAAAATGGATCACAAGTTTGAAAGTTCTCCCAGATGGCTAATGAGCGATGTTTTAGGGTGGTAACGGAACCAAGACCCCCGGCCCCGGCGCACAGTCGGCCCTTCGCGCCCTCGCTCGTTCCGGCATGAAGATCGGTCGCATCGAAGACGTCACACCTACGCCCTCGGACAGCACCCGCAGAAAGGGCGGTCGCCGTGGTCGCCGTCTGTGAGCGTATCATATGCCATTACCTGGTACCCCTTCTGCACGTGAAGGCATTGGGCATGGGAAACAAAAGTACGGGGAGAACGGCTTTTACATTTGCCTGGTCTCCATCATCCCTCTTAGGTAGACAATACGAGAGCTAGTCTGCTAGGAACCCTGCTTGTCACTCTGCGAAACCATCACTACCTGCCTGCCTGTCACTTTCATCTTTGTCGCATACGGAAGCGCTAGACATACGATGAAATGACGATGGGCGCCAGACTCTCGAACATGCATTTTCCCTCTTAACATGTGTTGTAGACGTCAAGCCCTTGAGCATCTTACACCTGTGATGTCCAATGTTCTTGTCTCTGCCTATACGAATAGCCACATCTCGACCGTAAATCCGACTGCTGCGCTTCTACTAATGTATTTAGAGCTTGGGAAGGATGGCAAGTGTTATGACCGCCGGAGCCAAACGTCATTGTGCCTTACCCCTGACCGGGGTAGTTGTAAACAAATCACAAATATCGTGGCCATAGCAGAGTCTCCGCTCATCAATGCCAGCTTACCTGTGTTGTTGTGTAAGTCGCATAGCCTGGTCTTTTCGGCTTGCCTTATATTGCGCTTGTCTTGTGTTTTGTCCCAAAGTAGAAGGCCTAAATCCCCTAGGACAGTAGGCGACCGTCGTAGTTTTTTTTATGCTATTTTGGATTAGCCATAAAGGCAGATATCTAGGTACGCACCTAGCCTGCCCATATGGTATCGTCGTACATTTCTCAGAGTGAGTTGCGTTGCGTTGCGTTGCGGCGTATCAGTCCCTTGCATCGAGAGGATAAAGGATGTGTTATGCTATTGCGGAAGTTTCGTATGAATCTCTTATTACACATAACTGAAGAATGTTTTTAGAACCAAACTAAAATAAGGGACCCAACAATTTCATGGGGACTTTCTTGTCCCGTCCCGAGCCATTGACACGAACATACGTATAGGTCAGCATTGCACCTAAAAAATCTATCCGACAGCCAATAATTAGGTGGTATAGTATAGTGGATAGTACAACACGTTGTGGATATGCCACTTTGTGGATATGCAATGATTTACAGATATCGTATACTAATACCGTGTAGACCTGGGTTCGATTCCCAGTACCGCCATTGGATTTTTGACAATTTTTTATGAGTACCCGCCTAATTGACCAAGTTTTGTTTAATGTTATTTTCCCTTATATGATTATAATTTCACGGAATTAAGAAGCGTTTAAATCAGCTCTCAGGTTTACATGATGAGTGTTCATAATAGTATGCTTGACTACTAGGTAGGCTAGGTAGGTAGGTACTGGGCGAATATAATATGAAAGGAGTAGGTATCTATCCCCTCCTGAATATCGTGCGGGTGTCTGGAATTAAACAATATTCATGAATTCTTTTTTTAAAAACCCCCAAAAAACCCAGAACCTATACTTCCAAGCGACAGAGGTATCACCGCCCAGATGACTTAAAGTCTCTAAGATCTCCGTTCCAACTCCAAGCACATAGAAGAGCGACCGTCACATGTGTGCTGCTCCCTCCCACATATGTAGCCCAACCCGATATATCGCCCCCATCTTTTAATAACCGGTCCTTTCTATACACCTGTGAAATTAATGTGCACATATCGACGCCGGCATATATATCATGTACCTCCTAATGGATGATGACACAATTTGCACGATCCATGGAAAATTTCCCGTTTACTTCACGTATTCACTGGGCGACCGCACTTCCCGCACAAAAGTCTCTGCCTACCGGCTATTTTCTTTGCTCTAAAATCCCGGTTCCCACATGCCGAACAGCACATGTCCTCGCCATCGTCGCTAGCAAGCTCAGAGCTCAGACGACTTCCGTAGGAATCAGCTCGGGCGATAATGGGCCTGGGAGGTAGCAGCCGGTTCTCCTGATTGGGCAACAACACCACCTCTGCCGGCACGCTCTTCCGCCGGTCGGACTTTTCTGCCGAGTTATCTTGTCTGGTTTCCTCTATAGCTGCCCCTAATGTCTTCCGCCGGGTTTCCTTCGCCGATGCTATATCGGCGGTGAATGCCGCGCTCGCGGAGCGATCGTGTATGGAATCGGATCCAAGAGCGGTCCCGATGCTGCTGCTACCTCGCTGGTGGCTAATATTACGCCATTTGTTCAGGTTCCAGAAAGAGTAGCTCGCGCCCGCGGGGTCAAGGCGTAGTTCGTCGTCGTCTTCCTCGTCCATTGGTCGGAAGGAAAAGCTTGGTGTTGGCGGAACTACAGCTTCGCGCAGGCCTACACGGTCATTGGTCCTGTTGGTTTGCACGCTGGTCGCGGGGCTAGACGGACCTGCAGCAGCTGGCGTATGTGCGTAAAGCGATCTCCTGGCCTCCGAAGCGGGATTTACAGGCGTACGAGCCGCTTTGCTGGGAGACAAAGATCGCTCGCTGCGGGCGGGAGTTGAAATAGCCACAGATACAGGACGGCCAGGGTGCCCTTCGACACCATGTCGCCACGTGTTAATCCTGTCCGAGTTGGCTTGGAACGGCGGTTGGGGTAGTTGCGTAAGCGAGCCTCGACGAGAATGCGGATCTCGACTACCGGCACTCATACGCGTTACTATGCTGCCACTCCGACCCAAAAAGCTGTCTCTCCCTATTTTTCGAGAGAAGGTAGACCCGGTCTCCCAGTTATCGTGTCGCCGTTTAGTGAAGGCGCAATCCTGGCGAAAGACTTTGATTAAGCCTGAGTGGTCGGTGGTCACGACGATGTTACCGTCATAGTGAGCGGAGCGCGCAATAAACCCAGGCGACTCATCAGGCTTCTTAACTTTGGTCGAGTTCTCAGACTGTGTATCTTGAGACTCCACCAACTGGTTGACCGCCTGGTTGACCGCCGACTCTTCCTTGCTCAATAGCGTGATGGGAGGCGGGTTACAAAGTGTGAATATAGGATCCTCGGAAGTCTGCAACAATTGCCGTGTCGCGGTCGGAGCGAATACAGCTCCTGTTACGATATTGGAGTTGGCCTCAAAATACTCGTAAGGTCTCTTTTCCTTATTCTCAGCCAACCTCGTGCTGGTTGACCATATGAACGCTCTCTTATCCTCGCTGCCACAAATAATATAGGTACCGTCGTCGCTGAATGTTGCTCTAATTTGGCTACTAGCATTTTCATGGCCTTTCAGTTTCAATTCCAGATTCTTATCCCCCAGGTTGTATATCCTAATGCGAGAATCGTTTGAAGTAACAAGAACCTTCAAAACGCCGTCCGGACTGTCTGGGGGAAACAGCATCGTCTCGATACCCGTGATTTTGCTCCCCTTTGCATTTTTACCCCGCGACGATCGTACGTGGATCTGCGCAAGATACTTAAGTCCTTCAGTCTCATAAAACATGCATAGACCATTGATACATCCAGCTATAGCCGTTCTACCGTCAGGAGAAAACGCAACAGCGGTAATAAATTCCGATAGCTGGCTGGAGTAAGCGACTGCTTTGTCGGGAATACTCCATAGTCGCAGGTAAGAATCGAGTGATCCTGCCAAAAAGAATCGATCGTCGCGAGGATGGAATGCGATGGATGTGACAAAGTCTTTGTGCTTGAACGTGCAGAGGCATTCCTGCCTACTTATATGCCACAAGCGAACAGTTTTATCCATTGACGAAGAGAGGAGGAAGTTGTTCTTGCTCCAACTGAGGTCAAGAATATCACCTGTGTGACCAACAAACTCTCGTGTTGGCTTTGTACGAAACACCGGTGCGCTCAGGCGCTCCTCCTTATCGTCTTTGGAATTCTCCTCCTCGGTATACGCATTACGGTCCTCTCGTGTCGCGATCACCGCCCAGATGCGCACAACTCGATCTCGACCACCGGTGGCTAGATATTTACCGTCTTTGCTGAACTCTACAGCCCAGATAGGCCCGCCTAATTCTGTATCGTCCTTGCTGGACCGACGGCATTCGGCGTTTCCGTTGGTAATATTCGCTTCGTTGTCTTGAGCAGCTCGTTGCGTCCCCACCAGTTCTTGTGCCAGAAACATGCGATTGAACTCCTTGACCTTCTTGTTTTGCGCTCTGACTCTAATATAACGTGGTGGTTCCTTGTGATGGGGAATGTAGCCTGCGGCACCCACAGCGGAAGAAAAAGCGACGGCGTTTGCACCCTCTGTTCTCAGTTCGCTAATCTCGGATTCATCGTCGGGAATGCCACCCTCCTTTCTCTTGCCGCCCATCATAGTTAGACGACTAAAGAACCTGCCTTTCCTATTCGCGCATGTTCGTTAGTCCATGGCACTTCCCTCTACATCACTAGTGTTGAAGAGGTACCTCTTGTCTCTGGGTGGGTCGGACTGAGTAACAATTTGTTTGGAAGACAGGTCGGAGGAGGGCCTTCCCAGGCCTTCATTCGCCGGGCTGTCCGGCCGGCCGGGATTGCGCAACCTCGAAGCAATGGAGCGATCGGTGTTGGTTCTGACGAAAATATGCTGGGATTGGTAGACAGGTCAGTCTGATTAGTCTTGGTAGCGGAAACCGACGGGATGGAACGTACATGGGACAACGGATCAATAGCTGAGGCGGGTGCGACTTGCGGTGCAGGTCGCGCGCCGGCATCCGCGTCCTTCTTGTCCTTTGCATCTTTCCCGGCCGTATCCTTTCGAGAAAGCTTTACGCCGGCTTTCTTCCCAGAACCTATGGGTTGATTGCTGCTGCCTAATCAAGACAAGTTAGAAAAAAGCAAGGTCGCTCGTGTAGTGGCACACAAACGTACAACTATAATATGTACGAGGTGAAAGGGGGAGATGGAGAGCTGTAACTTGCCTGGGTCGTCGGAGGAAGTGGGCGACCGTCCCAGATCTTGGAGCGACTCTGGTTGGGCTGGATGTATCTTCGCATTCGCATGGGCGACGAGGGGGGGGTCATCTTGGGGAGGGCGTGCGGCGTCGACAGCCATGGGAGAGGTCGACATCTTCCATCATCTAGCTATGACAGCTCCGATTCCTTGAAGGCCATCTATAAGCGAAAGAAAGATGCTTGGGTTTGATGCGCACGCGGGGAATAGCTATATTTCTCGAGTATTGGCTATTGGGCCAGCACAAACCGCCGGAGCGTCTACCTGCTTAGGTAGGTACCTATTGTGGTAAATTGTATGTCGAGTTGCACAGTCGTACGGCTGAACAGCTGGTTACCTGGATACCGGATTCCGGTCGTGGAAGATGAAAGAAAATAGGGTTTGGCGCGGTGTTATCTGCGACTCCGTAACATCCGATTTCCAAAGGCCTGCCAACTAACAAATAAGTAGGAAATGTACTAGATCAACGCTTCGGATGTCTCAATCACGTAGCGTATAATATTCAAGCATCAATATTGATAGAATTCGGATACGTAGTATATAAGAACAGTGGCCATTCCGGCAACTGGAGTGTAGGGATTCTAAGCAAATGGGAAGATTTGCATTTACAAACACAGCAGTTTTCGATACTTGTATGGGTATAGGAATATCAAAACGTATGGAGAATTCAGGTCGGAGGCTATCGCGCTACGAGATTATGACTTAGTCGATGACCTGCCTACTAGCCAGGTAGGTATCATTGATCATTGATGTAGCCCTCACGGTAGGCGGCGCGATAGCTGGAGCATGATCCCCCGATCGATTCATATTAGCATGCATATGACGGGGACTGGTAAAGTTCATAAACCGGAACGGTTGATTAAACGGAAACGGAAACGTTTACAAGAACGGAACTACTAGGTAGATGACGTAGCCCCAAGATCTGTTATGTCCCGCTCCCACCCCATCTGCCCATTTCCCCGTAATGCAGGTCATGTTCAACTTGCTTGAAGGTTTGATACGTCATTACACTGCCATTCATGGATTGCGCTCCAATCAAGATCAAGCGAGTGACTCGTTGCCCATTACTCGACACATCAATATTATGCAGTAGATCTATCTACCTACCTACCTACCTACATACATATGTACTATATGGGTGCAGTATGTGTGTACTAGGTACTTATTAGTAGGTATAGTAGGTACTACTTAGTAGGTACCTATTACCTAGTAGGTACGTACCTAGTCAGGTACCTACTAGGTAGTAGGGCTATTGAACGGCGGTGGTGAAAGCTTCACCGAAGTAGTATCAAGATTACGAGGCAAAGTCGCCTGGGTTCAATCGAGAGAGATCTATATTATCGAATCCTCTCCGGCGTTGGCTTGGTCGCCTGCGTCTGCCCCGTCCTCATCCTCGTCTAGATCTAGTAAAGGGTACGTTAGAATAGCAGCTATACCCCCCAACGCATCCAACCGTTGCCCACTTTCGTGGTCGCTGCTCAATATCCTCGCCTCTCCCCCGTCTTCCTTAACTTTGTCCACCATAGCAACATATCTTTTCCTCGTTGCTATTTCCATGCTTCGGAATAGCGAGTTGTTGATTAACAAGACACCCCCTCCTCTGCCCACAGCCCCTTCTCGGACTGCCTTCTCAACTGGCGCTGTGCCGTACCACGCGCGGCCGTCGTCTTTTCGTAGCTTGTCGAAGAAATCATCCATGAACCTCGTCTCCTTGGAGAATTTCATGTGTTTCATGGTTGCCGTGACCTCGGGGCTCTTCAAGATCTCGTTTAGACTGTGCAAGTGCCCGGAGCTCGAGTGTACCACCGTCGCCTCCTTGGCCATGGCCATCATCGACTTGTCGGCTCTTCGAGTTCCTTCTTCGGAAATGTACTTCTTAAAATCCCCCGCGACAAACCCGGGACTGGCCAACAAGAGTGGCCGGGGTGTCGAGAAGTCTATGCTGCGAACTAGAGTGCCTAAGATCTTTTCAAAGAATCGCTTCATACCCGAATCTTGTTCGGAACTGCTCGACCTCTTCTTGGGTATGGTACTCTCCACCCTCTGCTTAAGTATGGTGCGGTATTCGGTGATGAGACAGATATTTGCGATACCCTCCTGCATCACCACAGCAGCCACGGTGCCCTCCTTGTCCTGCTTTAGCGCATCGGTAAGTGTCTCTCGCGCCACCGAATCCCAGCCGTGTTTCTTCCACAATGTGAAGGGTCGGTTGAGTTCAAGGTCGAGGGTGTGGTATTGGCCGAGGTTAACGAAATTGTTTTCGACGATAACGGTACCCGAGACGTGTAGCTGTGATGCGCCCGGGTCGAAGAAGGTCGAAGTAACGCGTATCGTGAGATTGGTATGCACTCTTTCTGACGTGGTGCTACCGGTCTTGGTCTCCGTCGTCACCTTCCGAATCGCGTGCGCCCTGACGACATCTTCAGGGCCTATTAAGTTGTTTGCGTGCCACTTGAGGTAAGTTAGTGGACGGTAAATCAAATCTTGGCCGTCTTAGAAAATCAAGATGGGCGGGCTTACCATATCTTCCGGCTCAACTGGAAGTAGGGTGACGCTACCTTCGCCAACCTCATCAAGGCGTCGCGACGCCTTGGACCCGACAAGTTGCATGGCCGCAGTTGACGAGGTTGGTTGTGCGCGAAAAATCAATGGAATCGAGGATTGTACTTGGTTTCAGTGTGTCTGTGAGTGGTCTTTTGACGGTTCGCGGTTCGCCTACTATCTTGAAGAAGAAATGGTGTATGCAGGCAGCAGATGCACCAGGTATGATACTATATTGGTGTAGTAGGTGAAATAATTAGCCCTCAAACCATCAAAATCATTAAGTACAGGTAGGTACATACCCACTAGAGCTACAGATTGATCCATATAGGTACATACCTACCTATAGTATGTACCTAGATAGGTACCTAGGTACCTAGTAGGTAGAACTCGAAGCTAAAAAAGGCCTGGAGATGTTGCCAAAGCCCCTCTACCCCGCCATTGCCACCAGGTACATCTATGTACGGTACATGTATGCGATCAAAGGGCATTAGGCGCTGTCTCGAAGCCCAGGACATATCAATGATACCTAGGTATGTACATGTACATAATGTACCTAATGTAGGTAGGTACCTGGGCAGGTAGGTCCTTTTATAACAACTAACAACTATTGATCGATTCATCACTTCATGATACCAACATATTAGATCCCTGTGTTGCATCAAACCATGAGATGAACGGACACCATATACCTCTAGCCAGTACCTCATACTGAATGGCAATGGCGGGTAACATTCAGCCACCTGACGCTGGTGACGTCGGCAGCAAGCGGAATGGTATCATCAAGTACATAGTAAAACGCATCAATAATAGATCGATACCCATACCCCAGCATTATACCTTAATATGATCAATATCTCCTACCAGCCTCCTCGGCCTACTCAACCTCTATGATACCCACTCACCCTACAGACCATATACTCTACATAGATTAATTCATTAGCGTTAGGTGCATACCTAACGTAGTAGATACAGATAGGTAGTAGTGACCTTGAATCCCTCATTTATCTCATTTATAAGACGTGTGACTAATGGTGACAAAAATAGTCGTGTCTTTATTCGGCTTTCGGACCATTCCCTATTCCCTATTCCCTATTCCCTATCCCCTATTTCCTTCTTAGTTCTTTTTACTATTCCCTCGATTTGGATAAGGAAGAGCTGTGGCGATAAATCAAAGCCCTACAATCTAATCCGGAGATAAACAGGCCATACGCTTAACTGTATAGTCTCTTCGGGGTTTCACCAATGCTTTACTAGTAGTGTCAGGGTTTATGAAGGTGATGTGCTGTAATGGATACTAATATTGATAACGTCAGTGTTTATAAATATACTAGGTACGGACTGCCTACTATACCTACATAATACTTAATAGATACTACCTAGTAGGTACTGCCTAGTAGGTTGATATATAAGGTATCATCTTCTTACCTACCACGTCTCCAGACCCTGTTCCGCATGTTCGCTTTTTCGTCGAACACATATTACATGCGCATAACCTTCCTCAGTAGAGCAGCAGCCAAACCTTTCCAGGCCAAGAAATTTACGTAGGTCACTGCGGTTACCTTGGTCATCTATCGGAGCAAGCCACGCTCTGCATCCCCAGCTACATTTCCCTGAGGCTCGGGGTTAGGCCATCACTAATTGTTTTCGCGGATAGAACCATGTCGGGCACTTACAACATCAACTCTACTTTCAAATTGAATAGCGGCTACGGGATCCCTCGATTGGGCTTTGGAGTAAATACATCTTCCACCAAAAAGCCTCTTAGGCAACCAGACTAACGCCATCTAGGTATACCAGACGTGAGTCTACCCTTGTCTACTTGAGTGCTAGGAAGTGCTAGGTGTCTAGTAATTTGCTTGTCGACATGGTACTGTCTCGTCCGTCAATCTGATACCTTACCTTGTATATAGCCCGCCAGAGGAGACTGCGAAGGCATGCCTAGAAGCCTTCAACGCCGGCTACCGTCATATCGACTCCGCCGCCGCTTACCGCAACGAGTCTGGGTGTGGTGACGCCATCCGGGCCAGCAAACTCCCACGGTCTGACATATTTTTCACTTCCAAGATTCCGCCTAAGAGCATAGGGTATGAGAAAGCCAAGGCCCAGATCGAGGAGAGCTTAAGGGCATCAGGCCTTCACTATATCGATCTTGTTCTCATCCATGCCCCCTATGGCGGATCGGCTGCGCGGAAGGAGACCTGGAGAGCACTTGTTGAGGCCGTGGAAGAAGGCAAGAGTGCGTGAGAACCATTTCCCCCTTGTTAGCCCATGAGAACCATCTTACCGCTGAATGCAGCCGTGGAAACCTCTTGTGGAAGCCTTTCCAGAGCAAAATAGCTGATTTGTGTACAGTCCGAAGCATCGGCATTAGCAATTATGGAATTCATCATCTAGAGGAGCTAGAGAGACACATCGCGGAGCTCGAGGCCGAGCGAGGTGGTAAGGGCAAAGGTGGTGTCATTTCCGTTGGCCAGTGGGAGATCCATCCATGGTGTGCCCGCAACGAGATCATTGAATGGAGCAGGAAGCGTAACATCGCCGTCGAGGCATACTCCCCCGTCGTTCAAGGCAAGCGATTCGGAGACAACACTCTGGTCGAGCTCGCTAAGAAGTACGGCAAGACTGAGGCACAGGTCTTGCTTCGATGGAGCTTGCAGAAAGGTCTGGTTCTGCTTCCCAAGAGCGTCACACCTTCCAGGATCAAGGAGAATGCCACCATCTTTGACTTTGAGATATCTCAAGAGGATTTGGACAAGTTGGAGACCAACGAGTACTCGCCCGTGTGCTGGGACCCCGTCAAATCCGGTTTAGATGATTAAGCTGCAAACAGCTTCCCAAACTTGATTTAGCGAGGCGGCATAGTTTCATTCAGCTGCCGAAAGAGATGACAATTTGTCATCTTCTCAGCCGAATCAATACCTATTGAACCCACTTTGGTGCAAATCTCGTACTCCGATCAACTGATATGGAACTTTTACAATATATTGACTTGATCGCTCAGTGCCGTTAGACGTCCACTTTGTATCGCGAGTCAACTTCAGGGGAGGGTTACGTCTGTGCACCCAGATTCAATATATATTGCTGCTAACGGCTAACAACCTTCAATGTTTTCTTATGCAGTCAGAGAGCTACTATGGCCTCAGGCGAGGACTCATCTCCTGATTTAGAAGCATTTCCCCATGACACCCTCCCAGGGCTTCAGTTGCAAGGCCGATCTCTTTGGTTTGCTTGGAGCGTCCTTCGTGTAGTTCCCGCAGATCCAAGACTCGACCTCAACACCTGAAGGTGTCGTCCACTCCAGCTCCTTCCCCGAGAAATTCAAGACCACAAGCCATCGTTCGCCCTTGACACTTGTGCGAATGTAGCCAAACACCTCAGGATGGTCCGGAACCAACTCCTGGAAGTCTCCATACACGAGGACGTCGGCATGTTCTTTCCTGCGTTTCAACGCTCTCTTCCAGAATTGCCAGACAGTATCCTCATTAGGGTCGTTTGTGCCTATCTGAGTCTCGACGTTTACAGTCCGGTAATCGTCCATGATCCGCATCCACGGCTTCGTGTCCGCGTCACAAAACCCCGCGTTGTCTCCTACCGTCCACTGCATCGGGGTCCGGGCATGGTCACGCGCCCTCTTGTCGATTATCTTCCGCCCATGGGCGAGCTTTTCTTTGTCGCTCCCGTACAATTGTACACAATTCTTCCAATGGTTGATAGTTTGGATGTCTTTAAATTCAGAGACATCCCAAGTAACCGGAGCATTACGAATACCGATCTCCTCTCCCTGGTAGACAAACAGCGTGCCCCCGAGGGTGGTCTGCATCAACGCCAGGAGTTTAGCGCCTTTTGCCCGCCACTCGTCGCTGTCGTCGGTATATCGCGAGACAGACCTTGGATTGTCGTGGTTTTCGATGAACACCGAATTCCAGCCGTCGTTTTCAACCATCACACGTTGCCATTTGGTAATAATGGACTTCATCTCCGTGACATTCCAGGGCTTGAGATCCATCGCGAAGCCCGACGTATCAATGTTGACGAGATCGAATATGAAGATCATTCTCAACTCTTCCGAAGTAGCACCTACGCTTCGGAGGACCTCCTTCTCATCGCTAACGCCGGGCATCTCACCTACGGTGATAGTGTCATATTTGCTTAGTACTTCTTGATGCATTTCTCGTAGATATTCGTGTAGCCTAGGCCCGTTGACAAAATGCTTGGCACCATGTTGGTACTTAAGCTCGGGGTTGAGAATTATATCAGCATCTGGATAGCCAGATGCCTTGGAGATCAAGTTGATCACATCCATTCGAAAACCGCACGCGCCTCGAGACACTACGATAAAGGACGTCAGTCGCTCACAAGTCAAATACCTTCGAAGGAGGCAAACCCAAATGTAAATACTGTTCATCAAGGACTCATGGCAATCCAACACAGAAAGACTTCGGTGCGGGAGATTGGGAGAGGAAAGGTGGGAGGAAGACTTCTATACGCACTCCAAAAATGCATCACATCCCAGACCGCTCTTCGCACCTCGGGATTCTCCCAATTCAGATCCGGCTGCTCCGGCGTGAAAAGACTAAGATAAAACTCGCCCGTCTTTTCGTCGTAGGTCCACGCCGAGTTGGCCTCGCCCAAAAGCTGAGCCCAATTGTTAGGAGGTTCTGGCACGCCATCCGGACCCACGCTCTTCGGCTTCTTCCAGATGTACCAGCTGCGCTTAGGGCTATCGAGACTCGCGCGACTCTCGAGAAACCATGGATGCTCGTTGCTTGTGTGGTTGACCACTAAATCCATCATGAGCTTCATGTCTCGCTTTTTCAGCTCTGTGATTAACTCGTCGACGTCTTCCAACGTCCCGTACCCCGGATCAATTTGTTTGTAATCAGATACGTCGTACCCCATGTCGGCCTGGGGTGATTTGAGAATCGGTGACGACCACACCACGTCGACGCCTAGCAGCTTCAAGTAGTCGAGCCGCGAGGTGATGCCCTTGATCGTACCCCATCCCGAAGTCACGCCGGGCTTTCCCCCTCGTCGGGTAGAAAATTAATCACAATTCCGTCAATTGCTTCAAGGCACTGGGTTGACACTAGGTGATCGGGGTTTACCTACCTGGCACTGGAAGCTTGCGGGATAGATCTGATATACCACTGGCATTCCTCTATTCAGCATCATTTCGAACGTGGCGAGTTACAATGCGGGTTTATCTCACCAGCTTCTTTCCACCACTTGGGTGTCGAATAAGATGAATCCGCCCCAGGCATCTTGATATGTACCATCAGAAATTCAAGTGCAACGGGACTTACGAAACATGGCCCTTCCGGCGGAAATCGTGCTGGCTTTATTCACATAAGGGTTGGGCACCTATGCTTAATACCGGGTAGCTTCGATCGGCATCCTGTTCTACATGTTCCATCATCGCGGTACGTTATAATTATTGGCACAAAGATAACTGCAGAAACCCATACGTGTACCTCGATGGTTGGTGAGTAACATTGCATATTGCACATGACCTACTGCCATTCTTACCCGACAGGATGGGGAACCCCCATCTCGCTTTTTGTGGACTGTAGTGAGCCCTCACAGGCAGATAGCTCCCCAACCACCAACATGTTAGGTAACAAAGAGCTCCCCGTTGATCTCAGACGCTAGTGTTCGAGGAATTCCCTCGCGACGCCCTAGGTTTCTCTTGCATCTTTCACGCTCACAGCTTAAAACCTAAGGTTTTCTATTCGTTCGAGTCGCTAGATTGATGATAGTAAGATGGTATCCAGAAGTGGCAAGATTCCCTAGATGGATACTGGGCTCCTGATTGACTTAAAGGACAGCGCTACAGGGAAGATGGAAACATCATGATAATGCTAAATCAACCTTCTCGGTCCTCTGCCTCCGTAGGAACAGCAGATCCCAAGAGGCTTTGCTCCTCATCAACAGTTGCAAGTTCTGGCTTTGTTGCTGGTTTACTCTTCTGTAAGCTAACCCAGATAGCCGATCCGATGATCAAGGCACTGCCGAAAAGACTTTCGGCCGGTGGTGTTGTGCCCCAAATTACCCGCTCAAGTATAAGCGCGAAGACTATTTGTGTGTACTATATGCGAGTTAGACCTTCCCCCCAAGAAACAAAGAATAGCATCCTATCATCACTCACTATGAGGTTAGCTGCCCTTCCAGCTTTCTCCCTCTGCAAACCTTCGGTGAGAAAAAACTGTAGCAAAAAGCCGGCCACCCCTATAGCAACTAGTAGAGTCCTGATAACATGTCAGAAAACAATATAAACACAAGCGGTCAGTGCTAGGCTACCATTGTACAGCATCCTGGGGCGTCTGAAAATGCAAGTCTGGATGAATGAGGAGGATGAGGAACGATCCGACCGTCGCGATAACAGCAAAATAATTGACGCTCACGAGAGAGTGTGCACGCTTCCCGATGACTCGGATGGTCGAGTAAGCTGTAGCCGCGCCAAAAGTACCTATAACAGCTACCACAACCGCAATGGCACGCTCAGTTGGTGTTGCAGGCACCGAGGGCACAATACCTTTGGACCAACCCGCCACGAGTAGCTCCAAGGCTCCAGCTTCCGGATGCCCTCCTTTGTGGGGCGGAAAGAGGAAGGTCGGCCGAGCAATAAACAGCACACCAGCAAATGCGACGAGACCTGCTATCGCTTCTTTCACAGTAAATGGTTCCTGGCGAAGAGGTGTTAACCAACCACGAAACGCAATTGGCTCAGTAGCTAATATATATATAAATATATATATATATATATATATCGAAACACTTGGCGTACGCACCTTCAGAGCTATAAAACATATAAATGCAGTCAAGGTTGGAACGAGGAACGTAATGACAGTCGCATCAGATACATCCAAGTACGAGAGTGAATCTGGTCGAGTCAGTGTATTAACGTAGGTCGTTGCCAGCAAGAGTCGGATGGACACGATGACACTTACAATACAAACCAGAAAGCCCCGTGAAGCCGGCGATTCCCCGTAGCACCAAGAGCCCCCTGACATCTCGATGGCCAAACGGGAAGTTGGGGGTCTTCTTGTACCACATATACAAGAAACACAAGATGGAGGTGGCAAACATGCGTACAAAGATAATTTGCAAAGCGTGGAATTCAGCCTCAAAGCCCGTCTCGAGGAGACGAGTCGCAACAGTCATCTATCTAATAGTTAATATCTCTAATGTTATTTATTTGCTTCGATGCATCAACGACCCTGGGTACTAGGTACTAGGTACTAGGTACTAGGTAGGTATCCATTACAGAAGGTGAAAGAGTCTGCTACTATTAATATGTTGACACGTACCAACGATGCAAATACCTGAGCCATGAACACGAAAAATAGGCCAATGTTCCTTTCACAAAATGCCTTGAGCTTCTGCCGAACCGTTTGGCGTTGTTTGTTCCTGGTGCTTACGGAGCTTTCGGTCTGCTCACCGACGGGCGGGGTTACTCCTTGGCCTTGAATGCCATCACCAACGTCTCTAACCCGCGATGTCTGAGCAATGGTGGTGGGGCCCTTTGTAAAGTTGTCTGGAGTATTGACAGATCCGTACGACATCGTGGTTTATCGTCGATAAAAGGTAATGAGGAATTTAGTCTAAGAGGGAAAATTGCTCGAGTTAAACCCAGGATATTAGTACGAGTAACATAAAATTGACAATCGATCTTGGCTTGTTTTTTTCTTTCTCCCTTTCCCATTCCCGGTCTCGGCTTCGGCTTCGGGGCCCCACCTTTATTAGTCTAAGGGAAAAGGGGCGCAAAGCCTTTACTTTAAAGATTAAAGGGGGTAACGTGGAAAAATGTTGCGATACTGTATAAGTTACACAATACGGGTTGGCTGTTGTCCGCATGGCGCGTATGGCACCTAGAGGGGCATGTTCATGTCCATCTATGGATATTCATAGGCTCCTAGGCTCATAGGCTCCTAGGCTCACGCCCAAGCTGATATCCGAATTAAAAACAAAACCAACCTCCTATCCTCTTCACCCTTCCCGTCCATCCCCCTTCGTCCGGCTCCACGTCATCTTTGGTATATACGTCGGTTACCAGATCCATCTCACTCGCTCTCCTGAACCTAGTTCTTTTAACTAATTTCCAAGCCACAAACATCAACGCAAACGCAGGCAGTTCAACGTAGTAGCTGACAAAGTCCACGGCACTGAATCGCGGGCTAAAGCATGACCAACCCTGAACGAGGACGATGAAGCAGTTTAACACGATCGCAACGATGGGCCCCGCCGGATAAGTCCAGTTCTTAAAGGGCAGGAGGTGCTCCTTGCCCTGCGCTCTCAACCCGGCACGGAAGCGAAGGGACGCGATGCCGATACTGATCCAGGAAAGCTGGTTGGACACGCCCACAAGGTTCTGAAGCCACGTCCAAAGCTGGCCGGCGCCGATGAAGGAGGCGCCGAAGAGCAAGCCGGAGATGAAGGAGGTGAAGAGCACAGATACCCAGGGAACCTGAAAGCGAGTCAGACGCCCAAACACCTTAGGCGCATGTCCGTTGACCGACAAGGTGAAGAGGAGGCGACTTCCGGCAAAGAGAGCATGATTGCCAGCAGAGATCACACTCGTCAGGATCACGGCGTTTACGAATGAACCGGCAACTCTGGATCCAGCCATCTGAAAAGCAATGGTGAAAGGAGACGTGCGGGTTTCCTTCGAGTTTAGGCCTGGGTAGTCGTAAGGCACGTTGAGGCCGATCATCAGCGATGCTAGGATGTAGAAGAAGAGGATCCGCCAGAACACATTCTTCACGACACGCGGCAGCTGACGTGCCGGGTCCCTGGTCTCGCCAGCCGTGATAGCAATCGACTCCGTGCCTCCGTAGGCAAAAGACGCAGTCACGAAGACGCTGGCGAATCCGCCAATGCCACCCACGAAGGGAGCGTCGGGAATATGCCAGTTCCGGCCACCGATGTACTCGTGCGTCGTGTTCCCGCCGGCGTTGACCGCGATGCTCAGGATGATGAAGATCACAATGGTAACGACCTTCAGCAGGCATAGCCAGTACTCAACCTCGCCGTAGGCCCGCACGTTGATGATATTGGCCAGGACGAGCAGAAACCACACGATGAGCCCGAGGGCGTACCAAGGGAAAGTGTCAGTCCAGTATTGGAGAATCAGCTGCAGAGCAACCAGGTCGGCAGCGGTGGACACCGCGTCGTTGAACCAGTAGTTCCACGTCAAGGCGAACCCCCACGCGTCGTCGACGTAGCGGGCTGAGAAGGTGCAAAAGGAGCCGGCCACTTTTGCGGCAGCAGTCAAGCACGCAGCAATTAGTGCAAGTTCTCATCTCTCGGTTCCATCCGCATCCGGATGATGTTTTCTATTCGCTTCTCACCTGGGACGAACGCGGCCATCTCACCGAGACACAACATGGTCACAAACACAATTGCTCCGACAATGGCGTAACAGAGAAGCAACGAAGCCGGGCCACCGGTGGCCAGGGCTTTCCCGGTGCCTAAAAACAAACCGGTGCCGATAGTGCCTCCGATGGCAATCATCTGAACTTGGCGCGGGGAAAGGGATCGGCGTAGCTTGTCCTCGGCCACCTGCGCATGATCGGCGCTGTGTGACGCAGAAGCCGGGACATTCTTTTCGGCATCGACTTCCATCGTGTGGTTGTGGTTGTGGTTGTGGTTGTGGCTATTATTATCTAACTGATTTATTCAGCTTGTAGCTTGTAGCTTGTAGCTTGTTGGCTCTTTGATTTTGGTATTCTGACACCTCCAGGGCTATTAGCAGAGCAGGGCTTGATCAGGTTACCTTCCAAGTTGGTAGGTAAAGGAGGTATGTGGTATGTATCTACATACGTACCTAGTAGAGTTGAGTTATCTAGTGCTACATTCTTTTTTTCTCCTAACCAAAGACATAAGCCTCCATCAAATGCAGGTTTATAAGCGTCATTTGTTTTGTTTTGTTTTGTTTTGTTTTATTTTATTTTATCTTGCCTGGATATATGCCTACCTACCTAGTACCTAATACAATGTACCTACCTACACAGCAAATGGATTTGCACATCTTCCCCCCCTAAAACCCTTAGCACGCCATTTCACGTGAGGATGATGTTTGACATGGTATTTTTGCCGTTCGTGCCTCGAAAACCAATAGCAGAGGTAAGAATGCTTCAGGGACTAGCTGGAAATGGACGATTATTTCCCATCGACCTGCCTAATTAGGAAGGCAACATTTTGAAGTCAAGTTTGATATTTCCCTATATTTCCTTATATATACTATATTTACTTACCAAGTGGGTAGGTTAATTAAGAAAAAATAATGATACTATCCTCACCGAGCTGGGCTTGTGAATTATTTTTAAATCTTTTCTTCCCTCTTCTCTTTTGAGGAGTTCGGTCGCGTCAGGGTCTTCTCACGCTGTTTTTCATCTTTGATCCACCACAATGAAAACAAGACCACAAACAACTATCTACCTCGGCCCTAATTAAGGACATCACGACGGCAACGATACTACTACAGTGCCATTCGCCACGTCACAACTGAGTAACGCACTAGAAACGACACTAATGTCATCGTACTTTCAAACCCGTCTTCTCCTGATTCTTCTCTCGGTGAGATGGCATACTTAAGGCACAATCTTGTTCAAATGAGGGTTGTTGCGAGACGCTGCTCAAGGCGGTCCCATGTGCTGATTATACATGTTCATTCGCGTTACTGCAGGCGAGGCATATGCCGGTAATGTCGGTAGTGGTCGGTAGAGGGGAGGTTTTGAATCCTACCTCCTTGAAATAATATCTCAGATCTCATTGTACGATGGCGCACCGGTATATGATCGAACGATTAACGACATGCAGGCCCAAGCCCTTTCGAGAGAAGACGGTAGATGCTGCTATGCAAAATAAATTAACCTTGGAACCATAAGATGCGGATCGAAGAAAGGCATCCATGGACAGTACAGCGAAGAGAAAAGACCAACAAATCTACTAGGTATCAACAACACCCTGTGCCTCGATCCAAGTACCTACAACAACAAGTATGTGTGTGACAAGGTTACCGGAAGCTAATCTGATCCCGCATTCCTTCAAATGTGCAGATTCGAGACTCTGCCCACAGCTCTTGTTGGCCTAAAGCGAAAATACTACACAGTACTCCCAAGCGAGGCCGCAATGTAACTCATGCTCATGCTCATGCACTCCTCCTCCTCAGATAGCCAACCCCCCTCCCTTCCCTTCCCTTTTTACTACGTATAGGCTCGCCGTCGATTGATTTTGATGGGTACCACAAGTCTATAATCTCCAGCTCACCGGAATATGTCGCGTGCATCCTTGGCATCTTATTCACATCACCATCATGGCCATTCTTCCTCGCGCCATCTTGGGCTGAAAGGCTTGCTTCTGCAGGCCTCGATCTTGGCAGGGCAACTGGCACGATCCCATACATATTGATGACCAATATACTCCCCAGCAGCCGCTGGAGTGGGACTACGTATAGGGCCAGACCCGGATATATTTCATTCACAATTTTAGTTGACTTTTCTTAGCCTAGCAACCCAAGCCGTATCCCTTTTCATGCTTAACTCCGGCCGATGACCTTAAACCTACAAGATCGGACCACTTCTTCATCATTTGACATTCCCGCCACCAGATACCAATCCTCAGTTCCAAAGTTTCTAGGAACCAGGGGAGGCGTGTTGCATTTCTTGGTCTAACGGTCTACGTTTCCGGGAATCCGGCCGTCAATAACTTCGTTTGTCATCTTGCTATTGGCTCGGGTCCGGCATTCCGGGTGCAGCTTACTGGCATAGTGACTACAACGTAAAGAATTCGAGCAGTTTGGTTATTGGGTAGCTAGCCATTCATGGTTGAAGCTACCCCGGAGCAGAGAAGTTGTGCGGCTTGTTGGACGTGATAAGTTGGCCCACGCAGTACACTTAGCACCCGGCCACCGCCACTGCGAAGTAAACGTTACTTATGTCCAAAGATCCTTACTGGCGGAGCCTCGTAATCATCCAAATCCGGGATGATAATGTGACATGGTAGCGTAAATGTCGACTTGTGGCACTCTGGGGGAGGGGGGAGGGGGGAGGAAGGTTCTGCAGCAACTATTTCCTAGAAGCACCAAGTACAACGTAGAGAATAGAGAGTATATTAAGAGTTGGTACAGTCTGCAAATTTAAGAAGCTCGAATGAAGCCTGATATTCATGCCCTCCCTCCTTTTCTCTTTCTTGCCAAACGGCCCAAGGACCAAAAGAAACCAAAGCCGTGCTGGTATCTCACAAGGTGTCAAGATGGTGTTAGTTTGGGAACTCATTGCTTCGGCTGCCGCCCTATCAGGACTGGCTCTTGCCGACACCTGCTCTTCTCTCAAAGATATCTCTAACATCGACGTCACCGACCATCTCGATCTATCGTATATCAAAGAGCAGAACGATTACTGGTCGACTTCTTGTTCCTCCATGAAGCCTTCTTGTATCATTTTCCCAAAGGACGCCGACGAAGTAGCTGTTGTTATGAAAATATTAAACAACAACACAGAAAGCTTCGCTATCAAATCAGGTGGGCATAACCCCAACAACGGCTGGTCAAGCGTCTGGGGTGGGCCTCTTATCTCGACTCAGAAAATGAAGCAGGTCATTCTCGACAAAGAGACGGGCATAGCCAGAGTTGGGCCTGGTCAGAGACTAGATAGTATATCTTCTGAGCTTCAAGGGACTGGGTGGACTTTCGTAGGTGGCAGAATTGGAAACACAGGTGTCGGTGGCTTGGTGCTCGGCGGTGGTCTGTCCTATATGTCTGCGCAGTACGGCTGGGCCGCTTCATCAGTCCTGGAATACGAGATTGTTCTTGCTAACGGCACGATTACGACCGCGTCTACCACCCAAAACGCAGACCTGTTCAAGGCTCTGAAAGGGGGTGGCAACAACTTTGGCATCGTTACCACCTACGTCCTCCAGTTATATCGCCAAGGTGATGTCTTTGGTGGCAACTTGGTGTTCCTTCGCACCCCCGAGACGGACGCCAAGCTACTCAAGGCGGTTAGAGATTTTACCGACTATAACGACGACGACAAAGCTGCCGTTATTGTCACTGCCGAGCGCGGGAACATCGATCTCATCGACACCTGGATCCTCTTCCTCTTCTACGACGGCGCAGAGATCCCTGACGGAATCTTCAAAAATTTCACAGACGCTGGTCCCCTGCTAGACACTACCAAGGTCCAAACCTACGCCAAGCTGATGGCTGGCAGCAACTGGGTCATCGTGAAAGGTTCCGTCGTACAAATTGGGACGGAGACGATCCCTATGCCTTCCGCCCAGGACGGCGAGAAAGTCATGGAAGGCATTCATGCTCATTGGAGAAATGTCACAGACCAGGTACTGCTCGAACCAGGCATCATCGCTTCCATCGCATATCAGCCCTTCCCGAAGAGGATTGCTCAAGCTGCGCGCGAGAGGAGCGTGGACTTGATCGATGCCGATGACGCAGCCCATCGACTAATCCTCGAGATGAACTACAGTTTTTGGCCAAGAGGCGACTACGATAAATTAGATCAAATTTTGCAACAGACGGTGAGTGCCCAGCAACTTTACGATTGCATGGGTGACCAGCAATCGCTAACAGTACCGCATACAGTATGGTGGTGTGCGTGACCGCGTTCTCGGCTGGCAGAAGGATGGAATTTTGCCGGATATATACCTCCCGGTTTTCATGAATTATGGATTCCATCAGCAAGATTACTTTTCGAGGCTACGGCCGAAGAACAGAGCATTTGCTCACTCCGTAGCAGAGAGCGTCGATCCCAAGGGGTTATTTCGGACGAGAATAGGAGGCTGGAAACCCTGACCAAGCAAATGTCTGGTTAGAATTTGTCGCAGTCAGCTTAAGCCGCCAAGATAATCGAATCCCTTTCTGATGATACCGTCGTGCAGCAGTACTGTCTGCCTACTGGGTATGTGCACCTACTTACTACAAATGTACATACCTAGTATGTAGGTACCTACTAGGTAGCCGATATCCCTAGAACTCCCTAGAACTGGGAGTCTGCGTAAAAACAGCGGAAAGCAGGTTCATAGGTCCAAAGCTGCCAAAAATTTCAACTCCATGATGTGAATATAAAGAAGGCTAGCAAGGGCTCGATTACCAAGGCCACATACTCAAGCGATAAAAAGAAGAGGGAGGAAAGAGTCTGTCTGAAAATGTCGGACATAGTATTTGAATATATACGAAACCCCCAAAAAGGGGGTGCCAAAAGAGAAAGGGGGTTGAATGCGGTCTGTGTGGATTGAACACACGACTTTCAGATTTCATGATTGAAGTTGAATTCTTCAGTCTGACACTCTCCCAACTGAGTTAAGCCCGCATAATGATTCAGTGAAGAAAACATTTGTTTATACTACCTATATTCGTTTGTGTTGCGGAGCGCCCACCGGGTAATTAGGGCTCAGTGGCGCTATGGTGCGTGTTCGTGTGGCAAGACTGGAGCAGCTGCGAACAGCTGTAGGTAGACAAAACGAAGTGATGGTGACGAACTTGAAAGAAGAGATAGCAATGATTATTCAATATTATACCTACCTACCTAGTAGGTAGTATTATAGATTATAGACAGGCTCGAGGGAACATGGGGTTCCAACCGAATAATAAATAGGTACTCAATACTTCTTACACATTTAAATTTGCCCCCTAAGCGCGTCCCATTGCCCAGAGCTCTTCATAGCTACCGGGTGCCAGGTTATAGTCGGCGCACTTCTGGGTAAGATTCCGCGTTGTGCTGCGGCTCCGATATGGGCCCCTGTTTCTGAACCATCCAAGTCCTAAGCTTTGCCCCCGTGCCATCCTGAGATTCTCGTGTAGAAGGCTCGCCATAATCGTTACCCAAGATATATGACCTTCTTAGTCCAGCCCCGCTACTAGGTGCGAAAACGTATACGTTTAGCTTTCAGCTCTGGATACCCTCTCCCCCCTTTCCCCATAGGCCAACCCGATGACCATCGTATATGCAATCCACCACCAACCCAGCGTGTCTAAGCGCTTATGCGGGAGAAGTGCGAGCTTTCTCACGAGAGCGCACCTGGCGTCGCCGAGCATCGCCACACAACATCCAGAACACCAAGCCTCCCCCCCCCCCCCTGCTGGGAAGTGTGTTGTCTCTTGTTACTGGCCTGATCCCTTGGACCTTATGTCCAAGGTATGTCTACGGCATAAACCCCAACCAGTAAGTAGTTTTGAACAGAAACATCCAGCGAATTCATCGTGGATTCATCTTGGGAATCACCTCTCAAGCCACGAGAAACTTGTAATTATATGACCATCGAGTTGTAAGGCTGTTAATGGATATCATTCAAATTCGAGGTATCGCTGTGCCAATAGTGGCCAAAAACATTATATCATGATTCGTCAAATCATGCCAAGCAAGCTGTGAGACTCTTGGCCCAATGATTTTTGGGTTCATCCGCAATACCTTTTCGGTTCCATTTCCCATCACGAAGCAACTGCAGGTCGACTAACACATGCGTCTCAATCTTTACCACATGGCGTGTATAGGTATTTGGTCAGAGAATGTGAGCCGCAAAAGGGGGGGGAGAAGGGGGAAATCGGCCCACGATCGAAGAGTTCCATCTCCAACCCGCTACCCGCTATACCGTTTCCCATGCGTCTTCCGGAATTGGGGGAAGAAAAAAAGAAAGAAAAAAATAATACAGGATAAAAGGTGTCGCGAGACAGAGTTCCATGTTTGAGTACATGTAGGTCTTAAACTTGGGTGTAAAACGGACTGGTACCGCCACTAAGCTATACGACAGAAACGCCAGCTGGATAAGAAAACAAGTGGAAACATAAGGCCCTGGCGTGTATCAAGCCAGACCAACACTCCTCGGCGGCAAGATTTCCAGTTGAGCTGAATGGCCCTTCGTACTGAACGGGTCCACAGGATGCACCTAGTATCCTGGGCCGTCCATGGAGGGATTGAACGAAGGCGGGTCCATGGCCATAAATTCTAGCAAGTCCACGCCTCCTACATTTACACCTTGGTCCGTCATCGTCACATTGGAGTTCTCCCCCACGCTTTGGAACAAGCCTGGCCCAGGTGGAAGGTACCACATTTGGTCGTCGGCGGTCCAGTCAGCGCCCGCTTCGAATATGCTTTCACCCATGTTAGACGTTTCCAGAGCATTACCACCCAGTGCCGGTGTTGTAGGTCCAAACACAGAGGCTGACCCGGTCGGATAGGGGAAGTTGCCTGTGGTCAGGTCAAAGGGTGTCGCCGATACATTGCCGGAAGGGGTAGAAGAGCGCTCTATATGATGTTAGCGACGTTAGTATTGCGACATTGGAACCAAGGGCGACTACGAGGACTTACCAGGGACAGCAAGCCCCTCTCTGAATTTAGTGGTATGGCTCAAGTATCCATTCTCGGCACCATTGGTCTGAACATGCCCATTTGTTGATACAATCTTGCCCACGTCGCTGCTAGCACGTGGGCTCTTGCCTTCTCCGGTAGTAGAGGCCGGAGCGTATTTAAACCGATCTCGGAGCCTTGTAGTTAGCGATTCAAGCAAATCGCCGAATCTTGTACCAAGGTGAATGTCGTCGACAACGCAGGTCCGCAACGCGTCCACCGTGCGATCTAGTAGGCTGATGCTCACTTCGACGTCGGACTTTGGCGCCCCTAAAGCAAAGGTCTTGAGCAAAAACATGGCCCCACTGATGATTCTGAAGTAGGTTCGCACGGGTGCATGTTTAAGGTAGCCTTCTTTCAACAAGCCCTCAACCACAGTGCGCAAGAGATTCCTACAGCCGTCCACTACCTCCTTGACATATTCTTGGTCCTCGTGACCGAAACCACCTAGATGGCCGAGAGGTAGGTTGCCTAGATAATTTTGCGTCTGGGGCGACAACTGGGGATTGCCAACGGCTACGCTACCCCCATGGGCAGCATTAGTTGACGCCCCGGCGTTAGCTGTACAGCGCTCAACAACAGCTTGCAGGGCCAAGGAATTGACGTATATTCGCACATATTCGTATTCGATGGTTAGTATATGACGAATGTTCTCGGGCATATCAAAGCGTTGAAACTCTCTCCACCAGTTCTTAAGGATTGGCTGGAACTCCTTAAGCGCCCTGGTGTAATTCCCACTCTGGATTATCTCTGTGGTATGTTTCCGCGATCGAAATAGCCTCTCGTTGCCTAGCTGCATAGCGTCGCTTACTCCCACCCAACAATGTATGATCTGGTCATCTAGCTCAACGTTAGGCACGTAGCTAAAAGCATTAGACATAACCGATTGGTTGGTGCCCGGCGTGTTGCCTTCATTTGAGATCGGGCGTCTACCAGAAAGGGCGGGATCGGTTTTACGGATACTTTCAGGAACCATATTTGTCCACCCGAGACGGCCAGCCAATTGCGTTATGTAGACTAGTAGCAGGCGCTTGATACGCGTGGCACGGAGCCGATATGCCTCGTCCTCATATTCTGGCCTTGTGATGGCATTGGTCGCAAGCAACTCGTCGATATCGTCAAAAACGCCCAGTTCGTACGCGAGCCCCAACGCGTTGCTAAGCAACATCCAACACATGCGGTCGCTTCTCCAAGCAGGTTCGAGCCAGCTTTCAATCCTCCGCCCCCCAACATTTCCACCGAGACGTTGGGCGCCTTCATCGTCGCCAATATCGGAATGGGGCATGCCCCGTAGAGGAAGCATCAGTTCGTCTATTGCCTCGTCAGGTGGAAAGTGAAGCGCTCGAGGATGCCATTCGGTCAAGATCATGAGCGACTCGATCGTACCCAATGTACGAAGGCTTCCCTTCCTGAGGCCTCGCCACGGTGCAGTGCTGGAAGTCTGGGACTCGTCGGCACCGGATCCACAAAAGCCACCACCAAAAGCCTCCTGTCCCCAGAGACACCTCTCAATCATTCTACGAAGATACCTCCATAGCTCTTCGTGGATCGCGTGCGACCTGCAATGGCCACCCGTAGACCGTATACGGTAGTATCTCGAAGCAATGGTCAATAAGGTGACGGTAAGTATGGGCTCTTCTGTCAGCAAAGTGATGTGCGATGATGGACCGCGGAAGGTTGGCGGCGAGATAGGGGTCATGGGAGATAGGTACTCGTAGTAGCTAGGAGGGTGCGTTAGCAGATCTGAAACCAATCATCGCTGGTTTCTACTAAGTACTTACTACACTATGTACCTCACGGCCTCCTCTTTTGTAAACCATCCAGCTCTGACAAATCTGAACCTCGACCAAGCCTCAAGGGCCTCCTGATATCCAGCCTCGTTCTCCACATTAAGCCGCCGTTCCATGTCGGCTACCTCGTCATTCGTAGCCGATGTTTGGAGAAGCGGGTCAATGAGATCAGCGGATTTGGACGACGCCCGAGCAGCTGGACGACCATTCAGGTTGGAGTTGTGATCTCGCGGTGTTTTGCGACCAGGCACAGACACGGGCGAAGGCTGAACCACGGTGGCAATGCTCTCATGCCGCCTATTCAGCTCATGCGGACTGACGGAGTAATCAGCAATTCGCTCGTTGGAAGCCATGTTAGACAGACGAGACGGTTGGACGGACCTGTCGGTGGCAGCTTTGTAAAGAAGATCGAGAGCGTCGTGGGGCCCGTATACCTCTTTTCTCATGACACTCTGGGCCTCGAGGTTCTCCAGCTGCGCATTCGAATCTTCGCCGGTCTCGGCATAGCTCGCTCCTCGGCTTTGCCCCCCGTCCTCGCGGTCTGTGTTAGGTCGTCGTAAGGGTTGGGTTCGACCGGTGGAGCCGCCGGGAGTCAAGGGTATGCTACTGTAGGTCTTCCTGTCGATAAAAGGGGGCGTCTCTTCCGCGTGCGCTCGCTTTCGTGCGTTGCGGAGGATATAATCATCCTCTTGTTCGTCAACGTCATCTTCGTTTTTGCGTTTACGTCGCGTAGCACTGAAGTAGCATTCCTTGCTCTCGCGACGGCAGCGCACACAGGGGGGGTCATGGGGATCGTCTACGCTCCCCAGGTCGCATCGCACCTTTCTCCTTCGACAAGGGATGCAAGCCTGATATACACGTTTGTGCTGGGGGGGTTGAGACTGCTGCTGAGGTTGGGGTTGGGGTTGGGATTGCGATTGCGAGTGTGCTGTGTTGGCTGGAAGGGATTGGCGAGGCTGCTGGGTAGCCGATGGCATGTTGGCAGCGGCGGCGGCAGCGGCAGCGGAAGCAGAAGCGGAAGCAGAAGCGGTAGGGTGGTCATATTGAGACATGGTCTGATCCTAGTGGTGCTATTGTTCTGATCTGTCCCGAATCTAGCCTCAGCTTCAGCACCAACATCAGCGTCAGCTCCGGCTTGGGCTTTGGCTTCCCGCAGACGCATCAACAAATCGCACAACACCCGGCGTTGCGCCGACTGCTGCTCGGCTTCCGACGGGATTTGGTGGTATTAATAAGATAAGAGGAATGGGAGGGTGTGCGATAAATCGTAGGCGCTCTGTCGAAGTGGGACGGGTCGAGTTTATCAATTGGGGCGAGTCTATAATAAACACGATGCCTACTAGGTACTTTGGACAAGCCAGTAGATGAGCGAGGTGGGTTTTCTCGGACTTGCGGGGTCTAGGGGCCGACACAAATAGTGATTTCGAGGTTCGATGGGTTGGTGATTATACGGTGCGGAGAAATAAGACAGATACCGTGCAAAGGTTCCGTCTATGGATGCGGAAAGGATAGATCAATTGATGTACGGATAACGCTACCAAAAGTTTTGTCCATAGGAACAGCTGCAGATCGAAGAACCACCTGTCAACAACTATCTGGCTTTACGTAATAAGAGCATCCGGCACTGTCAGCTACCTTCAAACCAGCGGGCACACAGCTGACCATACCAGCTTACGGCTGACAACAGCCGTGAAAGATCTTGGCATTCCCAGCTTGGACCAGCTTGGACCAGCTTGGACCAGCTGCCAAGACCTGGGCAACTGGCTCTATGGACAAAACTTTTGGTAGCGTTATCCGTACAGCTAGAGGGTGGTCAGGTGATACGTCTTGAGCCTATTACGCCTATCACGCGGAATTTCCGATGGTTCTACTATTTATCATTGATGTATAAGTACGTATGTACATAGTAGATAACATATGATAGATACCTAGTAGTAGCCTAGAGTAGGATAATATTAATAGTATATGATAGTATCTTGATGTATTAGATAATACCTATAAATACATACGAACAGCAAAGTAACGTTTCTTTTCTTTGTATATACTAAGGTATGTAGGTATGTACCCTAGGTACCTACATATGTAGTTTAGCACCGGCTTTAAGTCTGGTATTCAAGGTATTCAATGCATTCAATGCGAGACCGCTTATCCTGTAGCTGTCCCGAGTGAGTGTGGCTGGGCTGAGGCAGAATGATCTGGGTCACGTTACCAACTAATTTGACCTGTCTTCGTATTTCACCTTTCATTCACCTCATTCACCTCAACAATGAAGAGAGAAAAGACACGACCTGGCAGCCTGGATGGTTGCTTTGGCACACACGTGCCGAGCACGGCTCCAATACTCCGCAACCTCCACTAAATAAACCTACACACCATGGATTGTACCACCTACAACAGGTACACATACATATCAATACATACCTACTAGGTAGTATCAATAGCCGTTTACCACATGACGACCCCCCCCCCCCCAAGCCTCATTCGCGACTTTCTGTGATGTCATATTCAGCTCGATAGGTAGCTTATGAGTCCCTTAATTGGTAGCTCGGGCACTTCAGGTTAGTCTTACATATATTTACTACGTTGTACGTAGTAGTTAGAATGGTGTTAGAAAAGTTCGCGCACTTGTTAACGCTTGCTTGTCTTCAACACCACGTCGACGACTTTAAAATACTAATTTTAAATTAAAATACCGATTTTACTTCAAGAAGAATAATAAATAATATAACAGAAAATCTCAAAAAGTGTTTCTATCTTACTTTGATAGATCAAACAATGATTCTGCAACTTTTTATGAGTTCTCTACTATATTATCTTTAGACGCACATCTAACAGAGGAGCGTGACGTCCGCCTCGGTACCTACATGTAATAAATACCTACCCAGTAACCTTCAGCATGGAGGAAGAGTTGAGAGGGGAAAAAAGAATTTTACTGTCGCATTATGGGGGGTTACGAGGTGCCTAATCGAAGTGGGATTATCTGGGGGGGGTATCTCGCGTTGGATGAAGCGTTAAAACGCAACCATACGCCAATGTCAACCATTGCCACCTATCAACCGATGCCATGTTCATGTTGGCCAACCTTAAGGGTGCCTTTCCTATCCTTGTAACGCCAGTGCCAGTGCCAATGCAAATGCAAATGCAATCGGATCTCCACGCGATGACAGCCACTACCGTCCCTGTCCGTATACACATGCCAACCCTCAGGAGTGAGCGCCTAGGAGACCAGCTTCAGGTCCGCCTATCCAAAGTTAGTCTTTTCATTTTCTTGCTTGTAGCAGTGGGGCACCTATGCTTACCAAGAAATCCCAGATCATCTTGGCCAATTGGTCGGGCATTGTGTACAGATCGATGGTGAACTCGCCAGCCTCAATGTCGTTCTTGGTGTAAGTTTCGTCGTTCTTGTGATCGTGAATCATCTGAATGACGTGGAGAAGGTCGTCCTCGTTCAACTTGCCCAGAGCATCAGCCATCTTCTCGTAATCGAATGCGGCCTTCTTCTTCTTGAGCTCGTTGGCCTTTCGGGCCTTGGCCGTAACCTTGGTATCGTCGTCGTTGGGGACGGGGCCGGTTTCGCGAAGGATAGATAGAAGTGCCTGTGAGGGGTTTTTGAAGGTGACGTTCTGGGTGACCTCGTAGCGGGGAGATTGGAAGTTCAGGTCGTGGTAGATAGTAGTCTTGCCGCCTTTCTCAGTGGTGTAAAGATCAATTGACATTTCGAACTCGCCCCAACCCTCATTGGCACAGACAAAAGGAGGCTCGGTGAAAGCTAGATGAAGGTCTGGTCAGCTTTCTACAAGATCGAAATCGAAAGCCGGGGTAGGAAAGAGCGCGCGCCCGGTTTAAGACTGCTTACTCTGATGAGTCTTGTCCTCGAAGGAAGGGTGAAGATTGTATGTGACCTTGGTGAAGCAGTTGGCGGGATGCTCGTTCTCATTCTGGTCGAGGACGAAGATTCTAACGCTCCACTCCTTCATGGGGAATTCGGGCATGGGCGAGGGCTTGGGGCTAGAAACATAGGAAGGTCAGCAACAACAAGAACCACATCTACCTAGGGTGACCCCGAGGGCATTGCGACCCACATGTTCTGCTGCTCAGTGACGAGCTTGATTTTGCGCTGTAGGGTTTTCATGATTGCGTCAGTCAAGGCTACTCTCAAATATCTTCCACCAACGCGTCGAAATCGAGGGCTCGTTGGGGATTATGTGCTCTTCAAAAAGTCTGTAGGACGTGGGACGTGGGACGTGGGACGTGGTACATAACGTAGGTAGGTAAATACTAGGTAGGTACCTAATAGGTAGGCTTCTTAATCGAAATGGTAATGATAACTTGGAACTTACTTCGACGTGCATCTTGGCAGATTCGAAGGGAATGCTGGTCTTAGCGGATTCCTCAAATCGATGGTGTCGTCGCGACTGCTTCTAGAGATCGAATCAAATCGCGGTTAGTTGGATGAGATGATCAATTGACGTTGCGCGGCAAGAAGGTGCAGATAACCTTGGAAAGTGTGGCGGAGCGCGTTACCTTGTCGTAGGTGGTGGCAGTGGCAGCGGCCTCTGCGACAGCCTGGAAAGGCTTGGGACGTAGCTGTGGTGTCATATCGGATTATCCGAGCTCTCACCTTCCTGGGTTCCGAGGTTATAGCGTGGTTGGGGTGGGACAGTGGATCGGATAAATAAATAAATAAATATCCGGATAGACGAATGTTGAGAAAGCTCAAATGAAAGAGTGGGAATAAAGTTAGACGAGATGTAGGCGGAAGAACCTGTGATTGGAGATTGATGGGTTCGGAAAGAAGTAGCGCATCGGAAGAATATATGGTTTGAAGAAAGAAAGCAGGCAAGACATGGTCAGGACTTATGTATGTACCTACAATCAATATATCACAATATCACACCTACGAATTGCATATCTAATAGGTACCAAAGGGTTACTTACCAGGTACCTAGGAGTACCTCTAGTAGGTACCTACTAGATACTAGGTATACCTACTAGGTACTTATATATAGTAGTAGCTTCAAAGTTATCACTGCAATCATCAACGTTCAGAATTAGAACCTGCATATGGATATCGGTGGGTGTTCAATATCAATGCAGGCATTTCACATCAATATCTCCTTGTGCTTGGAATATGATCCCACAACTTGATTCGGCTGTGTTGGAGAATGCATGTAAATCGTCGGCAGAGACTAAGAGAAAGCTTCCATGCCACACCTGTAGATTGGCCCTACTGCCTGCTGACATAACCTTGAAGACTCAGGAACAGAAACGGAAACAGAAACAGAAACAGAAACAACTTGAAGTGTCACGGACGATATACTGTCTGCAGTAGAGATACTCTGAGGACCTGTCTCTGGCAATGAACGGCACCAGTCATCTATGGTAAGCCCATATCAACCGTCTTCCCTCCCCTGGCATATCATGCTGATGATTCCAATAATGACGGGAGTGCATACGGCAAATTTGACTACCAGGTGAAGCCGCCCTTAGTCCAGGCCGGCCACGAAGCCCTTCGGATCTTGGGTATTCGTGAGAAAGCTTGTTGGCATCGTTCATTGACGCCTTTTTGCTGGTACGAGGGACTTCTAGATGTTCGCTTGAGAGCGGCCGTGATTGTATGTGGTAGCCTGGCAAGCAATTGGTGTATTTGAAGCAACGCGCGCACGCTAGGTAGTCATACTTTCGTTCTGAGGACTACTCGTCGCCGTCGCATATGCAACTAGCCACCAACGCATCCATCTTTTCTTGCTATTAATTTACATCTTGGAAACGCGTTCTTCATATGAAACGTATGACAGTGATATCGAATGCGCGTTAGAATCATATGATACCCCCTGGTGGGTCGTAGCCAACTCTTGCATTTCCTGTGTTCAAACCAGCACTACCGGGGACTTCGGCGTCCACCGGCGCCGGGTTTGTCTTCCGTAACATGAACATGGGCTTCTTCCCTTCCTTATCCAATTGCTTAAAAAGGATCAGTGGCTTCTCCTCCAGGCCCAGGCATCGTTCTTGGTCACCATAGACGATATAGAGAGCATATTGATCCCACGGGGCGTTGATCTGGTATTTCTTCAGGGCAGCGGGGAGAACCTTGTGGCAAGGGTCATCCATACTGACCCTAAACGACTTAAAGATTTCCACCGAGGCTGAGCTGGAGCCGGGCGTTTCGGGGACAGGGGTCTGCATACGCCGCGGTGCCACAGGCTGCTTTGAATTATAGCCGTGGTCGCTTTCTGAGAAGGTGGTGCGGCTAGACGGCGTCTGTTGATCGTTGGAGCGATACGTCCGAGAGCCAAGGGTCGCACTGCCCAAGATTGGGGGAGAGGTGGGCGAGGGGATGTTCATGTTGGGCGAGTAGCCGGGGGAGGTGGCCTGCCCGGAGCCGTTCATAGCGGCTAGATGCGACGACGATAGGACAGCTCTCTCGGCGGCATTTGCGGGGTCGAGAGTTTGCTCTACCGATGGCCGCTCGTGAGTAGTTTGTAGGTGAGTGGGGGAAGTGCTTTTGGGGTTCGTACCCAGGACAATCTTCTTGGTAGAGTACTGCCGCTTGAGACCACCACTGGACGATTGGTTGGACGAAGGCGTGGGCGCGGGAGGGGATATCGTCGACGTTTCGTAGCTGTATCCTGCTTGGTTGTTATTGGATAGATGAGGAAGGGGCTGTTGCGCGTCCTTAGCAAGGCGCAGAGCCGGCAGCATGTCTTCGCGCAGTCGTCTGAAGTCTTCCGTCATCCGTCGCAGGTCCTGCTCGAGGAAGCTCATTCTCTCATCGCGAAGGCGAAGCTGATCGACCAAGTGCTTTATATCTTTTAGAGTTGCGGTCGCGTATTGGGCTTCGGCATCGGCAGCTGCATGAAGAGGTCAGCAGGTCATCGCTGGGGTGCATGAACAGAGTAGGAATAGTTTATTGTAAGTGGGGAGGAGAGAAAGAAGCAAGAGGCGAGAAAAGTAGAAAAAGGCATACATAGAGGTACATAATGATCACTTTCGATGGGAACATCTTGGGCCTTCTTCACATCGAAAACGCTCTTCAGTATGGTTAAGCGGTGGCCGACGCTAGTCACACCCATGGCCTTAAGGTCATCGTGCAGCAGAGCCACCAAGGCCTCCCCAACAATGTCGTTTTCTAGAATTGAGACGTTAGGAATGCAGGCGACGAGGAGCAAGAGAGAGCGAGACACACCAATGAACCTATCCGAGTACTGCTGTAAGCCTATGGTAGCGATAAAATCCGCGCACTCTTCGGCATCCCACTCGGATATTATAGTTTCAGGTAGTCTATCAGCGCTACTGACGTGGCCGTAGGTAGTGGGTGTGTGTTCGGTAGAGGACCGGCCCTCGGAATCGGTTGGCGAGATCTCGGAGTCAGTAGCCAGGATGGGAGAACTATTATGAACGCTCCTCTCGTACTCATCGTCGGCATCGGATTCCGCATATGCGGTGCCCGAATCGAAGTTCATCTTCGACCTCAACAAGCAAAGCTGTAGTAGAGAGCAGACCCAAGCCCGAACTCAACCCCAAGCAAAAGCAATGCTACCACTAGTCGGTTGGAGGCCCGATGGCGTGGCGTGGCGTAGCGCAATCTAGTATCAGGCCTAGGTTATGTCGTTCGCTGTGTCCCAATCCCCTTTCGTCTTCTTCTCTTTTCTTCTTTCTGTGCGTGTATTCTTTTCTCCTTTGGTCGTTGGTCTTTGATCGTCGTTCGATACTCGGCCGCTACCAGGTAGTCTTGAATATTCCCCCCCCTCCCTGGTCGGTGTCTCTTCCAAACTTTCGCTCTTTGCTCGCTGCCCTCGTTGCTGTTGTTGCTGTTGTTGCTCTTGCTAGGTTGATCACGCCCTGAAGGGGTCTATGCCAACCTCGAGTCGACTTGGGTCGAAGCCAATCACGTCCAATTAAGCCGATCCTGAGTTCGAAAACTGTACGATCGTCAAGGGACAAGACGAAAAGAAAGATTATATCAGTTTGGCGTGAAGACAATGTGGAATTGTTTGTTTCTCAGATCGGCGGGCAGGCGGATGGAGGCGACGAAAACCCTATGGTACATACATGCAGGATGGGTATTGATTAATAGGTATGTACTAAGTAGGTACAGGAGAATATCTGAAATTGGGAGGCAGTTGATACTAGGTAGGAACCTTGGATCTACTAGGTAGGAGGCGCCTGAGACCACCTAGTACCCATGTACCCAGTACTAGGTACCTACTACCTAATTTACTAGGTACTAGGGTACCTAATGTACCCAGTACGGATCCGTACTTGTATCACATAACTACATACCTACCAGGTACTACAATAAAGTCGGGCTATAACGATGCTCGCACTGACCAATTTATCCACTTAAACCCACTTTGAACCCACATCAGCGTGAACGCAACAGGGGGTTTACCATATAAAATGATTTTGGAATAGCGATATTCTTGGAATAACGATATAATTTTGGAAAGAAGTGGTGTATCGGCATATCGAGGCTTTACTGCACTACACTACACTACATACCTAGGTACCTAGGCAGTCCACATTTTGCCCTTGCCCTGTATCAATGCATATATCAATGCATATATCAATGCATATAGAACCGTCTTGCCTTGCGAACATCTTGCGGAAATATCCGCTCTGACGTGCTGCTTAACCCCAGCGCTATCATCGGCTTTGCGTGTCTGCTCAAGACATTCTACTATACTACTATAGCTAAACCATCATTTAACACGGCGGCTACGGGTAATCCACTTGCACAAAGTAGGACAGCCGGCGCTTAGACTTGAAAGAAAGCAGAGCGAGTCACATCGAAGCGAGATGACCACCATACAACACCAGACACCAGGCAAGGTCGACTTTATCGCCGTAATTCGTCTCATCGCCCCGAGGAGCATTCATTCACCCCTACGGACAGAAGTCTACACAAATACCACTTGAAATCCATTCCTACCAAGTACACATAGATACCTACATAATATTCGGGAACGAGGCCACTCAGAATCTTCGCTCATTGTTGGCAAGTTAGCCCCTAACCTATCACGCTACAAATAACTATTAACAAGCTCCCAATCTTGAAGCCACTAGGTATACCAAGGGGATAAGGGTTGGTATTTGTTCTTGTCAAAGGCTTGAGCGATTAGTTAGCCTATAGCGAATGAACTTGTATTCCTACTAGGTATGGAACATGACCAGGGCCAGATCTGAAGAGGGCAGGCCGAAGGTCGCCCATCCGACTCGAAGTCAATTGGCGAGGGCGGCAATACAGTAAGTACAACGTCAGGGTATCTTTGACTTCCAATGCATGTGGCAGACGGGAGATGTTTCGCCTCACCTACCCATTCGACACACCAACCGGTGATAGAGAAGCGAACCTAGGTGTATCTTTATGAAAACGAGTGCGGCCTAACCCCCCTAAACCCACAGCCAATTACTAGCCCTTGGCCGTCTATCATCAACACAACTCCACGGCACCTCGATTTGACATGACTTTCTTCCCTCGTAATGAAGCGCCTTGATGTAGCATATTATTATCTGCTCACAGTGGAGGGGACTCTTTATCCCTCTTATCGTAAGGGGAGCTTGGTATCTTCCGCTCCCCGAGCGATAACCTCTTCGAGTGACCATCTAGGGGGTTCTATGACGCCTTCAAGACCGTTGGCCCGTCGCCATTCTTGCTCGGTTTCGGGAGTCACACCTTGCGGCAAAGGCTTGAGACCTCCTGCAATACCCGTTGAGAACTTCAACTGCAAGATGTCGCCAACTTCATCACAGGCAGCTAATAAACGATCCATGTCGTCCTTGTTGTGAGCAGCCGATACGCAGAAGCGGGCGCGGGAGCTGATGAGGGGAGTGGCAGGATACCCAACGACGACAACAGCGATTTTGCGCTTAAGCATTTCGTGACTGAATGCGGAAATCTTAGCTGGATTGTACAGTGCAACAGGGATGATAGGAGAGTCATCGTGACCATAAACGATCAGACCAAGACGCTTAAGACCAAGGCGAAGGTAGCGAGAATTGAAAGCGATGCGTTGTAGGCGCTCTTCGCCTTGACCGGGAACGAGTTCACCGCTGATAATCTTGAGCGATGATAAAATTTGCATCAGAACAGCGGGAGTTGGCGACTCTCCCAGCATAGTAGCAGCGTTCGTGCGCCTCAGCTTGTCTATAATGTGTTTCTCAGCCGCTACATATCCTCCATTGGCACCGAAGGACTTCGTTAAAGTGCCCATGAGAATATCCACTCTGCTAGGATCAATACCGAAGTAGTCGCAAACACCACGGCCCCTAGGACCGAGGGCACCAATACTGTGGGCTTCGTCGACATAGAGAAAGAACTTGTATCTATCCTTAAGTGCCAAGATGCCGGGCAAGTCGCAAATATCCCCGTCCATAGAGTAGAGTCCCTCAACGACGACGAGAATTTTTTTCCAAGGCCGGTGGGTCCGAGGCTGTCCCTGAGCGAGAGCTTCACGAAGACGTTTCTCCAGATCGACTGAATCGCCATGTTTGAATGAACGAATGACAGCGCCAGACAAACGGGCGCCAAATCGAATTGAAGAATGGTTTAATTCATCGGAAAGAATCAGACAACCTTTAGAGACGAGGGCGGGGAAAGAGCTGGCATTGGTAACAAAACCCATCGAGAAAACCATAGCATCCGGCTTGCCAACGAAGGCGGCAACCTCCTTTTCGACCTCACAGACGAGATCGCAAGTACCAGCATCAATACGGGGACTGCAATAACTAAGCCCGTACCTCTTGACACACTCCTCAACAGCATTAGCGCAAGGGCCTTCAGACTGTGCAAAGCCCAGGTAATTGTAGGAGCTCATGTTCAGCGTCTCAGTTGCACCACCAATGTATTTATATGTCTCGTTAAAATCGTCGGAGACACGATTTAGGACATTGATATATCGGCCTGGAACTCCTGTGCTTGTTCTGGCGAAACAATCATCTATGCGCATCTTCAATCGCCTGGTATAAAAGCTGTCAAAATCGTCGTTTAGGGGTGCATACCCATTGGCAGCGCGAAGAGTCTTGTAGGTGGACTTCTTGCTGATTCTCTTGCCGAAGAAGTCTCGAATGTGGCCGAGAGCGAGAAGAAGCAGATAGCTGATATAGGTGGTTAGGACGTAGTAGTACGGCGGCTCGTCAATGATAGGTTCCTCGAGGCGTTCTCCATGGTGCTTGCTCACGTAACGGTGACTTGGATGTACCAAGGGACCAAACTCAGCATCATAGCGCTTCTGGCGTGATATCTCAGCAGAATCAGGCGGCTGGAATAGGGTGGTAACCGAAGAATCATTGACGTTGGCCTCACCCACTGTAGCAGTGGACAGAGAAATAGAGGGTAGTGGCATGCCAGCAGGGGCAACAGAAGGCGTAGAGCTGTTGTGCATGGCCATGAGAGCTTGCTGAGCCGATGGCTGGCTGGTCTTGGGGGAGGAAGAGAAGAGTTGACTGAGTCGGTTTCCTCTCGACTGCGAGGGTCGCCTCTCGCCCGTTTTCTCCGAATGAGGCATGCTGTTAGAGTTTGTGAAGGGAATTGAGATACGTCGTGGCATTTCTATAGGTATTGGAATCGGCTAACGAATTTATGTACTCGGCGACGACGGTGGTGGGGGACAGAGTGCGCAGGAAAGCCTGGGACGTAGGTCTAGCGTTAACGTATCTGGAGCAAATGTTAATTAGGAAGCATGTAGATTGCAGCCGGGACCAATTGCAAGCATTGAGCGCCAAGGTAGAACGACGGAACAGCATTTCATGGAAAATAAAATAGGGACAGCGGCATAGCAGTGGTAAACGTATCCGCAACAGGAAGGAAAGCGTTGGTACGCTCCAAACCACATAACAAGAATAAGGTATCGGAAGCTTGATGGGAGGTATATCTGGGGCGCAGTTTACTTTGTTCCATCCATCCCGACCATGGTATCCGCGAATCGAGAGAGCTAAGCAATTGACAATAGAAATTAACCTACTCTATCCTTTCTTTCATCAACTTGAGCGTCCCTTTTTTGTCTCTTGTCTCTTGAGCGTCATCAATCCTTCTTGTCCCTTGTGCCTCGAAGCTGCTGCGAGTTGTTGTCCAACACCCTACAGATGAAGCGGTCGCAAAGCTCGGCAGCTCTCTAATGTAGCTGATAAGCGCGTCAACTACTACCTACTGTAGTAGGAGCTTGGGGTAAAGGAGGTAGGGAGCAAAGTCGATTGGCCGGCACCCAGGCGTTGATTATTAAGATAAAGATTAATGAATGGTAATAGGAAGAGAAGAATTCCTATGCAGCGACAATCACAACAACGACGGACGACTTTTCCCTCGACAACCGGCCAGCACCTTTCTAGTAGTTGACAAGGAAGAGAGGTGCACGTTGGTAAGAAGGGGGGAGAGAGAAAAAAGGAGACGGGGAGGAACAAGAAGAAATAGGCAGATCAAATTTAGGGAAGCGCGAGAGTAATTCAATGCTGAGAGTTTGAAAATGTGGATCCAAATTTACATAGTACCTACTAGGTAGTACATATGGACATCAGTAAGTAATGCATCGGAGCCATGGATATGCATATACATTGTATGTACCACAGTGTCATTGATATCAATGTACTACGTAGACGCATGTACTGCGTGGTATCCAACTGACTATGGACGATTCCTCTTTGATACTTGAGTAAGGTCTGAGTAGGGCAGCTAATGGCATTTAAGGTAAAGCTCATACGTCGCTACATACATCAGTTACTGCTACGCCACATTGCACTATACTGTATTTCACCACGCGCATCAATGCCGTGGTATACACTAGCAGTTAGCAGTTGATACATACACGATGCATGACAAAATCCATGGACGGATCTACTGCCAGTTAGTATGTACTGTGTAAGTTATTGGTCACCTGAGCTGTCTGAGCTGTCTGAACTGTCTGAACTGCCTGAACTGCCTGAACTGCCAGAGCTTCTAGGTTATACAGGTAGGCAGCCCCGGAGATCAATCCAATCCGATTATTGCTGTACTGCTCCCGTAATCCGTTCACGCCGTTAAATGAACAGGCGATCCTGAAAATCCCATCCTTCTGACCATAGCACCACCTTCGCTCTTTCCTTGTCAACTTTCCCAGGATACCAAATTTTGCGCGTTCCGGGAGATCCGTGCCCCCCACATCGGCTGAACGGTCTGTTCACTATCACAGTACTACCTAGTACTAGATATGTACAGCTCATTCGCCATTTTCATTTCTTAATTCCTCCCAATCTTATTAGATTTGATCCTTAGTTCATAGCTATCACAGATTTCAAAATCGCTGGTTCTTCCTTTTGGACTTATACTTTAAGCACTTTTAAAGTACCTAAGAATCAGGAAAGGTTACAGAATTAGCCAACCCTCGATGCAATTTCATTTTAGAAAACATGCGATTTTTCTTGGCACAGCTTTAAGTTGGTTTTACGCTTTAAAATAATGGCTATTAGGTAATTTTATAGCTTAGGTTGTTAATTTTATTTTCTATTTTAATCGTGACTTTATTATTTATTTAATTAAAATAGTCGTTTATTTATATAAATTTTAAAATGATTAATAATAAATTAAATTTAAAAATTTTATTTAACTTTTATTTATTTAATTATCCGCATATAAACATTAAAAATAAAATAAAAATTTATAAAGCTTAAAATTAAATACATAAATACTATTTATTATTTTAATTAAAATAAATTAACTTTTAACTTTTTATCTAACCCTTAATTGTCGGTAAATCACAAATATTATGTTAATAAATACTCCGGATATCTTGTCTAATCATACCCATCCACTGAATTAGGCGAAATTGATCTCCTTGCCGGACTCATAAATACCTATGAGCATTAGGTAACTTATACCACGATGACCATCAATTCTAGATCCGCTCCGGCCGAGCTATGGCGGCATCCAAACCCGTCCTCAACCCCCATGTACAAGTTCCTGCAACACGTAGAGTCCAAGTATAACCTTGGCATTCGAGACTATGTAACCCTGCATAGGTGGTCCGTTGAAAATATTTCAGACTTCTGGGACGAGATATGGCACTTCTGCGGCATCAAGGCGTCCAACCCCTACTCGTCCGTATGTTCATCCTTACCTCTATAACTTACACCCAGAGCAGTCCATCAACCTTAGTACAACCCCGCCACCTAAAGCACACCCAGCAGCTCCTATTCCCCAAGTACCTAGTATTCATACCATGTTAACCATCTTTAACAGGTCTTGCCGCAAAATGCCTCTATGTTTCCCAGGCCAGATTTTTTTTCCGGGGCCCTCCTCAACTTTGCGGAGAACATCTTATTCCCGGCGAAGACCAACATCATAGCCTCTTCGACCGCTGTGATAACAGTCACGGAAGAGGAGGGGCAGTTCGCATCAACGACATGGGCCGAATTACGAGACTCCGTACGGCGTTGCTCCAATGCGCTGAGGGCCGCTGGCATAAAACCTAAAGACGTAGTCGCCGGGTTTATCTCCAACCACGTGCAGGCTCTTGTAGCGATGCTTTCTGCTGCAGCCGTCGGAGCCGTCTTTACGAGTATTAGCCCGGAAAGTGGAGTGAGCGCTGTCCTGGACAGATTGACACAGATCAAGCCTAAAGTCTTGTTTGCGGATAACGGGACTGTGTACAACGGAAAGTCGTGGACCAGCGTCGACAAGACGTCGCAAATAGCAGAGGAACTAAAGGACAGGGGCCTGGAGCTTGTTGTTGTCGTCAAAAATGTTCACGGCTTCGATCTGAATTTGGGGGCACTTCACTCGAAAGGCCTTTCAGCTAAAGAATACGAAGATTTTTTGGGAAGGTATTCACCCGTAGCATCCCCCCCCCTCCTCATCCTCTCCTCCTTTGTCCTTTTTCTTTTTTTTTTTTAAAAAAAAATAGCAATGCTCTAGATTAACGCATGTCTAGCAACGACGAACCCTTGGGATTTGAACCGCTTCCTCCATCACACCCCCTTTACGTTTTATATTCCAGCGGTACCACAGGCCTCCCTAAAGCTATTGTTCACACGGTATTAGGAACGCTAATACAACATAAGAAGGAGCATGTTCTCCATTGCTCGATAAACTCAACTTCAAGAATACTCTACTACACGACCACATCATGGGTGAGTGCATTCGAAAATTCTGTCCTTTCAGCGCGTCTTCGGAGTTTATCCGCTCTGGATAAGTTTATTTAAGACTTGTCCCTCCCGGGACACCCCTCAGAGGCTACCTATGTAGCTTTCCTCTGAGAAATAACCACTGACCTTTGATGGTAAGATGATGTGGCACTGGAGTCTAACAGCACTCGCCTCCGGTGCAACTCTGGTTCTGTACTCCGGTTCGCCTTTTAAACCGCACGGCTATCTTTCGTTACCCAAGCTGCTCTCGTCACTACGAATAACCCACTTTGGCACCTCAGCCGCGTATCTTACTACGCTTGAGGCCCACGGCGTCTATCCGAATAGATCGTTTGATCTCTCTAGCCTGCAGGCAATTTATTCTACGGCTTCGCCACTACCGCCGTCCACTTTTTCCTTCGTCTACGAAGCATTCCCCACCCATGTGCACCTGGCATCTATAACCGGGGGCACCGATATTATATCGCTGTTCGGCGCTCCGTGCCCGCTGCTCCCGGTCTGCAAAGGCCAGATCCAATGTGCCGGGCTCGGCATGGCCATTGGTGTGGTAGATCCTATAAGTGGCAACCCAACACCGGGCGAAGATGGTGAGCTCGTGGTACGTAACTTTGCAGACTATTTCCTCAATTCCAGGCCCGTCTCGGCAGTTCTCAACTGCCGACGGTCTTAAACATCTCGGACCTCTCTTTAAAGGAATATCTGCTAAGCCCCGGTGTCGCAGTGCACCCAGCCGTTCCCCTGCCAGCCCTTGACGTTTTGGGGACCCGGCGGTCAAGCCAAATACTACGCCAGCTACTTCAAGCGCTTCGACGGCCTTTGGCATCATGGGGACTTCGTCCGGATCGATGTTGACACAGGCGGCTTAACTATGCTAGGGCGTAGCGACGGCGTTCTTAAGCCGGCTGGTGTACGGTTCGGTAGCGCAGAGATCTACAACATATTGACAAAGTTTTTTGGTGACGAAGTCGAAGACGCCCTATGCGTAGGCCGGAAGCGGGAGATGGACCATGACGAGATGGTTTGTTTATTTCTTGACATGGCTGAGGGGAAGCTTTTCACGCCTGAGCTCCGCGAGAGGATACGAGAGTCGATCCGAAAGGAATTAAGTCCACGACACGTTCCTGGCGTAATAGAAGAGTGCGGGGCAGGTATCCCAAAGACGGTGAATGGAAAAAAGTATGCCCACTCTACTTCTTGTCTAGTCCACTATCTAACGCCTCGCTAGGATTGAAATCGCCGTTAAGCAAATCCTGTCCGGCGTCGATATCAAGACGAATGCCAGTGTCGCCAACCCTGAGGCTCTAGCTTGGTTTCAAGAATGGGCGACCGCGCACGACTAGAAAGGGCTTGTAGTAAAGGTTCGAGGATGAAGTGAGGGGGTAGCATCATAGATTCGAAGTGACTAGCTCTGTCAGGATCAAATCCAACTTAGAAGGAAATGTATAGAAAGACCTCTATCTCGAACATCCATCCCATTGATAGTAGCAGTAAGCTTTTACCACTAAATGCCCCTTAACCTTTCCTTCTCGTCATCTCCTCCGAATATAACATCAACCCCTTTTCTTATCAGCTTCAGGATTTCTTCTCGTCTTAGTTTGAAATGCTCTTGGATGAGCCTCCACTCGTTCGATAATGGACTTCCGAAAACGCCCACGTCATCGGTCTTTTGTCTTCTATGTTAGACAGTTATTCATAGGCGCTAGTTATGCATGTATACATTGGAACTCACGCAGGGCACGACAACCGTTTCGTCAATACGCCACCACTCGCCAAAGTGATGTGCTTCGAAATTTCCTACGATCATTTGAGCATGGATATTGCAACTCAGACACAGCTCGAGTCCGACACCTCTCCGTTCGGCGATAAGCCATCGCTTGACCGGCTCCGGTACGTGTATAACGTGGCCCAGGCGGTCCGGCGCCCAGCTCAAGATCGTGTGCAGTTCTGCTTCACTGGCACTGGCCTCCGCTTCTGCGAAGTGTATCGTCACTTTTAGTCCGCTCGCCTTTGCCTGTTCGATGGCGGGAGTAAGCAATGCGACGTCCCCCTTTGTCGGATCGCCACAGAGGTCGATTGCTACGACGCCTTGGGGTTGAAACTCGTTCGCTAGTTTTACGACCTCGCGTGCTTCCTCTAGAGTGTTACGTCTATCGATAGATAGGATCAGGCGTGTGTGCAACGTCGGCGTCTCCTGTCTCGCGGCCTCCATCGCTCGTAGTACCGTCTGAACGTAGCCCGCCTTATCTAACCCAACAGCAGGCATCGCACGCGGTGTCGTACGCAGCTCTAGGTAAACCACACCGTCTTCAGCAAAGTCCTTTACCACAGACTTAGTTGAATGTTCGACAGCGTCAACGTCGTTGACGAGATTGTATATGTAAGACGAGAATAACGGGAAGAAGCTACAGAGGTTAGTTTTGGCTGTTTGAGTTACCTGTACCTTTGACCTCAAAGAGCGTCCTCACTTCTTCAGATCGTAGTCATGTCTACCCGGCGGCATGACGAAAAGGGGGTCATCAAGATCTGTCAACCCAGCTTCCTTCTTCATTTCCCATATCTCATGCAGACATTGTCTACTGATACTACCGGTAAGGTGAGCGTGGAGCTAATAAATAGCAGCATAGGAAGTTAGTCGTGCCAAATGTCCTGGGTACCTATTAGGTAGGTAGGTAGGTAGGTAGGTAACGGCAATAGATACATATCATTGATGTAATAACCAATTGATGATTACCTCGATCTTTGGCATGGACCTAAAGTCCAACATAGCTCCCTTTGTCATGACGTGCTCAGTGTCCTGGCCCTGGCGTGATAATTTTGATGTTGCTTATATTTTACTTGGGTGGGCTACAATTATCCGATTCTCATCTTTGACAAAGTTCAATGTCGTCGGTTTTTGCAAACTACTGCATATGTAGGTATTATACAAGTGGACAAGAATATGCCCAGTGTCTTTCGATATGTACCTACTAGGTATGTAGTATATGCCAAGTAAAATGTTAAGTATATGGGTACCTATATGTGCACATACTTATATACGTATTAGGTACTATACAGTACTACATATAAGCATATAAGGGAGTGATACCTGGAATTAATCAGGACCTTACTATTTTTGGTTGTGCTTATATTATTCCATGCCTAATATGTATCTACCTAGTAGGTAGATATGAAGTGTACGACATATTTGATACCTCACCTAAACAGCCTTTCCGATCGATCATCAAACATCGATTGATAAATTGAGGCAATATACCTAGGCATGTATGCAATACCCGAGCTATTGGCTACCTACTACCTACCTAGTAGTAGGTAGGTATGTAGGTACCTAGTAGGTAGTAGGTACTAGGTACTGATGTAGGGACTACTAGGTACATAGCTAACACAGTTGGCAGTGGTGTTGGAACCGTCCGAATCAGCGCACAGACACTTTGTTGAATACATGTAATACGGCAAGGCAATATACACTCTATAGGTAGGTACGTATATGTACCTGATAGAGACCTGTCGTGTATGACATTGTCCATGATATGGGTACATATGTAATATACATACCGAGTAATATCATCCAACCTTGGATTTAATGGTTACCTACTTATACCTAGAGAGCACTTCTAGAAGCTGGGGAAAGAAGACCCTTACCGAGTGCCGATGCTTGCGAGCCTGGTGCCTTGCATGGAATATACTACTAGGTAGGTAGGCGAGGATGGAGAGGCTCTCATTGATAAAACCACCTAGTATGAAGGCTAACGCGGCTAGAAGGCATCCACCTGTGTGGTAAGTTTGGTACAGTATCCGCATATATTTAATGTTACTAATACCTATAATCTGGCTGTCTGGCTCTGAGGCTGTCTACCTCTGCTGTTGCATCAATATTATGATGTGTACCTAATAGGTACTAGGTAGTATGTAACATTTCTATGTCTATACTCAGAGTTTCCGATTATGTGTGACGGGAATAGGAGAGCAAGGAATACTTTATGAATATCCTTAAACGTTCGCAAGTCTTCGCATCGAATCTTCTGCTTTAGCTGCCACATCTTCTGTCTTTGTCCTTGGAGGGATTAAGAAATCGCACAAGGGGAGAAAGGGATAGATAGTGGGTATGGGGAGATTGAACGATTGAATAATACTGAATAAGGATAAAGATGATTTTAATATTGGAAACCATAAAAAAACTAATATTCATTAAACATGATATACTTATTAAATTATCTTAATAATCCATATTAATGTACTTAAACTTATGTATTTAACTGTGTATTATATTACACATTTAAAACGCATTATATCGGTAGCTACCTAATAAATACCTAGTATATATTATATATGAAAGCTTTAAGGGACATACTCTGTCTATTGTCTAAGGTACCTATTAGTAGTAATACCTTGGTTACATTTAATATTCCTGTCAGCCTAGGAAGTGTTGGGTACTTGGGTACTCCGATTGTTCGTTCGACCTTTTAGGTCTGCATATTTTTTTCTCATATTGCACGTAGGCTAGAGGGGGGGGGGGGTTTGCTCTTCTCCCTTATTCTCTACCCTCTCGGTCGGCTTTCCACAACCAGGAAGCTCTTTTATTTCAGTGTTGTTTGGTTCTATTAATCCGTTTTATTTTTATCAATATTTTTTTCCGCATCCTCCTTCTAGTGCCACCCTCACTCCCTCTCGCCCAAATTTCATCTTAATACTTACTAGGTTACTGGGTCCGCTGGTCAGAGCACTTCTCAACAAGGACACCCCCCTGGAGCTTGCCTTCTCCATCTCCTTCCTACCACAACACCCTTACCCCGAGTTGATCCAACCTCTCACACCCTTTTCCTCCCTCTCTTTTTTTACCCCCTTCGGTGTCCTCTCCGCTATTCGCGAATCCCCCCCCCCCAAATCCAATTCATCCACACAGCTCGACGACACTCGTCGCCCATCACCCGTCCATCCAATTCTCCCTCGCTGTTGTGCTCCTTGGTTTTCTTCCTATTTTGACACATCCATCGCTGCCATGGACTCACAACGGCCAAACGATGTGTCGCCCGAGGCCATGCAGGCGCGTATCCAACAGGCGCGACGCGAGGCTGAGAACCTAAAGGACAGGATTAAGCGGAAGAAGGATGAATTGGCGGACACAACCCGTGAGTGCTTTACTTGCTTCGTTGATTGGCAGTTCTTCGTGACTATTCGCTGTTTGTTTTAAAGTGGTGTATTTACTTGCGCGGGCTATGCTAACCATTGTGTCTTGGGACCTCCAGTACGTGCTGTCGCGCAGCAATCTCACGAGTCAATTCCTCGAAACCAGTTGATGAAGACGAAGAGGACGCTGAAGGGGCATCTCGCTAAGATTTATGCTATGCACTGGTCTACTGACCGAAGGCATCTGGTATCCGCTTCGCAGGACGGCAAGTTGATCATTTGGGATGCCTACACGACGAATAAAGTTCACGCCATTCCCCTGCGGTCATCCTGGGTTATGACTTGCGCTTACGCCCCGAGCGGTAACTACGTCGCATGCGGTGGTCTCGATAACATCTGTTCCATCTACAACCTAAATCAAAACCGAGATGGCCCAACGCGTGTCGCCCGTGAGCTTTCGGGCCATGCCGGCTACTTATCTTGCTGTCGGTTCATCAACGACCGGAGCATTCTCACCTCGTCTGGCGACATGACCTGTATGAAGTGGGATATTGAGACCGGGACCAAGGTTATGGAGTTTGCCGATCATTTGGGCGATGTCATGAGCATTAGTTTGAATCCCACGAACCAGAACACGTTCATCTCTGGCGCTTGTGACGCCTTCGCAAAGCTTTGGGATATCCGCGCCGGCAAGGCTGTGCAGACGTTCGCCGGCCACGAATCGGATATCAACGCGATCCAGTTCTTCCCAGACGGTCATTCATTTGTTACCGGTTCCGATGATGCTACGTGCAGGCTCTTTGATATCCGGGCAGATAGGGAGCTCAATCTCTACGGCGTAAGTAGAGGCAGCAGGGAAACCTAGTGTCCTATTGCTAACCGTGTGGGACAGTCTGAATCTATCCTGTGTGGCATTACTTCTGTTGCTACATCGGTATCTGGTCGTCTGCTATTTGCCGGTTACGACGACTTTGAGTGCAAGGTATAACTCTTTAAATGCCAAGATTAAGCTTTTATCAACTAACGCCCCCGTAGGTATGGGATGTCACCAGAGGCGAGAAAGTTGGTTCCCTCGTGGGACATGAAAACCGTGTCAGCTGTTTGGGTGTTAGCAACGACGGCATCAGTTTGTGCACAGGTTCTTGGGACTCGGTGGTACGTAACGATCACCGTCGCCATATCCCCCTTTTAGGCGTACTAACAATCCGTAGCTTAAAATCTGGGCATACTAAATGGGAATACACGACGGCGCCTGCGAGCAGTAATACCCAGGTCGTCGCCATCAGTAACCTTTCTACGAATGAATATTCCAACTTAATTTCAACCTGGTTGTCGCCCTTCCGAATCGTTGAGATTTGGCGCGACCAGGACGAAGTCACGACAAACTTTCACAACGCCTGTTTTCTCACTGGCCTACGCTATACTTGTTCACCACCCGACGACCATTCGCGCCGCCAACCAAGGCGTCAGGAGAATGCATAATTCCCCGGCCTTATCGCCCTTTGAGATACCACCATAATACCATACCCCTATTTCATGCCTACCTTCCATCTGTCAGCTATTGTGCTAATATACCGCCTCGAGCTTGAGCGATGCTACCGAGCATTGCTTCGCTTCGCTCTAATTCGTTCTACAAAGCCACGGATTCGCAATTCCCCGAAACTCTAAAGGGTTGAACGGGTGGTCTCCCACCACCAGCTTCGGCTCACCGCGCTCACCCTGTGGTCTCTTGAGTCTTCAATTTCGGCAACTCAATACACGAATACAGTCTGGTTCTATCCTGGGATTTGTTAATATGAAATAGGCTTTCGCAGGGAAAAAACTTACACTTCTTTATTCCTCGTTGTTACCTTTGACACCCGCAGTCTCGATGCAGTAGACGGTGCGGGGGTAGTTGGCTTTATTTCTCTTCGCCTGCAGATAAAGAGCAAATTCGCAGGAGGGCGGTAACCTTCGTGTTTAGTCCGGTAGAAAGAAGGGGCCAGTGTGGCAAGCTAGTCTTCGGCGACGGCTTGTTATATTGCCGGTGCTCCCTAGATCATCCCTCTTCTTTGCGTTCCCTTCTTGATATCACGAGGATCAAGCAGGTTGGGTTATAACGGAAATACGGACGGAGGAAACCCATTCGCATCCGGTATCAAACCGGCTCTTCACTATCTGTACCATAGTCATGTCACATCGAACGCTGAAATTATCCAGATTCATAGGGTATGTGAGAAGTTGAAAAGCTGTTGATCTGGATGGGGCGTACTCTTTGAACAATGCCTCGGCGACTTTGTATAGGCCCCGTGAATGAAGTAATCCGTAAAGGACCTAAAGTAGCAACCATCTCCAGTGTTCCCGTGTAGGTCGTGCTCTTGAGTGCTATCCAAATAAACGACAACTTTCAATCTTAGGCAACTAATTTCTAGTAGTAGTACTAGAAATATTGCCACAAAATCTATACGATATCGGACGAGGGGCCACTAGGTAGGTACCTAGTGTGTAGCTTGCCTAAGACGACGGCATTTCTGTAGCCATCATCCCCCAAAGGCGATGCTCTCACCTTCAGGGTCGGTCAGGAGGCGGGAATCTTCTTGGTTTGTCTACCTTGTTCGGTGTGGTGCCCACACCGCACTCACGGGTTCGCGTGGTTTCCAGTCTTCGCTTATCAAAGTGTGTCGAGTTTACAGCATACGCGCGCGGCTCACAAACGCGATGATGTGTAAAAAGGTTGATAGGCGATGGCGCGTCTGATGAATCCCCGTACGACACGGGCAATCGTGGATCCCCGGCATGGTCACTAATCGTGTGGGTGCCTCTAATATGTATTGATATCTGTCGCTAGATGAAGAGGACGTGTAGATAGCGAAAATGGCGCTGGGTCCATTTCTCGACACTTCATCCTAAGCCATTAGATGATGCCTTTGGCAAATCCTAGACCTCGCGTGTGTAGCACCTCCTACTTGAACTCTCGTACTGGACCTTGTACGTATTAGTAGTAATGGGCTAGCGAATGCGAGTGATTCGGGCAACGGCTCGAGGTATCTAGATAACAGTCTAGGCAAGTTTATGACAAACACCCGGTGGAACCAGGATGCTCGGCTGCGTTCTCTCCTGCGATCATGCGATCAAAGGGACATTCGGATCCTAGAAATAGATTTAACACACTTCCTATCTGCCATTGACTAATTGTCATCTAACTGGAGCACCCAAGTAATTAGCCAATGTCAAGTGTTCAGGAAACGACGAGATGGGCCAGGGGACGGTGAGCTACTGCGCGTCTAGGTGCCTAAGTTTTAGCAAGGAATTTTGATGTCAAGTACAACCAGCAACGATCAAGAAATCGACATAGCCGAGACGACTAGCTTGGTGTTCTTTTGAGGGCTGGATGGACGGGGGTCTTTAATTCCTTATGCCTTATGCCTTATGCCTTATGCCTTATGCCTTATGCCTTATAGCTTAAGCCTTGGTCTCATTTCTTATCAAGATATCTTAGTGCTTTATGATGCGTGAGGTAAGGTTTTAAGGGTATTACAGTGGAATTCAGATGGGCATTGATGCTTGTCAGTTTAACATAGTACGATGTTTACGACACGATGCTCAGGCCATTGGATGTATTTATCATGTACCTACCCAGTAGGTAGTAGTTGACAGTTTCCTGGCTCTCCAGAATGGAAGTTGAGATTTTTGGAACCCGCAACTTCAGAATATATACGTAGGTCTAGGATGCCCATGGGCAGGGAAAGCGGCGATAAAGCGCTTCTTACATAGTAGAAGAATTTATCTTGCTTAGGTGTCTATCGAGTACCATAGCCTATTAGATGTGGTAGAATAATATTTTGCTTAGACGCTTAGACGGTCCGGTTGTGATGAATAAATCGAATACATCGAATACTACGTACATTTCAAGGCTGTAACCCCTGGATCATCTAAATCTTTGAATGCCTGAACCCTGGTTGGTTAGAACCCGCATAACTCGCATATTCTCAGACGGTAGCATGCCAATTTGTGCTAATTTGATTCACCTACCAGGTAGCTAAGCCCGACTAAATCCGACCAAGCCTAATTGGGCGACCCACACTTAGACACACAAGTAATAATGACAATGGCAATGGCAATGGACATTTACCTAGGTTAGTAGCATATGAAACATCTTGACGCATGTCGCAGCAACATTCCAAAGTTCCAAAATTCCTCCGAGGCTCCTCTTTTCTTCTTTCACTTACTACTAGGTACACAGCACTACTAAGTAGGTAGGTATCTAGGGTACCCAGTAGGTAGTACGGTACTACGTTATAGGTACCTTAGGTACCTACATATGTAGTACATATAGTATAGGACCATACTAGGTACCTATTTATATTGCTTTTAACGTTTTGAGGCATTGTTCCAGAAGCGTTCCTTTTTTCCCTTCATCCTTTACTATTAATTCCTTGCATCCCAACCAAACCCGAAGCAACCTAGCCAGCCCAACCAAAACAGACCCTACAAAGCCACGTTCCCAACCCTCGTCTCCTCGTGTTCGCCTACACCGACACAGCCATTACATATATCATACACGAAACCCCCCTCCCTCCTTTCTCTTCGTTCCTTGCCTGCCTATGATGGATTCAGCTTCCACCAACGTGAGCACCAATCCCACCCCCGCGCAACAAGAATTTCAAGACTTCCTCGACAAGAATACGGATAGCGACCCACGTGTACATCCAGAGGATCAAGACGACGCTCGCAGAGAGGAGGAGGGCGACACCGACGACGAAGACAGAGACGAAGAAGATCGCCACCGCGACGCTCAGATAGAAGCAGCAATGCGCGTCCCCCCATTAGTGGGCGACGTGAAGTTGCCCCCGGCTAGCTTCGATTCTGGTCGGAGCACTGGTGTCAAGGGTGTCATCGCTGACGCCCGCTCTTATGAGCAGGCCCGCCAGAGCAAGTGGCGGAGTAAGGTTCGCGCTGCCCGTAAATCGGTATTCGGCGGAAGCAACACCGCCAATTCCGTGGATGCCCACAGCGGCGAAAGCGAAGAGGACGAGGACGAAGATGCGTTCCTTCAGCAGTGGAGGGAGTCGCGAAGACAAGAGCTTGAGAAGGAAGCTAGGAGCAATGTACGCAATCGGAGAACCAGTCCCAGTCTAAGAATGTTTGGGCGCTTCGACATCGTGGATGCTTTGGGATACTTGGACGCCATTGAGAAAGTTGGGAGGGATACGGTCGTTGTAGTTTTCGTTTATGATCATGAGGTTGGTTCACCTTCTGGCAAGGCCCAGTGACAATCTATGTGCTAATCGTTCCACAGTCTGAAGTATCTGGCCTGACCGAGGCAGCGTTGAAACCACTGGTTGCCACCCATCCTTATGTTCACTTTGTAAAGGTCCACTACGAGGACATCGAGTTCGACAACGCCGCTGTGCCAACGCTGTTGGCTTATCGAAACCAAGGTGACTTATTTGCGAACCTGACCGGTATTGTCGACATGATTCCTGAGGACGAAGACTTCGACAGCAATTCGCTGAAAAGGATTTTGGAGAAACATGGTGTGTTATAAACTGCACGAGAACAGCTTTAACGCGAGCTCGCTAGCATTGCTGCTTTCCGCTCAAAAAGTCGGCCTCCACCACCCCACGCCGTTACCGAAGTCGACTTATGTTGGGTTGGAATTCCCAGCACCCGAGGGGATGGTTGGATACCCATATGGCAGTTTGGTGTTACGTCGCTACACGCCACATGTGGAGTTGGGCCCCTATAGCTTCCTACGCAGAGGAGATCGCAGGGCCGCCTGCCCTCCCACCCGCAGCGTAGTCGACCGGATCCGCGGGACTGCCGACCCGGACGTGGCGAAGTATTCAGCACATCGAACATCGCGCGACCTTTGTATGCCGGGCCGAGTTAACGTTGCTGATGATTTATAGCGATGACGATCAATGAAAAAGAGGGTTTGGAAGTTGACACGGATGAATGTATTTGCCTACGTCATCGCCTAGAATGGCTGGCCAGAGTCTAAAGCTGTTAACTGTTGGAGACATGCTTCTGGGTTTTGTGGGAGGAGGGAGGCGTTCGGATATGGATCTTGCCGAAGCTGATTCTTATGAGGCACAGGCATCAAAGATACCCCCTGGATCGTAAGACTACCCGCCAAGTTTATAGTAGAATATGGCTGGAAGACCTAATAGGATTGGTATTCACGTCCCAGCTTAACAGTACGCGCCTCGACTCTGGAAAACTGTGATGTCAACAACACTACTACGTACCCAGCAGCTTACAGCCTACATATTAGGTACCTACCTACCGAGTAGGTATGTACACACATCAAGATCTAACGATGCATGATTTCGTGGATTTGACTTGGCATACTGCCAATGGTGTCTAGGGTACCAAATCGGCCCTATCCCCGCAAGGTATTTTGCATGCGATATTATGATTGCTAGCCTTGCGTCGAAAGACGATTATTTCTATCGACGCTTGAGAAACCTTGAGGCAGTTGATGTTTGTACATGTATCCCTATCAATACACCAAGCTGGGGATTCTCCCCGCTCTCCGCACAGTAATCTGAATACCTTAAAGAGATTGATCAATAGATCTAGGTAATACATAGGTATTGTATATATACCTAGTAACTTTGAAATATTAGATTTAAGATATTTGATACTGTATAAGTACCCTACCCATATACTGCGTATATCAATGATGTATACCATCTGACACCTGGGCAGACACCAACCTGACGTGCTTGCGTACATTTCAATATACCCGCTGACCCAAGCGCAGGACGCGACCGGACCCTAGCTAGTACCTACTAGGTACCTAGTATACTGCACATACTGTACTGTGTAGTACATGTAGGCAAGCTGCTCCTCATTGATCATTGATCGCACGGTGCCTCCAATCCAAAATCAATATCATCAATCCGTCAATTTCCAACATTCCAATTTGATTTGAGCATCATGACACATGCATTATTTGATAGGCCTTGAGTAGGCAGTATGTAAAAATTATCTTATACTAACAGTTAGAAACACTAATGCATGCGTTAATGATATATACTATTAGATGTATGTATAGGTATGTACTTACTAGGTATAAAAAAAACATCAATGATATTGCTAAACAGACAGGCAGGAGATGCTCAGACATGCAAGTACTGCATCTGTACTAGGTACCCAGTACTTGATACCTGATTTGGTTATTAGGTTAAAACTTCATACCCCGCCCCCTCCATCGCCTCTCCCCCCCCCAAATAACGTATCCGTGCTCTACCATACATACGTAAGAGTTCCAAGGCAGCTTCACAAGTCATCACCTCCTACACATTCACACCTACACCACATCACATTTGCGTTCATATTCTTATTTTCCAGCTAACTTACCCTTCCCAGATTCATAACAGTAAAAGCGGTACCCTACCTAACTTCCTACCTATTCCTAAACATTCTGGACACTGGTCCACATGCGCATACCAAGTACCGGGTAGTATATACTTCACGAATATTGAGTACATCAATGCCTACCTCATCGACAATCTCATAACCTTACTAGGTACGTGTGTAAGTAGCGCCTACTTACCAACCTACTGAGCTCTGGGCTATCCACCAGATAGAAGACGGCCTCATTATTCCACCATCCAACAATTCATATCTCATACCCGTCATTTCCATCATTTCCTCCATCTCCGTCATTCTATTTTGCTCTCGCCATATTTCCTCCAGGCATCGGATCCATCCCCCTTTGCTCACTCACACCACAGGACTTTCTAGGCAACATCAGTCTGTTGCCCACCGACGACCCCTTTGATGACCTTGGAACCTGCGTGTTCGTATTTTGCCCCGCGCCTGGTCATCGTGCGCTTGTTGTTTCTCTCCTTTCTCTCTTTAATGCCTTAGGCGCCATGTGAGTGGATGCATATTTGATATTCTCAGCTACCCAGCTATCCTTCTCGACTTGCCTACCTAGTACCTACCTATGAGGTACTCGGGCGCACCAGGAAACCTCATCAAAGCCCCCCCTTTCGCCTTACTCTGCTTCGTTGTAACTTTGGCCTCTGGTGCTATCTTGGGCGTCCGAGCCATTTCGGCCCTAAGCACTTACTATTGTTCAGTCTGAAATCTGACCTGGGCAAGCTCAGCCTACCACAGCCATCTGCATTTTCGTCGTCGTATTAGTTTTCAAAGTCCAACCTCACTACTAGCCGAGCAATCTAGAAAGTATGGTCCGAGACTGCTAACACTTCTTCGTCCGATTAGAAATTCCAACTCTTCCGACTTTTCCTCACGTACATTGCATGCGCCTTAGGCAACTTAACTCACACACCTTCTTGGCGTAGCCGCGTCGCATGTTACGGATAATATTACCTCCCTTATTCATCAACCCCCGCTCACTACACTTTTGTTTGCCTGCTTCAAGCCTGCCTGCATCCTGTCGTCCTCGTCTTGGTTTACCCACCCACCTACGGTAAACTCGAGGTATGACGCGATCCAGCTAAGGGCTTCTTGTTTCACCACGTAATGGAAGAGCCCGAACCATCGACACCTACCCACGTACCGACTGCTGCTCTCCACTCGCCTATTGAGTCACTCACTGATTCCAGCGCAATTGATCCGAGCCAACATCACAGCCTTGAGCATCTCACTAACTCCGTGCCATCTCTCCGATTCCCACGCCCACTTGGCAACCGGCAGCTTACCAACTGGGTTTCAACTAGCTCGCCCGATATCATGCAGCCGGAAAACTTCCCCGATGACGAGCCTAGTCTCGCCGAGCTGGGCTACGACGTTATCGGCACTGATGGAGAGAGCCAGGCCGAGTCTATCGCTAGCTCTTGCGATTACCAGAGGCCCGACGATGTTCAGAGCTTGACTGGTACCGATACCGGCACCGACGTTGATACGAACGAAGTCGACACCGATTCGTCCGACGAAGAGGAGGAGGGAGCACATTTGCTTAGTACTTCTCATGCGATCAACTCGATTAGCAGCACGGTCGGTGACCGTAACGATGACGAAGATGTCGACGTCGAGACCCTTGTAAATCAGAGCCTCGAGAGTCCAACGAACTTCTCCCAGCACGGGCTGCCTTCATTGTCCCATACATCGCAGAAGGACCAGCGCCAGGTCGAAAGTTGTTTCCCGGCGGCCACAAAGCCAATCACCAAAATTGTAGGTTCCGAAAAAGACGTCACTCAAAGTCGAAACAATGATGAGCATTATGGCTTGGAAGGCTATCGTTTAGCGATTAGATACGCCCGAGGAAACCGCCGCGTTCTGATCGTTCTATCTGGACTCGCCATCCTCTACGGTCTAGCAATCGTCGGAAAGTACTTTGTTTTCACCCAGCCGCCCCCCAAAGTCCTGTCTACAGTTCCAGTGGCGTCGATCTCATCTCCGGCCGTCCCCTTTCCTTTCAAGAATCCTTTGTCCACTTCCGTACCCACCTCCTCGGCGACGGGCATTGAATCTCAGAAGGCTATACAGACCAATACCTCACCGAACAGCCTCGGCTTTATGGCATTTGGGAAGGAGAAGACCCAGATAGCCCTGGTCGACAAATCCCAGCAACGTACCATCTGCTTGGCCGAGGTATACGATCGTAATGAGATCATAGTCAGGATCCCTCAAAATATCAAGTCGACTTGGCTCTCGAGGGACGCTATCTTGATTGCAGTAAGTCGAGGCTTCTACGACATCCCTACCAAGGTATCATCAATAGAGGAAGGTTTCTTGATCGAGGTGCCACCGGAGGAGGCATACGATGTGCTCGCCGTCTCCATTGCGACGACTTCGAGGCCTAGAGTTAAGGAGACGTTCCAGGTGAACTTTGGCAGGAACAAGCTGATAGGGGCCTTGGATGCCGGTAAGCAGTTGGTCAGGGGATTCGCACAGAAATTCGTCAGCACCGTCAACGAGACCACGGTGTGGGTTGAAGAGACTTACATACCGGCTCTGGACGTCGTGTCGAAGCAGATGTGTAATCAGACGTCGTCTGTCTCTGACTCCCTGCTACAAGCACTCGGGGATGCTAAGAACGCAGTCCTTGGCCTCCCTGCTCAATTCACGTCGCATGTTGCCTCTCGTTTCATGCAATCGTTCGACAGCGATGACCTAGCACGGCGCCAACACCAGGTTCAGCTACGGTTAGTCCATGACGTCCAGTACTTTCGTGATGAGTTAGCCTTGCGATATCTTTCTGCGCAACTCAGATCCAAGCTCTGGTGGTTGCGCATACAAGGGAAGGCCGAGGAGCACCAGCGCTATCTCTCAAAGGCCGAAGTTTACTTACAAGAGAAGGCTGCGGATACAGAGACAGCTAGACAAGAGAGAGCTCAGCACACCGAGGGCCACAGACGGTCCCAGGGAAAGCAAGAGTATCGTGAAACGAGGGGATCTTTCTGGAGCAAGACTAACAAGGTGCCTCGGATTTGACCTGGCACTTCCGGGCACTTTGTATTGCATAGTTGACCCAGGCGAACTTTCGGAATGGCGTTGGGTTTTTTATGATGTAATGGCATCTGCTGATTATCGTCCCTGGCCCGTCTCTAATGCCAATGTGGATTAGATGTTGTCCTCCCCCCTTACCGCCTAAGGGTCATCTAGGGATGAGATGGGGTGCATGCAGCTTGTCTTATGTGTCCAAACGCCATTCAGCATTGGTGTCTAGTTATGGGGACTCGGACGACTCGCTTTTCCCTAGGCGAGGTCTTGCGAGCACTGAATCACATTGGCTCACATTAGTTCATTAAGGATGAGTCTGGTCGGGACTTGAGGCGACCGCATAGATCAATCGGCATATCCGGGGAAAATACATTGGGGCTTAATTTCTTTATGATTCCCTGAAAAGCCTCAACTGAAGTAAACTGTGATGTTAATGTTAGTGATGTATTATTACCCTTCCCTTTAACTCGCAATATGATGGGGACCTATTGCTAGTACTATAACCCACGTGTCCCCACCGATGCAGACTGGTCCTCCTTTGTCTTCTAATACCTACTAGGTAGTAATACAATGGGCAGTGCGTCGGGCTGGCTCTCGCTTACCGGTTTGGGTCTGGATGTAGATCGCTCAACTTTGTATAAGTAGATATCGCTTTTCAAGGAAAACAGCAGCTGCCTTGTACCTATATGTGACGTCTTGCCAGGTACGTGTATTTTTGGATGACTTTCCTCTCTGATACCAAAGGCAGGATGCATGACTACCTACATATGTGTGTAGTAGGTACATGTAGGTACCTAGGTACCTAGTACCCAGTACGTACATATGTACTTGCTGCCCGACCTATGAGGTGCCAGGTACCTGATAGATGCATATAGAAGCTCATGTATGCACTGGGTGATTTGTATACACAGTAGATATGGATATGTATATACAAGTATACATACCTATTAGGTATACCTAGTAGTATAATACATGTAGGTATCTACACACATAATGTGGTAGTATGTTCCATCCACCCACCCCCTCCCCCCTCTCCCTCTCTATCCAACCCCGCCCCTCGTTTGTTTTTACTCATTGATATTCTTACAAGACTTGGAAAGATCTAACATCAATGTCTACTAGGTAGACGTTATTGATCACAACGGCAATCGCCAACTGCTAGTCGCTAACCACACATACATAATTCTACCCAATCTTTTCTTCTCCTCTGCTCATACGTTCATACGTTCATACGGTCATACGCATCGATATCTCAAAAGATTGGTACGTGCGATTTACTGCGTCCCATCTACTGTCATCGAATCACTTGCATCGTTTTAGATCCGGGTACATAAGGTAAGGCATCTCGCCTTCTCTTTGCGTTGCATTTGGGAGTCAGCAACTTGTAAGGAGGTATTGCGTCGTCGCGTGGCGGCGGGGTGGCCTTTCCAACTTTTATTTTTTTTATTTTTTTTTCCCAACACTCCCTCTTTAGCGTTTTCTTATTTCCTTTCCCTCGCGCATACATATTTCTATTTACCCATCTATTTGATAACGCACACCCCCAGGCTTTGTGTTATAATCTAAAGCTTATAAGCCTTCATTTCCACGGTCGCGTGGTATCGGAAAGCCCACAAATATACCCTCGGAACCTTTTCTCACATTCTTCTTCAGCATCATTCAGCATGTCTTCCACCGAGAACACGGAACCTAAGGTCGAGGAAACCAAGCCTGCAGAGACGACCGAGGGCAAGCCCCCTACCTCTGCATCCGTCTTCTCCATGTTCGGCGGTGGCGCAAAGAAGGAGAAAAAAGATGATGATGATCGCGGCGATGTTTCCGGCAGCGCCAAGGCCCAGCGCGAAGCTGCTGCCGCTGCCAAGGGCGAGGATGAGGTGTGTGAACATTAAGGAGATTTCTATCTTGGTCCCTCATTCTCTCTATTCTAGTAGATTTTGCTGATAATCGTATTGACTACAGGAGGCCCCGGAGTCGGAGGACGTCCACTTTGAGCCAGTCCACAAGCTTACTGAGAAGGTCAAGACAGTGACACATGAGGAGTCGGAGGAAGAGGTATTCAATATGCGATGCAAGATGTTCAAGTTCACTCAGGACGCTGAGGGCAAGGGCGAGTGGAAAGAACGCGGTACCGGCCCTCTTCGCCTGCTGAAGCACAAGGAGAATGGCAAGGTTCGCCTGGTCATGCGACGAGACAAGACCCTCAAGGTTTGCGCCAATCATTACAGTAGGGCTATCTTAAAACCCCATAATCGATGGATAAAGGACTAATTTCCACAACCACCCAGTCACGTCCGACATGACCATCGCCCCTATGTCTACCAGCGATCGAGCCTGGCTCTGGAACGTGGGCGCCGACGTGAGCGAGGGTGAACCTGAGGCCATTACTGTCTCCGTACGTGTAGCAAACGCTGAGAGTGAGTATCCGCTGCCGGCTGTTGACATGCTATGTCATGTAGTATTAGCTAACGTGCTCTCCCTCCCCCCTCCCCTAGATGCCCAACTATTGAAAGACGCTTGGCTTAAGGCTCAGAAAGAGAACGAGATTTTATTTTCCCAGGCTGCCAAAGCTGAAGAAGCCAAAACGGTGGAGTCTGAGTCCGAGCCCAAGACCGAGGAGAAGGAGAAGAAGAAGGAGGAGGCTGCCATCTCCTCGTAATGGGCATTGTCCACAAAGTCAATCAAGACGAACCTGAAACCACGATAGTGCTTTTGGAACTCCGTCTACACCACCATTTCTCTTTACACTGGTGAGTACTCCATGCGACGTACGACATATGGCGAAGGGCTTGGAAATGTGGGCGCGTCCTGGCAATTTGGTGGAGCAGTGACGAGACGTGAACTACGACGTTAGGAGAGAAATAGAGACCACTTCCTAGGTAGCAGATAGTCCAAGGGTTGATCGAGCACCTGCCCCCATCCTGTTCCCCAATCCCTATGGCCACGGCATCTTGTCCTCTGCAATTACACTTCACAATAAATACAAACACGATCACCCCAAGGCAGAATCTTACTCTTGATAATTATAGTGTCTAACAAGCGGTAGAGCTACCCAGGTCTTCAATTAATTCTAGGTTGTGAATGGTATGGCCTGCCACCTACCGGGCACTCTACGTAGTACATGGGTGGATTGGTAGGTAGGTAGGTAGGTAGGTATCGATATTATTGATATCAAGATTGATCTCTCTCTATATGACCGGTGTATAATCTGTAATCTGTAATCTGTATCAATACCCTAGTACTAGGAGGTACTACATACTACTAGGTACCTACTATCTACGGATCCGTACCACCTAGTAGGTAGGTATGTAGGTACCTATGTAGGGCGAGGGATTCGGGGTCGCGTCTACTAAATCCTTCAAGGTTACTAGTAGGTACTTGATACATCAGTGATCAATACATAGTAGTAAAGTTCCAAATGTTGTCACGTGCCTTCGCGGATCCTAGGTACTACTACTAGGTACATACCTATCACTACTATAGGTAGGTACCTACCTAGTACCTAACTTAGCAGTGTGAATTGTAGTTTTACGCGTCCTCCTCCCGTCCCGTCCCCTCCAAGATCACCCCCCTCTTTCTCTACCTCTCCGCCCCTCCTCCGCCCCTCCTCCCTTCTTGAATGACCAAAAAAAGCACCGACAAAAGAAGGAAAAAAAGACAGGATCGATTATTAGGCACCTATAGAGTACATGTTGCAACTACGCCATCACAGTTGAGACAATTCTTGCTTATTAAGGAAGGACACCAGCCCCAGGGCCTTCTCACCACGCCAACTGAGCTGATTTCATCTCAACCATGGCACGTAAGAAACACCAGAAGCGTCAGACTCGACTTACCTTCGAGCCTGTCACATCTCAGAGCGTAGATAGCCAGTTGTCATCACCCGCCAATGTGCGATTCGCCAAGGGAAAAGGCCACGACGAAGCTGATGCTGCAAACACCAGTCCCGGCCACACCTTCTCATCCAGCCAGGCGATGCAAAATACCCCGACTAGCACCGGGGGGTCGCAAAGCAGACGACAGCGATCTATTGGTATGTACTGCTCTTTTGCTCCTGCTTGTTCAGCTTGAAGCTGTTGTGATCTTCAATGTCATTTGGGTGCGCCTATATGTGCACCTACCTCTCTGTCAACGTCATATCGAGAACGTTCATAACGCTCATAGTCAGATAGGATCATTATCCAAGAAATTAAAAACTCCAATAGGACCACCGGCGGCCAGTTTTATGCCAAGAATACGCGGCTCTCAGTACCGTGCAGCTGATGACTCTTCTGATGACTCTTCTGATGAAGAAGTACGTAGCCCACATCCAAAGTCCTCTCAGTCGGTTTCGACTAGACTCAAGCGCACGGTACTTAGCGATGAAGATGACGATGACGATGGCGATGGCGATGACTCGATTATAGCCCCATCCACGTCCAAGCAACAAGTTTCTCTAGTCAATTTATCGGGTAGCTCAGAAAACGATGATGATCCTATCATCCCACCAAGCTCGTTGAAACGCCCCCGTCCGAATCTTATTATTCTCGAGGGCTCAAGCGATGAGGGTGTGTCGCCCGCCAAAAAGACTAAGATATCGCATACCACGCAAGGTAGACTCAAGAAACCGGCCATGTCTACTTCCCCTACCAAGCGAGTCTTGCACAAGGGCCACCGTAGTGAAAAACAGAAGAATATAGAACTACTTCGCCGTCGTAGGGCGGGTGAAAAGATTGAAAAGCTCACCTCATCAGAGGAAGAATCCGAAGAAGAGAGACGAGGAATTTACGACACTGATCCAGAGGAGGAATTTACTGCGCTGAAGGAATTCGAAGACGAATCAGACGATCAAGACGAAGCAAAAAGCCTCCCACAAAAAGACAAGATCCAGGACAAGGAGCTGAAGCAGAGAAGCCAAAAGGCTTCCTCAGATCTGGAAGAAGATGATCTCAATGATTTCATTACTGATGACGACGATGCCCCCATGGGAGCTCCTGCCAATTTCGATATCCCCCTCCAATTCACGGCCCAGGCCCATAAGCCTCTAAAGGACCAATTTCCCCATGCAGTCGAGTGGCTTGTTCACAATAAGGTCAACGAGGTCTTCGAGCGGGACGATCCCGTCTACACCAACGCCTGGCGTAAACTCGACAACGAGGTGAATGCCCTCGCATCATCCAAGTTTGCGTCCTCCTCCTGGAAGTCAGAGTTCTACCGTACATTGAAAGCTAGGCCCAAGATGGAAGCTTATGAGATGGACCGAAGCGGTCGCTTAGATGACCTTTACGACACCTGCGAGGCTTGTGGTCGCAGCGGTCATCCAGCCACATTCACGGTCAGGTTCGCTGGTCATCCTTATCACAAGAACACGCTTGCCGATGTTGAATCGTCGGATACTGAGAGCGACGAAGGCAGCCGCGCGTCCGTGGATACGCAAGGAATGACCCTACCACCCTTAAGCAAGGAGTGGCGCGTCGGGGTTGTATGTCACAGTAATGCCGAAACCGCGCATAGTTTGATCCATTGGAAGCACGCGCTGAAGTCGTGGGTTGAGGAGCACCTTGAAGAGGACGGCTGGATGGATGCGTCGAAGCTTAAAGAGCGTGAACGCATGAAGGCAAGAAAGCGCCGCGAACTTGCCAACGCTATCGTTGATGAATGGCGCGAGAAGCACATCATAGCGACACTATGGCGTGACTTCAAAAATAACCTTGAGAATGCGCGTAACAAGACTACCACAGGCCGCAACCTGGGGCGCTTTCGTTAGGTGGCTACAGGCACGTACTTCCTGTTGTTTAGCCTTCCCCCGCTCTTTCTTTTCGAGGGCTCGAGTTCGCAGATGCGTGATGGCGCTGCAGAGGAAAGGGCATGATCCTATATGCGAGAGGATAAGCTGGCTTCTACGGTTGAAAAGGGAAGCGTAGAGCTAGGAAAAGTAGTACTGTAATGAATCACGAAACAATTAATTTCATGCGGTGAACTCGTTTTAAAAACAATGTCAAACGACCATCTAATTTACGTAGGTAGTTAGCTTCACAATGCCCACACTTGATTTCTTCTTGTTCATCATCATAGACATTCGCGATACCTAGATACATGATTACCAAGACTCTATTCGTGGCCCTGGGGGGTTTCTTGGTTTTTACCTGGTTGTTTTCGCGGTCTTCACAAACTCCCGTATCCGTTCGAGGCTTTGTTCGCCGTCTTCGCCCTCAACGCCACTACTTACATCCACGCCCAAGATTCGTGCGCCGTCCCCACCGGCGGCCGCAATGACCCCGGCGACGTTCTCCGGCGTTAAGCCGCCGGCCAACATAATTTGCAGCCCACCGTCCTTCGCAAGTGCTGCTTTGATATCAACCGCATCAAGCAGCTGGCCGGATCCAGAGCCCGAGTCGAAAAGAGGAGCAACGTGGTAGCCTCTAGCGCCGATACCAGGCTCACCCGGAGAGAAGCGCCGCAACACAGGGACCGGGATGGCGCGAGCCCATTCGATGGGTTCACTGCCATGCAGCTGCACAACATCAAGCTCGTAACGGGCGCGCAATGCGAGAATCTCATCTAGCGACTGATCTTGAAATACACCGACTAGTAAGGGGCGGGTTCCACCATGTGAGGTTAATTTGCGAGGTGCCGAGGCGAAGAATTCGCTTCCAGTGTCGCCGGGAATGGCATTGATCGACAGAGAGGCGGATCGGGAGAAAGTGTGAACTGCTTTCGAGATAGCTTTCGCAGCCTCCTCGCTCACGGTACGTTTCCGTCCCGGCACCAGGATCATGCCGATGAGATCTGCACCTACTTCAGCAGCTGCAACAGCGGCTTCGGGGGTGCGAGTCCCGCAAATCTTGACAAGAAGAGGTTGAGGATTGGGTCTCTGATGTGCGTCGATAGCGCGGCCCGCGCATAGTTGTTGGATAAACTGTAAAGCGTCAGGCGCGCGCATGATGGCCTCGCCAACTAGGATGGCGTTAACGCCGTCTCTGTGGTTGGCAAGTACATCATCGTGGGTATTTATGCCGCTGAGGGCGCATATGATTGTCTCCCTTGGCACCAGACTACGTAGTCTGCTCGTGGTGCCAAGGTCAACCTCGAATGACTCGAGATTACGGTTGTTGACGCCGATGACCTTGGAACCGAGCCCAACGGCTATCACCATCTCCTCCACATTCTGGACCTCAACTAAAGGTTCCATGCCGAGGGATAAAGAGTATTTGTATAAGCGGGTGAGTAGGCCCTCATCCAACATCTTGACTATTAGGAGGATTGTGTCAGCACCAGCTAGCCGCGCTTCGAGTATTTGATACTCTTCAAAGATAAACTCCTTGCGAAGCACCGCCGGCCGATTCGGCATACTATCCAGCACTTGCCGCACGGCACGGAGGTCCTCAATGCTACCCTTGAACCAGTCAGGCTCCGTGAGGACTGAAATGACGCTGGCTCCCGCCAGGGCATATTTTCGGGCCTGGGATGGGGCGTCGATATCAAGGGCAAATATTCCTTTAGATGGTGATCCCCGTTTTATTTCGGCCATGAGGGACACATCAAAAGGGCTCTGCCGTAAGCGATCAACGAACGAGACGGGTGGGGGGGCGGCATTGAGCTCGTAGGCGGCCTCGAGATCCCGGGGCCGCTGAGACGGGATCTTTTTTTGGGCTGCTACGACTTCCTTTCGGCGAGCGTATATTTGCTGTAGGATATTGTTCGTTTTTGGGGCTGATGGTGTCGCGGGGTTGTCGAGCCCGTTCTTGACATGATTGGCAAGCGCGTTTTTTCGCAGCCGCTCGTTCTCAATCCAGGTACCTCCTTGCATGTGGAGAAAGTTCCTGATCATAACTCGACCATCGGCAGACAAGATACTCTCAGGATGAAACTGAACACCTTCGACGGTATAGTTCTTGTGACGCACGCCCATGATAACACCTTTTGAACCGTCGTCTTTGGGTATCCACGAGGTGACTTCGAGAGATTCGGGCAAGGTGAAATGAGTGCCTGCCAGCGAATGATACCTCGTAACCGGGAGGCCTTGAGCCATGCCGGTATAGACACCTTTGGAGTCGTGGGCTAATGGCGAGGTCTTGCCGTGGAGGATCTCCCCGGCCGACTTCACTTCGCCACCGTACACATCAAAAATGCATTGCCTATGTGTATGAGTAAGCATGATACGTCAAAAGCCAGTTACGGTATTCGTTAACGGCATAGTTGTGCTGAGACTCACTGGCCCATGCAGACGCCAAGTATAGGGATCTTGCCTGCGAAGTGTTTTATGGCATCTCGGCTTATTCCCGAGTCAGTGATAGGGTGGCCGGGGCCAGGGCTAACTACGAGCTGGGTTGGCTTTTTGATGATCAGGTCGTCGAGTGTAATCTGGTCGTTTCGGTACACGGTGACTGCGGCGCCCTCCAGGACAAGGTACTGGTATACATTCCAGGTGAAAGAGTCGTAGTTATCTATGAGGATGAGATTCGAAGCTGTGGGGATAGGAGGCGAGGGGTCGGGATGGTGAGGGGAGTGATCAATGATATCGAGTGCAGAAAACATGTTTTGCTTCTTCTTCTTCTCTCCTCTGCTCTTCCCTTCTCCTTTTCCTTTCTTTTCTTTTTTCTTCTCTTTTCTTCTATTCCGCCCGGCTTCTTTTGAGCGTTGAGCAAGTTCTTCTATACGCTTCCGGTCTGTCCGATTGTGGTCCGGCTCCTTTCCGTCTTAAAGCTGTATCCCGGATGATTCCTTTTCTAGCTTGAACTTGGCCGATATATAAAGGGGGATGCTGATTCGTGCAGAACCAGAATATGTAGCTACCTAGTAGTATGTAGGATGGCGTAGTTTCTATACTTGAAGTTCATAGGTTCTTCTCTACTACTAGGCGGGTATGGAAAGAAGATATGGCACCAACGGGAAAACGACGATATCAGTCTGTGACTCGTTCATATCTCCCTCACTATCTTTCTCTCCGAGTGCTGTGGGGGCACGCATGTGTGTATGTACATATGCAAACACCCATCTACTTCCGACCATCGGATATTAGGAAAGCGGCAGAATTCACGACCCAATCAGGCGGTATATCCTGGGTGGTACATATACATAGTAACCCTGGAGAAGAAAAAAAAGAAAAAAAAGGTTCCAGCAGTCATGCCTTTGACGTGCTACGTAGCAGCGTACGTACCATTGTATCAAGTGCCAATGCAGGTATAGACCTGGTAGAAGATATTTAACGCAATATATACCTGTATACATCAAGACATGTACATACTGAATAGTACTTGTAGGTACAGTAGTATAGGTACGTAGTACCTGGTGGTTGGAGCTTTGACGCTAAAACATTCCTTTTTAGGTACCTAGTACTAGGTAGTACCCAATACCTACCCAGTACCTACATAGTACCTAGTAGTAGGTACCTAGTAGTGTCTGGTACCTACTATACTATTAGGTAGGTACCTAGTAGTAGTGCACAGTGTCTGCTAGGTACTACTGCGTAGTAGGTAGGAACAGGTATGTAGTGGTATATATCAAAAGCTCTATTTTGTTATCTAATCCATTCAATTTCGTTGATACCTTTAACAACTTTTCTCCCGAAGCGCGTCGCGACAGCAAGGAAGAAGGGATAAAGAAAAGAGAGGGAAAAAAAAGTCAACAGCTCTTAGATCTTCTTACACCCTATCGTCTTTTCACATGCCTCCAATACACAGCCAACTGCGCATTGCCTGCTGATAGCTGCCGCAATGGCAGAATCACTATCCGACCATCTCTATTTGCCCCCATTGGAGCCATGCTTGCAGGGTGAAATTGTTGTCCTGTAAGTCAAATCAGAATAGGTGATGTTTTAAGATTGATCGAACCTGCTAGCTAATCTCGCGAATCCTCGCCCTGCAGATCATGGAAGCTCGTCGCCTCAGCCTTGATAGACTCCTCCGCTCATCGACACCGTAGTCGCGCTGTTGTCGATTATCTTACTGATCCTCTTGTCCAGTCTTTCTTCACTAAGCCTGGATCGGCTTTCGATCCGCCGGCCGAAAATAGCCTTCATCATGCCAATTTTGTCAAAAAGACAGCTGCTATCCAAGTCGCTCCTACCGCGAATGATAAATACGATATCAATGTTATAAAAGAGGATGCTCTTTGGCTCAGCAAGACTGCTCGCATAAACGAGGTTGCCGCTCTGCGAGTTGTTATCATCGAATTCCAATCTCGACCTCAGAGTCAACTTCTTGGCCCTATTTCGAACCAGGATGTCGCGAATTTACGCGAAGCCGCTGGCGCTACAAATGCGCAGACCACCAACGTTCTGCCCGGACTCAACATCACGAGCACCCTTGACGCAACCGAGATACAGGCGCGCTTTGAGAGATCCGAGAGTAGGAAGCGCCGCATATTCCACACCTACTTAGACGAGTCGAGATACTATGCGGCGACAAATGACTACATATTCACCTTGATGTTACAGGAATCGCTCCCGATGGCGCCAGTAACTGACGAATCCAGAACCATCCGAAAGTCATTCCTCGAGGCGTATGGCATGTCCCCCAAGCAACCTCAAAAGTCCCCTGTTGACACGCCTACCAAGACCTTCCATACCCTTGCAGCCCAGTACTTGAACCTGCTCCCAGACTCTATTTCACGATCCCAGGCTGCCTTCGATAAATGGGTGGACGATGATGTCCTCTTGACCGAGGAGCTCAATGAACGATGGACCCAGACTTGGCTTACAGAGGCTCTGCACCGTATGGTCGTTGTGTTCCAGTTATTGGACTTATCAAGCGACGTTTTTGTGTCAGACCAAGTGGCCCAGCAATGGTTCTCGCTGGTCAGCGCGTTTGGATTTCTAGATCAGCTTCGGGCGGTGAGTTGTAATACTACGAACCGGACGTTGAGACCCGCGGTCAAGCTAATGTGGCGCCAGTTTCCGGAGAACATATCGGATCTTACGATTCCCTTGCAGAGTCTCGTCTGCGTCATCTCTTTGTCTATCCTCAACCTACCGAGGATGATGGCCTTTTTCGAAGGAGAGGTAGATCTGAATACGGACGATGAATATCTCGCATCCTCAAACGTGCTTGAGCACATCCACGACGTGCTTGAGGGCACAATTGCTTCGGGCTCGTTTTATGCGGTTCCAGTCTTATTTGCCTGGATCCCCGTTGTGCATGCCATGTTCTCATCTTACCAAGAACGAGCTGAGAGGCGGGATGCTATCCAGAATGAGAAGGCCCTTGAAAACTACGATTCGACCACACAGATGGCCCCTAGTACCGGCAGAAGGAACTCTGCTGGGAGCATCACCACTATTGACAAAAGGAGATATGACGACTTTCTCATCAATAAAAACCTGGACCGTGACTTTAGACGAGTCCAGATGCTCGCAGTAGTGGTTACAGACGAAGCACGTGTATACGAGGTCATTGCTGCCATATCATCGTGCCTCGGGCCCTCTGATCACGCCATATTCCCTGTGTCCATTGGTTCCCGTATGAGAGTCGCGTTCTTGGACCTACTGAGAATAACCTACCCTTTCGTGGGATACAAGTCAGAGCCAGTCTCCGCCCTGCTGGCGGTACTGTCCGGCGGTCAAAGCTACTGGAATCTCACACGCCCTTTCGATACGCCTGCGGAACAGGATATGCTCACCTTAGCTCTGAATGATGAGATTGTCGTTGAAAGTTACTTTCATCAGGCTCTAAACCGTTTTCCGTATGAGTTTACCCCATTTATCTCTCTGTGTCGCACGCTCTACGCCAATCGGCATTTGAGCGAGGACGGTAGCCACGAAATGATCCTTAAAGCACTACAGAGAACTCCCACTATTACGTTCGTGTTGCCCACCCATTTCGTTGACTACCAGCTTGCCAACGAAGAGGATAATTCCAACGGCTTTCAGCTTCTTGAAGAGTTGCCTCTATTTTCGCCAGCATCCAATTGGAAACAGCTGGTGGCGGAAGAAGAACCCTTTGCAATACCAGCTGGCACATACGGTCGCTTCATTGTAGACGAAGGGAGGATCGTGAGGGTTGAATATGAACATTCTGCTTTGGCCCTGCTCGGAAAGAGACTGGATTGTAACCTGGTTGCAAAAAGGTATAATATGGAGCTCGGAGGACTTGGTGGGGAGGAGACTGCAGAGGCGGTGTCGCTGCTTTCAACGCTTATACGCATGGAGTGCCTCAGAGCTGCTGCCCCAGACGAGAGCTTCCCGGATTCATCGGAGGCTGCGTTGGCGGTCGTAGGCGAAGCTAGCAGGGCACTATCACGAACCAAAGACATAATATCGGTCGTCTGCGATACATTAGACGTTCTTCTAGACGGCGAAACAGAGAAGCAGGAGCTAGCCGCTGTAGTGGCCTGCTTACAGTTTCTGCATGCTGTATTGCCAATATGCCCAGGTCGGGTCTGGTCGTATATGTCACGGTGTTCGATGTTGAGCAGCCAAGGGCAGGGAGGTCGGCTTTCCCGGATGGTTGGAAGTCTCGACCTCTCGGACGCTCGGTTTGATCTCCTGATATCTGCTGTGCGCCTGTTTTCAAGCCTCGTCGATAGTGCTATGAGCAGCTCCGTGCGGCGCAAAACAAGCACGAAGTCAACTTTCCGTCAAAAACAACATCACGATGTTTGGCTTGGAGTTTCAGACAAGGTAGTGGCCCACATCTCCTTATCAATCGTACGAGCAGCAATGGACATCTTGGAGAGTTCGTCTACATGGAGGTTCTCATCTATTCCAAAGAGAATGGTCCTCATCCATGATGTGGTACCCATCCTAGACAAAGTCGTCTCCTACACGTATAGCATGGACGACGCAAATACGAAGACATTCATAATGTCAGCTCTGGAGCCAGCGGCCAAATACGTGGTCGACAGTTTCTTGGCGCCGTCGGCTGGGAGCCTCCGTATCCAACCACTTCTCGTGGCCCTGGTAGCCGCGACGCAACCATTTGGTTCCACAATATACGCCAACAGAACTGAAGCATTCCGCGCTCAAACCGAGGCAGTGCTTGGGCTGGCAAGAAGCCTAGTTAGGGTGGCAAACTACTTTGACAGAGCCTCGACTACGGTTGAGCACCAGCTGTTCAAGGCAACACCATTTGTCGCTCGAGTCTGTGCATGCCACGATGCTTTCAGAGGACCGGCAATTGAGCTTCTGGAAGCGTTGGTGATCAGCGCCGGCAAGAGTTCGGGCGAACCCCCTTCTCTTCTTGGATACCTAGGTCCACAGACATCTCGTTCGTTTCTTCAACTTTTATCGATGCTGGATAGACCGTTTAACCAGACCCGAGACGCAAACATGGTATGGCGGTTTTTCTCTACCGTTGTCAGGAATAGGCAACAGTGGATGGCAAACTGTCTTCTCACAGGAAAAACGCCGCGTGATGCTAAGAACGACGCCACTAAAGCGGCAGAAGCATCATCGAACTCGGTTCTAGTTTCTGCTCTTGATAGGCTCGTATCCATATCCCAAATGGAGCAATCTGAGACACTCGCTATCTTGGATTTTGTTACTTCGGCCCAGAACTTCTGGCCGTGGACGATCTTTACCTTGCAGAAAAATAATTTATTTTTTTCTAAGCTGCGAAGTTTCGTCCGCAACTTGAAGCCTTGGTCTGTGACTTCGAAGTCTAGTGTGTTGCAAGCTTGCAACGAAGCTCGGATCGCCGCCTACGTTGCCGAGATTTTCGCCATGCAACTCTTTCACCTACGCCAAATCGGCCGAGCAGATGCATTTGCAGATGAACTGACCCGCGATCTGGACTACTATCTGCGAGACGGCGTAGCTGTCTCCGGCTACAATAGGGGTCTACACGTCAACTTTGCCCGAAATTTCCGCAACCAATACCCTACGTGTACTCTCGACAACTTTAAGCGGACTCTACTCGAACCCCGATCGTTGGGGGTTGACTTTTACTATAACCTAGGCTTCGCGGATAGGATTCTTGGGTTCGATTCGGGTTGGGTTGGTCCCCGAAGCAACGGGTTCAGAAGCGAGATGGAAAAGGCCAATGTCAACCTTTCACTGGTTGATGCTCAAATTGTAAGACTTAACTTCCACCTCCCTGTCGAACCCCAACTAACTTGAATAGTGCCTCTACCATGCCTGGGAATTTCTGCTTCTTGAGCTGAGCAATTGTCTGCCAAGCAACGACACCTTGAAAAAGCATTCCCTTCAGGTCGCGCAACAATGCTTAGAAGCGAACGAGGAGACGCAGACACACGACCAAGTCTTCGAGCGGCTTGCAGAGTCGCGCGTGAATCTAGCGCTTATGCTGGTGCAGAGGGTGGTTGACAGCGCCCCGTCACCCGGGGACATTACCCAACTCTTGGCCGCTCTATGGGCCTCAGTGAGTAGCGTTCAGGAACCGTTCGCTCCAGACAATATTTCGCTCTATCGGACGCTTCTTAAACTGCTTTTCGTCACATTGAGAGCCGAGATTCGATCGTTTTCTACAAACGCAACGTCTGACAAGCAGGGGAGCAGTGCGGCTGCTGTCATAGTTTCCCAGACCGTCCTAAGCATACTGGATATCACCGTTGCCAAAGGATTCCGTACATTGGTTACTTTAGTTCACGACTCTCAGGCCTCTATCTCGTCGGATGATTTCGCTCTTATAAATGCTATCCTACAAGCCTGCCTCTGCATTCCGGGAATGGACCAGAACCAGACACAAATCCTCAACATCATGGCCACTCACGATGCCGTACAGGCCGCGGTATCATTATATTCGTGGGCCGACAAGTTGGCTGATCAAGGCGACCCAATATATGGCGAACACTCACTCTTATTTCTTCTGGAACTCTCTACATTGCCGTTGGTAGCAGAGCAATTGGCTTGCGACGGGCTTCTCAACCACATAACCTCGGCCAATCTGGCCACCTATCTCCGAAAGTCGAATGTCAAGCCTTTCGCCGAATCTGTCGGGCTGCAGCGGTGTTACAGCATATGGGCCAAGGGCATCGTCCCGCTGGTCCTCAACATCCTAACTGCCTTGGGCACCACCATCGCCCCCGAAGTTGCGTACGTACTCAGCCAATTTCCAAACCTGATGCAATCTAGCGTCGAGAGATTCGAACCCCCGGACGATGGTAGGCGGCGAGACCGCAACCGCGATTATGTCACGCTTCTATCGGTATCTGAGATACATTCGCTTGCTCTCATGACACGTGTACTAGGAGCGCTCCGCGCCAATAACGCAAGAGACATCCCCGCGGTGGAGTGGGATTCCGCTGGGTTGTTAGAGAGCGTCGAGTTCTGGATAGACAGACGGAAACTTCTAAGGGAGAGGCTGGTGACCCTGGGGCCGCGAGAGGCGGAATGGAGGAGCATGCCCCCTAGTGATCGTAACAGGGCAAGGGGCTTCGAAAGCAAGCTTGAGGAGAAGGTGATCGAGCAGTTGGAGCTTGTACGAGTAGTGCTCAGCGAAGGCTTGGAATGAGTAGGGGAGTCATAGGGATATTAGGCAAACCGAGAACCAATTGACAACGCCAAAGACCCAATCTTGCGTGACGAGTTACACGGCCATTAGTTCCCAGCATGATTCTCCAAATTTGTGGCTATAAGGTATAAGGATAGAAGACCTCTAGGTCTATAAGCAGGAGGGGCGTCGTGCGAGTATCGATACCTAGTACCTAGAAGTTATAATCCTCACGTTGAAGTCAAAGAAATCCACTCCCTAAAAAACTTGACGATGACTTCTGTCCTTGGACCATTAAAGGGGCATTTATTTTTGTTTTGCTTGGTTGGTGGGGAGGGGGTGTTCTTATTGTTACATGCGACGAGACTATTCCCTAATTCATGCCTCTTTGTTCAGCAAAAGTGCGCAATGTAGACTATCGTAGCAAACACAGCCTGCACCGCCTAGTCCAGCGCACTGCCGCACTGCCGGACTACCGCACTGGCCCGTCGCTCCTCAAATGACCGCATCGTGTATGCGCATTCCGGGATCTCATATAGCTCATAAGTCGTGGCATGTCATGGTAGACACTACCCAACCACACCCCAAGAGGATGGATAGACATCAATGATAGTATCCGAGGGTAGTGAACTATCGGAAGCCTCCTTGTTGTTGCTGGGTCATCTGAGCATTATGTTCCTGGAAGCGTTCGCTAAGGCGCTGGGACAGAGCCATGTGCTTTTGGACGCAACGCGCAACACATCCTGACTCGCGCGACGTGAGGGACTTGGAGGTGAAATCATCAATGCACGACATGAAACAGTGGTCGACAAGATTGCTGAATAGCTGTTGATTGGCTCTTTGTTAACATTGCTTGCATGCTGCGCGAGTTGACACTGATTGTAAACATACACCAAAAAAGATCTTCATCTGCTGTTTCTGCATTCGCTGCTCCAGCTCGCGCGTCTCGGCAGCCGTCAACCTGTGATTGTAAAGCTACGTTAGCCGCGTTGGGGGTTCTTTGTAGGGCAGATTCGGTCATCATACCCGTCCATTGTGTGTAAGAGTCGGAAGGAAGGTTGAGGTTCTGGAGTTACGAATGTATGAATGTATGAATGTATGAATGTATGAATGCAGGAAAGTGAGGAAGCGAGGATATTGACACTGCTGAGTTGCTTTGAGAAGTCAATTCAATGCTTCCTCGCCAAGGAAAATAGAAAAGATTCCAGATTAGAACTTTCATACTCATTAGCTCTGCTTAGGTAAGTACCTACCAACTAGTACTAGGTAGGTACCTTAGTAGGTACCTACCTACCAATTGATAAGGTATCGAAGCCCGGGTCGATCAGGAGCAGATAACAAAAAGATAACCAGGGAACAAAGTTCAATTCAATTACATCACAAACGACACAACCTAATCACCAGGACAATAACGCACGGACGGGCATACGAAAATACCATCTTCAATCCTCAACTCTCAACCTTCAATAGTCAATATTCAACCACAACCCGTCGGCGACACCCAGTCAAGAGTCGAGAACTAAACGACAACGATAAATAAACATGGCTAAGTCAAAGCGATCTAAAGTCGTCCACATGACCCAGGTCAACAAAAAGACCCGCGAACACAAAGAGCGCCTCTTCGAGAACATCCGCGAATGTATCCCTCAGTACCAGCATTGCTACGTCTTTGACGTCCACAACATGCGCAATACTTACTTGAAGGAAGCCAGGCAGGAGCTGTCTGATAGCCGGTATGAAATGCATCCTCTTCCTCTCTCTTCCTCTCTCTTCCTCTTGCTGTCTCTTGCTGTCTCTTGCTGTACCTACGTACACACCCCCGTAGGTATGTACGGCAAAATGAAGAACCACAGTCGGCTGACTTGAGAGACAAGGCTCTTCTTCGGCAAGACCAAACTTATGGCCCGCGCTCTTGGTCATGGCCCCGAGGACAGCTACGCCGACAACATCTACCAGCTGACACCTTATCTGCGTGGCACTGTCGGCCTCCTCTTCACCAACCGCCCTCCAGAGCAGCTCTTTCCCTATCTCGAGGATCTATCACACGGCAAGATTGACTTCGCCCGCGCTGGCACCAAAGCCCCTCGCGACTTCGTCATTCCCCGTGGCGCCCTCTATGCCACGGCCGGCGAGGTGCCTCAGGAATACGACGTACCCATCGGCCATACCCTTGAGCCCGAGCTGCGCCGCCTCGGCGTGCCCGTCCGCATGATGGCAGGCCGCGTAGTCCTCGAGGGGGCCCCAGGGAGCGAAGGGGATGGATACGTTGTTTGTCGCGAGGGCGACGTTCTGGATTCTCGCCAGACCAGGCTGCTCAAGCTATTCAGCGTCTGTCTCAGCGAATTCAAGATCAAGGTCCTGGCCTACTGGACCGCCGCCACCTCTCAAGTCATTCCTGTCGCAAATCCCGCCGAAGACAGCGCCGGCGACGAGAGATGTCCCTAGCTACCTTCTCCCAACCCTTAACTCTTTGAATCGTTGCTTCTTTTTATCTACTCCACGTATATACTTGAATTGTGCATTCTCGGCGACACCATGGTCCATTGGCGTTTGGTAGGGCAAAAATCATAAGACTCGGGGGCTTTGGCTTGGGGATTTTACTGTCACACTCCTACACCCTCTTCAAATTCAGTCTATCGCAATTAGGAGTGGTGGCAGTTGAGTTTAGCCATGGCGTTGAACGGATTCCGTTAGACTATCTTACAAATTGACGATGCCAGAAAAGAAAAACTTATGAAGCATGGTGCTTTGCTATACTACTCGCGCGAGGGCCTAATCGACTCATTGCGATGGTATTATCCGCCTTATTACTACACCTTCCTTCCAACATTCAAGGTATTCGGGTCAGTAGGTTTTATGCGTAATTTCTTACCTCCGACCTTACCTGGAGAATGAAAAAGGGGGGATAAATGGCCCGTGTATTGCTCACAACTTGGCTAGCCTGGCAGGTTGCCCTCCTGCAATCATTATAGAGTACATCGTAGGAGGAAAAATGTTACCTCGTGAATTCTGGTAGGGGTAGTAAGAAACATAATGCCCCCCCCCCCCCCCCTCCTTCCGGAGATATGGATGGGCATGGGGACATCAACAAGCAGCGGAACGGGTCCAGGCCGAGCATAGTAGTGGCGAGCGTTGTTACCTTTGGCCGGTGGTGGTGGCGTTTTTAGGAGGGGTTGGGGTGCGCTATCAATCTTTTCGGTAGTTTTCAAACACTGTCTTACCCTTGCTTACCCCTGGAGTCGAAAGGCAGAAGGAAAATGTCGAAGTAATTGCATAGGGAGCTTCTTCGGGATATGCAAGATGGAAGATACCCACCAAGACAAACGGCTCTTGTCTCGATAAGAAGTAGCTCAGTAGCGTCGTAGTTTGCGCGGATCTTCGTAGTTGCCTTCATAGCCTCGCTTACGGCTGTCGTCTTCTCGTGACCGGTCGTAGTCTCGGTATTCTCGACCGCCGCGAACAGGCTCAAAGTTTGCGCCGCTTCGACGGTCGCGGTCGCCGCCGAATCTGCTACCGTCACGATGTCCGCCCGATCTGTCATCATATGAGCGACTGCCGTTGCGCGAGTCATACCCACCACCCGGTCCACCACGGTCCCGGTCACCCCCAAATCCGCGTCGCCCACCCCAGTTAGGACCAGCTGGCGCATTAGGAGGCGGGTTGAAGCCATTTTGCTGACCAAAGCCACGATCGCGAACAGGGCCAGTGAAGTCTCCGCCGCCACTTGCTCGAAAGCCGCGGTCGCGGCCCGAACCGAAACCTCCTCTTCCACGTCCCTGAAACCCACCACGGAAACCATCCCGTCCGCCAAAGCCACCTCCAAATCCAGGACCCCTGGGTTGGGGGGGGGCAGCTTTGGAGTAGCCTCGACCACCTAATCCACCACCGAAACGACGAGGCTTCCATCCCTTAACTGTTCGGCCTCTCTCAACGTCTACCTTGATTCGGCGATCCCTGATACGGATGCCATCACAACCGTCCAAGGCAGCTAGTCACACAGGCGCGACGGCGCTTTTGTCAGTAAAGCCTTACCAATAACACCATACCTTGTCTCGGCTGAAGATGGGAACGGAAAGGGGACAAAAAGGAGGGGGGCTTTGACAGGAACGCATGAAGGCCAGATTTCAAGAATGAGACATGGGTGAAGAGGACTCGACGGATCAAGGGAGATTCCGACGATGAATCCAGGGGGGGGGGTCGATGGTAGCATTACCTCTCATATCTTTCTCGCGCTCAAAAACAACAAAAGCATAACCGCGATGAGGTTTCTTTTTCTTGTTGGGCTTTTCGCTTGCGTGAGTATCGCTCACGATACGAATCTGTTTGTATTGGATTAGCAGGGAAATCAAGGCTTAAGGGTGCAGAAATGAGAGCTACCACATACGCGCTCAATAGGGCCAAAGCGACCGAATTCCTTCTCAAGGTCATGCTCGGTAGCATCATAGCTGAGTCGTGCGACAATAAGGGTTTTAAAGGGGTCGCCGCGAATGTTAGGGTCTTCGTTGGGTTTGTCTACGTGAAATTTGAGTTAATGACTAGCTTACAAAGGATGGGGCGACAGAGAGGGATGATGACTAACAGTGTATTGGAAGCTCAGTTAGTATTTTGTCTTGTTGCATCTTCTTCTCTAGCTTTTTTCTGTCGCGCATCTGCAACCAACTCTCGGTAGGGACATAGCCATCATTGTCCCTATAGGCAGCGAGGGCAGGAAGGTATTCAGCAAGACCCGTGACGGAATGGGTCTTTCGCTGCTCGGGGGGGAAGTCGGGAGCAGGCACCCATCGCAGAGGAGGCCGTGGCGCGAAGAGCGCCAGAAGATTTGGAGGGAGTTTGTCTGTCATGATGGTTGGAGTTGTCGTCAACGTTGGCGTTCCTGGGGTTATCCGTTATCTGAAAAGAAGACAAGGCGACACACAAGAGAAATGATGAAGGATGAAGATAGCCGTAGATTCGAATACGCAACGTGATGAAGCGAAATTAATGAACGACTCAATTGGTGTGCGTAGAGGTTCAACTGATAGTTGAAAGAAGGAAAACTGGAGTAAAATTCCCAGGTTTGCTATTTCGCGTCGCTTTGGGTTCGAGGAAATTGGATGCTCCAATTGAATGTACCCATGTACAGGATTGGTCCTTGCCAGGCAAATGCACTGGAAAACTTACTAGGTACACCAAAATTAAAAAAAAAAAAAAAAAAAAAAAAAGAAGAAGAGAAACAACATTAAAAGTTTCATTACATGCATTGCATAAAGCATGCTACGTGTTTTGTTTTTCCTTTAAACAACCACTTAATTAGATACAATATCTTGATATCTTGATGATTATACATGATACACTAGGTAGGTACTACGCATAGATGTAACATTTTACCTGTTTACACAACGCCAAGGATATGTACTATAGACATACTAGGTAGTTACTAGGTATGGAGCTTATTACGATATGTGTAGAATATGCATGTATGCATGTGGATGATAGGACTACGCTGCTAGACCTCAAGCCGCTTATTACTTAATCCTCCCCAGTACGAAAGGGACGGTGAAAAAGAATCTACTACAAGTAGGTATGAAACAACACCCTTTTCCCGTCGACTTGATTCTTACCAGCACGAACAACAATGACTATCAGAGCGTTGGAGAAGGTGTCTATTGGCCAAGTAAGTGAACAAAAACCCATCAATTCTTCATGTCCCTCACCTACCAAAATCATTAACAATATAACATTGTCCAGAATGGCATTGGCGCCTTTATTCTACAATGCAGGAAGATAGACGTTCATTATTGCGACTATTCCGGGAGCTCCAGAGGGATGAAGTAAGGGAGATACTCGTCAAAACATTACACTCAAGCAGCCTCTGGTGCTAACCTTTTTTTTTTTTTTAATGAAAAACAGCGCCTTCATCAAATCCCAACTCTCTAAATTCGCCGCCACTCACCCTCAGATCGAATTCGCCGTGTCGCCCCGACCACGAAAACACCCCGTCCTTATCGGTCATTATATCAATGGCAAGCATAAATCCATATGCGTCAAGAATATGGATTCGCTCCAGATACTAAAAAAGATGGAACTATTACGAGATGCTAGCGGCGAGAAGATCAAGAAAGTTAATAAGCCTGTTACTAGTATCAACGAGAGTGTACGAGGCGTATGGAGCCCCTACCATGGCAGCGGCATGCCTGTATAGGTAAATTCCGGGATTTGGCATGCCTTTATAACCACCAATCCACCTAATATGCAAGTTTTTTCCAAGCAGAGCAAAACGGTATCAGGGGCGCATTCACAACTGAGGGTCTTGGCATGGAGGTTATTTAAGAGGGCCAGAATTATGAATACAGCTTGTGCGTCAACATGGATAACGAGGATTGAAGTCTTTTAATGCTTGGGTGCCTAGCCATGGCTATCCGCGTCTTGTCTTATAACGAACAACCAGGGCCAACCAAGAGAGAAGAGGCATGGGCCGCCCGCAAGGCTCTGAAATCCAACATCGGACCTCCACACCATTCCATTTGCTAGATGAGCGCATTCCCCACTAGCTGGGGGGGCCTGCTCCCCTTCACGAATTGCAGTTGATGATGTCAACAACTAAGACACATTAGTTTCCTCCCTAAGCAGTCGCTGTCGATGGTGGGATATACTCACAGGCAGGCTTGAGACTAGCTCCGCCAACAAGGAACCCGTCGATGTCCTTCTCTTTGCTGAGGTCTTTGCAGTTTTTCTCGCTGACACTACCGCCGTACAAGATTCTAGTCTCATCGGCAACCTTCTGGCTCACCTCCTTAGCTAGCCAGGCGCGAATAGATGCGTGCACTTCCTGTGCCTGTTCCGTTGTAGCGACTTTACCAGTCCCAATAGCCCAGATGGGCTCATAAGCAATGACAATCTTGCTCCAATCCGAAACCCGAGCCTTCAAGGCCGAAAGTTGGGCAGCAATGACCTCGATAGTCTTCCCGGCCTCCCGCTGCTCCAAAGATTCACCACAGCACCAGATCACGCTGACGCCATTCTCGGTAGCAAACTTTGTCTTGGAGGCCACCGTATCGTCTGTCTCGGCCAAAATAGTTCGCCTTTCCGAATGACCAAGAATGACCCAATCAATTCCACTATCTTTTAGCTGTGAAACCGAGATCTCGCCAGTAAAGGCGCCGTTGGGCTTGTCGAAGACGTTCTGCGCAGCGACGCCAATTTCTTTCTTTGCATGCTCACGGACAAGGAGGAGATAAAGGGCAGGCGGAGATATAACGGTCTCTGATCATAGGTTGTGACTCTTGTTATATTCTGACTCCAGTGTGGAAGGAGTGAAAAGGGAACTTACCAACGTTGGGATCCAACTGAGCTTTGTTCAAGTTGTCCACAATCTCCGTGATGGACGAGATAGTCCCGTTCCTATCATGATAAAGTTAGCCTTTGGGCAGCCCAGTAAATCAAGCATTGATATGCTTTAAATCCGAAAACACTTTGGTGGTGGTTTTATGCATTGTCTGCGAGTTTTTCGGAAGCGGGATAAGATCAAGTGTAATCGAAAAGCATTATACATTTTGAAGTTGCCGCCGACGAAGAATTTACGCGTCATATTTAAAGGTAATGGATCGATTTTAGGATAAGAATATTATAAAAAGATATGATCGGTGATAATATAAAGTAAAAGTTTAGTTTGATTTTTAAAAAATGTGAAAAGAAATGTGAAATATAAAACATGAAATTATATCCGAATTTATCGAAGTTTTAAGTCGTTTTTAATGTAATTTACGATTTAAATTAAAAATTTTAAAATATAAATGTTTACCGTATTTAACGTTTTATATAATAAATGTTTTATTAATTAAATTTATTTTAATAAATTTAATAAAAATATATTAATATATAAAATAAATTATATTTAAAAATAAATAATTTTTAAATTTAATTATTATAATAAATACGTATTATAAATACGTATTTTATTATATTATTTTTAAAATTAATATATAAATAAAAATTTAAAATAAAATTTTAATTATAAATTAATTTTTTTATATATTTTAATTATAAAATAATTAAAATTAATTACGTTATACGCGATTTTATATTTATTTTTTATTATATTAATAATATAATATAAAATATTATAATTATTATAATAAATATATATTATAAATACGTATTTTATTATATAATTTTTAAAATTAACGTATAAATAAAAATTTAAAAATAAAATTTTAATTATATATTTTTATTTTTAATTTTTTATTTATATTTTAATAATAAAATAATTAAAATTAATTATATTACGCGCGATTTTTATTTATTTTTATTATAATAATATTAAATATATTTTAATTAAAAATTATAAAAAATTTAAAAAAATTTATAAAAAATAAAAATAATAATAAATATAATTTTATTTAAAAATATATTATAATAAAATTTAAGAAAATTATTAATTTTATTAATTAATATATATAATTAAATTTAATAAATTAAATTTAACGTAATTTATATTTAATTATTAATAAAAAAGTTTATTTAAAATAAATTTTATATATTAAAAGTTTTATATTTAATTAAATATTTAAAATAACGTATAAAATATTTAATATAAATTACGTTAAATTTAATTTATTAAGTTTAATTATATATATTAATTAATAAAATTTATAATTTTAAAAATTAAGTTTTTTTTATTTTAAATTTTATAATTAATAATATTTTATATTATTTATTTTTATTTTTAAAATTTAATTAATTATTTTATTTAATTTAATTAATAATTTATTTATTTTACGAATAATTAAAATTATTATATTAATTTAACTGTTTTTATTTAAATTAATTAATTAAAATAAATGTTTTTAAAAATTTTAAATAATTTTATAAAATTAATAAAATAAAAATTTATTATATTATAATATTTTTTCGTAAATATAATAAATTTTTTAAATATAAAAATTACTTTAAATATATTAAAAATAAAATTTTTTATTATAATATTTTATTTATAAAATTATAAAATTAATATAAAAGTTAAAATATTTTAATTCGATAAATTTAATAAATTAAAAATAATAAATTAAAATTATATTTTAAAAATTAAATTATTAATTTTAAATAATTAATAATAAAATTTAATATATTTATTATTTTATTTAATAAAATTTATTAATTTTATCGATATAAACGTAAATAATTTTCGAATTTTTATTATAATTAATAATTTTTATAACTTTTATTATAATTAATAAATTTTTATTTTTAACGAAAACTTAAAATTTTTTTTTAAAAAGCTTGTTTATTTTTAACGTTTTTACGTTAAAAATATAATTTCGTTTATTTTTTCGAATTATTAAAACTTAAAAAATTTCGTTAAAACTTTAAATAATAATAACTTTTTTAATTTAAATTAATTTTTACGTTAAAATATTAATGTTAAATATAAATTACGTTAAACTTAATTTATTAAGTTTAATTATATATATTAATTAAAAAGTTTATAACTTTTAAAAAATCAAGTTTTTTTATTTTAAGTTTTATAAGTTTAATTATATATATTAATTAAAAAATTTATAACTTTTTAAAAAATTAAGTTTTTTTTATTTTAAATTTTACATTTAAATTTTATTAAAAAATATTTTTATTTTTATTAAATTTATTTTTTAATTTTTAAACTTTTATTTTTATTAAAAGTTTATTATAAATAAATTTTAACATATTTTCGTTAAATTTTTTAAATAAAAATTATTTTTATTAAATAAAAATTAAATATCGAAATTATTTTTAACGAAATTTACGAAATATTAATTATTTTTATTATTATATATAAAATATTATTTATTTTTATTATTATATATATAACATTTATTACCGTTATTTTATTTTTATATTTCGTTTAAATTTATTAAATTATTCGTATAATTTAATAAATTTTTACTTATAAAAAGCTTAATTAATTTTCTTAAAAATTTATTTTTTCCGTTTTTAATCTTTTTTTTTTATATATAATATTATATATCGTCGGTTAGTTTTTTAATTTTATTTTATTATTTTATTACTTTTTATATTATTATTAATTTTATTTTTTAAACGAAATAAAATTAATTAATTTTATTATTATTAAAAAGCGTATTACCGTTTAAATTATTTTTTATAAATTTTTTAATTATTAATTTATTTTTATACCGTTTATAATTTATTTTTATTTATTTTTTAAATTTATTTTTATTTAATTTTTAATTTAAATATTTATTTTCGGTTTTTTAAAATTTATTTATATTATAATTTCCTTAAATTTATTTATTAAATTATTTAAATTAAACGTTTAAATTATTTAAATTAAACGTTTAAATTATTTAAATTAAACGTTTAAATTATTTAAATTAAACGTTTAAATTATTTAAATTAAACGTTTAAATTATTTAAATTAAACGTTTAAATTATTTAAATTAAACGTTTAAATTATTTAAATTAAACGTTTAAATTATAAAATTTAAACGTAATAAAATTTTTATAAAATATATTTAAATTATTTAAAATTATTTTAATAAACTTTTAAAAATTACTTATTATTTAAATTTATTATATAATTTAATTAAATTATTATAATAATTAAAAACATTTTAATATTATTTTAATTAATTTTAATTTTTATTATTAAATTTTTTAAAATTTATTTAATTACACCGTAATTAAAATAAACGTAATTATAACCGAAAATAAGTTTTATTTTTATATGTTTTAAATAATAACCGTTTTTAAAAATATATTTAATATTAAATTATTTATTAAAAATTATTAAATTTTAACGATATTATTTACGTTTTTATCGTTAATTAATTTTATTAAAATAATTTAAATAATTAAAAATTAAATTATGTAAATTATTTTTATATTAATATTTTTAACGAAAACGGTTATATTATTATAATTAATAATATTTATTAATATAACGTATATTTTTCGTTAATTTCGTACGTATTTATATTTAAAACTTTATTTATATTATTATAATTTTATAAAATTTCGTTATTTTTTATAACGATATTTAAATTTAATTTATCGTTTATTTTATAAAAATTAAATAAAAAATTTTTATATTTTTTAAATTATATATTAAAACGTTTTATTAAAAATTTTAAATTTAATTTATTTAATATTTTATAAATAATATAAAATATATAATATAATAACGTTAAAATTTTTATTAATATTAATATTATTTTTAAGCCATATAATTAATTTATTTAATTAAATTTATAAGTTTATTTATTTTAAATATATATTTATTATAAATATATAATTTTATTTTTTAATTTATAAAAACTTATTAATTACTTTAAATTTAATAAAAATATTAAAAATTATTTTCGTAATTTTTATAATAAATAAAAAGTTTATTATAAAAAATTTTCGTTTTAATTTACGTTTTAATTTAAACGCCGTTATTAATATTATTAATTTAATTTTATTTTTATTATATTTATTTTTATTTTTATTTTATTTATTTAATAATTTAAAAAATTATAATAAAATAAAAGTTAATTAAACATTTTTAACGACGATATTAATTAAAATAATTAATTTAAATATTTAAAAAGTTTAATTTATTTTTAATAATTATTAAAATTATAACGGTTATTAAAATTTTAATAATTATTAAAGTTATAATAATTATTAAAATTATAATAATTATTAAAGTTATAATAAATATTAAAATTATTAAAATTATAATAAATATTAAAATTATAAAAGTTTTAAAATTATAATAATAATTATAATAATTATTAATAATGTAAAAATTAAATAAAATAATTATTATAAAAATATCCGTAATAATTACGGTAATTAATATCGTAAAAATAAGTTTTATTACGTTTAACGTTTTATATAATAAATATTTTATCGTTAAATTTATTTTAATAAATTTAATAAAAATATATTAATATATAAAATAAATTACATTTAAAAGAAAATAATTTTAATTTTAATAATTCGAAATAAAATTTTATAATATCGAATATATTATAATTATAACGAAAAAATAAGAAATCGCGTATAACGCGATTAGTTTTATTATTTTATAACTAAAGTATAAGTAAAAAGTAAAAATAAAAATCTTAATTTACGGCTAAAATCTTATTCTTAAATTTTTACTTATACGTTAATCTTAAAAATAATATAATAGGGTACGTACCTACGATACGTACTTACCATAACAATAATTAAAAAATAATAAAAAAATTAGAAAAAATTTATATAAAAATAAAAATAACGAAAATAACGAAAAAATTAATTTAATTAATTTATATTATTTCGCTTTAATTTATAAATAATTATTAATATATAAATAATTATAAACTTACGTAATTAAATACGTTAATAAAATTATAATATTATTTATATATAACATTTATTTTATTAAATTTTTAAATCGTATAAATTTTTTTATATATAATTAAAAATTTTATTAAAATAAAATTTTAAAATTAAATTTCCTTAAAATTTAAACGTATTTATCTGATAAATTTATATATTTAATTAATAATATATATAACATTATTTTAATTAAATTAAAAACTTAAACTTTAATATAATAAAATTTAATTTAATCGTATATAATTATTTTTAATTTTTAGCTTATTTAAATAATTTTTATTAATTTATTATTATTATAACGAAAAATAATTAAAAATCGCGCGTAACGCGATTAATTTTATTATTTTATAATTAAAGTATAAATAAGAAAATAAAAATAAAAATTTTAACTTACGGTTAAAATTTTATTTTTAAATTTTACTTATACGTTAATCTTAAAAGTAATATAATAAGGTACGTATTTACGATACGTATTTATTATAATAATTATATACGAAAATTTTAAATATTTTAATAATTTAATAAGTTATAATTAATTTATAAAATTCGCTTTATTTATTAAAGTTATTTTAATTAATAAATTTAATAAAATCCGAAACATTAAAAATTTTATTACGTTATAAAATAAAATATATTTTTAAATTTATATAATCGGATAATTTATAAATTAAATAAAATTAATATTTTTAATATTAAAATATAAATTACTTTTATTTAATTTTAATTTAATTTATTATTTAATATTTTTTATATAATATATCGTTATTTTTAATTATTTAAATTAAATTTTTATATTTAAATTATACGTAAAATTAATCGTAAATATATAAATTATATAAAAACGTAATTTTATTAAAATAAAGTTTTTATAAAAACGAATATTATTATATTTTTAAAAATAATGATTTAAATCGTTATATAATACGTAAACTTTTCGAAATTAAATAACGATAAAATCTTTTATAATTATTTATTTATTAAATAAATTAATGATAGTTTTTAATTATTATCGGTTATAAAATTATAAAAGTTATTTCGTTTATTAATATTTTAAATAAAACGTACGTATTTTTCGGAAAATAAAATTCGATTATATAAAAATTATAATTAAAACGAAATAATTTATATTTTATAAAAAAACTTTATTTATATATTTAAAAACGGTTATAAATTAAACCGATTAAAATAACGTATATAATATATTTTATTAATTTATATAAAATATTAAATTACTTAATTTTATAATTAACACGTTTTAAATTAACGAAAAATTATTAATAACATTTAAACCGTATTTTATAACGATAAAACGGCTTTTAAAAAACCATTATTTTTAAAAATAACTAACCTTAAAAACTTTTATTTCGAACATTAAAATAAAAGATTTATATTTATAAAAAATTAAAATATTTAAAAACGGCTTAATATTATTAAAATACTTAAAAATAAAATAATATATTTTTATTTATAAAAACTAATAAAATTAAATTAATTATATCGTTAAAATATATAATTTAAAAAATAAAAATAAAAAATATTAAATAAAATATTAAATATAATATATAAAAAAGTAAAATAATTTATATAATTAATTTTATTATTTTTAATTATTTTATATTTATAACTTAAAAACGATTAACGATAAACGTAAAAATTAAATAATTATAAACTTAAAATTATTTAACGTTAATATTATATTAAACATTTATTTTTATTTTTATAAAAATAAATAATAAATAAAATTTAAAATTTTTTATATTTATTTATTATAAACGTTTTAAGTTTTTTATTAATTACTTATATAATTTAATTATAAAAACCGTATAATTATTATATCGTTTTAAAATTTTAAAATTATAAATATTATTTTAATAAGTTTTAAAAATAATATTATTTTCGTTTAACATTTTATAAATTAATAATTTTATTATTTATAAAATTCGCCGTTATATATATTAACGATTTAATTATATTTTTCGATTTATAAAAAATATATATAATATTTAAAAGCAATTTTTATTTATTTTTAAAATTTAACGTTACGATTAATTTAATTAAGTTATTTATTAAATATTTTATTATTTAATTATTAAATTTTATAATTAATAATTTCGGTATAAATATTATTTTCGATTATATAATTATAATTAAAAAATTAAAATTTTTATTAATTTTATTAATTTAAAAATATATATTAACGTTATTATATTTTTACGAAAATTTATTTCTTAATTTATTTTATAAAAATTTTATTATAAAAACGGAAAATAAATTTACTTATTAATAATTAAAAATAAATATAATTTTAAAATTTTTATCGCTTAAAAAATAAATTAAAAATATTAAATTTATTTTAATAAACGAAAAAAAGTTTTTAATTAATATAAAATTATAATTAAATTATTTTTATAAAAAATTAATGTTTTTATAAAAAAATTTAACGTTATATTATTTTATAATAATAATTATTAAAACGGATATATTATATTTATAAATTTAATATAATTAATATTATTTTTAAATAAAATATTTACACGTATTAAATAATAATATTAAACGACCGAATTAAAAATAATATATTTAATTTAAATATATTAAAATTTATATATTAAGTTTTAATTTTATTAATATTTAATAATTATTTTAATTAATTATAAAATAATATATAACGTTATTATATAAACGAATTTACGATTTATAATTTTAATTAAATTAAATATTAAATATATTTTTAAACGGATAAATTTTATTTTAAATATATTATTATAATTTCTTATTAAATTAAATAAAAGAATCGAAAAATCGTTAAATTTAATTAAAACGAATTAAATAATTTTATAAATAATTTTAGTTATATCGGTAATATATATATATATAAATAATATGTTTAAAAATAATGTAAAAACGTTATTTATTAAGTTTAAATTTAATTTATGTTTTAACGGCTACGCCGCTTTAAATATTTAATTAAATATAAAGCTTTTAATATATAAATATTATTTTAAATAAACTTTTTTATTAATAATATTACGTTAAAAATTTTAACCGGATATTAAATAAATTTTTATTAGTAAAAATCCTTAATAAAATCGTAAAATAAAAAGTTATTTATATATTTTTCGGTTTTTTTACGTTTAAAACGACATTAAATTATTATATAATTAAAGAATAAATAATTATAAATAATTTTATATTTCCGTTAATTATATATATAATATATTTCGTATAATTTATAATAAAAATATTATTTTAACTTTTATTATATAATATATAATTTCGATAAATTTAATTTTTAATTTTTTATAAAAAATTAATTAATTACGTTTAATATTATTTACGTTATTAAATTTATTAAATTAATCGGAAAAAATTAATAAAAAATTAAAATTTATTATTAAACCGAATATATTTTTTATATATTAATAATAAATTTTATTATTAATATATCCGTCGTTTTATTAATTAAATTAATATAATATATATTTAATTTCGATATTTTTAACGTATTATTAATTATAATATATAAGTTATTTAAAAAATTATTTATATTAAAATATAAAAATATTTTAATAAAATGTTAAATATAAACTATATTAAGCTTAATTTATTAAGCTTAATTATATATATTAATTAATAAAATTTATAACTTTTAAAAATTTAAGTTTTTTTTATTTTAAATTTTATAATTAATAATATTTTACGCCATTTATTTTATCTTTTAAAATTTAATTAATTATTTTATTTAATTTAATTAATAATTTACTTATTTTATTAATAATTAAAATTATTATATTAATTTAACCGTTCTTTATTTAATTTAATTAATTAAGAATAAACGTTTTTAAAAATTTAAAAATTTTTTACCTAATTTATTTTAATGTTAATAATTTATTAATAATCTTATTTATATATAATTTTATTAAATTATTAAATCGAATTAATTATAATTATAATTACGCTTAAATAACTTTATAAAATTAATAAAATAAAAGTTTATTATATTATAACATTTTTCCGTAAATATAATAAATTTTTTAAGTTTAAAAATTACCTTAAATATATTTAAAACGATTTTTTTATTATAACATTTTACTTATAAAACTATAAAATTAATATAAAGTTTAAAATATTTTAACTTAATAAATTTAATAAGTTAAAAATAATAAATTAAAATTATACCTTAAAAATTAAATTATTAATTTTTAAATAATTAATAATAAAATTTAATATATTTATTATTTCACTTAATAAAATTTACTAATTTTATTAACATAAATATAAATAATTTTCGAATTTTTATTATTATTAATAAACTTTTACCGTTTTAATAAAAATTAATAATTATTAAATTTTTATTATAATTAATAAACTTTTATTTTCTTAATAAAACCGAAAATTTTCTTTTTAAAAAACCCGTTTATTTTTAACACTTTTACATTAAAAATACAACTTTATTTATTTTTTAAATTATTAAAACTTAAAAAGTTTTATTAAAATCTTAAATAATAATAATCTTTTTTTATTTAAATTAATTTCCGCATTAAAATATTAACCTTTTTTTAAAATTTTAATTTAACGTTAAATATTTTAATCTTTTAATCGTAATTTTATTATATTAATTTTATCGGTTAATTTCTTTTTATTAATTTATTAAATTTTAACTTAAACTTTACTAAAAAATATCCCTTATTTTTATTAAATTTATTTTTTAATTTTTAAACCTTTATTTTTATTAAAAATCCATTATAAATAAACTTTAATAAACTTTTACTAAATTTTTCCTTAAATAAAAACCGTTTTTATTAAATAAAAACTAAATATCGTAATTATTTTCGATAAAACTTATAAAACATTAATTCCTTTCATTATTACGTATAAAACATTAATTACTTTTATTATTACGTACGAAACATTATTTATCCTTATTACCGCATATAAAGCCTTTATTACCGTTCCTTTTATTTTTACATTTCGTTCGGGTTTATTAAATTATTTACATAACTTAATAAATTTTCACTTATAAAAAGCTTAATTAACTTTCCTAAAATTTACTTTTTCGTTTCTTAATTTCCTTTTTTACTTATAATATACCATTAATTAATTTTCTTTTAATTTTATTTCGCCGTTTTACCACTTTTATATTATTATTAATCTTACCTTTTAAATAAAATAAAATTAATTAATCCTTATTATTATTAAAAAACATACCATTATTTAAACCATTTTTTCGCAAATTTTTTTAATTATTAATTTACTTTTTATATCATTTATAATTTACCTTTTTTTTTTTTCTTAATTTATTTTTATTTAATTTTTTAATTTAAACATTTATTTTTAATTGTTAAGCACAGACCACGCTAGGCTTAATCTATTAAGCCTAGCTATATATATTAGCTAGAAAAGTTGATAGCTTCTTAAAGAATTCAAGTCTTTTTCTTGTTCCAAGTCTTACAACTGGTAGCACCTCGCGCCGTTCGTTTTATCCCTTAAGACCTAATTAACTATTTTATTCGATCTGATTAACGATCTGCCTATCTTACCGATAGCTGAGATTGTTATGCCAATCCAGCCGTTCCCTGCCTGGTCTAACCAGCTGAGGACGAACGCTTCTAGAAGATCCAGAAAATCTTCTACCCAACCCACCTTAGTGCCGACAACCCACTAGCAATCCCACCCATATACAATCCTACTAAACTGCTAGATCGGACCAATTATAATCATGACTACGCCCAAGCAGCCCCACGAAACTGACAAGATAAGAGTTTGCTGTGTTGCAGCGTTTCTCCGCGAACATGACAGACTCTTCTGGGTCCAGAGAATTGCCCCAAATATATCTAGAACGATTTTTTCTTACTGCGACACCCTGCCCGCAGAACTACGAGACCAATACAAAGCCCAGAATACTTCAACCCGACGGACCCAACGAGCCAAGAGCAACGAGCCGAAGCCATACCCCGAGGACTGGATCATCAACTCCTGGGTAGCCAACAACGAAATCCAGCGTGCCTACCGTTTCGCTCAGTGGGATTTGCCAACCCTGTCGGCACGAGCGCGAGCAACCTTCGAACCTTCCACTGCAACTAGTGGTCTTTTGCAACCTTCTACTACTACTAGTGGACTTTTGCCGCCTCAACAAAAATCAACAACTATCGAACCTTCCATCAGGACTAGTGGACTCCTACCCCCCCAACGAAAACCGAAGACTCCCCCTCTTCAAAAGGGCCCGCCTACCCCTAACGCCCCTCGCGCTGGAAGGTACAACTTCGTTTATCCCCCCGAACCACCAGGACCCAAGGAAGTTTCGTCAAAACCCCAGGCAGCAATGGCCTCCCTCTCACCCAAGCCAGCTTCCGCGTCAAAATGCCAACCTTCTTCTTCAAAATTCCAGTTTGACGCCGAATGCCTTAATCCCCCGGTCGCAGCTCCCGCTACGCCGATCCTGTCGGTCGGCTCCTTCCCTGCTGACCCACCAAATCCTGACTTGGACCCTGCCAAGGGGACGTCCCCCACTTCCGCCAGATCTGCCCCTCCAGTTCCCCAGACCCTTGCTCCTACCGAAAAGTCCACTGCAAGCAAACCTCAGCAGACCTTCGCCGAATTTCTCCTCAAACAGGAACCGTTCTTCATCAAGCAGGAACCAGGCATCGCGACTGCCTTCGACGAGGCTCACGAGACACCAATTGCCCCCGCTGCCACGCACGAGACACCAATTGCCCCTACTGCCACGCACGAGACACCATTTGTCCCTGCTACCGCGCACGAGGCCCCTACTGCCGTTCCTCCCATTTTTACATTTCGTTCGGGTCCACCAAGTTATTCGCATGACCCAACAAGTTCTCACCCATGGAGGAGCCCAATTAACTCTCCCAAAGATTCACCTTTTCCGTTTCCTAATCCCCTCTCCTCTGCTCACAGTGTACCGTCGGTCGGCTCCCCTTCAATTCCACCTCGCCGTCCCACCACCCCTCGTATCACTGTTAGTCCTACCCCCTCGGACGAAGTAGAGTTAGTCAATCCTTATCATCATCAAGAGAGCGCACCGCCGCCTAAGCCACCCTCTCGCGAGTCTTCCCCAGCCATCAGTCTACCCCCCCATACCGCCCATAGTTCACCCCTCAATTTCCCTCCTGGTCTGTTCTCGTCTAGTCCCTTTGACCCAGACACTCGTTCTCGGTTCCCTTCAGAACCCGCCCATGTTGTAGCCCCCCTGGAGCCATCTGTCGAGTTACCCGAACCAGACGCTCAGACCATAGAGTTCGAGCGCAATAGAGCCCTCATAGAACGTGCCCAAGCTACCCAGAACCACTTTGACAGACTTCTGGAGGACTGCATATCACCTGAGTCTACCGCAAAGTCCGACCAGATCATCGCAGCAGCCGAGAAACACTTTGACACTGTTCTGGTCGATCCCAACTCCCCCGTCACCAGTTCCTTCCAGAACTTGCTCAATTGCGCCGCAATTGAGGCAGACGCAATCATGGCCGAAGATGAATCCCGCCTCCGTATTTTCGAAATGTTGACCGCCCTTAGGGGTGCGTTCAGCACTGGGCCACTTGCCGAGGGCTTGCTAAATTTCAACGACGCCGCCCGCGCTTTTACCGCCAACCAATCTCGTCAGGGTAGTTTGAATGGTTGGAAACTAAGCCACGTGGGTTACTTCCACCCCGATGCCCCTGGCGAGGGCGGTTGCGTCACCATAGCCGGCAACGTTCACTGGCGCGACGTACACCTTTTCGCCGACTCCGTACGCATTCACGCCCAGGACCCCACCCGCTCCACCATGATTTTGCAAAACTTCGTTGCTCTTCTTCGCGGCGATGCCCAGGTTTGGTTTACCGCCCGCCTCACAGAGGCTGAACAGGGAATTCTCCGCATCTCCCTGGACCACGCACTAAAGCGCCTCATTGAGGACTTTAAACTCGATCCGTCTAACGCTTTGCGAATGATGCAGAGTATGCAGTATGATGACGCCAAGATTCTTGCTGACGTCGATATTACTTCCTGGGCGATGCAGCTAATCCGCCTGGCCAAGTCCGCGGGTCTGCTTACCCCGGACATGCACCTATCGCAGATATACAACTCTATCTCCCCCGGCCTGCGAGAGCTCGTCAACCGCCCTAAGCTCGGCGAGAATATTGAGGATTATCTCCGTCACCTCCACAGCAAGCAGAAGGCCCATCGTGAGAAACTTCTCGCTCCCGACCCACGCCCCAACCCGGACGCCGCTGCTGACACCGCCGGCCCAGCCCCGTTCTCTGCCCCATCTGCCCCTATCCCTGTCTTGCCCGTCCAGCAGCCCAAGAAAGAGGAGACCGAGGTAAAGCAGGAGGCCAACTGGGCGTTCTCTGGCGACGATGCCAATTGGAACAGTCAGCCTAGGTACTCGGAGAGGTTTGGCTCACCCCGTGGCGGCTACCAAGGTCGTGGCGGTTACCAGGACCGTGGCGGTTACCAGGGTCGTGGCGGTTACCAAGGCCGTGGCGGCTACCAGGGCCGTGGCGGATACCAGGGTTACCAAGGCCGCGGCGGATATCAGGACCGCGGGGGCTTCCAGAACCGTGGCGGCAACTACGGTGGCTACCAGCAACGCGGGAACCGAGGCAACTACCGTGGGAACGCCCGTGGCGGCCGCGGCAACCAGTACCGCGGGAACAGGTTTCGCCGCGCTTGGCGCCCCGTGCAACGAGCGTTCCGTCGTTGGGTCCGCCCCAACAGGTTTGGCGGGGGGTACGCCGGTATACAGGACGAGCTGTATTTGGGGGTGGATGATCCTCAGCTCGAACAGCACGAGGCGGAACTTCGCAACACCGGGTACATTATGGTCGAAGAGGTGACAGAGGAAGACCAGGAAGAGATCTACATAGAGATAGAAGACGGCGAGGACGACGAGGGAGAAATTGACCCAGTTGACTCGTACCATTCCGCCCCGGCTCGTAGACAGCCGTCGGCTCATAAGCAGCGACAGGCCCGCGTGACTAAGCATGTCAACGAAACCATGGCGTCACTCGTGTGTAACACTTGCTCTACCAAGTTCCTGAGCCGTACAGACTTCCTCTTACACACAATCGGAAGACTCTGCCAGGACAAGACTCCGAGACCAGATTCCCCCGAAGCCCAGACGCGTCCATCCGACGAATCTGCGTATTTGGTCGACGACGTATACGACACCATCCTGGCTAGGCCGAAAGACCCAGACCCCGACGTGGTAAAATCTGGTTTGATCGCATATAGTTATCTTCAGTTCTCGGCCTACTTGGACGATTCTCGCCAACCAACTACCGTGTGCGGAGATTCTGGATGTTCTAGCAACCTGGTAAGCCGTGATTGGCTCGCAAAATTCGCCCCATCCGCCAAGATCGTCTCGGCCGACAAGCCCAACAAGATCCGAGGCGTCGGGGGTTCCATCACATTGCAGGACAAAGCACATTTCCAGATCCACGTGATCGGACAGCTCGCGGACCAGACGAAGATCGGCGTCTTCAACATCGAAGCATGGATTACCCCCGACAAACTTCGACCCAACCTATTGCTCGGCACTCCTTTCCTTACGCAACATGGCGTCACTTTCAGCTACCCGGACCAAACCCTTACATTCGAGTCGTGCGCGGGCCTGGTCGTGAACATGCAGGTCGTGCAGAAACGCAATCCTATCAAGAGAAGGGTCCTTGCGAAGACGAACACTATCGTACCCCCGAAGACGATGACCCAGATCGCCGTGCAGTACGCGGATCTCCCAGAACTGAACGACGACGGGGTCCCTCGCGACTACCTATTCACTGGGCAGATTGATGGTGCCCTTTCGGCCGTCGTCGGCCACGAGACCACGAAAGTCATCCCGTTCGTCAACACTTCGGACAAGGACGTGCGTATTCCCCGAAAGACGAAACTCGGCTACATAGAAGATTATGATCAGGACGAAGCAGTCTATACTTCGTGGGAAAAGGCCTCGATCGCTTGCACAGCAGCCGCCGTGGGCCAGACCGACCAAGACGACGCGCACGACATACCCTGCTGGCTCACGCAGGACATCGAGTTGCCTGACCTCGCGATCGATGCGCTCCAGTCTGACGAGAAAACCACCGATGACGTTTGGGCCGCGCTCCGCAGCGACAAAGACAGCCCCCGAGAGAAACCATCATCCCTAGGAGCAGCCCGCCCCGAGGAACTCCCGTTCCGGACATCGAAGCAAGGGGTTTGCATCTGCGAAAGACCGGAACACCCCGGATTCGCGGCCGAGGCGCAGAGACTCGCCGAAAGTTATGACATTTGGGGGCGGCCTGGCATTATCAAGATGCCGGAGGACGAAATGATGCGCGTCCCGCTTGTAGAAGGCTGGCAGAACCAGATCAGCCGCACCGCCAAAGTATACGGCTTGGGGATCGAGGACAGGAAAATGGTGGACGAAGTGCTGGATGCAATGCACGAGGAGGGCAAAGTGTCTTACATGACCAAGCCCACCCCCTTCGGTTGCCCCGTATTTGTAACCTGGAAGACGATCAACGGCAAGCGCAAAGGCCGGGTGGTCATAGACTTAAGATCGCTCAACGCCGTCGTCGTTCCGGACGTCTACCCTTTGCCCTCACAAGAGCAGATAATGAACAAGATTCGAGGATCCTCGTACATATCCATCGTGGACGCCTCCAAGTTTTTTCACCAGTTGCCCGTGTGGCCCGGCCACAGAGACCGTATGGTCATTATATCGCCCCGGGGCCTCGAGGTCGCGAGCGTCGCTTTGATGGGTTTCAGAAACAGCGCCGCCTTCGCTCAGCGTTTTATGGACCGACAACTCCTGCCGCTCGCGAGGTTCGCCGCCGCATATATCGACGACCTGGTTATATTCTCTCGATCCGCGGAGGAGCATATACAACACCTGGAAGCGATTTTCCGTCTATTCTTAGAGCTTAACGTCGCGATTAACCCGCTCAAGTCATTTATCGGGTACCCTATCATCCAGTTGTTAGGTTTCATGATCGACGGTTTCGGCATAGGTATTACTCCCGATCGAATAGCCGCAATCAGGAAAATTGAATTCCCCGCCAACCTCGCCGACTTGGAGATGTACATCGGCGTTGCTGTATTCCTGCGAAAGTTCATCCCCTGGTTCACCCAGAAGATTCTCCCGTTGCAGAAGCGGAAGACAGACCTGCTCGCCGACGGCCGGAAGGCGGATGCGATCCCTAAAACCCCTACCGCCCGAAAGAAGTGGACCAAGAGTGTCAAATTCACCCCGACAGACGAAGAGAAGGAGAGCTTCCGACTGGTGCAGGACGCCCTCACTCAGCCTACAAACCTTATACATTGGGACCATAGTCGAACTACGTTCATGAAGATCGACGCCTCCCACGAGAGAGGGTTCGGCGTCATGTTATTCCACAGCGACGACCATTGGAATGGGCATACCGTACCCGTGGACTCAATGCGGCCAATTCTATTTTTGAGCAAAGTACTTACGCGCGCCGAGCAGCGATACCAAGCGACTGAGCTGGAGGTGGCATGTTTGGTTTGGGCGTGCCGAAACCTGCGTGTCGGGCTCCAATCTTGCCAACACCCAGTAGTCGTCTTGACCGACCACAGAGCGACACGCGGCGTCGCCGCACAAACGAATTTGCGATCCGTAGATTTGGTTAAACTGAGCTCGAGACTGATCGTCGCTTCGACCTACCTCTCCCAATTCCAACTAGACATCAGATACATCCCTGGACGGATGAACCTCGTCCCGGACGCGTTGTCACGGCTCCCTACTAAACCAGACGAAGAGGACCGGAAGGAGGCCGCCAAGATCGACCGGAGCGAATTGGACGATCTTGCGGACGACTTTGGCTACACCGCTGATACATCCGTGCACATGGACGATACGTTACGCCAGAGGATTTTGGCCGGATACCGAGTGGACTCCCATTGGCAGAAGATCCTCGACGAGATCGCGAAACGAGGGAGCCGCCCACACATTCCTCGGGCTTTTCCCTACGTCCAGGACGACGCCGGATTGTTGTATAGCCAAGGAGCAGACGGCCGCCGACGACTTTGTATCCCCGCCAACTGCGTGCACGATATCTTCCGCATGGTCCATGACGAGAAGCACCATTTCGGCCCCCGCCGCATGGCACACGATCTCGACGGATTTAATATTCGGTTCCTCGCAAAGAAGCTGGCCGATTACGTTCAGCATTGTCCGCGCTGTCAGACATGTCAGACCGACCGGAGGAAGTTGATGGGAGAACTGAAACCCATCATCGAGCCGAGCGTACCTTTCCATACGTTGACAATGGATTTTATCGTCGACATGCCCGCCGTCTCATCAGTTGGATCGATGTGGCACGTGCCCGGCTTCGACACTTTCAACGCACTGTTGACCGTAACATGCAAGGCATCCAAAAAGACCTTACTCATACCGGGACACAAGAAGTACTCCGCCGAGGACTGGGCCAACATGCTTTTTAAGATGCTGATGATCGCGGACTGGGGAATGCCAGCTAAGATTATTTCCGACCGGGACAAGAAATTTATGTCTGAGTTCTGGCAGACTCTGTGGCGACGGTTTGGGGCCGTCTTGGCTGTCTCCACGAGTTACCATCCCCAGACGGATGGGCAGAGCGAGCGGAAGAACCAGGACGTCGAGATTGCGATAAGGTTCCACATCGTTGCCCGGCCGGACATCCCCTGGAAAGACATTATTCCCGCATTGCAGCATAACCTGAATAACTCGAAATCCTCCGTTCTCGGCAGGTCCCCTAATGAAGTCGTCTTCGGCTTCCAACCCCGAGCCCCGCTGACGGCCTTCGAAGTCCCCGCTAAGTCTCCCGACTTCGAGGCTTGGAGGAAGTTGTACCAGCAGGAGGCGAGGACGGCGATCGAACACGCTGCCGCGGACGCTAAGATACGTTACGACGAAAAAAGGAATCCCATGCAGCTCAACGTCGGACAGGAGGTGTTTCTTAAGCTACACAAGGGATATCACCTGCCCGGAAAACCGAACCGAAAGTGGTCCGAGCAGCGCATCGGACCATTTACCATCGTGAAGAAAGTCGGTGATTTGGCATATGAATTAAACTTACCGAGGGCCTGGAAGATCCACCGCGTCGTGTCGATAACGCAACTCGTCCCGGCGCCCCCGACGAGCGACCCTTGGACACGAAGGCGCCCGAAGCCCGGTAGAATATTTGTTGACGGTGATACTGACGAGTGGGTGTCCTACGAAATCGAGAAGTTGGGGAAACGGAGGATCAATAGGCAGGGCGGCAAGCCGGTGTTGGAATACTTAGTCCGATGGAAGGGATACGGGCCGGAGGATGACGAGTGGTATCCCAGAGCAGCACTCATGAAGAATGCCTCGGAGTTAGTGGAGGCTTTTGACAAAAGGGAACCGCTTACCCTTCAAGACTTAAAGGCAAAAGACCTGGAACCACCACACACCGACGTCGTCGTTTCTGACAGTGAGGGCGACGATTGGAAGACAATACAAGTGGTACCGAGGACCAACATCCAAATACCGATTCCCCGGCGCCCTCAGACCGACTAGATGCCCCCGGACTACCTGTTTTTGCTCCGACTATCATAACAGCTTGCAATTACATACTTTGGCAACGTCTGACTGACTAGTTCCGGCCATTCTACAATTGCTCAGAGCTCCTGGTTGCTTACTTAGGCTTCCGTGCCTTTCACCCCCGACGGCAACCACTGTCGCTAGGCTTCTCTTTCCAGAGCGACAGCGCGTGGCTGGCAATTTTTCATTTGGAGGGGGGTGATGTTAAGCACAGACCACGCTAGGCTTAATCTATTAAGCCTAGCTATATATATTAGCTAGAAAAGTTGATAGCTTCTTAAAGAATTCAAGTCTTTTTCTTGTTCCAAGTCTTACATTAATTTTTTTAAAACCCGTTTATATTATAATTTCCTTAAAGTTATTTATTAAATTACTTAAATTAAACGTTTAAACTATAAAATTTAAACGTAATAAAACTTTTATAAAATATATTTAAATTACTTAAAATTATTTTAATAAATTTTTAAAAATTATATATTATTTAAATCTATTATATAATTTAATTAAATTATCGTAATAACGAAAAACACATTAATATTATTTTAATTAATTTTAATTTTTTATTATTAATTTTTTAAAACTTATTTAATTATGTCGTAATTAAAATAAATATAATTATAATTAAAAATAAATCCTGTTTTATATTTTCGAAATATTAACCGTTTTAAAGATACGTTTAATATTAAATTATTCGTTAAAAACTTATTAAATTTTAATAATATTACTTATATTTTTACCGTTAATTAATTTTATTAAAATAATTTAAATAATTAAAAATTAAACTATATAAATTATTTCCATTTTAATATTTTTAATAAAAACGGTTATATTATTATAACCGGTAACATTTATTAATATAATATACATTTTTTATTAATTTCGTATATATTTACGTTTAAAACCCCATTTATTTTATTATAATTTTATAAAACTTTATTACTTTTTTTCGTAATAATGCTTAAATTTAATTTACCGTCCGTTTTATAAAAGTTAAATAAAAATTTTTTATATTTCTTTAAATTATATATTAAAATATTTTATTAAAAACTTTAAACTTAATTTATTTAATATTTTATAAATAATATAAAATATATAATATAATAATATTAAAATTTTATTAATATTAATATTATTTTTAAATAATATAATTAATTTACTTAATTAAATTTATAAATTTATTTATTTTAAATATATATTTATTATAAATATATAATTTTATTTCTTTTAATTTATAAAAATTTATTAACCGCTTTAAATTTAATAAAATATTAAAAATTATTTCCGTTATTTTTATAATAAATAAAAACTTATTATAAAAAATTTTTCGTTTTTAATTTATGTTTTAATTTAAATATCGTTATTAATACCGTTAATTTAATCTTATTTTTACCTTATTTATTTTTATCTTTATTTTACCCGTTTAATAATTTAAAAAAAAACCGAAATAAAATAAAAAATTAATTAAACGTTTTTAACGATAATATTAATTAAAATAATTAATTTAAATATTCGGAAAAATTTAGTTTATTTTATAATAATTATTAAAATTATAACGATTATTAAAATTATAACGGTTATTAAAATTATAATAATTATTAAAACCGTAACGGTTATTAAAATTATAATAAATATTAAAGTTATTAAAGCCGTAATAAATATTAAAATTATGGAAATTTTTAAAATTATAACGGTAATTACGATAATTATTAATAATATAAAATTAAAATAACTATTATAAAACATTTATAATAACCGTGGTAATTAATATTATAAAAATAAGTTTTACCGTACTTAATATTTTATGTAATAAACATTTCGTTATTAAATTTATTTTAATAAATTTAATAAAAATATGTTAATATATAAAATAAATTATATTTAAAAATAAATAATCTTTAGCTTAAATAATACGAAGTAAAATTTTATAACATTAAATATATTATAATTAAAAAGTAATAAAAAAACCAGAAAAAATTTATATAAAAATAAAAACAACGAAAATAATAAAGGAAAAATTAACTTAATTAATTTATACTATTTTATTTTAACTTATAAATAACCATTAACTTATAAATAATAATAAGCTTACGTAATTAAATATATTAATAAAACCATAACATTACTTATATATAATTTTTATTTTATTAAATTTTTAAATTAAATAAATTTTTTTATATATAATCGGAAAACTTTATTAAAATAAAATTTTAAAATTAAATTTCCCCGAAACTTAAACGTATTTATTTGATAAATTTATATATTTAATTAATAACATTTATAACATTATTTTAATTAAATTAAAAACTTAAATCTTAATATAATAAAATTTGGTTTAATCGTATATAATTATTTTTAATTTTCGGCTTATTTAAATAATTTTATTAATTAATTATTATGTACGGAAATTTTAAATATTTTAATAATTTAATAAATCGTAATTAATTTATAAAATTCGTTTTATTCGTTAAAATTATTTCGGTTAATAAATTTAATAAAATTTAAAACGTTAAAAATTTTATTACGTTATAAAATAAAACACATTTTCAAATTTATATAATCGGATAATTTATAAATTAAATAAAATTAATATTTTTAATATTAAAACATAAATTACTTTTAATAAATTTTAACTTAATTTATTATTTAATATTTTTTCCTTATATAATATAACGTTATTTTTAATTACTTAAATTAAACTTTTACATTTAAATTATATATAAGTTTAATTATAAACATATAAATTATATAAAAACGTAATTTTATTAAAAAAGATTTTTACGAAAATAAATATTATTATATTTCCGAAAATAATAATTTAAATTATTATATAATATGCGGACTTTTAAAATTAAATAATAACGAAATTTTTACGATTATTTATTTATTAAATAAATTAATAATACCCTTTTAATTATTATTAATTATAAAACCATAAAAATTATTTTATTTATTAATATTTCGGATAAAAATATATATATTTCTTAAAAAATAAAATTTAATTATATAAAAATTATAATTAAAATAAAATAATTTATACTTTATAAAAAAGCTTTAATTATTTACATAATAACCGTTATAAAATAAGTTAATTAAAATAATATATATAACATACCTTATTAATTTATATAAAATATTAAATTATTTAATCTTATAATTAACACATTTTAATTTAATAAAAACTATTAATAACATTTAAACCACATTTTATAATAATAAAAATAACCCCCGAAAAAATCATTATCTTTAAAAATAACCCACCTTAAAAATTCCTATTTTAAATATTAAAACAAAAATTTACATTTATAAAAATTAAAACACCTTAAATTTGTAATTAAAATATAAAAACTTATTAAAAATTATAACATTTAAAAACGGCTTAACATTATTAAAATACTTAAAAATAAAATAATACACGTTTTACTTATAAAAATTAATAAAATTAAATCAGCCGTATCATTAAAATATATAACTTAAAAATCGAAAATAAGAAAATAATAAATAAAATATTAAATATAATACATAAAAAAAATAAAATAACTTATATAATTAAATTTATCTTTTTAATTACCTTATATTTATAACTTAAAAATAATTAACGATAAATATAAAAACCGAATAATTATAAACTTAAAATTACTTAATATTATTATTATATTAAACGTTTACCTTTTATTTTTATAAAAATAAATAATAAATAAAATTCGAAAAACTTTATATATATTTATTATAAATATTTTTAAGTTTTTTATTAATTATCCATATAATTTAACCATAAAACCATATAATTATTATATTATTTTAAAGCTTTAAAATTATAAATATTACTTTAATAAATTTTAAAAATAATACCGCTTTTATATAACATTTTATAAATTAATAACTTTTATTATTCGTAAAATTTACCGTTACATATATTAATAATTTAATTATATTTTTCGATTCTTAAAAAATATATATAATATTTAAAAACGATTTTTATTTATTTTTAAAACTTAATATTACGATTAATTTATTTAAATCGTTTATTAAATATTTTATTATTTAATTATTAAGTTTTATAATTAATAATTTTAATATAAATATTATTTTTAATTATATAATTATAATTAAAAAATTAAATTTTTATTAACTTTATTAATTTAAAATATATATTAACATTATTATATTTTTATAAAAGTTTATTTCTTAATTTACCTAAAAATTTTTCCGTTATAAAAATATAAAATAAATTTACTTATTAATAATTAAAAATAAATACGATTTTTAAAACTTTTACCGCCTAAAAAAATAAATTAAAAATATTAAATTTACCCCGATAAATAAAAAAAAGTTTTCGATTAATTTAAAACGTTTTTATTTAACTTATAAACTTTATATATTAAAATTATAATTGAATTATTTTTATAAAATCGATATTTTTATAAAAAAGTTTAACGTTATATTATTTTATAATAATAACCATTAAAATAAATATATTATATTTATAAACTTAATATAATTAATATTATTTTTAAATAAAATATTTATACGTATTAAATAATAATATTAAATAATTAAATTAAAAATAATATATTTAATTTAAATATATTAAAACTTATATATTAAACTTTAATTTTATTAATATTTAATAATCATTTTAATTAATTATAAAATAACATATAATATTATTATATAAATAAATTTATAATTAATAAATTTAATTAAATTAAGTTTAAAACTAATTATTATTTTAATTTACTTTTCCTAATTTTAATTAAACATTAAATACATTCTTAAATAAATAAATTTCGTTTTAAACGTATTATTATAACTTTTATAAAATTAAATAAAAAATCGGAAAAAGTCGTTAAATTTAACCGGAATAAATTAAACGATTTTACGGATAACTTTAATTACACCGCTAATATATTTATTTATATAAACGATACGTTATATTAAAAATTTTAGCTAAATATTAAATAAATTTTTATTAATAAAAATCTTTAACGAAATTATAAAATAAAAACCGCTTACGTATTTCTTAAATTTTTCCTTATGTTTAAAATAACGCCGGGTTATTATATAATTAAAAATAAATAATTATTAATAATTTTATATCTTTATTAATTATATATATAATATTTTTATATAATTTATAATAAAAATATTATTTTAACCTTTATTATATAACATATAATTTTAATAAATTTAATATTTAATTTTTATAAAAAATTAGCCGATTATATTTAATATTATCTATATTATTAAATTTATTAAACCGATTAAAAAAATTAATAAAAAATTAAAGCTTATTATTAAATTAAACATACTTTTTATATATTAATAATAAATTTTATTATTAATATATTTATCGTTTTATTAATTAAATTTATATAATATATATTTAATTTCGATATTTTTAATATATTATTAATTATAATATATAAATTATTTAAAAACCTTACTTATATTAAAATATAAAAATATTTTATTAAAAACTAGGTTAATATATTTTTAAAATATTAATAATTATAAATTAAAAATATTAATTAAAATTATTTCTAATTAAAATAAAAATTTATATTTAAATTTTAATAAATTTTATAATAATAATTTAAAACTTTTTAATTATATTTATAAATTATTATTTTTAAACAAATAAATAAAACGAATAAAAAATTAAAACGTTAAAATTATAATAAAATTTCATATTATTACTTAATTAAATATTTTTTAAAAAATATTATTTCCATATTATAATATAACTTAAATAACTTAAAATTTTCCATTCTTAATAAATCTTTTAATAAAATTATTTTTAACTTTTAACTTTAAACTTTATTAACAACTTTTAAAATCTTTATTAAATTTCTTAACTTTAAAACTTAAAAAAATTATACCAATAAAAATAAAAACAACAATTAAACACACTACCGTAAATATTAAAATATATTATAATAAAAAAACCTTATATAACTTAATATTAAATAAAAAATATTTCTTAAATTATATAAAAATATCACCTTTTAAAAACCAAACTAAAAATAATCTAAATAATATATTAAACCATTTATTATTATAAAAAAATTAATAACTTAACATATAAATTAAATTTATTAAAAACTTAAAAATCCACCACATTATATTAATAATATAACTCGTCTTAATACCCTAATAAATAACTTTTAAATATAATAATATTTAAAGCTTAATAAAATATTTATTAACGGTAATATTAATAAATAAGTTTCGTACGAAATTAAAAAACTAAAAAGCGGAAAATTAATAAATAAAATAATAAACTTATATTAAAATACTTAATCTAATAAAAAGATATAAGCTAAAAAATAATAAATAATATCTTAAAATAACACTTATAAAAATGCTTCGAAATTAATAAAAATTTTTAACAAAAAACCATTTACCCTTTAAAACTTAAAAACAAAAACTTAAAACCACCACATATTAATATTATTATTTTTAATAATAAAAATAATAATTAAAAATAATATAAATGATATTAAAATTAATATTTAAATATTAATTTCCTAACGCTTTTAAATTAATTAAATATTATTTAACTACTTATTTTATTTTAAAAATATTATAATAACTTATAATTATATATTTAAATAATATTTAATTAATTAATTTTAACCATTTTATAATTACTTAAAACTTTTAATTATTTATTTAAATTTTCTTATATTTTACTTCCGATAATAATTATTATCATTAAATTTTTTTTAAAATAATAATATATAACTAATAATTTTTCATTTAAAAAAATAATATTAAATATAAACCATATTAAGCTTAATTTATTAAGTTTAATTATATATATTAACTAATAAAGTTTATAATTTTTAAAAATTCAAGTTTTTTCTTATTTTAAGTTTTACATAAAAATTAAATTAATATATTTTTAAGGTATTAATAATTATAAATTAAAAATATTAATTAAAATTATTTTTAATTAAAATAAAAATTTATGTCCGAATTTTAATAAATTTTATAATAATAATTTAAAATTATTTTAACCGTTTTTACGAATTATTATTTTAAATAAATAAATAAAATAAGCGAAAAAATTAAAACGTTAAAATTACGATAAAAATTTATATCGTTATTTAACCGAATATTCCTTAAAAAATATTATTTTTAAATTATAATATAACTTAAATAATTCGAAATTTTCTATTTTTAATAAATTTTTAATAAAATCGTTTTCGGTTTTAACTTTAAATTTTATTAATAACTTTTAAAGTTTTATTAAATTTCTTAATTTTAAGGTTTAAAAGAAATTATATTAATAAAAATAAAAATAACGATTAAATATATTATTACGGATATTAAAATATATTATAATAAAAAATCTTATATAATTTAACGTTAAATAAGAAATATTTTTAAGTTATATAAAAATATTATTTACTTAAAAACCGAACCGAAAATAATTTAAATAACGTATTAAATTATTTATTATTATAAAAAATTAATAATTTAATATAAAAATTTAATTTATTAAAAGCTTAAAAATTTACCGTATTATATTAATAATATAATTTATTTCGATGTTTTTAATAAGCGACTTTTAAATATAAAAATATTTAAAGTTTAATAAAATATTTATTAACGGTAATATTAATAAATAAATATTATATAAAATCGAAAAATTAAGGAAATAAAAATTAATAAATAAAACGGTAAGTTTATATTAAAATATTTAATTTAATAAAAAAATATAAGTTAAAAATAACAAATAATATTTTAAAATAACATTTATAAAAATTATTTTAAAATTAATTAAAGCTTTTAATAAAAAATTATTTATTTTTAAAATTTAAAAGTAAATAATTTAAAATTATCGTATATTAATGTTATTATTTTTAATAATAAAAATAACGATTAAAAATAATATAAATAATACTTAAAATTAATATTTAAATATCGATTTTTCAAAGATTTTAAATTAATTAAATACCGTCCGATTATTTATTTTACTTTAAAAATATTATAATAATTTATAATTACATATTTAAATAACGTTTAATTAATTAATTTCGGTTATATTATAATCGCTTAAAATGTTTAATTACTTATTTAAATTTTTTATTTTTACTTTCGATAATAATTATTACCGTTAAGCTTTTTTAAAAATAATAACGCGTAATTAGCAATTTTTATTTAAAAGAAATAATATTAATCGAATAAATATTTAATAACGGTATTTATAAATTATATAATAATTAAAAATTATCATTTATATTTTATTAAAACTTTAAATTTAAATAAAGTTAATTTATATTTAATAAACGAAGCGAATTATTTTTTAATTTTAATTATAAATTAAATATATTTTAAATATATTTAATATAGTTTTAAATATATTATTAAAATTTTTAATAAAATTATTAAATTTTTAATAAATTTATTAAATTTAAAGATAAAATTATTAATTTTAATAAATAAATTTATAAAACTTAAAATAAGAAAAAACTTAAATTTTTAAAAGCTATAAACTTTATTAATTAATATATATAATTAAGCTTAATAAATTAAGCTTAACGTGGTTTATGCTTAACAAAATTAAATAATATTTAAAAACAATTATATATAATATTATTTATTAAATTTTTATTTTTAAATTAATTAATAATTATTTTAATTTTTAATGAAAAATTTAAAGATTTAATTAATCGTGGTTATAAATTTAACGTTAAATATAAAAAATATATAAAATTTTTAAAAGCGAAAAACTTTTTAAAAATTAAATTAAAAAGTTAAAAAGCTTAAAAATAAATAATTTAAATAATTTCAAAGATATTAATAACCTTAAAATTTTAAATAAAATATTTTTAAAGTTTAATAAAAGTTTATTTTTAAAAATATATATTATATCGAAAATAAATTATTTTATTATATAAATATAAAAATGTTATAATAAATACGTACCGTAAATACGGATTTTATTATATTACTTTTAAGATTAACGTATAAATAAAAATTTAAAAATAAAATTTTAGCCGTAAATTATAATTTTTATTTTTATTTTTTCATTTATATTTTAATTATTAAATAATAAAATTAATTACGTTATACGCGATTTTTATTAAACATAAATTACGTTAAGCTTAATTTATTAAACCTAATTATATATATTAATTAAAAAGTTTATAATTTTTAAAAAATCAAGTTTTTTCTTATTTTTAATTTTATAATTTTTATCTATTTTTTCGTTAAATTTAATATTATTTAATGTGTTAAAAATTAAATAAATTATTAACGATTATTAAAATAATTAATGTTAATATAATCGTTAATAATTTTATATTATATAATAACGATAAATATTATTATAAATATATTATTAATAAATTTTAAAAATACTTTTTAAGTTATTAATAAATTTAATATATTAAATATAATAATAATTATAATTTATTATAAAAGTAAAAAAATTTCCTTAACGTAAAAACTTAAAATTACAGTTTTTAATAAATAATCGTAATATTAAAAATGTTATTTATTATAAATTAAAAATATTATTTATTATAAATTAAAAATTATTTTATAAAATTATTAATAACCGCGATTTAAAATTTATAATTAAGTTTTAATAAAAATTTATAAATGATTAAAAATGTTATTTTTATTTTTAATAACATATTATATATTATGATAAATATATATCGTAAATACGTACCTTACTATGCTACTTTTTAAAATCAACGTATAAGTAAAAATTTAAGAATAAAATTTTAATTTACGGCTAAGATTTTTATTTTTATTTCTTTATTTATATTTTAATTATAAAATAATAAAATTAATCGCGTTACGCGCGATTTTTAATTATTTTTCGTTATATTATATATAAATAATTAATTAATTAAAACGTAAAAATTAAATTATTTAAATTATAATATAATTTTATATAATATTAAATTTAAATATATTATAAATTAAAATTTTTTAATATTTTAATATTATTTAAATAATTTATATATAATAATTATTAAAAGGTTTTAAATAAATTAATTTTAAAATTTTAATTAAAATTAATAATTAATATTTTTAAAGGTAAAAATAAAAGTTTTATATTTAAAAAATAAAAATTATTATATAAAATTTTAATTATAAAAAACAGTTTAATTAATAAATATAACTGTAATTTTATAAAAAATAATATAATAATTATTATATATTATTAAAATTTTAAATTAAAAATAAAGTTTATTTATATTTATATAAAAGCTATTATTTATTAAAAAGCTTAAAACGAAATAATTTTTATTTAAAATAAAATCGTTTAAAATCATTAAAAAGGTTGATTTATAATATATAAATTAAATTTTTAAATTATTAAAAATTTATTTTAAATTATTAATAATTTATTTATATAAATTAATTTAAAAATTAATTTTTAAATAAAACTTTTAAAACTTTAATTTATTTTTATAAATAATAATAAAAAATAAGAAATAAAATGTTTAATTATAATATAAATTAAATGTTATTATAAAAATTTTAAGCTTTAATATTTAATTTATTAAAAGTTTTATAATTAAAAATAATAAATAAAAAATTATGAAAAATTAAAATTTATTACTTTAAATTTAATATTAAATTAATAAAATAATAATTTAATTATATAAAACTTAAAATAAAAAAAAACTTGATTTTTTGTAAGACTTGGAACAAGAAAAAGACTTGAATTCTTTAAAAGCTATCAGCTTTACTAGCTAATATATATAGCTAAGCTTAATAAATTAAGCCTAGCGTGGTCTGTGCGTAACATTTTTTAAAAAGTTATAAACTTTTTAATTAATATATATAATTAAGCTTAATAAATTAAGCTTAACGTAATTTATGTTTAATAAATTAATTAATTTAAAAATATAAAAAAAGCTTTTTATTTTTTAAATTATAAAATATATTAATTTAATTTTTATAAAATATAAAATAAAATATTATCTTTTATTAAAATAAATTTAACGTTAAAAAATAAGATATAATAAGTTTAAATATTATAAATAATAATAAAATTTAATTAATAATAAAATAATAATTTATAATATAATTTATAATAAAAACTTTGAAAAATTATAAAATAAAAAGTAAATCGTATTTTAACATTTTCATATTAAAATAATTAATAAGATTTAATATATTAATTATTTTATAATTAATTTATTTAATATATTTTATTTTATAATTTTTCTTTTAAATATTTTAAATAAATTTAAATGTTCGTTTTAATGCTTAAAATAAAAATAAAAAAAGTATAATTATATACGAAAATAAACCATTAATTAAGAAATTTAAAAACGTATTACGAAAATAAAAAGTTAAAAATACTAAGAAAATATATACGTAAAAACTAAGAAAATTTAATATTAAAAATAATAAATAAAATAATTAAAATTTAAAAAGCCGAAATAATTATAAATGAAATAATTTATAAAATAAGTTAAATAATTTAAGAAATATTTTAAATTTAATTTATAAATATTTTAAATAATTATTAACATAAAATAATTAAATTTATTATAAGACTTAAAATAAAAAAAACTTAATTTTTATTATAATGGGTACGTACCTACGGTACGTACCTTACTATATTACTTTTAAGATCAACGTATAAATAAAATTTAAAAATAAAATTTTAGCCGTAAGTTAAAATTTTTATTCTTATTTCCTTATTTATACTTTAATTATAAAATAATAAAATTAATTACGCTACGTGCGATTTTTTAATTGCTTTTTCGTCATAATTTTTTAAAAGTTATGAACTTTTTAACTAATATATATAATTAAGCTTAATAAATTAAGCTTAACGTGGTTTATGCTTAACATTTATATAATATTAATTTAATATTTTAAAAATATATTAATTAATAATAATAAATAAATTATAAATAATTTATAATAAATAAAATTTAAAAATAAAATTAAAAAGTTTTAAATATAAAAATCGGTTTTAAAATTTAATAAATTTTTTTAAAAAATAAACTACCGTTTTTAAAAATAATAATAAACGTTTTTAAAAAAAATTAATATAATTTAAAAATTTAAATGTTTAAATTAATTAATGTTTATATTTATTAAAATTAAAATTATTAATATTAATATAACTTAAAATTTAATAATTTATAAAAATTATAATATTTTTAAATATATTATTAATAATTATAATATTTATAAAATAACGTTTTTAATTTTTAAATAATTAATAATGTTAACATTTATAAAAACTATAATTTTAACATTTATAAAACTAATAATTTTATTTTTTAAAATTTATAATTAATAATATTTACATTTATAAAATTATTATTTTAATATTTTTAAAAATATTTTTAATATTTTAATGTTTTTAATTTTTAATTTTATAATTAATAAATTTAATGTATATAAAATTAATATATTAATTATTTTTAAATATATAATTTTTAAATTAATAATAATAATATTTACGAAAAATAATTTAAAGAAAATGTTATTATAATTATAATTATTAATAATATTTAAAAATATGTTAATTTTAATTTAAAAATAATATGCCGCGTAATAATTACGAAAAACGGTTTAAATTCAAAAAATAATTTTTAAAAAAGAATTTGGATTTTTAAAAATTAATACGAAAAAAAATTAATACCGAAAATAAAAGATTTCCTGTTAAAAGTAAAAATTTTATAAGTGAAAAAAATGGAATTAACATTTTTAAATCATTGTTAAAAACATATAAAATAAATAATTAGAAAAATATCGGTATTATATATAAACTTAAGTTTTATATATAATTATAAAAAATAAAAATATCGTTTTAATTAAAGAGTTTTATAAAAGTTTAAAATTAAATTTTTTATTTAAAATATTTTAATTAATTAAAAAAGGAATAGCTTTTAAAAAATTATAATAATAAATGTAATAATAAAAATAAATATTACGATTTAATATTATTACGAAAAATATTTAATAAATTAAATTAAATATATAACATAATTTTAAAATTTATACGTTAATTATTTTAATATAAAAACGTATAAATTATCATAAAAATATTAAAAACTTTTATTAAAAATATTATTTAATTAGTTTTTTTAAAAAAGCTTAATTTTTAATTATATAATATATAAAAGCTTTAATTAATTTAAATATTATTATAATTAATAAATTAATTTAATTATTATGTTTATATTTTATTAATATTTTAATAGTTTTAAATAATAAATTTTATAATTTTAAAAATATAATTTATTAAAAAAATATTAAAAGTTTTAATAAAAGTTTTAAATTAAAATTAATAAATTATAAATCACATTTAATAAATTTAATAATAACCTTAAAAAGCTATAAATTATTATTAAAACTTTAAAACTGAAAATAAAAACATATTTTTAAATTATTAAAATTATTATTAATATAAATAAAGAAAATTAAGCTTTTTATATTTTAAAAACCTTAAAAAGCCTTAAAAAATGATTTTATATACGATTATATATTTAAATTTAATTAGTGGTTAATAGCTTTAAATTAATTAATTAACTTAATATATAATTATAATTATTATTTATATAATAACATTTTTTATTATTATTAAAAAGGTAAAAATTATGGTTAGTTTAATTAAATTATCGATTTTAAATGTGTAAATTTTAATAATTATAATTAAGCGATTAAAAAAAATTTATAAAAGCTGTAAAAATAAATAAAAATATTAAAAAGAAAACATAATAAGTAAAAAGTTTAAAAGTTTGTTTTTATAACGTATTTTAACTAGGATTATTTTAATTTTAAATTAAATAAAAATAATAAGTTTATCGGTATTAATAATTAAAAATTTATAAAATAATATTACACGTAATTTTATAAATAATTAAATATATTAATGATATTTCGATTTTATTTATGGCGATTAATTAAGTTATAATGGTAAAATATATTTTAAATATAATCCGTAAGATTTTATGGTAGTTATTATAAAGTTATCGAAAAATATAAATATATTTATTACTTTATAAAATTTTTATGTATCGAAAAAGTAAATATATAAATAAATTTATAAATAAAATTAAAGAAATTATATTAAAATGGATTATAATTATTAATAAATTACGTAATTAAATTTAAAAACTTATATAAAAAATAATAAAACCGATATAACTTTTATTTATAGCTAAAAATTATTATATTTCTTATATAAATTAAAAATTATAAAAAGATTAAATTATTAAAATAAAAAAATATTACATTAAAATAAGTTTATTATAATTTAAAATATATACGATAATTTTATCGTTAAATATAAAAATTATAAAAAAATTCGAAAAAGAAAAAATAATAACTATAATAATATAGCTAAAAATTTAAACAAAGTTACTTATTAAATATATAATAAATTAAGTTATTACATTAAAAATTATTTCTTAAAAAAACGGCAATAATAATTATATTAAAAAATAATTACGTTAAAAAAACGATAACGAAATTATAATTAAACTTCCTAATAATTTAAAAGTTTATTTTTAAAATAACACGGTTATAAATAACCTTATTTATTTAAAAACGTATTAATATAAATAAAAAAACTAAACTTTTATACCTTAAAAGCCTTAAAAACCTTAAAAATGGTTTTATACGTAATTATATATTTAAATTTAACTGGCGGTTAATAATTTTAAACTAATTAATTAACTTAATATATAATTATAATTACTACTTATAATTATTAAAAATTTAATATATTTATTAAAATTAAAAAAGTTTAATTATTTTAAAACGGAAAAAAATAAGGCGATTTTAAAAGGTTTTAAGTTAAAATAATTATTTTTAAATTATTTTAAAAATAATTAAAAGAAAATAAAAAATTTATAATTTATATTTAAAAATTAAATAAAAAAGTTATAATAATAATTTATTATAAATTAAGTTATAAATTTATTAAATATAAATTACGTTAAGTTTAATTTATTAAGCTTAATTATATATATTAATTAAAAAGTTTATAATTTTTAAAAATTAAGTTTTTTTTATTTTAAATTTTATAAAGTTTTACGAGTAAAATTAATACGTAAAATTAACGTACGATTAAAAAATTAAAATTAAAAACTTAATTATTTAAAACATTAAATAATGATTATTTTTTAATAAAAAAAGAAATATTAAGTTTTTTACTAGTTTTTATAAAATAAATTTTTAATATATTTAAAAATCTTTTAATTTAAAATATATTTTATAAAATATATATTTATTATTATAATAAATACGTATTATAAGTACGTATTTTATTATATTATCTTTAATATTAACGTATAAATAAAATTTTAAATATAAAATTTTAACCGTAAATTAAAATTTTTATTTTTATTTTTTATTTATATTTTAATTATAAAATAATAAAATTAATCGCATTACGCGCGATTTTTATTTATTTTTTATTATAAATAATAATTTTTATTTAAAAAATAATATTAAATTTAATTTATTAAATTTAATTATAAATATTAATTAATAAAACTTATAATTTTTAAAAAATAAAAAATTTTATTTTAAATTTTTAATAATAATAAAATAAATAAAAATCGCGCGTAACGTGATTAATTTTATTATTTTATAATTAAAATATAAGTAAAAAATAAAAATAAAAATTTTAGTTTATAATTAAAATTTTATTTTTAAATTTTCACTTATATATTAATCTTAAAAAGTAATATAATAAGGTACGTATAATAAAAAATAATTAAAAATCGCGCGTAATATAATTAATTTTATTATTTTATAATTAAAGTATAAGTAAAAAATAAAAATAAAAATTTTAGCTTATAATTAAAATCTTATTTTTAAATCTTTATTTATATGTTAATTTTAAAAATAATATAATAAGGTATATACTTACGGTACGTATTTATTATAATAATATATATTATAAATATATACTTATTATAACATTTATTATATTATTTTTAAAATTAATATATAAGTAAAATTTTAAAATAAAATTTTAATCGTAAATTAAAATCTTTATTTTTATTTTTATTTATACTTTAATTATAAAATAATTATTAATAAAAAATTTATTTAAAATAAATTTTATATATTAAAAGTTTTATATTTAATTAAATATTTAAAGCGGTGTAACCGTTAAAATATAAATTAAATTTAAATTTAATAAATATCGTTTTTATATTACTTTTAATAATAAAATTAATCGCGTTATATACGATTTTATATTTATTTTTTAATATACTAGGTAATATTTAATCCGTTTAAAAACGTTAAATAATATTTAATCGATTTAAAACGTTAAAAATTAATATTTAAATATTAATTTTTAATATTACTTATATTATTTTTTAATTATTTTTTATTATTAAAAATAACGATATTAATATACGATAATTTTAAATTTTTACCTTTAATTTTATTAAACATAAATTACGTTAAGCTTAATTTATTAAGCTTAACTATATATATTAATTAAAAAGTTTATAATTTCTTAAAAAATCAAGTCTTTTTTATTTTAAATCTTATAATTTTTTAAAATAAACGGCTTTTTATTAAAAACTTTTATTAATTTTCAAACATTTTTATAAATATTATTTTAAAATATTACTTATTATTTTTAGCTTATGTGACGAAGGAGCAATTAAGAGATCGCGCGTAGCGCGATTAATTTATTGTTCTGTAACTAAAGTATAGGTGAGGAAATAAGAACAAGGATCTTGGCCTACGGCCAAGATCCTGTTCTTAAATCCTCACCTATACGCTGATCCTAGAAGGTAGCATGGTGGGGTACGTACCTACGGTACGTACCCACCATGACAACGAGTAAATAATTAATAATAATTTATAATGTTATTTTTTATTAATATTAGTTTTATTAATCTTAATATAGCTTTTATTAATTAATTAATAATAGTTTTAAGGTTTTTAAATAATCGGTTTTAATTAATTATATATTTACATTAAAAACCTTGTTTTTAACGTTAAAAAGTAATAAAATAATTTTTACTATTTTTAATATAATTTTATTAATAAATTTACTGCGGCGATAAAAAATTTTTCGGAAAAGATTTTAATAAAAATTTTTTCATATATAAAATATATTAAAAAAATTATAAAATATTTCTTAATATTATATATAATTTAGTATTTTATTCGGCCCATAAATTTTATTAATACCGGTTTTTATTTATGGTAATTGTAAAATAAAATTTTTAAATATTTATAATTAATTTAAAAGTGTAATTTTATAAGTTATTAATAATATATACGTTAAAACTTATATCGAATAAAAGTTTTTACCATTTTTATTTTAACGGAAAAGTTTAAATATAAAACGTTAAAACAAACGTTTTTAAAGGGTTATAAAAATTATTACGATTAATAAATTAGGATTTACTTATTAAGGTTTTTATTATAAGGTTTTCGTTATAAAATTTTTATTACATTATTTTTATATTTTTTTTATAATATAAGATAAATTTATCGAATTATTCGAATATTATATATATTAAAAAATAGCTATATAACTTTTAAAAATAAGCTTTTAAAAGGTAAAATTTTTTTATATCGCTAAATTTCTGGTTTTATTTTTAAAATGTTAATTTTTACGTTTTTATTTGGTTTTTTAGTTTTAAGTAATTTCGGATAAAATATTTATATTTTTATAATTAAAATAAAGTAAACTTAATTTATTATTTTAATTAAGTTTATCGTTTATTAAATAATTTTATTAAAACCGTTATTACGTTCGCATCTTTTTTTACCGTATTTTTTTAACTTTTACCGCCGTTATTAATATTATAATTATTTAAATCATTATATTTATTAATTCGTTTATAAAATTTATTATTAAAATCCTTAATTAAATGATATATAATTATTATTATGGTTTTATTAATTTAAACATAAACTTAACTTAATCGAAAACCTTTTTTATACGTAATAAAAATATGATAATTAATTATTAAAGGTTAATAAGAAAATTAATATCCTTATATTTTTAAATTTAAATTTATTATTATAAAAAACGTAATAAAATTTTACCATTATATTTTATTTTAATTAAATCTTTTAAAGTTTTTATTATTAAATCGTTTTTATAAAAGCTTAGTTTTTCTTAAAAATATAAATTATTTTTATACTTTTTAAATTTTATAATTAAATTAAATGATTTTTTTATAAATATAAATAATAATAAAAGCCATTTTAAACTTATTTATTATTATAAATTACATCTTTTATAATATTTTATTACTTTAAGAAATAATATTAATATATCCTTATATATTAATTAATTTATAAAACTTTTAAAATAATTTTCTTTATTAATTATAAACTTAAAACTTTCCTAATTAAATATGTATTTAACGTATTTCCTTTTTATTTAATAAATTATGTTATAAAAGTTAAAAATGCCGGAAAATTAATAAATTTTAGCTTAAATAAAAGTCTTTAAAAATTTAAAAAGATAAATTATTATTATTATCGTTATTAAAATTATTTAAGTTATTATCTTATAAAACTCTTTAATTTAAATCGAAAACCTATTTTTAAGTTTTTTATTTTTTTATAAATAACCTTTACTTTTAATTATCCGTATATTAAAATAAAAAAGTAGTAAAAAATAATAAGGTTACGTTTAAACCATTAACATAACTTATTATATGTTACTTAAATTTAATCCTTATTTAAAATATTAATAAACTTATACCGAAAAAATTTAATAATAATTTTTATTATTTAAATAAATCTTATTATTAATTTTCCTAAATTTTACTTATCTTTTTATATTATTATTTTCTTTTTTAACATTAAAAAAATATTACTTTTTTCCTTTATTTTCCTTAACTTTTTAATTTTATTACTAATCTTTTATAATTTATTTACTAAAAATTAAAAAACTTTTATATAATTTATCATAGTTTTTAAACTTTTAAATTTTCTTATTATATTTTATAAAAGGATATTTTATAATCCTTATATATTTAATTTTTATTTATAATAAACTTTTTATGGTTTATTAAATATTTTCGAAATTTTTATATATATTTATAATAAGTATAAACGGTTTTAAATTATCCGTCACTTTTTAAAAATAATAAACGTAATATAAACATAAAAGTTTAATTATAACGGCTTTATTTATTATCCGTATTTTTATTATACTTATAACGGTTAATATTAATAACGTCAGCCATTTAATTTTACTAATTATTTTAAACTTATTTTATTTATCAAATAAAATAAAAATTAAATATTTACAAAACTTATTAAATTAATTTATTTTATTAAAGATTTAATACCATAAAAAATTCGTTAAATAATCTTTTTTTCTTTAATTAAAATATATAATAAAATGTTATTATAAAAATAATGTATAAAACAATATTTATTAAGTTTAAATCTAATTTATGCTTTAATAATTACGCCGCTTTAAATATTTAATTAAATATAAAGTTTTTAATACATAAAATTTATCTTAAATAAACCTTTTTATTAATAAATAATAATTTTATAAAATTAAATTAATTAAATAATTTTAAGTTTTATTAATTTTAATTTTTATATATTATTATTATATGTTAAATATTAATTAAATTAATTATATAATTATCGAATATTATTTATAATTATTTATAATTATAAAGGTATTTTATTATAATAATTATTATAATAAATATATATTTACGGTACGTACCTTACCATATTATTTTTAAAATTAATATATAAGTAAAATTTAAAAATAAAATTTTAATTATAAATTAAAAGTTTTATTCTTATTTTTCATTTATACTTTAATTATAAAATAATAAAATTAATCGCATTATACGCGATTTTTAATTGCTTTTTATTATAATAATTTTAAAAATTTTATTATAATATATTTTTAAATAAATTAATTTATAATAATATTAAATTTTATTTTAAATTTTAAAATAAAATCGGGTTAAAATAATTATTTAATTTAAAAATTATCTTTTTAAGGTATTTATTAAATATGTTTTATTTAAAAACTTTTATTTTATTTTAATTATAATAAAAAGTAATTAAAAATCGCGTATAACGCGATTAATTTTATTATTTTATAATTAAAATATAAATAAACAAATAAAAACAAAAATTTTAATTTATAATTAAAATCTTATTTTTAAATTTTTATTTATATATTAATCTTAAAAAGTAATATAATAAAATATATATTTACGGTATATATTTATTATAATATTAATGTAATTTTTTATAATTATAATAAAAAAAAAAAAATATCAGGTTATTTTTATTATTATTAAAATATTTAATTAAATTTTTAATACGAATTAATAAATTTTTTTATTAAATAAAATAAATTAATTATAAATTTAATATAATAAATATTTTTAATTATTAAAAATTTAAAATCGTTATAATTAAAATTAATAATAATTTTATTATTTTTAAAAATAATTATTAAAATTAATTTTTATTATAATTAATAATAAAATAATAAAATAATTTTTAATATTTTATAACTTTATTTAATAAATTATCGAAAAAATAAATTTATTTAACTTATTAATTAAATCCTTAAAATTAAATTTAATTTAAATTTAAAAAGTTTTTTATTAAAAAGATTTTTATTTTAAGGAAATTATTATAATAAATACGTATTTACGATACGTATTTTATTATATTACCTTTTAAAATTAATGTATAAATAAAAATTTAAAAATAAAAATTTAGCCGTAAATTAAAATTATTATTCTTATTTTTTACTTATATTTTAATTATAAAATAATAAAATTAATCGCGTTACACGCGATCTTTTATTTATTTTTTATCATAAAAATAAAAAATAAATTAATAATTAAATTTCGTAAAAACGATTATCGTTATTATAATAAATACGTACCGTAAGTACGTACCTTATTAAATTACCTTTTAAAATTAATATATAAATAAGGATTTAAAAATAAAATTTTAACCGTAAATTAAGATTTTTATTTTTATTTTTTATTTATATTTTAATTATAAAATAATAAAATTAATCGTGTTATAAACGATTTTTATTTATTTTTCGTTATAATCGTAAATAATAAAAATCATTTTAAGGTAATTATATTAATTTAATTTATTATAATAATAATTTTAATATTATAAATTAATAAAAATATAAAACTTGGAATAAGAAAAAACTTGAATTTTTAAAAGTTATAAGCTTTACTAATTAATATATATAATTAGGCTTAATAAATTAAGCTTAATATAATTTATATATAATATCACCTCCTTTTAAATGAAAAATGTTAATTACATATTATTGCTTTAAAAGAAAAGTTTAATGGTAATAATTATCGTTAAAGATAAAAAGTAAAAAGCTTAAATAAGTAATTAAAACTTTAAACGATTATAAAATAATTGAAATTAATTAATCAAATATTACTTAAATATATAATTATAAATTATTATAATATTTTTAAGTGGTATTTAATTAGTTTAAAAGTGTTAAGAAACTGGTATTTAAATATTAATTTTAATACCACTTACACTATTTTTAATTATCGCTTTTATTATTAAAAATAATAATGTTGGTATATAATAACTTTAAATCTTTTACCTTTAAATCTTAAAAATAAATAATTCCTTTTTATTAAAACCTTTATTAATTTCGAGGTATTTTTATAAGTGTTATTTTAAGATATTATTTGTTATTTTTAACTTATATCTTTTTATCGGATTAAATATTTTAACATAAATTTATTATTTTACTTATTAATCTTTTATTTTCTTAGTTTTTAATTTTATACGATACTTATTTATTAATATTACCATTAATAAATACTTTACTAAACTTTAAACGCTTTCGTATTTAAAAGTTAATTGTCGGAGGTGCCGAAATAAGTTATATTATTAATATAACGTAATAAATTTTAAATCCTTGGTAAGTTTAATTTATATATTAAATCACCAACTTTTTATAATAATAAATAATTTAATATATTATTTAAATTATTTTTAATTTAATTTTCCGGATAAGTAATATTCCTTATATAATTTAAGAAATATTTTCTATTCGATGTTAAGTTATATAAAATTCTTTTTCTTATCGTAACATATTTTAATGTTTACGGTAACGTATTTAATTATTGTCTTTGCCTTTTATTAATATAATTTTTTTAAATTTTAAAATCGGGAAACTTAACGGGGATTTTAAAAGTTATTAAGAAAACTTAAAATTAAAAGCTAAAACAATTTTATTAAAAGATTTATTAAAACGGAAAATTTTAAGTTATTTAAATTATATTATAATACAGGAATAATATTTTTTAAAAATATTTAATTAGATAATAATATAAAACTTTATCGTAATTTTAACGTTTTAGTTTTTTATTTATTTTACCCATTTATTTAAGGATAATAATTTATGGAAACAGTTAAAACAGTCTTAAACCGTCGTTATAAAATTTATTAAAATTTAAATATAAATTTTTATCTTAATTAAAAATAATTTTAATTAGTATTTTTAATTTATAATCATTAATATTTTAAAAATATATTAGCTTAATTTTTAACGAAATATTTTTATATCCTAATATAAATAAAATTTTTTAAATAATTTACATATTATAATTAATAATATGTTAAAAATATTAAAACTAAATATATGTTATATAAATTTAATTAATAAAACGGCGGATATATTAATGATAAAATTTATTATTAATGTATAAAAAGTATGTTCGGTTTAATAATAAATTTTAGCTTTTTATTAATTTTCTCCGATTAATTTAATAAATTTAATAACGCGGATAATATTAAATGTAATCGGTTAATTTTTTTATAAAAATTAAATATTAAATTTATTAAGATCGTATGTTATATAACAAGGGTCGAAATAATGTTTCTTATTATAAACCATATAAAAATATCGTACACATAATTAATGGAGATATAAAATCGTCGGCAGCTATTTATTCCTTAGTTATATAATAATTTAATATTATCTTAAACGTAAAAAACCCGAGAAATATATAAGCGGCTCCCTTATTTTATAATCTTATCGAAAATCTTTTATTAATAAAAGTTTATTTAATATTTAACTAAAATTTTTAACATAATATATTATTTATATAAACAAATATATTAATAATATAATTAAAGTTGTTTATAAAATCATTTAATTTACTCCGATTAAACTTAATAACCTTTTTTAATCCTTTTTATTTAATTTTATAAAAATTATAATAACACGTTCGGAATAAGGTTTATTTGTCCAAAAATATATCTAATATCTAACTAAAATTAAAAAGGTAGGTTAAAACAACGATTAATCTTAAATTTAATTTAATTAAATTTACAAATCGTAAATTTATTTATACGGTAATGTTATATATTATTTTATAGTTAATTAAAATAATTATTAAATATTAATAAAATTAAAATCCGATATGCAAGTTTTAACATATTTAAATTAAATATGCCACTTTTAACTTAATTATAAGCAAGGTGTTACAGTAAAAAAATTATTTTAAATATATTTAAGGTAATTTTTAGATTTAAAAGTTTATTATATTTACGGAAAAATGCTACCACATAACAAACTCTTATCTTATCAATTTTATAAAGCTGTTTAAATATAATTATGATTATAATTAATTTAATTTAACAATTTAATAAAATTATATATAAGTAAAATTATTAATAGATTATTAACATTAAAATAAGTTAAATAAAAATTTTCTAAATTTTCTAAAATATTCATTTTAATTAATTAAATTAAATAAAAACGGCTAAATTAGTATAATAATTTTAATTATTTATAAGATAAGTAGATTATTAATTAAATTAAATGAAATAATTAATTAAGTTTTAAAAGATAAAAATAAACGGCATAAAATATTACCAATTATAAAACTTAAAATAAAAAAGATTTAAATTTTTAAAAACTATAAACTTTATTAATTAATATATATAACTAAGTTTAATAAATTAAGCTTAACGTGGTTTATACGTAATAAAAATAATGAAAAAATTTTATTTAATTAATTTAAACGTATATAAATCTTTTAAAAAGTTTATAAAAATAATTATCGTTTATAATTATAATTAAAATCGATTTAAAATTTTAATTTATTAAAAATATTTTTAAATTTTTAAATATTATAATTAACTTATATTTTTATAACGAAAAATAAATAAATAATGTTACGTATAAACCACGTTAAGCTTAATTTATTAAACTTAACTATATATATTAACTAATAAAGCTTATAACTTTTAAAAATTCAAGTTTTTTCTTATTTTAAGTCTTATAAATAATTACGTATAACGCGATTAATTATATTATTTTATAATTAAAATGTAAATAAAAAATAAAAATAAAAATTTATTTTATAATTAAAATTTTATTTTAAATTTTTTATTTATTATTGGCAAAGGAGGTTTGTTTGGGATAGACCTCATGCATTAAAAAGCTTTGTACTCAGTTGGTTACTTAAGGCGGCGTAGCCGCCAGAGCATAGGTTAGATTTAGACTTAATAAATATCGTTCCATGCATTGCTCTCATTTATATATTAATTTTAAAAATAATATGTTAAAATACGTATTTACGATACGTATTTATTATAATAATTTTAAATAATATTAAATTTATTTATTATATTATTAAAAACGTAATATTAATTAATTTCGTTATAACGAAAATTTTAAACGTATTTTAAATATTTATTTTCTTTATAAATTTATTAATATCGTTTTATAATAAATTACCGTTAATTTTAATAAATATTTTTCACGTTTTTTAACTTTTAACGTTATATTTATAAAACGTTATAATTTAACTTATAAATTTTTAATAATATATGTTATTAAAAATTATATTTTAATTAATAATATTATAAAAGTAATTATTAAAAATAAAATAATTATTATTTAAAAACGTTATTATATAAAAACGTTACGGTAAAAATTTTCGTAAATTTTATAATAATTAAATTATTAATTTAATAATAATATAATAATTAAAAAACTTTTTAACTATAACGAAAAAACAATTAAAAGATCGCGCGTAACGCGATTAGTTTTATTATTTTATAATTAAAATATAAATGAAAAATAAAAATAAAAATCTTAGCTTATAATTAAAATCTTATTTTTAAATCCTTATTTATACGTTAATCTTAAAAGTAGTATAATAAAATACGTATTATAAGTACGTATTTATTATAATATTAACGATAAAAATTTTAATAATAAATATAAAAATTTTAATAATAAAACTTTCCGAAAAATTTAATAACGTTAAATAATTTAATAATTATTAATATAATTTTTTATAATATTTTAATATTATTTTAAACGCCATAAAATTTATATTATTAAAACCGGTTTCGTATTATTTTTATATTAAATCAGCTATTATTTTTCAATTATTTTTTAATCGTTATTTTAAAATTAAATTATAACGATAATTTGCTTTTTCGAAAAAATAAACCCCGTTTAAATTATATTTAAAGTTAAAATTAAAGTTAACTTTTTTACGCAAATTTAACGAAAAATTAAAAAATAATTATGTAATTATTTACTTATTAAAAAGCTTTATTTTTAACGGAATTAAATTTACTTTTATTTTTACTTTAAATTTTATATTTATAAATGTTTTTATTTAAACCGTAATTTAATTAATCGATTGTTTTATAATAATAAAATTATATTTTATAATATTAACGAAAAGTCTTTAATTTATAATAATAATAATAATAATAATAATTTATTAATAAATAAAAATTTAATAATATATTTATAAATATAAATATAACGTAATATTTTTAATATTAAAAAAGTGGTTTAATATTATTTTAAATAATAATAAAATTTATATACGTTATATTAATTATAATAAAAAAATAACTTAATAAACTTTTTTTTTATTAAAATTATTTTAATTTTAATAATATGTTTAATTATTTTTCGTTATTTAAATATTTAAAAAATTATTAATTATTTACGTTTATATTATTATTAATATTTTTATAATTAATATTATAATATTAACTTTTAAAATGTAAAATTAATAAATATTTAAATAAAAAGTAATAATATAAATATCGAAAATATATAATACATTTTTATATAACTGTTATGGTAGGTACGTACCGTAAGTACGTACCTCACCATGTTATTTTTAAGATCAGCATATAAGTGAGGATTTAAAATAGGATTTTAGCCGTAAGCTAAGATTCTTATTTTTACTTTTTCACTTATACTTTAATTATAGAATAATAAAATTAATCGCGCTACGCGCGATCTTTTAATTGTTTTTTCGTCATAATAATTGTTATAATAAGTACGTACCGTAAGTATATACCTTATTATATTATTTTTAAGATTAACGTATAAGTGAAAATTTAAAAATAAAATCTTAATTATAAATTAAAATTTTTATTTTTATTTTCTTACTTATATTTTAATTATAAAATAATAAAATTAATTACGTTACGGGCGATTTTTAATTATTTTTTCGTTATAATAACGTTAAAAAATATATAACGAAATATTATTATTATTAAAAATTTAACGATTATAATATTTAAATTTTTAATATAAAAACATTAAAAATAAATCGTTAATTTTAAAAACGGTTTTATATATGATAAAGTTTTATTAAAATTTAATTTTATTATTTATAATAAATTTATTTTAATTATTAAAGGTTTTATTTAAACGAAAATATTTTATTTTAATTTCCGGAAAATAATTTCGTATTTAAATAATTAAATATTTAAAAATATAAAATATATAAAATATTAATTCGAATATTAATTTAATTTTAAATAATTTAAAAAACGATAACGTTATTAATAAAACCGTAATTTTAATATTTTAATTATAAAATTAAAAATAAATAAATTTTATAAACGGTTTAATTTCGGTAATAATATAATAAATATTACGGATTTAATTAAATTACATAACTTTTAAAAATATATTAATTATATATACCGTTAATTAAAGATATTTTATTAAATAAATTTAATAAAAATTAAGTTTTATTATTATTAATTTATTTAATATTATATTTTAACGATATTATAAATTTTATAAAGTTTTATTAATAAAATATTTTATACGAAAATTACTTAATTTATATTATAAAATAAAAAATAAAAGTTTACGTAATATTTTTTATAAATATATCGGTTTAAATATATTTATAAAAATAAATAAAAATTAAAATTATTTTTTATTTAAAAAATATTTTTAAGTTTTAACGAAAAATTAATTTCGTATTACCTTAAATAATTTTAATAACTTTTAATTATAAATTATTTTAAATAACATTTTATATCGTTATTAATTTAAAAATATATATAATTTTTTAATATAAAAACGGAAAAATGTAAAGTTTTTATATATTATTTTAAAGTTTTAATAATATTTATTATATTAAATTTTATAAATTTATATTAATAAAGTTTTTACCGGTATATATTAAAATATGATAAATAAATACGGTTTAAAAAGGCGTAAAAATAAATTTATTTTATAAGTTATTAAAAAAACTTTTATATTATAATTACGTATTTTTATAAACGAATTATATTATTTTAAAATATTATTTTAAAAAAGTTTAATATAAAAGATTTTTAAGCCTGGTATAAATGGTAATTTCGTAGTAATTTATATAATTATAACCTTTATTAATTTTTTTACATTTATTTTTTATAAATATAAAAATAAAAAACTTAAAAAAGTTTATTAAAAATGGGAATATTAAATTAAAACTAAAAATTTTAAACCGGTAATTATTAATTAAAATAATATTAGTAATTTATTATTTATTAATTTTTTATTACGCTTATTTTTAAAGTTAATTTAATAATATTATTAACCGTATATAACGTTATTATTACATAATTTAATATTATTTTTATATTAATTATAACGAAAAATAATTAAAAGATTACGCGTAATACGATTAGTTTTATTATTTTATAATTAAAATATAAGTGAAAAAAAAAAACAAAGATTTTAATTTATGGCTAAAATCTTATTTTTAAATTTTTATTTATACATTAATTTTAAAAAGTAACATAATAAGGTACGTACCGTAAGTATATACTTATTATAACATTAATAAAAAGTTAAAAAGTTAAAAACCAAGTTTTTTAATTTAAAAATTAATTCCGGTTTTTAAAAATTTATTAAATAAGTTTAAAATCATTTAAAAATTAAATAAAATATAGTAAATTTTAAGCTTAAAATAAATAATATATTATTTAATTAATATAATCGTTTAATTATAATATATTAATTAATAAATATAAATATTTTATTTTATATTAATATTAATATTTAAAAGTAATATATAAAACGATATTTATTAAGTTTAAATTTAATTTATGTTTTAACGGCTACGCCGCTTTAAATATTTGTGACGAAAAATAATTAAAAATCGCGTGTAACGCGATTAATTTTATTATTTTATAATTAAAATATAAGTAAAGAAATAAAAATAAAAATCTTAGCTTACGGCTAAAATTTTATTTTTAATCCTTATTTATACGTTAATTTTAAAAAGTAACATAATAAAGTACGTATTTACGATATATATTTATTATAATAATATTTAATTAAATATAAAGTTTTTAATATATAAAATTTATTTTAAATAAACTTTTTATTAATAATATTATTATTAATTACGTTATTATAAAATTTAAAATAAAAAAACTTGATTTTTAAAAATTATAAGTTTTATTAATTAATATATATAATTAAGCTTAATTTATTAAGCTTAACGTAATTTATATTTAATAATTATAAAATATTATTTAAAAATAAAGCTTTATTTATAACTTATAATAATATTATAAAATAATTTTCCTATATATTTTTAATAATTATAACTAAAATATAAGTAAAAAATAAAAATAAAAATCTTAGTTTACGGTTAAAATTTTATTTTTAAATTTTTATTTATACGTTAATCTTAAAAATAATATAATAAAGTACGTATTTACGGTACGTATTTATTATAATAATAATAATTTAATATTATCATTTATTTTAAAAATAATAAATAAATTAATAAATAAAAATTATTTAATTTAAAAATTTAATATTATTTATTAAAAAATTTTATAAAAATAATTAAATTATATAAAATGTTAATTATTATAAATTAAAAGCTTATATATATGCCATTAATTTTAATAAAAAATAATATATAAAAATATTATAAAACTTAAAATAAAAAAAACTTAATTTTTTAAAAATTATAAACTTTTTAATTAATATATATAATTAAACTTAATAAATTAAACTTAATATAATTTATACTTAATATTACTTTTTTAAATAAAAATTACTAATTATATATTATTATTTTTAAAAAAACTTAATAATAATGGTTATTAAAAATAAAAATAAAAAACTTAAATAAATAATTAAAAGCTTTAAACGATTATAAAATAATTAAAATTAATTAATTAAACGTTACTTAAATATATAATTATAAACTATTAAAATATTCGAAATAAAAACAAATAATTAAATGATATTTAATTAATTTAAAACGCCGGAAAATTAATATTTAAATATTAATTTTTAATATCATTATATTATTTTTAATTATTATTTTTATTATTAAAAATAATAACATTAATATATAATAATTTTAAATCTTTTATTTTTAAATCTTAAAAATAAACGATTTTTTATTAAAACTTCTATTAATTTTAAAACATTTTTCATAAATATTATTTTAAAATATCACTTATTATTTTTAATTTATATCTTTTTATTAAATTAAATATTTAATATAAATTTACCGTTTTATTTATTAATTTTTACTTTTTAATTTCTTAAGTTTATATAATATTTATTTATTAATATTATTATTAACAAATATTTTATTAAGTTTTAAATATTTTTATATTTAAAAATCATTTATTAAAAACGTTAAAATAAATTACATTATTAATATAATATAATAAATTTTTAAACCTTTAATAAATTTAATTTATATATTAAATTATTAACTTTTTATAATAATAAATAATTTAATATATTATTTAAACCACTTTAAATTAATTTTCCGAATAAATAATATTTTTTATATAACTTGAAAAATATTTTTTATTTAATATTAAATTATATAAAATTCCTTTTTTATTATAACATATTTTAATATTTTATAAGACTTAAAATAAAAAAACTTAATTTTTTAAAAGCTATAAATTTTTCTAGCTAATATATATAGCTAAGTTTAATAAATTAAGCCTAGCGTGGTTTATGCTTAACATATTTATAATAATATATTTAATTACTATTTTTACTTTTATTAATATAACTTTTTTAAACTTTAAAATCGAAAAATTTAATATAAACTTAAAAACCGTTAATAAAATTTAAGATTAAAAATTAAAAATAATTTTATTAAAAACTTATTAAAAACGGAATTTTTAAATTATTTAAATTATATTATAATATGAAAATAATATCTTTTTAAAAATATTCGGCCGGATAACGATATAAAATTTTATCGTAATTTTAATATTTTAATTTTTCATTTATTTTATTTATCCGTTTAAAAATAATAACTTATAAAAATAATTAAAACGGTTTTAAATTATTATTATAAAACTTATTAAAACTTAAACATAAATTTTTATTTTAATTAAAAATAATTTTCGCTAATATTTTTAATTTATAATTATTAATATTTTAAAAATATATTAATTTAATTTTTAATAAAATACTTTTATATTTTAATATAAATAAGGTTTTTAAATAACTTATATATTATAATTAATAATATATTAAAAATATTAAAACTAAATATATGTTATATTAATTTAATTAATAAAACGGTAAATATATTAATAATAAATTTTAATTTTTTATTAATTTTTATTAATCGATTTAATAAATTTAATAACGTAAATAATATTAAATGTAATCGGCTAATTTTTTATAAAAAACTAAATATTAAATTTATTAAAATTATATATTATACGGCGAAAATTAAAATAATATTTTTATTATAAATTATATAAAAATATCGTACACGTAATTAATAAAAATATAAAATTATTAACGGTTATTTATTCCTTAATTATATAATAATTTAACGTCGTTTTAAATATAAAAACTTAAAAATATATAAACGGCTTTTTCGTTTTATAATTTTATCGAAAATTTTTGCTAATAAAAGTTTATTTAATATCCGGTTAAAATTTTTAATATAATATATTATTTATATATATAAATATATTAACGATATAATTAAAATTATTTGTAAAATCGTTTAATTTATTCCGATCGAATTTAATAACTTTTTCCGGGTTTTTATTTAATTTAATAAATAATAATAATAATATATCCGAAATAAAATTTATTTATTTTAAAATATATTTAATATTTAATTAAAATTAAAAAAATAAGTCGAAATAACGATTAATTTTAAACTTAATTTAATTAAATTTATAAATTATAAATTTATTTATATAATAATATTATATATCGTTTTATAATCGATTAATATAATTATTAAATATTAATAAAATTAAAATTTAATACGTAAATTTTAACACGTTTAAATTAAATATGTTATTTTTAATTTAATTATTTAATATTATTATTTAACACGTATAAGTATTTTATTTAAAAATAATATTAATTATATTAAATTTATAAATACGATATATTTATTTTAATAATTATGATTATAAAATAATATAACGTTAAACTTTTTATAAAAGTATTAATTTTTATAAATATAATTTAATTATAATTTTAATGTATAAAGTTTATAAGCTCGGTAAAAATATTTTATATTAATCGAAAACTTTTTTTTTTATTTATTAAGGTAAATTTAATACTTTTAGTTTATTTTTTTAAGCGGTAAAAATTTTAAAAATTATATCCGTTTTCGGTTATTAATAAATAAGTTTATTTTCCGCTTTTATAATAAAATTTTTTTAAATAAATTAAAAGATAAACTTTTATAAAAATATAATAACGTTAATATATATTTTTAAATTAATAAAATTAATAAGAAATTTAATTTTTTAATTATAATTATATAATTAAAAGTAATATTTATATTAAAATTATTAATTATAAATGTAAAAATGGAAATTAAGCAGTTATTAATATAATAAAAAATGTGTATTAAAATTAAAGCTTAAAAAAAAAGTTATGTCCGTTTATTATTTATTAATAAAAAATATTTTCTTTTAAAAATGTTACGTAACATTTTAAAATTTATTAAAACATTTAAAAGCTTTAAAACTTTTAAGTTTTTATAATAAAACTTAATAATTAAATAATTAAATATTTAATAAATAATTTAAATAAGTTAATTATAACATTAAATTTAAAGAATAAATAAAAATTTATTTTTAAATATTATATATATTTTTTATAAATCGAAAAATATAATTAAATTATTAATATATATAACGATGAATTTTATAAATAAAAAAATTATTAATTTATAAAATGTTAAGTAAAAACGGTATTATTTTTAAAACTTATTAAAATAACGTTTATAATTTTAAAGTTTTAAAATAATATAATAATTATATAATTTTATAATTAAATTATATAAATAATTAATGAAAAAATTTAAAAATGTTTATAATAAATATATATAAAGATTTTTAAATTTTATTTATTATTTACTTTTATAAAAGTAAAAGTAAATATTTAATATAATAATAACGTTAAATAATTTTAAATTTATAATTATCCGGTTTTACGTTTATTATTAATTATTTTTAAATTATAAATATAAGGTAATTAAAAAATGGGTTTAATTATATAAGTTATTTTATTTTTTTATATATTATATTTAATATTTCGTTTATTATTTTATTATTTTTTATTTTTAAATTATATATTTTAATGGTATAATTAATTTAATTTTATTAATTTTTATAAATAAATATTAAATATAAACCACGTTAAACTTAATTTATTAAGCTTAATTATATATATATTAATTAAAAATTTATAATTTTTATAAAAATTAAATCTTTTTATTTTAAATTTTATAATTAATAATTTTTATACCGTTTATTTTTATCCCTTAAAATTTAATTAATTATTTCATTTAATTTAATTAATAATTTACTTATTTTATAAATAATTAAAATTATTATGTTAATTTAATCATTTCTTATTTAATTTAATTATAAAACAATATATGGAACGATATTTATTAAATTTAAATCTAATTTATACTTTAATAACTACGCCGCTTTAAATATTTAATTAAATATAAAGCTTTTAATACATAAAATTTATCTTAAATAAACCTTTTTATTAACACACCTTTTACACGAAATAAACTTAATATTAAAAATATTAAAAATCTTTTATATATAAAAATTATAAAACTTTTAAAAGCTATATAATTAAACGGCTTTATAAAACCGTTAGTTAAATTTTCGTCGTTTTTAATATATTTAATTTTATATTTTTAATAATAACTTTTATCGGATATAAAAGTATTAAATATAAATATATTTATTTTTTTGTTAATAATAATATCATTTACTTATTTTATAACTTTTATATTATCTTTTAAAATAATAATAAAATTTTTAACATAACATTTAATTTTATGAAAAAGTTTTTAATTTAAACTGCTTTTTCGATATATTTATATAAGCTTATAAATTTTACTTTAATAATACCTTTATAAATAACGGATTATAAACGAAAAACCATAAAATGGGTATTTCGGCCATAAAAATATTATGTCGGTCGTAAATCGGCCGATTTTAAGGTCGTTTGTAAAATTAATATTTATTACACCATATAATTTTAATTCGTTAAACCGTTAATAGGAATGATTTTTCGTAAATTTTCGATATTAAATTAACTTTTAAACAAGCTTTTAAATATTTTACTACTTTTTAATTTTTATCAAATATTTATTTAAAGGGTTAAATATAAAATAAGCTTAAGTAAAAGTTGTAAAATTTAGGTTAAATTAAATAATATAAGCCGGGAAATTAAATTTATTTATTAAAAAATATATTCCAAAATTTTTACTTTTTAACTTAATTAATATATTTTATTATATATTTCATGTTTTTAACTCGAATAAAATTAAAACGATATTAGATTTTACGAAATCGGTTTTTAAAGGCTTTAACGATATATTTTTTAATCGATTTATATGTTTTCGTTAAAAAAATTATAAGATTTATACGCTTAAAATTAATTAATATCGCCTAATTTTATGACTTAAATATTTTTTAAAGCTAACCGTTAATTTAATTAATTTATTTTAATTTAAGCCGAATAAAATAAAATTATTAATATAAAAATTATAATAATATTAAACCTTTTATTAAAATAAATAACGTTATTTAACACCAAAAGTTTATAACTATATTAACGTAATAAAACTTAAACACATATTTATCATATTATCTCAACTTATTTTAAACCGTATAAAAATTTATTAATTTAATAATTTTCCTTTTATATAATTATATTTAATTATTTTTTAAAATAAGCAGCGAAAAATTTTTTAAAAACTTAAACGGTTTAATAAAAATCCGTTTTTAATATTTCGTTAAAATAAATAATAATAAAATTAATTTATATCATATACTAACTTTTAATAATTATTAAAACTATTAAAATTTTTATATTATAAAATAAGCCATATTAACTTTCGTTTTATTATAATCGATTCCTTTTTATTATATAAAATTTCGCGCATAAATCCGTACTTTATACTTTTCCAAAACGCTTATTAATAAATACTTTTTTAAACACCCATTTAATATCGATTAAATACCCTTAATTACTTTTTAAGGTCGGTAAAATAAAAGTTTTATGGTTAAAATTTTCTTAAAATTTAATAAATATAACTTTTAACCATTTATCCTGTTTAAGTTTTTATATAACTTCATTTATTAATAGCTTATTATTTACTTTAGTAAAAAAACTTTATAATTAATTATAAAATTTATAAGCTAAATTTACCAATTTTATCATTTATATAAAAATAAAAATTAATTTACGTTTTATTTATTAATTATTTTTAATTAAAAATATTATTTTAATAATTAATAAATTAATATAAAGTAAAATTAATTAATTATCATTTTATTCCTTTATTTTTTTAAAAACTAATTAAAGCAAAAGCTTTAAATATTTTTTATTATTAGTAAAATTTTATATAAATATAAATTAAAAACTTTTTTCTAAAATTTCTTTTATTTATATTTAATTATACTTCCTTTTTATTAATAACATTTTTTATATTACATTATAATTTTTATTACGGATATAATTTTTAAAAATATAATAATAACATAAATATTTTTATATATATTCGGATAAAATTAAACCACATTTTAAGGTTTAATATATTATTTTCTTCGTTAAAATATTTATGGAAAATAATATATAACATTTTAAAAATCTTCTTTTTTAAAATTATATTAAATAATTATATTAATTTATAAACTTTATTAAAATTACTTTTATTCTTTACGTTTTAATTTTTAAATTTTACACATTAATTTTTATTAATATATATAATATACCGTAATTTTAATATATAAAAATTATTATTATTTAACTTATATAATTTATTAAGATATAAATTATTTTAATAATATTTAAATGTTATATATCCGTTATTAATAAAAACATTAAATCGATTTAATATATATATTATTCCTTTTATAACTTATAACTAAAAATAAAAAAATTTTTATTTAAATAACCATAATATATACCGTATTTTATAATATACGGATATATTATTTAAACATGTCATTTTAATATTAATTATAAAACATAAAAACTATAAATTATATACCGTTATTTTTATAATATATATTAAATTAATATATTTTAAACTTTTTTTTATTTAAGCATATAATATATATTCGTTTTATAAAGTTATTAAATTATAAAAAAAGGAATTAAATTGCCATTAAATTTTTTCGATACATTTTATTAAAATGTTTTATACATTATTTTTATTCTTATATTTTTAAAATATTTTATACTAATTATCGTCATTAATTATTAATAAAAATACTTATATCTTTTAATAAAAATAAGGCATAATATATTAATATTATATTAAAATATTTATTTAACATATTTTACCCGCTTTTATAAATTAATAAACTTAAACTTTTATAATTTAATTAAATCACATATGTAATAAAGTAAAACTTCGATTTATAATAAAAATAAATCGATTTTAAAAATATATTAAATCGTTTAAATTAAACGTTTTATATTAAAATAATAAAATTTTCGATACTATAAAATAAATTTTCATATAATAACTTTTATAATAACAAGTAAATGGTCGGTAATAATTTATAACATTATTTTTCCATTAATATTAACCTTTATTAATCTTAGCATAACTTTTTATTAATTAATTAATAATAATTTCCAAGATTTTCAAATAACCGGTTCCGGCTAATTATATATCCACATTAAAAACCTCGTTTTTAACATTAAAAAGCGATAAAATAATCCTTACCATTTTTAATGTAATTTCCACTAATAAATCCACCGCAGTAATAAAAAATTTTCAGAAAAAATTTTAATAAAAATTCTTTTACATATAAAATATATTAAAAAAATTATAAAATATTTTTAATATCGCATATAATTTAATATTTCATTTAACCCATAAATTTTATTAATACCGGTTTCCCGTTTATAATAATTATAAAATAAAATTTCCGAATATCCACAATTAATTTAAAGGTATAATTTTATAAATCATTAATAATATATACGTTAAAACTTATATCGAACAAAAATTTTTGTTATTTCCCATTTTAACGAAAAAGCTTAAATATAAAACATTAAAATAAACGTTTTTAAGGGATCATAAAAATTATTATAATTAATAAATTAAGACTTATTTATTAAGATTTTTCATTATAAAATTTTTCGTTACGCTATTTTATATTTTTTTTATAATATAAAATAAATTTATTAAGTTATTCGGATATTATATACACCGAAAAAGTAGCCGTATAACTTTTAAAAATAAACTTTTAAAAGATAAAATTTTTTTTATATTATTAAATTTTAGCTTTTATTTTTTAAAATGTTAATTTTTATATTTTTACTTAATTTTTCGGTTTTAAATAATCTTAAATAAAATATCCATATTTTTATAATTAAAGTAAAGTAAACTTAATTCGCTATTTTAATTAAGTTTATTATTTATTAAACAACTTTTATTAAAACCATTACCATATTTATATTTTTTTTTACCATATCTTTTTAACTTTTACCGCTATTATTAATATTATAATTATTCGGGTTATTACATTTATTAATTTATTTATAAAATTTATTATTAAAATCTTTAATTAAATAATATATAATCATTATTATGATTTTTATTAATTTAAATATAAACTTAACCTAATTAAAACCTTTTTTATATATAATAAAAATATAATAATTAATTATTAAAAGTTAATAAAAAACTAATATCTTTATATTTTCGGACTTAAATTTACCATTATAAAAAAATATAATAAAATTTTTACCGTTATATTTTATTTTAATTAAATCTTTTAAAATTTTCATTATTAAATTATTTTTATAAAACCTAACTTTTTAAAAATGTAAATTATTTTATGTTTTTCGAATTTTTATAACCAAATTAAATAATTCCTTTTTATAAATATAAATAATAATAAAAGTTATTTTAAGTTTATTTATTATTATAAATTATATTTTTTATAATATTTTATTACCTTAAAAATAATATTAATATATTTTTATATATTAACTAATTTATTAAACCTTTAAAATAATTTTTTATTAATTATAAATTTAAAACTTTCCTAATTAAATATATATTTAATATATTTCTTTTTATTTAATAAACTGTGTTATAAAAATTAAAAGTGTTAAAAATCGATAAATTTTAACTTAAATAAAACCCTTAAAAATCTAAAAAGATAAATCATTATCGTTATCATTATTAAGATTATTTAGGTTATTATTTTATGGGATTTTTAATTTAAATTAAAACCCATTCCTAAGTTTTTATTTTTTTATAAATAACTTTTACCTTTAATTACTTATACGTTAAAGTAAAAAACAACAATAAAATAATAAAATTACGTTTAAACCATTAATATAATTTGCTATATATTACTTAAATTTAATTCTTATTTAAGGTATTAATAAACCCATATTAAAAGGATTTAATAATAATTTTATTATTTAAATAAATCTTATTATTAATTTTTTAAACTTTTATTTATCTTTTTATATTATTATCTTTTTTAACGTTAAAAAGATATTATTTTTCTTTTTCTTTTATTTTCTTTAACTCTTTTAATCTTATTATTAATTTTTACAATTTATTTATTAAAAATTAAAAAACTTTTATATAATTTATTATAACTTTTTAAACTTTTAGATTTTCTTATTATATCTTACGAAAAAACGCTTTATAATCCTTATATATTTAATCTTTATTTATAATAAGTTTTTTATAATTTACTAAATATTTTTAAGATTTTTATATATATCCGTAATAAGTGTAAACAATTTTAAATTATTTATTACTTTTTAAAAGATAATAAATGTAACGTAAATATAAAAATCTAATTATAACAGCTTTATTTACTATTTATAATTTTATTATATTTATAACGGTTAACATCGATAATATTAGCTGTTTAATTTTATTAATTATTTTAAATTTATTTTATTTATTAAATAAGGTAAAAACTAAGTATTTATAAAGCTTATTAAACTAACTTATTTTATTAAGGATTCGATACCATAAAAAATTTGTTAAATAATCTTTTTTTTCCTTAATTAAAATATATGATAAAATATTACCATAAAAGTAATATATAAAACAATATTTATTAAATTTAAATTTAATCTATGTTTTAATAATTACGCCGCCTTAAATATTTAATTAAATATAAAACTTTTTAATGTATAAAATCTATTTTAAATAAACTTCTTTTATTAATAAATTAATTAAAATAAACACTTTTAAAAAATTTAAAAATCTTTTATTTAATTTATTTTAATTTTAATAACCCATTAATAATTTCATTTATATATAATTTTATTAAACCATTAAATTAAATTAATTATAATTATAATTATATTTAAACAATTTTATAAAACTAATAAAATAAAAATTTATTATATTATATATGATAAAAATAATTAAAAATCGCATATAACGCGATTAATTTTATTATTTTATAATTAAAGTATAAATGAAAAATAAAAATAAAAATCTTAGCCTACGGTTAAAATCTTATTTTTAAATTTTCACTTATACGTTAATTTTAAAAGTAGTATAATAGGGTACGTACCTACGGTACGTATTTACCATAACATTATAACATTTTTTCGTAAATATAACAAACTTTTTAAATATAAAAATTACTTTAAATATATTTAAAATAAATTTTTTTATTATAACATTTTATTTATAAAATTATAAAATTAATATAAAACTTAAAATATTTTAACTTAATAAATTTAATAAACTAAAAATAATAAATTAAAATTATACCTTAAAAATTAAATCATTAATTTTAAATAATTAATAATAAAATTTAATATATTTACCGTTTTATTTAATAAAATTTATTAACTTTATTAATATAAATATAAATAACTTTTAAACTTTTATTATAATTAATAATTTTTATAATTTATAACGAAAAATAATTAAAAATCGCGCGTAACGCGATTAATTTTATTATTTTATAATTAAAATATAAGTAAAATAAAAATAAAAATTTTAACTTACGGCTAAAATTTTATTTTTAAATCCTTATTTATACGTTAATTTTAAAAGTAATATAATTAAATACGTATTTACGATACGTATTTATTATAACATAACCTTTATTATTATTAATAAATTTTTACCGTTTTAATAAAAACTAATAATTATTAAATTTTTATTATAATTAATAAACTTTTACCTTTTAATAAAAACTGAAAATTTTCTTTTTAAAAACCTACTTATTTTTAACGCTTTTACGTTAAAAATATAACTTTATTTATTTTTTAAACTATTAAAACCTAAAAAATTTCGTTAAAACTTTAAATAATAATTTTTTTTAAATTAACTTTTATATTAAAATATTAATCTTTTTTTAAAATTTTAATTTAATATTAAATATTTTAATCTTTTAATTATAACTTTTATTACGTTAATTTTATTAATTAATTCTTTTTTATTAATTTATTAAATTTTAACTTAAACTTTATTAAAAAATATTCTTTATTTTTATTAAATTTACCCTTTTAATTTTTAAACTTTTACTTTTATTAAAAATTTATTATAAATAAACCTTAATATATTTTCGCTAAATTTTTTCTTAAATAAAAATTATTTTTATTAAATAAAAATTAAACATTATAATTATTTTTAATAAAATTTATAAAATATTAATTTCTTTTATTATTATATATAAAATATTAATTACTTTTATTACCATATATAAAATATTATTTATTTTTATTATTATATATAAAACCTTTATTATTATTTCTCTTATTTTTATATTTCATTTAAATCCATTAAATTATTTATATAATTTAATAAATTTTTACTTATAAAAACCTAATTAATTTTCTTAAAATTTATTTTTCCGTTTTTAATCCTTTTTTTTACTTATAATATACCATTAATTAATTCCTTTTAATTTTATTTTATTATTTTACCACTTTTTATATTATTATTAATTTTATTTTTTAAATAAAATAAAATTAATTAATTTTATTATTATTAAAAAATATACCATTATTTAAACCATTTTTTATAAATCTTTTTAACCATTAATTTACTTTTTATATCACTTATAATTCATTTTTAATATCCTTTTTAATTTATTTTCATTTAATTTCTTTAACTTAAACATTTATTTTTAGTTTTTTAAAATTTACTTATATTATAACTTTTTAAAACTATTTATTAAATTATTTAAACCAAATATTTAAACCATAAAATTTAAATATAATAAAACCTTTATATTATAAAACTTAAAATAAAAAAATTTAATTTCTTTAAAAGTTATAAATTTTTTAATTAATATATATATAATTAAGCTTAATAAATTAAGTTTAACATAATTTATATTTAATATTACCTTTTTAAATAAAAATTGCTAATTATATATTATCGCTTTAAAAAAAGTTTAATAATAATAATTACCGTTAAAAATAAAATGCATAAAAGTTTAAATAAATAATTAAAAGCTTTAAATAATTATAAAATAACCGAAACTAATTAATTAAACGTTATTAAAATATATAATTATAAATTACTATAATATTTAAAGTAAAAATAAATAATTTAATAATATTTAATTAATTTAAAACGCCGGAAAATTAATATTTAAATATTAATTTTAATATTATTTATATTATTTTTAATCATTACTTTTATTATTAAAAATAATAATATTAATATATAATAATTTTAAATTTTTGCCTTTAAGTTTTAAAAATAAGCGGTTTTCTTTTATTAAAAACCTTTATTAATTTTAAAACATTTTTATAAATATTATTTTAAAATATTATTTATTATTTTTCGGCTTATATTTTTTTATTAAATTAAATATTTTAATATTAATTTACCATTTTACTTATTAATTTTTACTTTTTAATTTTTCGATTTTATAAAACATTTATTCGTTAATATTATTATTAATAAATATTTTATTAAATTTCAGACGTTTTATATTTAAAAATCGCTTATTAAAAGCGTTAAAATAAGTTATATTATTAATATAACGTAATAAATTTTAAATTTTCGATAAATTTAATTTATATATTAAATTACCAACTTTTTATAATAATAAATAATTTAATACGTTATTTAAACCACTTTTAATTCGGTTTTTAAGTAAATAATATTTTTATATAACTTAAAAATATCTTTTATTTAATATTAAATTATATAAAATTTTTTATATTATAATGTATTTTAACATTTACGATAACATATTTAATTACCGTTTTTATTTTTTATTAATATAACTTTTTAAACTTTAAAATTAAAAACTTAATAAATATTTTAAAAGTTATTAACAAAACTTAAAATTAAAAATTAAAAATAACTTTATTAAAAATTTATTAAAACGGAAAATTTTAAGTTATTTAAATTATATTATAACATAAAAATAATATTTTTTAAAAGATATTTAATTAAGTAATAATATAAAACCTTATTATAATTTTAATATTTTAATTTTTTATTTATTTTACCCATTCGTTTAAAAATAATAATTTATAAAAACGGTTAAAACGGTTTTAAACCATTACCATAAAATTTATTAAAACTTAAATATAAATTTTTATCTTAATTAAAAATAATTTTAATTAATATTTTTAATCTATAATTATTAATATTTTAAAAACATATTAACTTAATTTTCGGCGAAATATTTTTATGTTTTAATATAAATAAAATTTTTAAATAATTTATATATTATAATTAATAATATATTAAAAATATTAAAATTAAATATATGTTATATTAATTTAATTAATAAAATAACAGATATATTAACGATAAAATTTATTATTAATATATAAAAAATATGTTTAATTTAATAATAAATTTTAATTTCCTTATTAATTTTTTCGGTTAATTTAATAAATTTAATAATATAAATAATATTAAACGTAATTAACTAGTTTTTTATAAAAATTAAATATTAAATTTATTAAAGTTATATATTATATAACGGAAATTAAAATGATATTTTTATTATAAATTATATAAAAATATTATGCACGTAATTAACGAAAATATAAAATTATTAACAATTATTTATTCCTTAATTATATAATAATTTAATATTATTTTAAATATAAAAAACTTAAAAATATGTAAACGGTTTCCTTATTTTATAATTTTATTAAAGATTTTTATTAATAAAAATTTATTTAATATTTAATTAAAATTTTTAACGTAATATATTATTTATATATACGAATGTATTAACGGTGTAATTAAAGTTTTTATAAAATTATTTAATTTATTTCAATTAAGTTTAATAATTTTCTTTTAGTTTTTTATTTAATTTAATAAAAGCTGTGATTAATTTTATTTTTAAGTAAAATACTTATATATGCCGAATAATAATATTAAACGATTAAATTAAAAATAACATATTTAATTTAAATATGTTAAAACTTATATATTAAATTTTAATTTTATTAACATTTAATAATTATTTTAACCGATTATAAAATAATATGTGACGTTATTATATAAATAAATTTACGATTTATAAATTTAATTAAATTAAGTTTAAAACTAATTATTATTTTAACTTATTTTTTAATTTTAACTAAATATTAAATACATTTTTAAATAAATAAATTTTATTTTAAACGCGTTATTACGGCTTTTATTAAATTAAACGAAAAAGATTAAAAAATTATTAAGTTTAACCGAAATAAATTAAATGATTTTATAAACGATTTTAATTATATCATTAATATATTTATATATATAAATAATATATTATATTAAAGAATTTTAACTAAATATTAAATAGATTTTTATTAATAAAAGATTTTTAACGAAATCGTAAAATAAAAGAATTATTTATATATTTTTAAATTTTTTATGTTTAAAACGATATTAAATTATTATATAATTAAGGAATAAACGGTTATTAATGATTTTATATTTCCGTTAATTATATATATAATATTTTTCGTATAATTTATAATAAAAATATTATTTCGGCTTATTAAACATAAACTACGCTAAGCTTAATTTATTAAGCCTAGCTATATATATTAGCTAGTAAAGCTCATAACTTTTAAAGAATTTAAGTTTTTTCTTATTTTAAGTTTTACACGGCTTTTATTATATAACAAATAATTTTAATAAATTTAATATTTAATTTTTATAAAAGAATTAACCGATTACGTTTAATATTATTTATGTTATTAAATTTATTAAATTAATTAAAAAGTTAAAAAAAATTAAAGCTTATTATTAAATTAAATGTATTTTTTATATATTAATAATAGATTTTATTATTAATATACCCATTATTTTATTAATTAAATTAATATAATATATGCTTAATTTTAATATTTTTAATATATTATTAACCATAATATATAAGTTATTTAAAAACTTTATTTATATCGAAACATAAAAGATATTTTATTAAAAACTAAGTTAACATATTTTTAAAATATTAATAATTATAAACTAAAAATATTAATTAAAATTATTTTTAACCGAAATAAAAATTTATATTTAAATTTTAATAAATTTTATAATAATAATTTAAAACCGTTTTAATTATTTTTATAAATTACCATTTTAAATAAATAAATAAAATAAATAAAAAATTAAAACATTAAAATTATAATAAAATTTTATATTATTATTTAACCAAATATTTTTTAAAAAATATTATTTTTATATTATAATATAATTTAAATAATTTAAAATTTTCCGTTTTTAATAAATCTTTTAATAAAATTGTTTTCGGCTTTTAATTTTAAGCCTTGTTAATAACTTTTAAAATATTCGTTAAATTTTTTAATTTTAAGGTTTAAAAATTATATTAATAAAAATAAAAATAACGATTAAATATATTATTATAAATATTAAAATATGTTATAACGAAAAAAATTTCATATAATTTAATATTAAATAAAAGGTATTTTTAAATTTGTAAAATTTGAAATAAAAAAAGATTTAAATTTTTAAAAGTTATAAGTTTTATTAATTAATATATATAGTTAGGCTTAATAAATTAAATTTAATATAATTTATGTTTAATATTATTTTTTTAAATGAAACATTGTTAGTTATGTGTTATTATTTTAAAAAAAGTTTAATAATAATGGTTATTATTAGAAGTGAAATATAAAAAACTTAAGTAAGTAATTAAAAATTTTAAATAATTATAAAATGGTTAAAATTAATTAATTAAATATTATTTAAATATATAATTGTAAATTATTATAATATTTTTAGAGTAAAACGGGTAGTTAAGTAGTATTTAATTAATTTAAAAATGTTAAGAAATTAATATTTAAATATTGATTTTTAATATTATTTATATTATTTTTAATTATTATTTTTATTATTAAAAATAATGATATTAATATATAATAGTTTTAGATTTTTGTTTTAAATTTTAAAGGGTAAATAATTTTTTTTATTAAAAGTTTTTATTAATTTTAAGGTATTTTTATAAATATTATTTTAAGATATTATTTATTATCTTTTAGCTTATATTTTTTTATCGGATTAAATATTTTAATATAGGTTTATTATTTTATTTATTAATCTTTTATTTCCTTAATTTTTTAATTTTATACGAAACTTATTTATTAATATTATTATTAACGAATATTTTACCGGGCTTTAAGCGTTATTATATTTAAGGGTTATTTATTAAAAGCGTCGGAACAAATTACGTTATTAATATGATGCGGTGGATTTTTAGGCTTTTAATAAGTTTAATTTATATATTAAATTATCGATTTTTTATAATGGTAAATGGTTTAATATATTATTTAAATTATTTTCGGTTCGGTTTTAAATAAATAATATTTTTATATAACTTAAGAAATATTTTTATTTAACGTTAAGTTATATAGGATTTTTTTTCGTTATAATATATTTTAACGTTTATAATAACGTGTTTAATTGTTGTTTTACTTTTATTAGTATAATTTTTTAAGTTTTAAAGTTGGGAAATTTAATGGGAATTTTAAAGGTTGTTAACAAAGTTTAGGGTTAAAAGTTGAAAATAATTTTATTAAAGGATTTGTTAAAAATGGAAGATTTTAAGTTATTTAGGTTATGTTATAATATAGGAATAATATTTTTTAGGGGATATTTGATTAGGTAATAATATGGAATTTTATTATAATTTTAACGTTTTAATTTTTTTATTTATTTTATTTATTTATTTAGAAATAGTAATTTATAAAAATGGTTAAAACGGTTTTAAATTATTATTATAAGGTTTGTTAAAATTTAAATATAAATTTTTATTTCGGTTAGAAATAATTTTAGTTAATATTTTTAATTTATAATTATTAATATTTTAAAAGTATATTAATTTAGTTTTTAGCGGAATATTTTTATATTTCGGTATAAATAAAGTTTTTTAAATGATTTATATATTATGGTTAATAATATATTAAAAATATTAAAGTTAGATATATATTATATAAATTTAATTAATAAAATGGCGGGTATATTAACGATAAAATCTATTATTAATATATAAAAAATACGTTTAACTTGATAATAAGTTTTAATTTTTTATTAATTTTTTAATTAATTTAATAAATTTAATAATGTAGATAATATTAAATGTAATTAGTTAGTTTTTTACAAAAATCGGATATTAAATTTATCGAAATTATATGTTATACGGTAAGAATTAAAATGGTATTTTTATTATAAATTATGTAAAAGATATTATATACGTAATTAATAAAAATATAAAATTATTAATAATTGTTTATTCCTTAGTTATATAATAATTTAATGTTATTTTAAATGTAAGGAAAAGTTTGAAAAATATATAAACGGTTTTTTATTTTATAATTTTATTAAGGATTTTTATTAATAAAAGTTTATTTAATATTTAGTTAAAATTTTTAGCGTAATGTATTATTTATATAAATGGATATATTAATGGTATAACTAAAATTATTTATAAAATCATTTAATTTATTTCGGTTAAATTTGATAATTTCTTTTCGGTTTTTTATTTAATTTTATAAAAATTATAATAATATATCCGAGACAAAATTTATTCGTTTAAAAATATATTTAATATTTAATTAAAATTAGGAAAGATAAGTTAAAATAATAATTAATTTTAAACTTAATTTAATTAAATTTATAAATTGTAAATTTATTTATGCGGTAATATTATATGTTATTTTATAATTAATTAAAATGATTATTAAATATTAATAAAATTAAAATTTAATATATAAGTTTTAATATGTTTAAATTAAATATATTATTTTTAGTTTAATTATTTAATATTATTATTTAATGTGTATAAATATTTTATTTAAAAATAATATCGGTTATATTAAGTTTACGGATATGGTATATTTATTTTAATGGTTGTTATTATAAAATAATATGACGCTAAATTTTTTTTATAAAAGTGTTAATTTTATAAAGATAATTTAATTATAATTTTAATATATAAAATTTATAAGTTAAATAAAAGTATTTTAAATTAATTAAAAACTTTTTTCTTTTTATTTATTAAAATAAATTTAATATTTTTAATCCATTTTTTAAGCGGTAAAATTTTAAAGATTATATTTATTTTTAATTATTAATAAATAAGTTTATTTTACATTTTATAATAAAAAATTTTTAAGTAAATTAAGGAATAAATTTTTATAAAAATATAATAATATTAATGTATATTTTTAAATCGGTAAAATTAATAAGAATTTAATTTTCCTAATTATAATTATATAATTAAAAATAATATTTATGTTAAAATTATTAATTATAAAATTTAATAATTAAATAATAAAATATTTGATAAATAATTTAAGCAAATTAATTATAACGTTAAATTTTAAAAATAAATAAAAATCGTTTTTAAATATTATATATATTTCTTCGTAAATTAAAAAATATAATTAAATTATTAATATATATAATAATAAACCTTATAAACGATAGGAATTATTAATTTATAAAATATTAAGTAAAACGGTACTATTTTTAAAACTTATTAAAGCGATGTTTACGATTTTAAAGCTTTAAAATGATATAATGATTATATAATTTTTATAACCGGGTTATATAAATAATTAATAAAAAATTTAAAGGTATTTATAATAAATATATATAAAAATCCTTAAATTTTATTTATTATTTATTCTTATAAAAGTAAAAGTAAATGTTTAATATAATAATAATGTTAAATAATTTTAAGTTTATAAGTGTTATTAATTATAAAATTTAAAATAAGAAAAAACTTTAATTTTTAAAAGTTATAAGTTTTATTAATTAATATATATAATTAAACTTAATAAATTAAGCTTAATATAATTTATGTTTAATATTATTTTTTTAAATGAAAAATTGTTAATTATACGTTATTACTTTTAAAAAAAGCTTAACGGTAATAATTATTATTAAGGGTAAAATGTAAAAAGTTTAAATAAGTAATTAAAAGTTTTAAACGATTATAAAATGGTTAAAATTAATTAATTAAATGTTATTTAAGTATGTAATCGTAAGTTATTATGATATTTTCGAAATAAAATAGATAATTAAGTAGTATTTAATTAGTTTAAGGGCATTAAAAATTAATATTTAAATATTAATTTTAATATTATTATATTATTTTTTAATTGTTATTTTATTATTAGAAATGATAATATTAATATGTGATGGCTTTAAATTTTTATTTTTAAGTTTTAAAAGGTAAGTGGTTTTTTATTAAAACTTTTATTAATTCCGAGGCATTTTTATAAGTGTTATTTTAAGATATTATTTGTTATTTTCTGGCTTGTATTTTTTTATTAAACTAAGTATTTTAATACGGAAAAGTGTTATTAATTATAAAACTTGGAATAAAAAAAAACTTAAATTTTTAAAAGTTATAAGTTTTATTAATTAATATATATAATTAGGCTTAATAAATTAAGCTTAGCGTGGTTTATGCTTAATAAAATTATATAAAAATATTATTTACTGAAAAATTAAATTAAAAATGGTTTAAATAATGTATTAAATTATTTATTATTATAAAAAAATTAATAATTTAATATATAAATTAAACTTATTAAAAACTTAAAAATTTATTATATTATATTAATAATATAACTTATTTTAACGTTTTTAATAAATAACTTTTAAATATAAAAACATTTAAAACTTAGTAAAATATTTATTAATAATAATATTAATGTAAAACTTGAAATAAGAAAAAACTTAAATTTTTAAAAGTTATGAGCTTTATTAGCTAATATATATAGTTAAGCTTAATAAATTAAGCTTAACGTGGTTTATGCGTAACAATTAATAAATAAATATTTTATAAAATCGAAAAATTAAAAAATAAAAGATTAATAAATAAAACGGTAAATTAATATTAAAATATTTAATTTAATAAAAAATATAAACTAAAAATAATAAGTAATATTTTAAAATAATATTTATAAAAATACCTTAAAATTAATAAAAACTTTTAATAAAAAAAACCGCTTATCTTTTAAAACTTAAAAATAAAAAATTTAAAACTATCACACATTAACATCATTATTTTTAATAATAAAACAACAATTAAAAATAATACAAATAATACTAAAACTAACATTTAAATATCGATTTTTCGGCACTTTTAAACCGATTAAATACCGCCGAACTACTTATTTTTATTTTAAATATTATAATAACTTATAATTATATATTTTAATAACGTTTAATTAATTAATTCCAATTATTTTATAATCGCTTAAAACTTTTAATTATTTATTTAAATTTTCGTACCTTTTATTTTTAACGATAATTATTACCATTAAATTTTTTAAAAATAATAATATATAATTAATAATTTTTATTTAAAAAATAATATTAAATATAAACTACGTTAAGCTTAATTTATTAAACTTAATTATATATATATTAATTAAAAAGTTTATAACTTTTTAAAAATTAAATCTTTTTTTATTTTAAATTTTATAATAAAACATATATTATTTTATTTTTAAATATTTTAATAATATTAAATCGTTTTTAAACATTATAAATTTTAATAAATTTTTATATTTTACTTATAAATTTAAAATATTCCGGTTTTTATAAATATAAACCCATTATTTTAATATTTAAAATAAAAGTTTTTAAAACGGGTTATTTTTAAAAATAATAGTTTTTTAAAGGTTATTTTTATTATTATAAAACGCGGTTTAAACATTATTAATGGTTTTTTATTAAATTAAAACATATTAATTATAAAATTAAATAATTTAATATTTTATATAAATTAATAAAATATATTATATATGTTATTTTAATTAGTTTCATTTATAACGGTTATTATATAAACGATTAAAGCTTTTTTATAAAATATAAATTATTTTATTTTAATTATAATTTTTATATAATTAAGCTTTATTTTTCGGAAAATATATATACTTTTATTTAAAATATTAATAAATGAAATAATTTTTATAATTTTATAATTAATAATAACCGAAAAATATTATTAATTTACTTAATAAATAAATAATTATAAAAACCTTATTATTATTTAATTTTAAAAGATTTATATATTATATAATAATTTAAATTATTATTTTAAAAATATAATAATATTTATTTTTACGAAAAATTTTTTTAATAAAATTATATTTTTATATAATTTATATATTTACGATTAAATTTATATATAATTTAAATATAAAAGTTTAATTTAAATAATTAAAAATAACGTTATATTATATAAGAAAAAAATATTAAATAATAAATTAAATTAAAATTTATTAAAAGTAATTTATGTTTTAATATTAAAAATATTAATTTTATTTAATTTATAAATTATCCGATTATATAAATTTAAAAATATATTTTATTTTATAATATAATAAAATTTTTAACGTTTTAAATTTTATTAAATTTATTAACCGAAATAATTTTAATAAATAAAGTAAATTTTATAAATTAATTATAATTTATTAAGTTATTAAAATATTTAAAATTTTCGTATATAATAATTAATTAATAAAAATTATTTAAATAAATTAAAAATTAAAGATAATTATATGCCATTAAATTAAATTTTATTATATTAAAATTTAAGTTTTTAATTTAATTAAAATAATATTATATATATTATTAATTAAATATATAAATTTATTAAATAAATATGTTTAAGTTTTAAAAAATTTAATTTTAAAGTTTTATATAAAATTTAAAATAAAAAAGACTTAATTTTTTAAAAACTATTAATTTTTTAACTAATATATATAATTAAACTTAATAAATTAAGCTTAATATAATTTATATTTAATATTACTTTTTTAAATAAAAATTACTAATTATATATTATCGCTTTAAAAAAAGCTTAATAATAATAATTATTATTAAAAGTAAAAACATAAAAGTTTAAATAAGTAATTAAAAGCTTTAAATAATTATAAAATGGTTAAAACTAATTAATTAAATATTATTAAAATATGTAATTATAAATTATTATAATAATTAAAATAAAAATAAATAATTTAATAATATTTAATCGATTTAAAACGTTAAGAAATTAATATTTAAATATTAATTTTTAATATTATTTATATTATTTTCTAATTATCGCTTTTATTATTAAAAATAATAATATCGGTATATAATAGTTCCAGGTTTTTTATTTTTAAATCTTAAAAATAAACAATTTTTTATTAAAAATCTTTATTAATTTCGAGGTATTTTTATAAGTGTTATTTTAGGATATTATTTATTATTTTTAACCCGTATTTTTTTATTAAATTAAATATTTTAATATTAATTTACCGTTTTATTTATTAATCTTTTATTTTCCTAATTTTTAATTTTATAAAATACTTATTTATTAATATTATTATTAATAAATATTTTATTAAATTTTAAACGCTTTTATATTTAAAATTATTTATTAAAAGCGTTAAAATAAATTATATTATTAATATAATATAATAAATTTTTAAGCTTTTAATAAGTTTAATTTATATATTAAATTACTAACTTTTTTATAATAATAAATAATTTAATACGTTATTTAAATTATTTTTAATTTATTTTTAAGTAAATAATATTTTTATATAATTTAAGAAATATTTCTTATTTAATATTAAATTATATAAATTTTTTTTATTATAATATATTTTAATATTTGTAATAACATATTTAATTATTATTTTTACCTTTTATTAATATAACTTTTTAAGTTTTAAAGTTAGGAAATTTAATAAGGATTTTAAAGGTTATTAATAAAGCTTAAAGTTAAAAATTAAAGACGATTTTATTAAGGGATTTACTGAAAATAAAAGATTTTAAATTATTTAAGTTATATTATAATATAAAAATAATATTTTTTAAGAAATATTTAATTAAATAATAATATAAAATCTTATTATAATTTTAACGTTTTAATTTTTCCATTTATATTACTCATTTATTTAAAAATAATAATTTATAAAACGGCTAAAATAATTTTAAACTATCGTTATAAAATTTGTTAAAATTTAAATATAAATTTTTATTTCGATTAAAAATAATTTTAGCTAATATTTTTAATTCGTAATTATTAATATTTTAAAAATATATTAATTTAATTTTTAATAAAATACTTTTATATCTTAATATAAATAAGGTTTTTTAAATGATTTATATATTATAATTAATAATGCATTAAAAATATTAAAGTTAAACATATGCCATATTAATTTAATTAATAAAATGGTAAATATATTAATAATAAAATCTATTATTAATATATAAAAAATACATTCGACTTAATAATAGGTTTTAATTTTCCTATTAATTTTTTCTAATTAATTTAACAAATTTAATAACATAAATAATATTAAATATAATTAACTAATTTTTTATAAAAATCGAATATTAAATTTATTAAAATTATATATTATATAATAAAATTAAAATAATACTTTTATTATAAATCATATAAAAATATTATATACGTAATTAATAAAAATATAAAATTATTAATAACTATTTACTCCTTAATTATATAATAATCTAATATTATTTTAAACATAAAAAAGCTTAAGAAATATATAAATAATTTTATTAACAAAAAGTTTATTTAAAATAAACTTTATATATTAAAAGTTTTATACTTAGTTAAATATTTAAAACGGCGTAACCGCTTAAACATAAATTAAATTTAAACTTAATAAATATCGTTCCATATATTGTTTTTAAATTTTTTATTTTACAATTTTATTAAAAATTTTTATTAATAAAAATTTACTTAATATTTAATTAAAATCTTTTAATATAATATATTATTTATATATATAAATGTTATTAATTATAATAATATAACCATTTTTATTAAAAATATTAAAATAAAAATAATTTATATAATTTAATTTTTAATTATTTAAATTACTTTAATAAAATTAATTAACGGTAAAACGTAAACGATATCATTAAAATTTAATAAACTTTTAATAAGTGGCTTAATATTAAACATATTTTTAAAAGCAGTTATTATTTAAAAATATAAAAATAAAACTTATTTTTAGTTATAATTATATTTATTTTAATTACGGCATAATTAAATAAATTTTAAAAAAACTGGTAACGGAAAAATTAAAATCGATTAAAATAATATTAAAGTATTTTTTAATTATTATAATAATTTAATTAGATTATATTATAGATTTAAATAATAGATAATTTTTAGAAATTTATTAAAATAGTTTTAAATAATTTAAATACATTTTATAAAGGTTTTATTATATTTAAATTTTATGATTTAAACATTTAATTTAAGTAATTTAATAAATGATTTTAAAGGGGTTATAATATAAACAAATTTTAAAAAACTAAAATAAATGTTTAAATTAAAAAACTAAATAAAAATAAACTAAAAAAAATTAAAAATAAATTATAAACGGTATAAAAAATAAATTAATAACTAAAAAACTCATAAAAAATAACTTAAATAATAATACGCTTTTTAATAATAATAAAAATTAATTAACTTTATTTCGTTTAAAAAATAAGATTAATAATAATATAAAAAGTAATAAAATGGTAAAATAAAATTAAAAAAACTAATCGATAATACATTATAAGCAGAAAAAAGGAATTAAAAATAAAAAAGTAAATCTTTAAAAAATTAATTAAGCTTTTTATAGTAAAATTTATTAAGTTATATAAATAACTTAATAAATTTAAATAAAATGTAAAAATAAAAAAATAATAATAAAAGCTTTATACGTAATAATAAAACAAATAATATCTTATATATAATAATAAAGAAAATTAATATTTTATAAACTTTATTAAAAACAATTATAATGCTTAGTTTTTACTTAATAAAAATGATTTTTATTTAAAAAAAATTTAACAAAATTTATTGAAATTTATTTATAATAAACTTTTAATAAAAGTAAAAGTTTAAAAATTGGAAAAATAAATTTAATAAAAATAAGGGATATTTTTTGGTAAGGTTTAAGTTAAAATTTAATAAATTAATAAAAAAAACCGACCGATAAAATTAACGTAGTAAAACTATAACTAAAAAATTAAAACATTTAATGTTAAATTAAAATTTTTAAAAAAAATTAATATTTTAACGTAAAATTAACTTAAATAAAAAAATTATTATTACTTAAAATTTTAATAAAACTTTTTAAATCTTAATAATTTAAGGAAATAAATAAAATTATATTTTTAACGTAAAAGCGTTAAAAATAAGTGGGTTTTTAAAAAGAAAAATTTTTAATTTTTATTAAAAGGTAAAAGTTTATTAATTATAATAAAAATTTTAATGGTTATAAACTTTTATTAAAACAGTAAAATCCATTAATAATAATAAGAATTATAAAAACCATTAATTATAATAAAAATTTAATAATTATTAATTTTTATTAAAATAATAAAATCCATTAATAATAATAAAAATTATAAAAACTATTAATTATAATAAAAATTTAAAATTATTTACGTTTATATTAATAAAATTAATAAATTTTATTAAATAAAATAATAAATACATTAAATTTTATTATTAATTACTTAAAATTAATAATTTAATTTTTAAAATATAATTTTAACTTATTATTTTTAATTTATAAAATTTATTAAATTAAAATATTTTAAGTTTTATATTAATTTTATAATTTTACAAGTAAAATATCGTAATAAAAAAAATTATTTTAAATATATTTAAAACAATTTTTTATATTTAAAAATTTATCATATTTATAAAAAACATTATAATATAACAAATTTTTATTTTATCGATTTCATAAAATTATTTAAGTATAATTATAATTATAATTAATTTAATTTAATAATTTAATAAAATTATATATAAGTAAAATTATTAATGGATTATTAAAATTAAAATAAATTAAATAAAAATTTTTTAAATTTTTAAAAACGTTTATTTTTAATTAATTAAATTAAATAAAAAATAATTAAATTAATATAATAATTTTACTTATTATGACGAAGGAGTAATTAAGAAATCGCGCGTAGCGCGATTAGTTTTATTGTTTTGTAACTAAAGTATAAGTGAGGAAATAAGAATAAGGATTTTAGCTTACGGCTAAAATCCTGTTCTTAAATCCTTATTTATACGCTGATCTTAAAAGGTAGCATGGTGGGATACGTAGGTACGTACCTACCATGACAATTATTATAAAATAAATAAATCATTAATTAAATTAAATAAAATAATTAATTAAATCTTAAAAAATAAAAATAAATAACATAAAATATTATTAATTATAAAATTTAAAATAAAAAAAACTTAATTTTTTAAAAATTATTAACTTTTTAATTAATATATATAATTAAACTTAATAAATTAAACTTAACATAATTTATATTTAACATTTTATTTTAATAAAATTTTTTAATTATATATAAAAAAATTTATATAACTTAAAAATTTAATAAAATAAATATTATATATAAATAATATTATAATTTTATTAATATATTTAATTATATAAATTTATCATTATTTATATATTAATAATTATTTATAAATTAAAGTAAAATAATATAAATTAATTAAATTAAAAATTTTTTATTATTTTTACCGTTTTTATTTTTATATAAATTTTTTTAATTTTCTTTTATTATTTTTTAATTATAATATATTTAAAATTATAAAATTTCGCTTTATATTATTAAAATTAAAGATTATTTATTTTTAAATATAATTTATTTTATATATTAACATATTTTTATTAAATTTATTAAAATAGATTTAATAATAAAACGTTTATTATATAAAACGTTAAATATAATAAAACTTATTTTTATAATATTAATTACTATAATTATTACAAATATTTTTATAATAATTATTTTAATTTTTATATTATTAATAATTATTATAATTACTATTATAATTTTAAAAGTTTTACGATTTTAATATTTATTATAACTTTAATAATTTTTAATTATAATTTTAATAATTATTATAATTTTAATAATTATTATAATTTTAATAACCGTTATAATTTTAATAATCGTTATAAAATAAATTAAACTTTTTAAATATTTAAATTAATTATTTTAATTAATATTATTATTAAAAATATTTAACTAACTTTTATTTTATTTCGATTTTTTTAATTATTAAACAAATAAAATAAAAATAAAAATAAATAAAATAAAAATAAAATTAAATTAACGATATTAATAATAACATTTAAATTAAAATATAAATTAAAAGCAAAAAACTTTTATAATAAGCCTTTTATTTATTATAAAAATAACAAAAATAATCTTTAATATTTTTATTAAATTTAAAACAGTTAATAAATTTTTTAAATTAAAAAATAAAATTATATATTTATAATAAATATATATTTAAAATAAATAAATTCATGGATTTAATTAAATAAATTAATTATATCATTTAAAAATAATATTAATATTAATAAACATTTTAACATTATTATATTATATATTTTACATTATTTATAAAACGTTAAATAAATTAAGTTTAAAATTTTTAATAAAACATTTTAATACATAATTTAAGAAAATACAAAAATTTTTTATTTAATTTTTATAAAATAAATAATAAATTAAATTTAAATATTATTACAAAAAGAATAATAAAATTTTATAAAATTATAATAATACAAATAAAATTTTAAATATAAATATATATAAAATTAATAAAAAATATATATCGTATTAATAAATATTACCGATTATAATAATATAATTATTTTTATTAAAACATTAAAATAAAAATTACTTATATAATTTAATTTTTAATTATTTAAATTATTTTAACGGAATTAATTAATAATAAAAACATAAATAACATTATTAAAATTTAATAAACTTTTAATAAATAATTTAATATTAAATATATTTTTAAAAATAATTATTATTTTAAAAATATAAAAACGAAATTTATTTTTAATTATAATTATATTTATTTTAATTATAATATAATTAAATAAATTTAAAAAATTAATAATAAAAAATTAAAATTAATTAAAATAATATTAAAATATTTTCGGTTATTATAATAATTTAATTAGATTATATAATAAATTTAAATAATATATAATTTTTAAAAATTTATTAAAATAATTTTAAATAATTTAAATATATTTTATAAAAACTTTATTATATTTAAATTTTATAATTTAAATATTTAATTTAAATAACTTAATAAATAACTTTAAAAAATTATAATATAAATAAATATAAAAATAAAAATTAAATAATTATTAATATAATAAAAAATATATATTAAAATTAAAACTTAAAAAAAAAAAGAAAATTATTTCCATTTATTATTTATTAATAATAACATATTTTTTAAAAAATATTACATAACATTTTAAGGTTTATTTTTAATTAAAACATTTAAAAATTTTAAAATTTTAAAATTTTTATAATAAATTAAAAAACCGAAAATAAATTATTAAATATAAACTATGTTAAGCTTAATTTATTAAGCTTAGTTATATATATTAATTAATAAAGCTTATAATTTTTAAAAATTCAAGTTTTTTTTTATTTTAAGTTTTATAATTAGTAGTATTTTACGCCGTTTATTTTATTTTTAAAACTTAATTAATTATTTTATTTAATTTAATTAATAATTTACTTATTTTATTAATAATTAAAATTATTATATTAATTTAATTGTTTTTGTTTAATTTAATTAATTAAAACGAACGTTTTTAAAAGATTTAAAAATTTTTATTTAATTTATTTTAATATTAATAACTTATTAATAATCCTATTTATATATAATTTTATTAAATTATTAAATTAAACTAATTATAATTATAATTATGTTTAAATAGCTTTATAAAATTAATAAGATAAAAGTTTATTATATTATAACGTTTTTTACGAATATGATAAACTTTTTAAATCTAAAAATTACTTTAAATATATTTAAAACGATTTTTTTATTGCGATATTTTATTTATAAAATTATAAAATTAATATAAAACTTAAAATATTTTAACCTAATAAATTTAACGAATTAAAAATAATAAATTAAAGTCATACCTTAAAAATTAGATTATTAATTTTAGGTAGTTAATAATAAAATTTAATGTGTTTATCGTTTTATTTAATTAAATTTATTAATTTTATTAATACGAACGTAAATAACTTTTAAACTTTTTATTATTATTAATGGATTTTACCGCTTTAATAAAACCAACAATTATTAAATTTTTATTATAATTGGTAATTTTTATAATTCTTTATTATTATTAGTAGATTTTACCGTTTTAATAAAAATTAATAATTATTAAATTTTTATTACGATTAATAAATTTTTATTTTCTTAACGAAAACTAAAGATTTTTTTTTTAAAAGGTTTGTTTATTTTAATGCTTTTTACGTTAAAAGGTATAATTTTATTTATTTTTTAAATTATTAAAACTTAAAAAGTTTTGTTAAAACCTTAAATAATAATGGTTTTTTTTATTTAAATTAGTTTTTATATTAAAATGTTAATTTTTTTTAAAATTTTAGTTTAATATTAAATGCTTTAATTTTCCGGTTATAATTTTCGTTATGCCGATTTTTTCGGTTGGTTTTTCTTTATTAATTTATTAAATTTTAACTTAGATTTTATTAAAAGGATATTTTCCATTTTTATTAAATTTATTCCTTTAATTTTTAGATTTTTATTTTTACCGAAAAGTTTATTATAAGTAAATTTTAATAAATTTTTGCTAAATTTTTTTAAATAAAAATTGTTTTTTATTAAGTAAAAATTAAACATCGTAATTATTTTTAATAAAGCTTACGAAATATTAATTTTTTCGTTATTATGTACGAAATATTAATTATCTTTATTACTACGTATAAAACATTATTTATCCTTATTATCGCGTACGAAGCTTTTACTGTTATTTTTCTTATTTTTATATTTCGTTTAAATTTATTAAGTTATTTACATAACCTAATAAATTTTTACTTATGGAAAAGCTTAATTAACTTTTTAAAGATTTATTTTTCCGTTTTTAATTTTCTTTTTTTATTTATAATGTATTATTAATTAGCTTTTTTAGTTTTATTTTATCGTTTTATCACCTTTTATATTATTATTAGTTTTACTTTTTAAATAAAATAAAATTAATTAATTTTATTATTATTAAAAAGCGTATTATCGTTTAAATTATTTTTTACGAGTTTTTCTTAATTATTAATTTATTTTTTATATTATTTATAGTTTATTTTTTATTTTATTTTTAATTTATTTTTATTTAATTTTTTAACTTAAATATTTATTTTTAATTTTTTTAAAATTTATTTATATTATAGTTTTTTAAAGTTATTTATCGAATTATTTAAATTAAACGTTTAAATTATAAAATTTAAACGTAATAAAACTTTTATAAAATATGTTTAAATTATTTAAAACTGTTTTAATAAATTTTTAAAGGATTATATATTATTTAAATTTACCGTATAATTTAATTAAATTATTATAATAATAAAAAACATTTTAATATTATTTTAATTAATTTTAATTTTTCCATTACTAATTTTTTTAAAATTTATTTAATTATATTATAATTAAGGTAAATATAATTATAGTTAAAAATAAATTTTATTTTTATATTTTTAAAATATTAATCGTTTTTAAGGGTGCGTTTAATATTAAGCTATTTATTAAAAACTTGTTAAATTTTAATAATATTATTCGTGTTTTTATTGTTAATTAATTTCGTTAAAATAGTTTAAATGGTTAAAAATTAAGTTATATAAGTTATTTTTATTTCGATATTTTTAATAAAAACGGTTACGTTATTATAATTAGTAATGTTTATTAATGTAACGTATATTTTTCGTTAATTTTATATGTATTTATGTTTAAAATTTTACCCGTTTTATTATAATTTTATAAAATTTCGTTATTTTTTTTTTACGGCGATATTTAGGTTTAATTTATTATTTATTTTATAAAAGTTAAATAAAAATTTTTGTATTTTTTAAATTATACGTTAAAATGCTTTATTAAGGATTTTAAATTTAATTTATTTAATGTTTTATAAATAATATAAAATATATAATATAATAATATTAAAATTTTTATTAATATTAATATTATTTTTAAGTAATATAATTAATTTATTTAATTAAATTTACGGATTTATTTACCTTAAATATACATTTATTATAAATATATAACTTTATTTTTCCCGGTTTATAAAATTTATTAACCGCTTTAAATTCGGTAAAAATATTAAAGATTATTTTTATTATTTTTATAATAAATAAAAAGCTTATTATAAGAAATTTTTATTTTTAATTTACGCTTTAATTCGGACATTATTATTAATACCGTTAGTTTAATTCCGTTTTTATTTTATTTATTTTTATCCTTATTTTATTTATTTAATAATTTAAAAAAAAAAACGAAATAAAATAAAAAGTTAATTAAACATTTTTAATAATGATATTAATTAAAATAATTAACTTAAATATTCGGAAAAATTTAATTTACTCCGTAATAATTATTAAAATTATAACGGTTATTAAAATCGTAACGATTATTAAAATTATAGCGATTATTAAAACCGTAGCGGCTATTAAAATTATAACGAATATTAAGGTTATTAAAGCCGCGGTAAATATTAAAACCGTGGAAGCTTTTAAAATTATAGCGGCAATTACGGTAGTTATTAATAACGCGAAAACCGAAACAACTATTATAAAAACGCCCGTAACGGCCGTAGTAATTAATACTATAAAAACAAGTTTTACCATATTTAATGTTTTATATAATAAGCGTTTTATCGTTAAATCCGCTTTAACAAATTTAATAAAAAATATGCCGGTATATAAAACAAATTATATTTAGAGGTAAATAATCCTTAATTTAAATAATATAAGGCGGAATTTTATAATATTAAATATATTATGGTCGAAAAGGTAATAAAAAAATTAAGAAAAAATTTACATAAAAATAAAAATAGCGAAAATAATAAAAAAAATTAATTTAATTAATTTATATTATTCCGCCTTAATTTATAAATAACTGTTAATTTATAAATAATAATAAGCTTATATAATTAAACACATTAATAAAATTATAATATTATTTATATATAACTTTTATTTTATTAAATTTTTAAATTAAATAAACTTTTTTATACGCGATTAAAAGATTTTATTAAAATAAGGTTTTAAAATTAAATTTTTAAAACTTAAATATGTTTATCCGATAAATTTATATATTTAATTAACGATATTTATAATATTATTTTAATTAAACCGAAAAACTTAAACTTTAATATAATAAAATTTAATTTAATCACATATAATTATCTTTAATTTTTAGCTTATTTAAATAATTTTATTAATTAATTATTATATGTAAAAATTTTAAATATTTTAATAATTTAATAAATTATAATTAATTTATAAAGTTTATTTTATCCGTTAAAATTATTTTAGCTAATAAATTTAATAAAATTTAAAGCGTTAAAAATTTTATTACATTATAAAATAAAGTATATTTTTAAATTTATATAATCGGATAATTTATAAATTAAACGAAAATTAATGTTTTTAATATTAAAATATAAATTATTTTCGATAAATTTTAACTTAATTTATTATTTAACATTTTTTTATATAATATAATATTACTTTTAATTATTTAAATTAAACCTTTATATTTAAATTATATATAAATTTAATTATAAATATATAAATTATATAAAAATGTAATTTTATTAAAAAAAGGTTTTTACGAAAATAAACATTATTATACCTTTAAAAATAATAACTTAAATCGTTGTATAATACGTAAATTTTTAAAGTTAAATAATAACGAAATTTTTCGTAATTATTTATTTATTAAGTAAATTAATGGTATTTTTTCGGCTGTTATTAATTATAAAACTATAAAAGTTATTCCGTTTATTAATATTTTAAATAAGGATATGTGTATTTTTAAAAGACGAAATTTAATTATATAAAAATTACGATTAAAACGAAATAGTTTATATTTTATGGGAAAAACTTTAATCGTTTACATAACAGCCGTTATAAAATAAGCCGATTAAAACGACGTATACGACATATTTTATTAGCTTATATAAGATATTAAGTTATTTAATTTTACGATTAACGCGTTTTAATTTAACGAAAAATTATTAATAATGTTTAAGCCGTGTTTTATAACGATAAAAATAATTTTTAAAAAAGTTATTATTTTTAGAAATAATTTATCTTAAAAATTTTTATTTCAGATATTAAAATAAAAGGTTTATATTTATAAAAACCGAAATATCTTAAATTTATAACCGAAGCATAAAAATTCGTTAAGAATTATAATATTTAAAGGCGGTTTAATATTATTAAAATGCTTAAAAACGAAATAATATACGTTTTATTTATAAAAACTGGTAAAATTAAATTAATCGTACCGTTAAAATATACGGCTTAAAAATTAAAAATAGGAAAATAATAAACGTGTTGATAAAGGAGGTTTATTTAGGATAGACCTTATATATTAAAAAGCTTTATACTTAATTAAATACTTAAAACGGCGTAGCCGTTAAAGCATAGGTTAGATTTAGATTTAATAAATATCGTTTCATGTATTGCTCTTAAAACGAAATGTTAAATACGATGTATAAAAAAGCAAAGTAATTTATATAATTAAGCCTATTTTTTCGGTTATTTTATATTTATAATTTAAAAGATAATTAATGGTAAACGTAAAACCGGATAGTTATAAATTTAAAATTATTTAATGTTATTATTATGTTAAATATTTACTTTTTATTTTTATAAAATAAATAATAAATAAAATTTAAAGAGTTTTATATATATTTATTATAAATGTTTTAAGTTTTTTATTAATTATTTATATAATTTAATTATAAAAATCATATAATTATTATATTATTTTAAAGCCTTAAAATTATAAATGTTATTTTAATAAGTCTTAAAAATAATGTCGTTTTATATAACATTTTATAAATTAATAATTTTATTATTTATAAAGTTTATTATTATATATATTAATAATTTAATTATATTTTTCGATTTACGGAAAAACATATATAATATTTAAAAGTGATTTTCCATTTATTTTTAAAATTTAATATTATAATTAATTTGTTTAAATTATTTATTAAATACTTTATTATTTAATTATTAAATTTTATAATTAATAATTTTAATATAAATATTATTTTTAATTATATAATTATAATTAAAAAATTAAATTTTTATTAATTTTATTAATTTAAAATATATATTAATATTATTATATTTTTATAAAAATTTATTCCTTAATTTATTTAAAAAATTTTCCGTTATAAAACGTAAGATAAATTTATTTATTAACAGCTAAAAACGGATATAATTCCTAAAATTTTTACTCCTTAAAAAATAAATTAAAAATATTAAATTTACCTTAATAAACGAAAAAAGAAAATTTTCGATTAATTTAAAACGTTTTACTTAATTTATAAACTTTATATATTAAAATTATAATTAAATTATTTTTATAAAAATCGACATTTTTACGAAAAAAGTTTAACGTTATATTATTTTATAATAATAATTATTAAAATAAATATATTATATCCGTAAATTTAATATAATTAATATTATTTTTAAATAAAATATTTACGTATATTAAATAATAATATTAAACGACCGAATTAAAAATAATATATTTAATTTAAACGTGTTAAAATTTATATATTAAGTTTTAATTTTATTAATATTTAATAATTATTTTAATTAATTATAAAATAATATACGGTATTATCGTATAAATAAATTTACGATTAATAAATTTAATTAAATTAAGTTCGAAATTAATTATTATTTTAATTTATTTTTCTTAATTTTAATTAAATATTAAATACATTTCTAAATAAATAAATTTTATTTTAAATACGTTATTATAACCTTTTATAAAATTAAATAAAAACCGAAAAAAATCGTTAAATTCGACCGAAATAAATTAAACGATTTTATAAATAATTTTAATTATACCGTTAATATATTTATTTATATAAATAATATATTACGTTAAAAATTTTAATTAAATATTAAATAAATTTTTATTAATAAAAATCTTTAACGAAATTATAAAATAAAAAGCTGTTTATATATTTTTAAGTTTTTTTACATTTAAAATAACATTAAATTATTATATAATTAAAAAATAAATAATTACTAATAATTTTATATTTCCGCTAATTACATATAAGATATTTTTATATAATTTATAATAAAAATATTATTTCGGTTCCCGTTATATAACATATAATTTTAATAAATTTAATATTTAATTTTTACGAAAAATTAGCCGATTACGTTTAATATTATTTATATTATTAAATTTATTAAATTAACCGGAAAAAATTAATAAAAAATTAAAGCTTATTATTAAATTAAGTATATTTTTTATATATTAATAATAAATTTTATTATTAATATACCCGTTATTTTATTAATTAAATTTATATAATATATATTTAACTTTAATATTTTTAATATATTATTAACCATAATATATAAATTATTTAAAAGATTTTATTTATATTAAAATATAAAAATATTTCGTTAAAAATTAAGCTAATATATTTTTAAAATATTAATAATTATAAATTAAAAATATTAATTAAAATTATTTTTAACCGAAATAAAAATTTATATTTAAATTTTAATAAACTTTATAATAATAATTTAAAACCGTTTTAATTATATTTATAAATTATTATCCTTAAATAAATAAATAAAATAAATAAAAAATTAAAATATTAAAATTACGATAAGGTTTTATATTATTACCCGGCCAAATATTTTCTAAAAAATATTATTTTTATATTATAATATAATTTAAATAATTTAAAATTTTCCATTTTAATAAATCCTTTAATAAAGTTATTTTCGATTTTTAACCTTAAGCTTCGTTAATAACCTTTAAAATTTTTATTAAATTTTTCAATTTTAAAATTTAAAAAAATTATATTAATAAAAATAAAAATAATAATTAAATATATTATTACAAATATTAAAATATATTATAATAAGAAAAAACCTTATATAATTTAACGTTAAATAAAAAATATTTTTAAATTATATAAAAATATTACCTTTTAAAAAACTAAATTAAAAATAGTTTAAATAATATATTAAATTATTTATTATTATAAAAAGTCGATAATTTAATATATAAATTAAATTTATTAAAGGTTTAAAAGATTTATTATATTATATCGATAATATAACTTATTTTAACATTTTTAACGAATAATCTTTAAATATAATAACGTTTAAAATTTAATAAAATATTTGTTAATAATAATATTAATAAATAAGTTTTATATAAAATTAAGAAATTAAGAAAGTAAAAATTAATAAATAAAGCGGTAAACCCGTATTAAAATATTTAATTTAATAAAAGAGATACGAGCTAAAAGATAATAAATAATATTTTAAAATAATATTTATAAAAATGTTTCGGAATTAATAAAAGCTTTTAATAAAAAAATTATTTACTTTTAAAATTTAAAAGTAAAAATTTAAAGTTATTATATATTAATGTTATTATTTTTAATGATAAAACAATAATTAAAAAGTAATATAAATGGTATTAAAATTAATATTTAAATATTAATTTTTGGCGTTTTAAGCCGATTAAATATTACCCGATTATTTATTTTATTTCGGAAATATTATAATAGTTTATGATTATATATTTAAATAATGTTTAATTAATTAGTTTCGATTATTTTATAATCGCTTAAAGTTTTAATTATTTATTTAAGTTTTTTATATTTTATTTCCGATAATAATTATTGTTATTAAGTTTTTTTAAAACGATAATATATGGTTAATAATTTTTCATTTAAAGAAAGGTAATATTAAATATAAATTATATTAAGTTTAATTTATTAAGCTTAATTATATATATTAATTAATAAAGCTTATAACTTTTAAAAATTTAAATCTTTTTCTTATTTTAAGTCTTATATAAATATTTAAATTAAAAAATTAAATAAAAATAAATTAAAAAAATAAAAAATAAATTATAAATGATATAAAAAATAAATTAATAATTAAAAAATTTATAAAAAATAATTTAAACGATAATATATTTTTTAATAATAATAAAATTAATTAATTTTATTTCGTTTAAAAAATAAAATTAATAATAAAATAATAAAATAATAAAATAATAAAATAAAATTAAAAAAAATTTAATCGATAATATATTATAAACAAAAAAAGGATTAAAAACAAAAAATAAATCTTTAAGAAAATTAATTAAGCTTTTTATAAATAAAAATTTATTAAATTATATAAATAATTTAATAAACTTAAATAAAATAAAAAATAAAAAATAATAATAAAAATTTTATATATAATAATAAAAATAAATAATATTTTATATATAATAATAAAAGTAATTAATATTTTATAAATTTTATTAAAAATAATTATAATATTTAATTTTTATTTAATAAAAATTTAATAAAAATAAAGGATATTTTTTAATAAAGTTTAAATTAAAATTTAATAAATTAATAAAAAAATTAATCGATAAAATTAATATAATAAAATTATAATTAAAAAATTAAAATATTTAATATTAAATTAAATTTTTTTAAAAAAAGTTAATATTTTAATATAAAAGTTAATTTAAATAAAAAGAAAATATTATTATTTAAAGTTTTAATAAAATTTTTTAAATTTTAATAGTTTAAGAAAATAAACGAAGTTATATTTTTAATGTAAAAATGTTAAAAATAAGCAAACTTTTTAAAAAGGAAAAATTTTTAGTTTTTATTAAAAAGTAAAATTTATTAATTATAATAAAAATTTAATAATTATTAATTTTTATTAAAATAATAAAAGTTTATTAATAATAATAAAAAGTTATAAAAATCATTAATTATAATAAAAATTTAAAAATTACTTACGTTTATATTAATAAAATTAAAAAGTTTTATTAAATAAAACGGTAAATATATTAAATTTTATTATTAATTATTTAAAATTAATGATTTAATTTTTAAGGTATAATTTCGGTTTATTATTTTTAATTTATTAAGTTTATTAAGTAAAAATATTTTAAGGTTTATATTAATTTTATAATTTTATAAGTAAAATATCGTAATAAAAAAATTATTTTAAATATATTTAAAGTAATTTTTTATATTTAAAAAGTTTATTATATTTATAAAAAACATTATAATATAATAAATTTTTATTTTATTAATTTTATAAAATTATTTAAATATAATTATAATTATAATTAATTTAATTTAATAATTTAATAAAATTATATATAAGTAAAATTATTAATAAATTATTAATATTAAAATAAATTAAATAAAAGATTTTTAAATTTTTTAAAAATGTTTATTTTAATTAATTTAATTAAGTAAAAATAATTAAATTAATATAATAATTTTAATTATTAATAAAATAAGTAAATTATTAATTAAATTAAATAAAATAATTAATTACGTTTTAATAAATAAAAATAAATGACGTAAAATATTATTAATTATAAAATTTAAAATAAAAAAAGATTTAATTTTCTAAAAAACTATTAACTTTTTAATTAATATATATAATTAAACTTAATAAATTAAGCTTAATATAATTTATGCTTAATAATTTATGTTATTATAAAAAATTAAAGTTAAAAAATAAGAAAAATAATAAAAGAAAAATTTAAATTTTATCGGAAAAACTTAAATAAATTATAAAAAATAAAAAGTTAAGTTTTATTATTAATAAAATAATAAAAATTAAGTATTAATGTTATATATATTATTATAATAAAGTTTTTAAATTATCGTAATAATAATTTTTTAATTTTATTAATTTATATTATTAATTTTTAATAATATTAAATAATATTAATAAATATATATATATATAATAAAAATAATAAATAAAAAAAAATAATGAAATAAAATAATAATATTATTATATTTAAAAAAGAAAAATTAATTTAAAAAATTAACGGAAAATTTTACTTTTATATATTTTAAATATTATTAAATATAAACCACGTTAAGCTTAATTTATTAAGCTTAATTATATATATTAATTAAAAATTAATAACTTTTTAAAAATCAAGTTTTTATTTTATTTTAAGTTTTATAAATTATAAAACTTAAAATAAAAAAGACTTAATTTTTTAAAAATTATCAACTTTTTAACTAATATATATAATTAAGCTTAATAAATTAAGCTTAACGTGGTTTATATTTAACATAAATATATAAGTATTTTTTAATTAAATACGTATCGTATAAATATATATTATTATTATATAATTATTAAATAATTAATCGTTTAATAATAATAATAATTATTTTATAACGTATAATATATAATATTTTCATTTATTAATAAATATTAACTTAAATATTAAAATTATAAAATAATTTACCGATAATATTTTTAAAAATTTATTATTATTTTTATATGTTAAATTTTAATATTAAAAATAAATTAAAATTTCGATTTTATATTTAAATTTTATTAATTTAATTATAAATAATTTTACATCCGATAATTTTTAATTTTACCGATTAAATTTTTTTACGATAATATTTCGTTATTATAACATTAATTTAATATTTAATTTATACCGTTTAATATATTTTTAATAATATTATTTTTAAAAACGATTATATTATTATTTATAATAAAATATACCGTTTTATATTATTCGCTTTTAATAATAAATAAACTTATATCGTTTTTAAAAATAAAAACTTAATTTTAAATAAATAATATATAATAATATTATTAAAAATTAAATATAATTTTAATTATTAACGATTTAAATAATTAAATTTTATTACGCGCCGGTATTTATAATATATTTAATTAAAAAACTTATTATAATATTAAAATTAAATAATAATTAAATATATTTCGTTATATATATTTTTAACTTAAAATTACGGTATTTTTATAAATAAAAATTTTATATTATAATCGAAAATATTAATAAATTTAAAACATATTATATAAGTTTTTTTTACTTATTTTATTTAATTAATTTTTAATAATTATATTATACGTTTTTAAAAATAAATAATATTTTTTAAAAATATAAATTCGTAAAACTTATTAATTAATAAACCGTTTAATATTATTTTTAAACGGTTTAAAAATTTAATAATTTTCCGTAAATTTTTATAATTTTTATTTAATATTACGTATAATAATAAAAATTAAAAAATATAATCGAAATTATAATATAAAAATTTTCGTAATATTTTTTATATATTAAAAAATAATTTATATTAATTAACGATTTTAATAAAAATTATAAAAATATATAAACGTAAACGTTTTAAATTATTTCTTTTTTATTTCGGTTTATTATTAATATTATTAAATATAAAAAATAATATTAAATTTATTAAAAACGGTACGGTTATAAAAACGGTAAAACTTTTAATATATTAAATAAAAAATAAATATATAATTTAAAAATTCCGATATAATTAATTAATTAATAAAATTATATTTTTAAATAAATATTATCGCTTAATTTATTATTTTAATATATAATTTTTAATTTAAAAATAAAAATATAAACTTATATATAAAAATAAAAATATAAATTTACATATAAAATAACGTTATAAAATTTTTAAACCGATATAATAAACCCGTAAAAAGCTTTTAAAATATTAAAAATTTTAAAACTTACGAAAAATTATTTTTAATATTTTTAAGCTTTTTAAAAACGGCTTAAAAATTTTATATTAATTTTAAAAATAATATAATAAGATATATATTTACGATATATATTTATTATAATAATAAGTTTTTTAAAAAATTAAAAATAAATATTTAAATTAAAAAATTAAATAAAATTAAATTTAAAAAATAAAAAATAAATTATAAAAATATAAAAAGTAAATTAATAATTAAAAATATTTACGAAAAAATAACTTAAATAATAATGTTAATATAAATAAAAAACTAAGCTTTTTATGTTTTAAAAAGCCTTAAAAACCTTAAAAACTTTAAAAACTTTTAAAAACGGTTTTATACGCGATCGTATATTTAAATTTAATTAACGGTTAATAGTTTTAAATTAATTAATTAACTTAATATACGATCGTAATTATTATTTATATAATAATATTTTTTAAATGTAAAAATTACGATTAATATAATTAAATTATTAGTTTTAAATATATAAACTTTAATAATTATAATTAAATAATTAAAAAAATTATATAATTAAAAAAAATTATAAAAGTTATAAAAATAAATAAAAATATTAAAAAAAGCATAATAAATAAAAAGCTTAAAACTTATTTTTATAACGTATTTTAATTAAAATTATTTTAATTTTAAATTAAATAAAAATAATAAATTTATTAACGTTAATAATTAAAAATTTATAAAATAATATTATATATAATTTTATAAATAATCGGATATATTAATAATATTTCGATTTTATTTACGGTAATTAATTAAATTATAATAATAAAATATATTTTAAATATAATTTATAAAACTTTTATAATAATTATCGTAAAATTATTAAAAATATAAATATATTTATAATTTTATAAAACTTTTATATATTAAAAAATAAATATATAAATAAATTTATAAATAAAATTAAAAAACTATTTTAAAAAAATTATAATTATTAATAAATTACGTAATTAAATTTAAAAAACTTATATAAAAAAATAATAAAATTAATATAATTTTTATTTACGGTTAAAAATTACCATATTTTTTATATAAATTAAAAATTATAAAAAAATTAAATTATTAAAATAAAAAAATATTACGTTAAAATAAACTTATTATAATTTAAAATATATACGATAATTTTATTATTAAATATAAAAATTACGAAAAAATGTTAAATATAAATTACGTTAAATTTAATTTATTAAACTTAATTATATATATTAATTAATAAAGTTTATAATTTTTAAAAAATTTAAATTTTTTTTATTTTAAATTTTATAATTAATAATATTTTACGCCGTTTATTTTTATTTTTTAAAACTTAATTAATTATTTTATTTAATTTAATTAATAATTTATTTATTTTATTAATAATTAAAATTATTATATTAATTTAATTATTTTTATTTAATTTAATTAATTAAAATAAACGTTTTTAAAAATTTAAAAATTTTTATTTAATTTATTTTAATGTTAATAATTTATTAATAATTTTATTTATATATAATTTTATTAAATTATTTAGTTTTTACGTTTACCGTTAATTATTTTTAAGTTATAAATACGGGGTAATTAAAAAAATAAGCTTAATTATATAAATTATTTTATTTTTTTATATATCGCATTTAATATTTCGTTTATTATTTTCTTATTTTCGATTTTTAAGCCGTATATTTTAACGGTATAATTAATTTAATTTTACCAGCTTTTATAAATAAAACGCGTATTATTTCGTTTTTAAGCATTTTAATAATGTTAAGCCGTTTTTAAATATTATAATTCTTAACGAGTTTTTACGTTTCGGCTGTAAATTTAAAATGTTCCGATTTTTCATAAATGTAAACCTTTTGTTTTAATGTCATCCGTTAAAATTGTTTCGGCCGATAAGCCTAATAAAATTTAAAGCGTCGGAAGTTTTATCACATTATAAAATAAAACATATTTCGGTAATATAAGTGGTATTAAAATTAACATTTAAATACCGATTTTTAACGTTTTTAAATTAATTAAATATTATCCGATTACTTATTTTATTTCGAAAATATTATAATAATTTATAATTATATATTTAAGCGATGTTTAATTAATTAATTTTAATTATTTTATAATCGCTTAAAATTTTAATTATTTATTTAAGCTTTTTATATTTTATTTTCGACGGTAATTATTACCGTTAAACTTTTTAAAACGATAATATATAATTAATAATTTTTATTTAAAAAAGTAATATTAAATATAAATTATATTAAATTTAATTTATTAAGCTTAATTATATATATTAATTAATAAAATTTATAATTTTTAAAAATTTAAGTTTTTTTTTATTTTAAATTTTATAAAAATTAAAAAAAGTTATAATAATATAATTAAAAATTTAAATAAAATTATTTATTAAATATATAATAAATTAAATTATTACGTTAAAAACTATTTTTTAAAAAAACGGTAATAATAATTATATTAATAAAAATAATTACGTTAAAAAAATAATAATAAAATTACGATTAAATTTTTAATAATTTAAAAACTTATTTTTAAAATAATATAATTATAAATAACTTTATTTATTTAAAAACGTATTAATATAAATAAAAAAGCTAAATTTTTTATACCTTAAAAATTTTAAAAACCTTAAAAAGCTTTAAAAACTTTAAAAAATAATTTTATATATAATCGTATATTTAAATTTAATTAATAATTAATAATTTTAAATTAATTAATTAATTTAATATACGATCGTAATTATTATTTATAAATAATATATTTTTTAATAATAATAAAAATTAATTAATTTTATTTTATTTAAAAATTAAAATTAATAATAATATAAAAATGGTAAAACGATAAAATAAAATTAAAAAAATCGATTAATAATATATTATAAATAAATAAAAAATAAAAATAAAAAATAAATTTTTAAAAAATTAATTAAGCTTTTTTATAAGTAAAAATTTATTAAATTATATAAATAATTTAATAAATTTAAATAAAATATAAAAATAAAATTATAATAATAAATATTTTATATATAATAATAAAATAAATAATATTTCGTATATAATAATAAAAATAATTAATATTTTATACGTAATAACGAAAATAATTAATGTTTTATAAATTTTATTAAAAATAATTATAATATTTAATTTTTATTTAATAAAAAAGTTTTTATTTAAAAAAATCGATAAAAATATATTAAAATTTATTTATAATAAAATTTTCGGTAAAATAAAAGTTTAAAAATATTATAATAAATAGGTATTTATAATACGTATTTTATTATATTATTTTTAAAATTAACGTATAAATAAAATTTAAAAATAAAATTTTAATTATAAAATTTTATTTTTATTTTTATTTTTATTATAAAATTATAAGTTTTATTAATATAAAATTTTAAAAATTTTAAAGTTTTTAAATGTTTTAATTAAAAATAAACTTTAAAAATATTACGTAATATTTTTAAAAAAACATGTTATTATTAATAAATAATAAATAAAAATTACTTTTTTAAATTTTAATTTTAATATATATATTTTTATTATATTAATAATTATTTAATTTTTATTTTTATAATTAATATTAAATATAAATTACGTTAAATTTAATTTATTAAATTTAATTATATATATTAATTAATAAAACTTATAATATTTTAAAAAATTAAGTTTTTTATTTTAAATTTTATAATTAATTAATATATATAATTAAATTTAATAAATTAAATTTAACGTAATTTATATTTAATACGATTAAATAATTAAATTTTTTTTAAGTAATAATAATAATAATAATTATAATAAAAAGTAATTAAAAATCGCACGTAACGCGATTAATTTTATTATTTTATAATTAAAATATAAATAAAAAATAAAAACAAAAATTTTAATTTACGGTTAAAATTTTATTTTTAAATTTTTATTTATACGTTAATCTTAAAAAGTAATATAATAAAATACGTATCGTAAATACGTACTTACCATAATAATAATAATAATAATAATAATAATAATAAAGTTTTCTTAATTAAAAAATAATTAAAAATAAAACGACATAAAACCCGAAAAACTTCGGGCATTTTTAACTTGTTAATTTTACAGTTAACATGCCACGAAACGGAACTGTAACTGTTACCGCACCACTTGACAAGTCTGCCATGTCATCTGCTACAAATCGTGTGTTATCTGTCACAAATGCATCCGCTGTCGTCGGGATAAACCCATCAAAGGTTACTCTAACATTCTGCGGCGATCCTCCTGAGTTCACAAACACAACAATAATCGATCCATCTGTATTCTTAAATGCGGTAACCCCAGTGCTTGAAACTGTGCCGGTTGTGCTGAGACGGTATGCTCCCGGTCGAACGAAACGTGACCACATTGTGAAGGCCCAGAGGCGTCCGGAAGGAGTGACAGTCTTCTTGTCGCTCGCTACCAGATACGACGATGCTTGAAACTATGGTAGGGGTCTTAGCGTACTGACCTCTATACAGCTTACGTGGAGACTCACCTGGTTTACTTCTACTCCCTGCCAATAAACATAGGCCGATAGGTTGGCATTGGCCAGCCCATTGTGGATTTTATTAGCCCATGTCATACCCTCGCAGAGCCCGCCGTTGCTGTACCAGGTCGTGCACCAACGTGACTGGAGATCAGCTGCTTCTGTCTGCCACGTTCTTAGCTTCGTAGGTATGACCGAAGTTGGATCGCTCGAATACATGTGGCTGGTGATGAGCTTGAGATAGCGTTCCATGCCCGCCGAAACGAGACCTTGAGTGATCGAGCGCTGTGAATTCCAGCCCACTTTGGCCATGGACGTTAGCAACTCTGGTCAACGAAGCTAAGAGGACGGTGGTAAGGAAACTTCAACGATGCCCGCAGCCCAAGCGCCCCGGTAAGATGGTTCTGTTTGCTGTTGACTTACTCGCATCACAACAAGCCAGAGATACGTTCCCCATTCCGTGTTCCTCGAGGGTGCTGTGCAGGATGGGAATGAAAGACGCCGCTTCGTTGGCACCGGATTGCATGGACGAGTAACTCGTCCTTTGGTAGTTAGCACACGACCTTGCTATTGGCAGATTCCTGTTCCTGGAACTTACACATAGTCGGGCTCATTTAAGAATCCAAGATGGGTTACAGGAAGGTCCAGCGAGTTGTAGTACTTGACATATTGAACCAAGAAGTCGGCATAGGCTTGACGCCAATCCCCGGACGAGCATGAGTGCCCTGGCGTCCCGCACAAGAAGCCCCCATTGTTTTCGTTGTTGTTCGTTTTCTGGTGTAGACATGCCGAGTGGTTAGGTAGCCATAATAACAGGCTAGCCATCAGAATCTAACGGCGATAACGGTCTGAACCTAGGGGAAATCTCACCATGAAACCCGGCGCGCTCCACGCGTCTGCGTAGATGGTAGTAACTCCATATTTCTTGGCCTGTTGGCTAAACCAGACCTGGCCACGATCATCCTCGTTGAAGCTGTAGTTTGCCGCCGCTGTAGGGCCGCCCGGGCTTTGGGGAAGAATGCTGTCGTCATTTGTCGTGCCTGAACCGATTCGGTTTCGAATAATCGTGAACCCAGCACCAGTGGTTGTGTTGAATAGATAGTCAAGGCCTTGTTGTTGAAGTTGTCCCTCTAACATATCTCTGAACTCGCCTGCTCGCCCAAAAGCTTGGGACACACCAAAGCCATCTATCTGCTGAAGTGTAGACTCGGTGTCGACGGTGATGGATGTCTGAGCGTAGGCCTGTTTGACGCTGGCAGCGAGTGCTGCTACGATGAGCAGAGAATTCATTGTGGTTTGAGGTCCTCGACAAAGCCCTCACGCTACTAGCCCGTATCGCACAGGGAAGAGGTGTGGCAGAATAGGTCGTAGAAATAACGAGCCCGTAATAACTTGGCATCTTGGACACCCAGAGCCGAAGTAGTTGGATCAAGCCAAGTACCATAAGGCACTGATAGGTTACCGAGCCCTCTGATCGAGGACACACTCTTACCTTGGCTGTGAAAGCTGGGGGAGGGTAGGATGCCATAGACCCGCCATTTCTGCTAAATTGCGAGGAGCACGTAACTATTGGGTGCCCACATCCGCCGCCAAGGTTCTCACTTAGCCTGAATCTTTGGCACGTTCTGGACCGGGCGGTGCTTCGAAAGGGCGCCGGGAAACCCCTCCACGGGGACGACAGGACACTTTGAGATATATGAAGGGCCTCAGAGACTGAACCGCCTCTGGAACGGCTGGATGGCGGGCACAGGTTATGGACTGGCCCAATGGTAGACATCAGAATCTAGACGCGGGATGAACCGTCACGAGACGACCCTAGAAGGTACAGAAACAACACCGTTGTTGCGAGAGAAAGCCAAAGCTGTGCTAGAGCCGCTGGAAGCATCGCATACATGCAGCCGTCCTTGTATTGCTGGCCCTAGCCCCTGACATGAACATGCATGCATGCATGGAGTCCGGTATCGACTACCTACGGCAGAGCTGCCTATGGATTTAGGTGAGTCGGGATTTGATCAAGTTGTAATTATTATTGTCGAAGTTGTCCCATTCGCAATGGCGGCAGATGTGCTCCGTAGCATACGATACTCCGTCCGACTTACTTTCGTCGATACGTGGCTAAGTGTCATGGTTCGATGGACCCAGGGGGGAGCTTCATCCACGCCGTGCGTAGTATAGTGTAGTGTTGGCCCTTTGATTTTTACATCAAACAACTAAATTTAGATCCAAGTCGTATTCCTGAGCCGAAGAACTTCTATCCACGCTTCGTAGCAAATTGATCTCTTGGGTGTAATGTAACCCCCCCCCCCCTGGCAATGGTGAATGATTTCTCCGTCTCACACTGGTAGCATTTCTACCTGGCACCGCGTATGAAAAGCCATGCACCCGTGATAAACGCTTTGATAGCTGCAACAAACCATAGACTTGGCTGTACGGCACCTGTGGCCTTGGAAATCCATCCCCCACTTATGGCACCTAGCAACGTGAGAATGAAGGCCAGAGCTCTTCGATTACGCTTGGTGTTCTTCCCCAGGGGGTCTAGAATATGCTCGTCGCTGATCAGGTCGCATAGTAGAGTCGTTATTACAACGGTGGGCACTTCGCTGACGCCCAATCCGCGACTATTGGTGATCTGGCCAGCAGCCTGAAAACTGAGCAGTGCGACGGGTGCGAGTTCAAGGAAGTCCACATCCTCCGGGTCTCTCTGAGATGGATATCTACCGTCCACGATACCGGTTTGGATGATGGTTGCCGCCACAACAACGAATACCGTCTGCAAAAGGAAGGAGAAGAATAGAGTTCTCCGGAGGCGACCGCCGCCCATCAGGTTGTGTAGTCGGGAGAAGGCCAAACACCCTGTGGTGAAACATCCTATAGAACAGAGAGAGCGGGCCCACCCGAGTGGCTTGTTGTTTTGCCCGGAGGTACCGAGAGCGACAAAGACGGTATTTCCTCGTGGAAGCTTTAGTACGAGGCCAAGGAGTTGAGAACACGATCAAAGGGGAGCCAAGGACATACCAGTCTGCATGGACACAAATGTGCCATAGGCTAATGTTGTATCTTGTGTTAGTTACAGAACCTCTGCCAAATCCGTACATAAACCCCCCCAAAAAGGGGGGACGGGACGGAGGGGGACGGGGCCGGACGGGGCCGGGCGGTATTGATGGGAGGGTGATCTGCCTACCGTTGTACAAGGTTCCATCCGTGAGGCCTGTTGCAAAGCAGCAGGCTAAGAGAGGTATGGACCCGAGATTGGAATCTATCTCATCAAGGAGACGCGTAAAATAAGGGTGAGGGTGACTAGGAGATTCCCCCCCTGGTGATACAAGGCCAATGACCGGGTTGGGCTGGGGTTTCTCTTCGTCCGACATGGTGAAGTGAAAACGGAGGTATGGTGCTGTGGGAGGCCTAGCAAGACTCTTCCGAAAGCTGTGCTTTGTATTCGGTGTTATCAAGGGGGGATGGTGTCTTAAAGTCGTCGTTCGCAGACGATACCAAATTTCAAGCTGAACTGCCAACAATACGCCCCTGAAAAAGCCAGGCAATCCTCCTTTCTTGGTACTTCTTGGCCACCCACTCGCACCAGCACAGGACGAGAGTGAGCTATAGTAAATCCCTCAGTCTTGCGCCTGTAACATTGGCCGGGGCTTTTTATGTGGCCCGCGATGGTGCCGAGGGTGTGTGATTCTTGTAAGCGGTGGCGATTCAATACCAGCTGTAAGAAAAAAAAAAGGGGGGGGGGTTCGAAAACCTACCTAGGTAGCCCTGATCTGAGTGCCTAGTAGCTTGCTCTAGATAACGCGGTCTGGTCTCTGAATATAACTGGTTCAACATAAGTTCTCTTTCTGCAACCATGGTGCTATGGCCGCCACATGCCACGGAAGAGGTTTAGCAGGCTGGAGTGTCAGCGTAATGTCTCGGGCAGTGGCCAGGGCGTTTCAGAAATAGGACTTGACCATTGCGTTCGTGCTGAAGCTTCTCTCGTAGTGAGTTTTTTATGATGTGGGCTTATTATCAGTAGTAGGCTATTCCCTCCCACATCGTCCAATACCCAGAAGAAAGCGCATCTAATCTACGCCCTGAGCGCTTGGTACTTGACAGGATTTACGCTCCTTGTAGAATATTAGGGGTATCTTCTACGCCACTGCATCGTCGACCAGAGCAAGCCAAAGTCCTGGCATGGTGTGATATGATTGGACAACCCAGGTATATTTGATTGATTGGCGGGAAGGCGACTTAGTTTCCTGATCAGATCAACCAGCATATGCTCGAGCGGTGGCTTTCTAAGTTGCCACTCCCTGCGCTGTGAGTATGTCTGCTGGTCGAGCGTCATCGACACTCTGGGTAGTTTATCGCCCAGGTGGCTGGCCTGCTAGAAGATTTGTACAGAAGGCCCGTCGAAGAAAGTGATAGGTCAGGTTTTGCTCTCAGGTCACAGGACTCACTCACCCAGATCTCCAGCACGAATGATTCTAACTGGGCGCCAAGCATGTGGCTTTTTTTATGGTGGTATTGCATGGAAAGCGACGCTCATACCTACGCGCCAATGTCCCGGCTCAAGAACAGATGGAATTAGACCGTCATGTCGCTATATCGTAGCCGATTTTACCTCCAGGTGGCGTCTTAGACGTGTACAGTGTGAGACTGATAGGCAACTTCTTGAATGCCACCATGAAGATACCATGGAGACGTGGTATGAAGGCGCTCAGGCCGCACTCCCTCCCGCCAAGCGAGCCAAGTCGGTTGATGATAACCACGAAGATGGACACACGGGGAATGTCCCTAAATCAGCATATAGTAAGATACAACAAACACTTGGACGACGGCTTAAGTTTCACGTAGTTTGTGACGAAGCTGCTGGATTCGAGGGATTTCAGTCACCATACATGGTACGGGGTGTAGAGACTCAGCTGGAAAGCTATATGTAAGTTAGGTATCTCTGAAGGCTAAAGAAAAGAGAAACCTTCGCCCCCGAGAGATTCTAAAAATCTCGGAGCAGAGGTAAGGATACGAAGGTGTAAGTAATTTAGATTTTCATCATGTGCTTTCACATCTATGGTGAGGTGTCGGAGGCCTCTCAAGCAAGCCTAGCCCTTGGCAACCCAGTGGCGTTTCTGTAGGCGCAGGCTATCAATGGTCCTTACCCTGTGAATGTCCATGACTAGGCCGGAGGGGTGGCCTAGCAGATGTAACATTTAGGGGTTTCTCGTCGTGCTTATGCCCGTGCCCGTCCTATCCTGCTACGGGGAGGGGGGGGGCAAAGAAGGCCTCAACCTCTTGAGAGGCTCGGCAGCTGAGGTTACTTCTTCCGGCCCGGCCCGCAGAGCGCTCTCTGCACGGGTATCTATGTGTCTGACAGGGTGACAGGGGCTACGCAATCGCCAGCCTTCCGGTAGGGTGCAAGTAGATGCGGGCTAATATCGAATACCTACCTGAACGAGGAGTTGTGCGGAAAGGCCTTTTGATGTAAAGCTCATGTTGGTTCAGACAAGCCATTATGTAGATACCTAGGTAAATACCGGGATGGTCGCGAGGTCTTAGTATCACACAATGGAGAAGGATGTCGTCATGGAACAAGCCACAAGTTGAACACCGTATTGGCACCGGATAAGGTGCACTTGCTAGGGGTCGAGGTGAACCCCAAGTGTATATTGTTGATCGCGGCTTTTGCCACCATTCGCTAGCATATTCGAAGAATTTCGGAATATGATCCCTGTCGTGAAGTCGCCCGGAAGTGCCTCGGGAGCAAAGGAACGGTCTTGTCCCTGTCCGCAAATGGACACTGGCCGTCCAAAGCCCCGGCCAGACACACCTAGGCTGGCCTTTCTGTTGCGGGAATTCCCTCTGAGTGGTATCCATACCCTTGACCCACGGGAGGGTACATGGTGTTGAGGAGAGCTGAAGCTGATATCGCAACGCCTTTGGTGAACCCCAGTCATGTGAAGGAACCACACCGTCTGGGTCGTATTTGCTATTCTATTTAGGGGAGAAGATGGACTGAAAATACATACTACATACTACAATTCGGCTCTGCTCGCCAAGCTTTGCTTTGATTAGAGAGTATCCTTTTAACGACTCATATGATGCCATGCCACAAGGGTCTTTGAGGGGTTATTGGAGGAGGAGGAGGAGGTCAACGTGAACATATTAGTCTACTAGGGGGTTCCTGGGAGCAGTCGCGTCAATATAGTCCCTGTTGATGATGGGCTGCATGTTCATGCGGAGGTAACTCCCCCTTTCTTAGTCTTCAGAGCTTGTATTAGTCGATTTCCTCGTTAGCTTCCCGCAACATGGATCTTTTTAAAGATATTTGTAGACGCCCGGTAATGCCAGCGAAGCTCACAGAGAGACTTTCATAAATTGAGCGGAAAAAGAAGCAAATGTCATGGACGATCGCCCGTTGAGGAAGGAGTGCCTACCTTTGAGCACCACATCACATTGGCAATCGAACAATACGCGCCGTCCGTAAACTAGACCAGGCACCATGTATAGCTTACCTGCCTAGTAATACATATCCTTGAGGGTTAATACATGCCATAAAACTCCAGGCCTCAACCCCGGTGTGGCTGGCTTGATGGTATCGGCGATCTGGCCTTAGATCGTAAGGAACATAAACGAAGGCCCTATATGCGCCAAGTCAGGTGGTGTTTCTCGGCCAGTTCTGATTGCAAAGAGGAGCTTTAGCCTCTTGGAATATTCAAAGGGAAAGTTCCCGGGGCTGAAATGGATTTGGGCCGCGGCACATGGACCAGATTAGGTCCAGAAAGGTCTCTGGGAGTAAGTATATATTCCATGTTTCGGCCTGCTTGCAGAGCTATTTTGACTTTGCCAGCTCTACAGTCAATATCACATTTCTTGCCTACCCTCCCAGCTAGCCCCCTCTCTAGAGCAGAGCTTAGATTAGAATTTATGGCCCTCCCTACCATCATGGCACCACTGCCCAAGTTCGACCTTGAGCCGGTCGTAGTTATTCAGGCAGCGGTTAAGCCTATACCTGGTCAGCTCCGGGAGACCACAAAGCCGGCCGCAGAGGTCCACTTTGTTGAGGTACCGAAAGATGACGGTGTGCCCACAGAGGCGGTTGATAAATCAGTGCAGCTTGATCGGGTCGTTTCAAGTATCCTCGAACCCTCCTCTGGGGCAAAGAAACTTCGCAAGATGTTATTTGAGACCAACGAGCTAATCGTATGCCCTGGCGTCTACGATGGGCTTTCGGCGCGCACGGCCATGGAGCTTGGGTTTAATGCCATGTACATGGTAAAGTCCATCCAATGTCCGATCAGAAACTTCAAACTGTCATTGGGAAACAACGAACTAATGGCGTGACACTTGAAGACAGGCGCGGGGACCACCGCCTCCCGTATAGGACAGCCGGACCTAGCTATTGCTCAGCTTCACGAGATGCGAGAAAACGCTGAGATGATTGCAAACCTCGATCCATTCGGCCCACCACTGATTGCTGATATGGATACCGGGTACGGTGGTGAGTCCCCAACATTCGCCTCCCCTAATTATGATCTAACCACCGATGCCTCTCTGGCTTTGATACTTTGATACCTCCCCATCAAGCTTACAGTGCATCTAACCTTGGTCCTCCCTAGGCCCCATCATGGTAGCTCGCACTGTCGAGCAATATATACGCGCTGGCGTGGCGGGCGCTCACTTGGAGGACCAGGTAGGGTTCACTTGATTTCCCTATCCTACTCTGGGTTAACGGCCCGACATTTCCTTCTACTGGCCCCTCTTATAGGAATCGCTTTCTTGAAGAGCGAATGGAAAGATCCCGAGTAGTGCTAGAGCATCAAACTAAATTTGCATTCTGACCTACTAACTGTTAAATGTGCCCTAGGTACTTACTAAACGCTGTGGTCATCTTAGCGGCAAGAAAGTGGTGTCACGGGATGAATACATCTCAAGAATCAGAGCTGCGCATGGAGCACGCGTGCGGCTTCGGTCTGACTTCGTGCTTATCGCACGAACTGACGCCCTTCAAACTCTAGGATACGGCGAATGTATTTGCCGGCTACGAGAAGCGAGGGACGAAGGAGCGGATGTGGGGCTCCTTGAGGGATTCACATCGAAAGAACAGGCAGCGCAGGCCGTTAAGGACCTAGCACCGTGGCCGTTGTTGTTGAACTCGGTTGAAAACGGCAAGAGTCCCGTCATCACCGTCGGGGAGGCTCGTGGCATGGGGTTCCGTGTCATGATTTTTAGCTTCGCGACCTTGGCGCCCGCATATGTTGCGATACGCGAGACGTTGACACGGCTTAAGAATGAAGGAGTTGTTGGGACGCCCAAGCATGTAACCCCTGTGAAGCTTTTCGAAGTCTGTGGACTTCAGCACAGCATGGCGGTGGACATGGATGCTGGGGGTACGTCGTTCATAGGTGGACTGTAAGGTGTTGATGAGTGTCAAAGCGTTGCTCTGTTGCGGATGTCTTATTAGTATTAGACTCTAGACAGGTACATCGTTAAGTCAGGGTGCGTCGGTTCTGCCGTAAACCAATTCTTGACCCGTGGATGGTTGAGCCCAGGGCCTAGCGAGTTTTATTTTATCAACCGTACCTATATATATACGGTAGGGAATGCATAACATAGGTGGCTGCCAAACAAGCATGCCTACTCAGTCAGTAGAACAGTTTCCCGCCTGACAACGCGACCAGCTCAGGAAAGACCTTGAATACTAGTCAGCCGTGATGCACCGAGATTATAAGGCCGGGAAGAAGTGCTTACCGGCGTCCCAAGCCCAGTCACAGGGTCCCATCCCGCAGTTGCTGGGAAGCCATCAACACCACAACCAACAGCACTGCCACTTACAATATCGGTCAGCCCTTTGTACCCTTTCGAGTATAGCCACGGATTCAAAAACCCCAGAGGCGGCTTTCCCGTCGAGATGAGCGCGTCGTTGACTAGGGAGATGATGCCACCCACCAGCGGGCAGCTGGCGCTTGTGCCACTTATAGTTCCTTCGCTACTATTCCAGTAGTACGCAAAATAAAGCCCCTGGGCCGAGATGTCGGGATAGCCACGGCCCTTCTTGTTATACAGGCCATCGTATAAACTGCCCAGATTTCGAACATAAAGCCAAGCTTCCTTAGCCTGGTAATCTGGTGCTGTGAAATAGTTGCTAAAGCCCCCCCCGCTCGTGTAGTTACCATGCGCAACACCATCGGGACCAACGAACGCCGGCCGATGTGCTACCACCTCGGGTTCGAAGTTTTTGGTCGCACCAACAGCTGTCACGTAGGGGCAAGTTGGGGGAAATTCGGGAATAAACTTGGCTGTGTTCTTGCCGTCATTGCTCAAGCATTCCCCATACGGCCCGACGCCGCTGTCGCCGCTAGAGAACAAAAGTGATGTACCACGGGCGCCTACTTGGGCGAACTGCTGGCAGACCCGTCTTGCATACGACTCTGGTACGGTTTGCTCGTCATCGGCGTATGAGGTTGCTGCAGTCCATCAGCTGTTGATGCGCTACGTTACCCGCATCGTACTTTATTGTGCTTCTTGCGAGAACGGGGTCAGACAGGATACAACGTACTATGAGCAAGTTAGCCTCGTAAAGGGGCAAGGCAACCTAATTTGAAGTAGTGGGAGAGGGAGGGCAGCAAAATTCACGTGCAAACATACCTGATGACTTGTGGGAAAGACTCTTGGTCCAAGAGATAATTAACCCAGACCAGATATGGTTCGTTGGTATTGTCTGGCGTGCTCGGGGACGGGTGGAATGGTGGGCTGCCTCCTGTCGAGTAGCTTATGATTGGAGCTATCCAAGGAAAATATTTTTAGCCACCATCTCAGCAACGACGGAATTTCCAATACTGTCACATACTTTCCCAGCTGATGCCGGCGATGGCTTGGAGGTCCAAATTCGCTTCCTTGGAAGTGCCTGTCCCAATTTCCTCGGGGGTCAAAGGGTAATCGCCGGGACCATCTGCGATAGAGATCTGTGGGAAGTCTCGAGCGCTCGAGACCGCTTCGGGGCGATACTTGGCGAGGAACTGTTCCGCGTCTGTCCGGATAGGGTGCTCACCCAAAAAATTATTGAATCCTATTTTATTTTTTCCAAGAGCGTGAGTCTTGTACCCCTTTGTCGAGTATAGATGTTGGAAACACTCTGGGGTCACAGAGCTCACGTTGCAGACTGCGTTCAATGCCTCATTGCTAGGTGGCCTGTAGCTAGCATCGATGTGGACGGGCGCCGCAACGTAGTCAAACCTCTCTGCGCGTGCGCGAAAGAATGAGTTGGTAGGCTGGATGGTGTCAATGTGATCATGTAGGTGAAGTGGGAGAGACCAAGTAGGGGCCCGGGCAACAAGGCCACCGTCGTCGTGCTCATAAACGTGGTATTCGGTGTTGAGTAGGCGCTCCACCACTTTTACCGGCAAAGACAGCATGATCCAGTCCTTGGCTGAGCTATATGCGGTGGGTGTGACACCATTAGCCTCCAACCACTCTTGGACGAGCTCCAGCGCCTCATCCGTAGGCTTGACTAGCTCTTTCACCTCTTGGGCGGAAAGGTGTTGGCCGTAGTGGCGGTGATCCGGATCCGAGACTACAATTACAGTATTAAGTCGTCCGTAGCACGTGCTATTACGTGTCACACCGGCTACGCACCTTCGTCAAGACGCTTCTCTAGCTCTCCAAAATTGCTCTGCTTGACACCAACCTGGAGGTTGATGATATGATCAGCCGGGGCACGACGGACCCTTTTCCAACCTCTAGGGATATGATGGGTGTCCTTGATTTGATAAGGCGTACGTGCGCGCATGGGGGTTGCAAGGGCACTCGTGAGCTGAACGACGAGCAACGTCGAAAAGGCAATAACGAAGCCAACCATGGCTGCAGATACTTCACTTTAACCTAGGTCTGATTGACCAGCGCCCGGGAGATGGATAAGTAGGACCAGGCGTTGGGAGGCGATTGGCTCTTGTGGTGGTGCTCGGGGCTGTTTATACCATCTCCAGGGCTATGATAGGAGCGCAGCACGTTATCTCACGCAAACGGCGCCCCGGTGTAACCTTGGAAGCTCGTTGGTACGGGAAACCGCTATTCCTGCCAATCGGAGGCCTCGCTTCGGACAGGGCGAGAATTCCATCGGTTGCGTTCGCGATATTGCACAGGCATACGGGTAGGCACTTTGCGGTTACGCCATTTCTTACTTGGATGTTTTTGGAAGGTCAAGGTCAATTGCTTAGAACGATCCGCTCTGGAAGCCCAAGGTCTAGACCGTGTTCTGCATGTGTAGTATTAGAGCACGCGCAGCTATTTGAGGAGCTCCCAGCGATATTCTTCCAACGAGGATGGATCCAGGATCGGCATCTTATTATCAGTACCTAGATCTGGTATCCGTACTTGATCCACGTATCTCTGGTGTCTGTGGGTTTATAAGTTCCCATGATGAAATATAATACCTGGGTACTAGGTACCTATGTACATTACCTACATACTACATATGTAGGTATACATATAGTAAGCACAGGAGCATTTATGTAAGCATTTAATACATCGGATTCACCCGACAACCTCCCAACGATTTAGTTTGCGTGCTGTGTTGCTGTAATTGCATCAAAACGTCAAAACGTCAAAACATCAAAACATTTCTGCTTGGCATCATATAGATAAGCAATTCACAGCCTCGAAAGCTTAAAAGAAAGCTTGAAGGGACATCAAAGGTCATTACCTATGTAGGTACTAGGTAGGTATGTAGGTACCTGCTAGGGACTTACTCTAATACTGGTTAGTGGCTGAATGAGTGAGTGGCACATGTGGATTTCATCGTTGATGTCTCTAATCTAATCTGATCTGATCTGATCTCCACAAACGCCGCTGGCTAATATACCTAGTAGCTTCTCGGACGTTGGCCGTTGGCATTTATCTTAGACATCTCAGACCTACTAGGTAGTTAATCGCTGTTGGAGTTGAACAAACTATTATGTTCAAGCAAGGGGGGCAGAAGATTAATAATGTCTGCTGTCAGGGCTTAGGGCTGGCAGGCAACGATGGCTACACAGGTACCTACGAATGCAGCCTCTCATAGCCCTGGCATACCTAATAGTTAATCTTGAGTTCCTCGCGTAACAACGATATCATTCCCGTGTCGATGCCTGTCTATGCTTTGTTAACTGAGATAAGAAAGACTACGTGGATGACCAAAGAAAAAATAAAGATGATCTGTGATAGGTATGCGTGCTATTCTAACTCGTTAATACTCATTGGTATGAGGTCTTGGGGTTGAGAAATTAGTGTTGCCATGGTTCTATCTATGTTCTACTCTAGTCCGCTCGGTTCCTGGTGATACATCTGGTGGTCGATGGCAATTAAGTAGGTTGGTTAAAGCACCACCAGGTAAATCAAGGTTGCCTTAAATTATCAGCTGGCTTCGTGTAACTAACCATGGTTTTCAAGTAATTAACGCTTAAACGTGATTGACTAGGTAATCATACCTAGCAGACATCGATGTGTAGTTGGGTAGTCTGCCATAGCCTCAGCTGGACCTAGGAGGCAGGAAGCGAATGGCAGTATGTTTTACCGGGTTTATATTAATATCATATATCCTCACACTTATAAAGGGGTTAGTTAAACAGGGCATCCATGTCCGGGGATGCAAAGTCTTCATACCTACGTAGGAAAGCTTTGCGCCAGTGTTGTGGCCTTTGTTGTATAATATAATCTCATGGCATAATAATCATTCGGGATCAAACCCGGAGCCAATAGAGTAAATTCTACGGATAGGTAGGTACCTAGTAGGTAACTGCCTTCTAGATTCCCGCTTGGGTGTCGGCCAGAAGCGTTGGCTATGTTTTACATACATCAATGATGTATCATTGATGCACCTACCATAGTACGGATGTAGATGCTAAGAACTGGCCACCAATCTATGTGTCACGAGGCGGACCTAGAAGACGCAGAAACAACTTCGTCGTTGCGCGAGGAACCTAAGACCATGCTAGGGCTATGGGAGGCCACATATACGTGTAGCCGTCTTTGTCTTGCCCGTCCTAGCCCTGACAACGGGCGTATGGTGCAGGTATGTCCTACTTAAATACATTCGATAGGCGCTTGAGATACTATTATGTATTGCTGCCAGGCTTCTCGACTAGGTAGAATACGGAGACTTTGTGGAAAAGCCCCCCTTATTTGACCAGCACGAATGCCTTCAAGAAATTACAGATAGTGGCATCCGGATCTGAATGTCCCTAGCCATCCAACCCCCATCAAGTTAAAGCCTATTACCTACATGCAGGTTAGGTTGTTTGAGAGAACTGATGGGAGCCCACGCAGCCATGTTTGATACATTGGTCAGAGTCACCATTCTAAGTGTACGTATATAGTTCATCAACTATACCGGCGACACTTCTGCACCTACCGTTCTATTGTAGCTCATTTGGCTTCCGATTGGATCGAATCTGAGAAACACAAAGGCGCACGTAAAAAGTAAACCTAAAACATAGCACCGACCGTGTAGCTGCGAGGAAATCTGGTAGTCTTGTCCCCTCCGAGAAAAGGGGGCATGATGGAAAACCAGTTGTATGCGACGTTTCATAGAGTGTGGTGTCACGAGGCGAACCTAGAAGACGCGGAAACAACATCGTTGTTGCGCGAGGAACCTAAGACTATGCTAAGGCTATGGGAGGCTACATATACATGTAGCCGTCTTTGTCTAGCCCTGACATGTGGAATAGAATAGAAAACATAAACGGTAGTTTCGATTTTCGCTATTCTACCATCTGAGATTGTAGATCATCAAAGTATGGCCTTATTAAGGTTGTTGGGATACGAGGTCCGCTGATGCCGCGTTGTTGTTCGGCCGAGTCGGGAAATGCGACAATAGTCACCGGCAACGGGGCAATGTCCCGTCTTAACTCACCGATTACCAACATGATATGATGGGGCAGGATACGATGGGATCCTGTTGCTGGTTTGCCGGTGGCCTGCTGGTCGAATAAACGTACGATCAGGGGAAGCTGGGTATGTTGGATGTTGGGCAATAGGTCTTAAGGCCATAAAGCTATGCTGCTCCGCTACTCTTATTAGAGAGATTGGACAGGCGCCTAGGTAGTAGGTACAGATACGAATTATGGGTAACGGTGCGGTCCGGAATAACGCCGTACGTGAGGAAATTCGGCCTTCCGTAGTGAGTAAGTGAATTCTGTATACTTGCCGCATCCGGGAGAGATTTGCAACCGGACCGGGGCAAGGGCCGTTGCTGAGCCAGTCCGAGTTAGAACCACGGGACTCAGAGCTATCCGCTTGCCTAACTACTACATAGTACCTCGGCAGGATAAAGATCGGCAATCACATAACCTATCTACCTATCCACACACGTACATTAATTAAGCCGTACACTTTCAAACTGACCGAGACAGCGTTGATGGGTTTAGGCATGGCCTTAGAGGAAGCTGAGAGGGCGCTGACGTGCTAGCTGCGCCGGCACTGGGCATTGCGCGAGCCGGGGTTGATCATGGATGGTGATCATGGATGGTGATCCATGAGCAGGGGTGTTGCAGCTTGTGGTCAGGGGAGGGCGACAGTGGGGGTGGAGATGTGGGGGACTTCGACAAACTAAACCCCCTCCCCCTCCCCCTCCTCTTCCATCCGTAGGGCATTCATTGTCTTAGAAATATGAACCTGATTGTAACACGAAGGGTGTCTCGAAGCTTGCACGGGCACAGAAACTGTCAAAAGGCCGTCCAGAGCTCCGGCACGAGCGGTGACCACCTACCGGGTAGGCTACTGTAGGCACGCCTTGGTATTTTTTCCCAGGGAGACGTAATGAAACAATCGCATGGTTACTATTTACTTTTCAACTTTTTATTCACATGTGAAGAAGGTTGCAAATTCAGTATCGCAATCTGGGTGGCCAGATTCTGGCCATCTCCAACTTCCAACCGCCGTTGTGGATAAGGTGAAAATAGAGTTGGACAACCTCCCCCCCACCCCCCCGTTATTTTATGCCCTGTATCTCGGAGATATCGAACAACCAACTCATGTTATTGACAAAACTCCGTTGGACAGAGATTGTGGTAGCTTATGCAGGTCTGAGAGCCAAGAAGATGGGAAGAGTTCCTGATAAGGAAGGCCGTTCTCACTCTTCAACACGCTTCCTATCTGGTAACCTTACTCGGTGCTGGCCCTTACCTGGTACGGGTCTACTGTGCATAGCTGCCTTTCAGTATGAATTTGTTCACTCTCTTACTTGAACTGTGATTGGCCCAGCTCGGGATTCGCGTGTGTTGTGGTCAATTTCACGGCCCCTGAATAAATCCGAGCCCCTGGGTGTGAAACATCTGCAAACCGGGGACACTTCTAGCGTAGAGAAGTACTACTGGTTGTTAGTTCATCTGTGATCTTATTGAAGGACGAAGACAGGTTCCGGTATTTGACGAATGGGAATCTTCAGCTCAACCAAGCCTCTTCTAGGAGGTGCTGCTGTGATCGGCACTGGTCGTGCAGATCAGACTAGGTAGCTAGGACAGGGAATATCGTCGCCTGCCAGAGACCCGTTAGCGCATTCATGGGTTCCAAGGTTACCATCTCGACCTCACATGCGCAGTTCACATGTTGTCGGCTGCTGGTAAACCCGTTAACAACGACATGCTGAGCTGGGTAGGGATCGGCCACCGTGAACAACATCATGACTTCGCGCTCAACGGTTACCATGTCGCAACCCTTGGTCGGGAGAGGCGACGAGAATTATAAAAAGGGCTTCGCTTCTTCCCTTAATCGTATAACTTTGCTCTCTCCATCTCACACCCAGAGAACTCGCACAAGACATATTATTGCAGACCCCTAGCCCTCTCGCCGCCGCTGCACAGCATCACAGATCTTTCAAAATGCGCACCGCAACCGCCCTCGCCTTCCTTCCTTTGGCACTCGCCGCACCTGCGAAGCGAGCTACTCCTGCGCCTGTCATCAGGCCTCGAGGAGCCCAGCTCGTTGAAGGCAAGTACATTGTGAAGATGAAGGCTGGCGCAAAGGCCGAGTCGGTTCAAAGCTCCATCCAGTCCGTGGCCAGCAACGCGGACTTTGTGTACAACTCCAACAAGTTCAAGGGTTTCGCCTCCAGCCTCACAGCCGAGGAGCTCGAAGAACTGAAGAACAACGACGATGTAAGCTTAGATACATAAGCTTCTTCCTTGGTTTCATACTTAGAGACTGATACTCTGCTCTTCCAGGTCGACTATATCGAGCAGGACGCTGTCATTACTATCAAGGCTACCCAGCAGGATGCCACTTGGGGAATTGCCCGCCTATCAAGCTCTAAGCCCGGAGGAACCGAATACACCTACGACGATAGCGCTGGGGAGGGAACTTGCGCTTATGTCATTGACACGGGAATCGAGGTAGACCATGAGGTATGCGATAGGCCAATGTTAGTAATGGTTGATAAGGGTGATACTGATTCTGTTCCCGTGTAGGAATTTGAAGGCCGCGCCAAGTTCCTTCAAAACTTTGCCGATGACGATGACACAGACGGCAATGGTCATGGCACACACGTGGCTGGGACGATCGGTTCCAAAACTTACGGAGTGGCTAAGAAGACCTCGCTATTTGCCGTGAAGGTCCTCGACGCGAGCGGCTCAGGAACCAAGTACGTTACACAGCCATCCCCTGCAAGATGCTGCAATCTTAAGCCCGGATTTCTCTCTAACCCTCACCCATCTGCAGCTCTGGTGTGATAGCCGGAATGGACTTCACCGCCCAAGATGCCCCTGGCCAGAGCTGCCCCAAGGGCGTGGTCGTCAACATGTCTCTTGGTGGCTCCAGCTCCAACGCCGTAAACCAAGCCGCAGCCAGCATCGTGGATGCGGGTCTTTTCCTTGCCGTTGCGGCCGGCAACGAAGCCACGGACGCATCATCTTCATCGCCTGCGAGCGAAGAGTCTGCTTGCACAGTGGGAGCCACAACAATTGACGATGAGCTCGCAGAGTACAGCAACTTTGGAAGTGTCGTTGACATTCTGGCGCCTGGAACCGACATCGAGTCGACCTGGATCGGAGGCGAAACTGTATGAAACTGTTCACATGCTCGCTTGCTTACTGGTGCTGACAAGACAACAGGAGACAATTTCTGGCACTTCTATGGCGAGCCCTCACATCGCTGGCCTCGGAGCATACTACCTGGGTCTGGATGCCGCCCCAGTAGGTGAACTATGCGACTTTATCGCCAAGTCGGCACTCTCAGACGTAATCTCCAACGTGCCTAGCGACACCGCCAACTTGTTGGCCAACAACGGACAGTCTTGAAGCGGGGAAAAAAATCCTGCGCCGGCAAGCCGTGCTCACCAAGCACTGGAGCAAGGTCAAGACCGCCCTACTGCGTGTCTCCTTTCTGGCTACGGGCCTACTGAGGACTCTATTAGCTGACAGGGTCTGACTTTGTATATATTATTTCCATATCCTTGATAGTTGGACTGGAGCCATGTCGGGCGACTCCCTAGCATTGTTCTACCCTTCGTGATGGGATTCGGTTTTCGGGTACGGTTTTGAATGGCCTTTCATATTTGTTGGGTTGCCGAGTTGTTTGCACATACATACATACATACCTACTAGGCACCTACATAGTCAGGTAACTAGTGGTCAAGTATCTATAGTAATTGAGGTAGTAGGGTACTTTAATGCGATTTACCAGCGATTTACCGATGACTTGACAATATTATGAGGCCAAAGACGCTTTTATTGTTATGTGACGTACAAATATTCTTTTCCTCGGTAGGTACATAATTCCATAAATGCTAAGTACATCTGAGCGCCTAAGACATTCACTAGGTGGGTACCTACTATATATCATAGATGTACATGTAGGTAGTACTACGCACTTACGCACCTACACAGTAACAGAATGACGACAAGGCTCCAGCCAGGTACATACATACATTAGCTATCTATCTACATATGTACATAAGCATTAATACCTCCATGGATCCATCTACTACATAGTACGTCCTATTATTTATACCTACTAGGTAGTATCAATCGTCAATTACCATCTGCCACAGTTCTATGTACGCACAAGCATAGTGTCCGGGTGTTTTTCGCCTCGTCAAATACTTTCTCTAGAATTTGTTTTGCCCTTCAAGAACACGAAAACACAAAAACGCAACAAAAACGCAGAAGATGGGTTCTATTGTTCTACCGCATCTGAACACCGGCTGGCACGTCGACCAAGCCATCCTCTCGGAAACGGAACGTGTTGTCGGTAAGTGTTGCTTGCGCTTTTAGAGCTTCACAAATAGGGAGATGCACTACTAACCCTTGCTTCTTGCTTCTTGCTCCAGCGATCCGTTTTGGCCGCGATCACGATCCCGACTGCATGCGCCAAGATGAAGTACTCTACCGCATCGCCGACAAGGTCAAGAATTTCTGTGTCATCTACGTTTGCGACATCGACCAAGTTCCCGACTTTAACCAGATGTACGGTAAGTAATTCTCGCTCCCGCTTTCCTCCCCGTGCCCCGCGCCCCGCGCCCCGTGAAAACCAGGGCTGACAAGGCAATCCCGCGCAGAATTGTACGACCCATGCACCATCATGTTCTTCTACCGGAATAAGCATATGTTATGCGACCTAGGGACGGGGAATAACAACAAGCTCAACTTCGTCCTGGAGGATAAGCAAGAATTAATCGACATCATCGAGACTGTCTACAAGGGTGCCAAGAAGGGTCGCGGTCTGGTCGTTAGCCCCAAGGACTACTCTACCCGTTATCGGTATTAGCGTTTTTAATGCTGTAATATCAAGTAGGCCTTTCGAGGCTATCTGCTTGCCGAGAACGGCTGGCTGGTCTCCTTTGAGGATATCCGAGCGACGAATATCTGGGGATACTCGATCATGGCAGTGGAGAAGAGAAGAAAGAAATAACTCTTGGTAATAGTCAAACGAAGCTGATATCAATGTTTCTCCCCCATTAAAAGCTGAAAGATAAGGAGTTCGGATCAAAACCTGTGAGTCCTATCTGCCCCGCCAGCACCTGCGAACTCATATCGCAAGAGCCACGAACATTCTTTCCCTGAGAGCTGGTCACGTCATTCATGTTCTATTGATCAATCTAATATCACGAATAATACGAGGGCTGGTGCTCAGCCATATACGGTGTTATTGGCAGAGGCTGTGGGAATGCCGCGTTCAACCTGGAAGTGCGCAGGTGCGTGGGTGCGTGAGCTCGAGTGGCGTTGAAATTGCCAAAATTAGCTAGCACCACCTGGTACTAGGTACTACATGTACATAGAAGGTACATAAGGTACATACCTACCTAGTACTAGGTAGGTAGGTACCTAGTAACAATGTATACTACTACTAGTGTGACTTCACTTCTAGACAGCATCAGATTTGAGAAGTTTCCGGGCCTGAAAACCGATAGATTTTCATGTGGATTGGTACAAGTAGTAGTAGGTACCTAGTAGTATGTGCTTACACGGTGCGACCACGAGGGGCCGGGTACCTACATGTACCTACCTAGCACTGGGTGCATAACTCTCGGCCACAGCACAGCCTCCTCTTTACGATAGTAACGACGATAGCCACGCAATCTTAGTGGGTACCTAACCTACCTAGTACCTACCTAGTAGTACTTTCAGGTGCTTCGGTACCTGAGTACGCTATTTTACAGCTCAGAGCGCTTATGCACTGAGACTGTGCATGACGAGCGTGACGACAGTGTTCCAAGGTTTTCGTCTGGTTGAGGTTCGTTGAGGTATGCGGCCAGCCAGCCTCACTGCCTCATTATCTGTTAACATCAACAACTCCATTTACATTGATCAATGATACTACCTAGGTACCTGGAGGTAGATAAAGACAAACAAATTACATACTTGTTATACCTACTGGGTACATACACATCATTGATGTTTTAAGTACTTATATTAGCACTGTCATTACCTAGGTACCTACTAGGTAGGTACTTCATAATATAATATCTATATGCACCTATTACATGTATGTATGCACTTTAACCCAAACACGAATCTTCCCTCCAAAACAAAGCAGAGCAAATTCAACATTGAACTTTTAATCTTTGACATCGTCTCCTATTACATACCTACCTACCTACCTACCTACCTACCTACCTACCTACATAGTACTTAGAAATCCTCCACTAACTTTCTTAGTTCTGGTTTCGCTCTTTTAAACCGTCCTTTTCCCCTTTTTCATCAAGGGAAGGAAATAGAGAGGTACCAACCACTCAATAACGAGGCGATCGATCCTTACCTTGTCCGGGCCACATTCGTTTTCCCCCAAATCGTTTTGCTGAGTTGATCCGTCCGCTGTAGCTGGGGGATTTCGTTCTGAACTCAGATACACAGGATAGCAGGACAGGCAGAAGGTGTAGAAAAGGACGGTGATCAGAAGAGAGGGCGATTGAACTTATCACCACCTAGTGCTGGTCACGGTTCTTTTTCATTTATTTCTTCGCATTCGGTCTCTTACCTCCCACAGACAAGAACGGCGACTATGGCTGCTAACGAATACTACAACACGTCGTCGCGGCCCTACAATCCGTATGAACCATCACTAGCATCTACGAACCCACCTTCCTATACCTCGCAGCCACATCCTCCAGATCGTACAGGTGCTTCTCCATTTGATACGGTTTTCGATGACCACGTCTACCCGACCGACTCGCATTCCCGCCGGACGCCTGATTCCATGAATTCCAGTCAGCAAACGTTCGCCTACGATACGAGATACCATGGCGCCGCACCTGGCGATGTTTCTCCCGTAGGTGGCGATGATATCCCTCTTCGTCAGCAGAGTACCAAGCCTCTCGGTTATGCTGCCGGCTCAACTGATCATGTCTATGACGCCCCTGACCAGGAGCCTGGCCATCGAGGCGTGTCCAACAAGCGTGGCCTGCTGCGCTTCGGAGAGCTAGGCATGCTAGGTTCGGAGAAGAGGAGAATACCCATAGTAGTTTATTTGTTTTCCGTTATTCAGATTGCTGTCTTCATTGCCGAGCTGGTCAAGGGCGCTCAACTTACAGGTAGCCCAATCCAAACGAAACCCCAATTTAACCCAATGATCGGCCCTTCGCAGCAGGTGCTCATTAACATGGGTTCGAGGTTCGTGCCATGTATGAAGAACGTCGATGGGGTCCAGAACTACCGTGCTCCTGCTTCGGCTATTGAGCAAGGCGAGCACGGTTTCGGATGGCCCTGTCCCAACACAACCTCGCTTGACCCTCAGGACGACTCGAACAAGTGCTCTCTCTCGGAGCTCTGCGGGTTTGACGGTGTCCCTAACCCCGAATGGGACCCCGAGAACGGGCTTAACCAACGCCCAGCACCTAACCAATGGTTCCGCTTTATAACCCCCATCTTTATGCATGCCGGTCTCATCCACATCGGCTTCAATCTGCTACTTCAGCTCACCATGGGCAAGGAGATCGAGAGAGCCATTGGCTCTATTCGGTTTTTCGTTGTCTACATGAGTGCCGGCATCTTTGGGTTCGTTTTCGGCGGTAACTATGCTGCCTCGGGGATTTCATCAACCGGCGCTTCGGGTTCCTTGTTTGGAATCATTGCCATAACGCTCCTCGATCTCCTCTACTCGTGGGGCGAGAGGCGAAATCCAGGCAGAGAACTGATATTTATCATCATCGAGATCCTTATCTCCTTCGCCCTGGGTCTCCTTCCTGGCCTCGACAATTTTTCCCATATTGGTGGTTTCATTGTTGGTTTGTGCCTGGGCGTTAGCGTCCTTCATTCCCCCAATGCCCTACGTCGTAGGATTGGCGAGGATCATTTTGGAGGACCGTCATATTCCAGCGTCAATGGAGGCATTACTAGCGTCGCTTTTCCTTCCTTTTATAGGAACCCCGTGGGCTTCTTCAAGGGACGGAAGCCTTTGTGGTGGGGCTGGTGGATTGTTCGCGCCGGTTTTCTCATTCTTGTTATCGTTGTCTTCATCGTACTCTTGGACAACTTTTACTCGAATCAGAACAACTGCAGCTGGTGCAAATATCTTAGTTGCCTGGTAAGTTATCCTATTATCCCTACACTCAGCACCCGATACAATCCCGCTCATATATTGGCAGAGGGTCAATAACTGGTGCGACATCGGAAATCTAACCATCTCGACAACGACTTCTCCAAGTAAGCGAAGTATTGAACTTTTTGCGCTCGAGCAGGTCGCCAGCCTGCACTGATGATCTGGATTCCCTCTGTCTACCTACCTAGGTAGATAATACTAGGCACGTGGTGGAGGACGATGGATTGGATTTATGATACCCGAATAGTGGCCCGATACTGGATGAGCGCATGATGCTCCCCCTCTTTGAACAATGGACTGCTGGGGGCCGGGATGAGGATGGGGCGAGGGTAAAAGGTCTATTGGATAGTGTGGCGCGTAGAGAATCCGGAGTACTGACTTGTAGCGTCGTTGCATTTGACTGTAAATGACGCGGAATGAATTCAACGAGCTCTCATTCACATTATGTAAGGTGTGCAATCTCAGGCGTCCTGGCAACCCTCAACGTGAATCAACTTGTTTTGGGCGGATTGACATATTCCCTGATCTGTATTGTACATGGAATAACAACGGTTGATATGTGTGGTATAGTGCAACGTGGCTTCATTATTACCATAAGGAACTCACCTACGGAACGCCTTGGCCGGTGAACATTAACCGCCACAATCCATCCATTTGTTACATCAAACCTAAACTTCAACGCCTTTGCACTTTATCCCCTTCCATGATAATCACGGCTCTTCGTCTGTCAGCAAGTCTTCCACGAGCGAGTCTCCTTCGCTTTGACGGATTGTGCCGGAATTGTCGATATCTTTCGCGATGTCCTCTTGTTCCTCTTCAATGGGTGGCTCTGGCATAACAGTAACATCTTCCGCGGTAGTTCCCTCGTCTGGAGCAAGGGAAACACTCCTGCTGCCGCTGCGTCTGGACATCTTGTCCTGTTCTCCTAACTGGTTCACGATCTTGCCCAAGCTCACGTGAATTTTGTACAGTGCATTTCTGCTTGTGGCATCTGATAGAAGGTTCTCCTCCACCGCCGCCGATATGTCTTCGTACAGATCGCGAAGCTTCTCCTCCGTGGAGGCTGGCGAAATGTACAGCTTCCCAAGTAGGGGTGCGATGACCTTCTTCTCCTCCTCTGTACTTTGGTTAGCCCGGCTAGCAGTGTGGATCATTTTTGGGGGGGGGGTTGCTCACTGCTGATGTTACTATTCAACTTATCAAGAATATCGCTTGCTAAGTCCAAGTGGACATCTCCATTCACGTTCCTCTTATCCGCATCCATGGGCATGCCTGGCGTATAGCACTTTCGAGGATCCGTCCAGTCAACTAGACAAGCACCAATGGTATTGAGACTGGCCATCTCGTCACTGACGTCCATATCATCGTCGTCAATACCCTCCCTGACATTGTAGAGAGCGTGTAGTGCGTCGAGCGACACCGACCCCATTAGCGCCTGGTTTTCGGCCCTTGAATAGCAGAATACCGGTAGAAAGTAGTTGAGAGCCTGCCTGACGCTCTGGTTCCCGGCAGTCGAGGGGTCGAAATAGGCAACAATCAACGTCTTAAGTAACTCTGTTGACGTATCGCGATCTGTGACCACGCGGCCTAGCAGCAGCTTGCAGACTGCCACTGTCGCTGCGCCTTGGACTTCTGGATTCTTAGAACCAGATCGAAGGGCTTTGACGTATACTTTCAACAACGTCGGGTTTGCGGAGAGGAGCTGCGCCCCATGGACATTAAGGATGTCAGTTAGAATTTGGAGGGCGGTGATCTGAAGGGCTGAGTGGCCCTTGCTAAAGAAATGCATGAACAAGGTCAAATTTTCTTCGGCGAGAGGTCTATCGAGGAGTGAGCAAAGCCCCAGGCAAACCAGCCCCCGCTCTCTAACAGGGGCCTCGTGACTGCGGACTGCGGGAACAACTAGGTTGTTCAGCATCGACACCAGATGATCGTTTTGCTGTAGAGTCCCCTCGACATTGGAAAGCATGCACTGGACGATATGGAGGCATTTCATGTTAATCATGATCTCTTTGATCGCCTTTTCCCGAACCTCCTCTTCGCTCATGCTAGCGTCTGCGCCATGCTTGCCGCTCTTCGTAGGAGTACTGTCACCACTGACTTCGGACCGAGCCGAGTGGAAACTCTCCTCACCGTCACCGACTGTGGACTCATCCACGATAGTATCATGAACGTCCGCAACAGCTTCGAGGACAACGCTGCAGAACTCCTTCTCGCCGGCAGTATCGGGAGCGCATATGTCTCGGAGCACCTCGATAGTCAGCTTGGTGATCTCGTCGGGCAATTCTGCTATAGATAATGTTTGTCGCAACATAGCAAACATCTTTCTTCGACCGACTTCGTCCGAATAGTCTAAGGTAATAATGATATGAAGCAGTTGCTCAACGATGAATTCTTGCTCGCCCGTATCCTCCTCCTCTTCTTCTTCGCCCTCGTCCACGTTATCTTGGTTGTTGACTCGTTTGATAGCGTCAATGAGGACCTTGAGGTAGTGCTCGAGTAGGAGGGCCAACTTAATGACCTCAGGCAGCTTCTCCTCAACTAATGGCTCGTATTTTCCATTTCCTTCTGTCCGACAAAAATGGTTGAAGCTTCGTGCGACAAAAACCGACTCAGCAGTCAACGTCCCCCAGAAATTGTCGTCAAACTCGACAGCATCCCGATAGTCGGGTCTCCCTTCCCAAAAGCCTTTCATAGCTTCTAGGGCAACACCGTTCTCGACGCCTGAATTGACGATATCTATACGCTCCAATAGCTCGAGAAGCCCATCCATGCTGGGGGGTGCCGGGCCAGCGGGGCCCTCGCCGTCTTCGGGCTGATCAACACTCGCGCAATCTTCGATCCAGCGCTCACGAAACAACCGTCCAGCGGCCTTACGGACGTTTTCGTCCCTATCCCGCAGGCCCCACCGGAGCAACTTTTCTCGCATTGAGAGAGAGAGGTGTCGAAAGTCGCCAAGGGCGGGCAATAATCTGGAGTAGACCGCGCGACGAGTGGCGGGATCTTGGTCTCTAGCCCTCTCCAAGAGATAGGGTAGAGTAGTTGGTAATATAGGCAGGTTAACGAGGAGCGAGCGCCTCACATCAGCGCTCGGATCATTCTGCAGGACCTCAAGAAGTTTTTCAAGCAAACCGGTCTCCACGTCGTCGTCGCTATCATCCGAGTTGACCATGCCCTCGACCTGGTTCCCGGCTAACCTGCCGAGGCCGAGGACCGCTTGCGAGCGGACCATCGCTTCCTTGTCACGTATCCTCTTAAGGAGACCATGGCGGAGCTTCTGGAACAAATCATCGTCGATGGCATCTAAAGAGTTGATCACGTGAGAGATGAGCTGGGTTGCTCTGTATCTAACAAATTTGTCCTTGGCGGTGAGTAAAGGTAAGATGGCTTCCATGACTTGGGTAGTTAGACGAGTGCTTGGGGTTTCGGGCATGGTGCTAGCATCAATATCTTCTTCTCCTAATAGCTCATTGTCCTTGTCGTTGGCGTGGCGTAGGAATAGACCGACAAACCGTATGGTCTTCTCCCCTACGCCCTCGCTCTTTTTCACAGGCATGGTCCTAAGGACACAGCGGGAAAACTCATCGTTGAAGTCAGATTCATCGAAATCGGTTGGGGTAGCCTTGTTGGGACGGGTGGGCTCGTAGCAACAGGCCTCGTGAATTTTGCGAAGATTGACAACTAGTTTCCTGTGGGTGGCAGTAGTCTTCTGGGCATCTCGGAATATTGCGCATATTTGGGCTCGAAGCTCATTGGCAGGGGCCTCCTCGGGCACGTCGACATTGGACGGGGACACTCGAGATGCCACAGAGGCGCGCGGGTTTGGGGTCGTCGCGCTGGAAGCCTTGTGTGCCGAGGTGCGTGTGGACCTTGAGGAGACTCTAGCAGGCATGTTGGATGAAACGACGTATGCGGTTTGGATGGTTCTACCTAGCACATATATCGAGTTCTTCGACGAGATACTACCCAGTAGGTAGATGGTGAATACCTAGCAGGTAAAGACTAAAAGACGTCGAAGGGTTGAGGTGTCAAAAGGAGGCACCTAGCTACCTAAATACTAGGCTAGGTAGGTGGTGAACATGAGAAAGTATCAAGTACGTAACCTACTTGGTGGTGTATCAAAATGTTGGGAGTGTATGAAATGTGACGATGAGTTTAGAAAATTAATATTGGTAAGTAGGTAGGTAGGTATATCGGTGACCCTGGACCCCCCATGCGACTTTTGTTTATCATTTATCGATACAAATATACATACACAGTACCTACTACTAGGGTACCTAATGTAGATGCACGTAAATCAACAAACCCCGACGTGGAGTGGCTGCTATGACAACAAGCCACATCCCGACTTGGATATACACATATGCATCGATAGGTAGATATATTGTAGGTACATAGCACGTAAGTGCCATATCATATTTCCTTCTATGGGCTAGCGTCATGCATATGACACAAAGCGAATCAATTGAATTTTTTATGAAAAAAAAAAAAAACCGGTATAACCCACCGCAGCAGCGCAGCGGGACATCAGTTATCGATAACAACGGCCCTTGGCTTTCTTTCGTTCGTTTTTTCATCTTTTCTTTCCATCAACACCTACATAACTTAGCAGGTAGTTTAGATTTCCCCTTCAAACTACCTTCATTCGTCGGTGTTATCCAAGCCAGGAAGCTCAACTACCTTCGAAATTTATCTTTACTTGCGCATAAGTTCGACCATATTCTATGCGCATGAGGAAAGATGGGCAACAGGAACAATTTGAAGAGGCCCAGAGCACAGGGAACTGACCTAAGTGCAACCTCGAAAGACACTGGGTCTGTTGTCGAGCCGCCCACTAAGAAGACCCGAGTGGAAGAAAGCAGATCGCTATTTGTACGATCACTTCCTCCCACGGCTACGACTGAATCATTGACCGACTTCTTTTCCCAACACTTTCCTGTGAAGCATGCTACTGTCATCTTCGATCCCCAAACTAAGCTTTCTCGCGGTTATGGGTTTGTCACTTTCACCGACGCCGATGATGCTCACCAAGCCAAAGAAAGGTTGGACAAACAAAAAATGGATGGCCGTTTGCTTATGCTAGAGATTGCCGAACCTCGGCATCGCCAATCTGCTTCCGACTCCGCTAGTTCTATTTCCAAGAAAGTTGAGAGACAGGCCATGCTAGCCGAAGCACGCAAAGCCCCCAAGTTGATTGTGCGGAACCTGCCCTGGAGCATGAAGAAGCCTGACCAGCTAGCAGCCTTGTTCCAAAGTTTTGGTAAGGTCAGATTCGCTGATCTTCCCAACGCTAAGGGTAAACTTGCTGGTTTCGGGTTTGTTACTATGCGTGGGCGGAGGAATGCAGAGCGGGCTATGGAAGCCGTCAACGGGAAAACGGTGGATGGAAGAACCATCGCTGTCGACTGGGCCGTGGATAAGCAGACATGGGAGCAGCAGAAACAGCATCAGACCAAAAGTGGTCCTGGGAATGACGGGCGAGAGCCGAGCCAGGAACACCAGCATCACGGCGAGAAAGGAGATGAGGATAGTGAAGAAGACGAAGGCGAAGACGAAAACGAAAACGACGAAGACGACGAAGGCGAAGACGAAAACGAAGACGAAGACATGAAGAACTTTATGAAAAATCATATGGAAAATCTCGAGGAGGAAGATAGCGGCCCGGACTCAGACGAAGACAACCTGGACGATGAGGTAGACAGCGACGATACTGAGGGTGAGGATGAGGCTGCCTCTCAAGCTGAGCTGGGTTCGCCCAAGAAGTCTCGCACGACAGATAACAGGTCTACCCTTTTCATCCGTAATCTACCATTCACGACGACGGATGCGGAGCTCAAATCCCACTTCGAACGATTTGGACGGATACGGTACGCCCGTATAGTCATGGATCGAGCCACCGACAGACCAGCCGGCACGGGCTTCGTTTGTTTTGCCAACGAAAGCGATTCAAGAACCTGCCTCATGGGTGCACCACGCCCCCAGCAGTCTATGACAATGAACAAGAAGTCTATCTTGCAGGATGATGTGGCAGATGGGGAAGGCCAGTATACTATCGATGGTCGCATCCTTCAGGTATCTCAGGCCGTGAGTAAAGACGAAGCGAACCGTCTCACGGAAACCAGCGCTGTGGCAAGGCAGGGCAAAGACAAGGACAAACGCCGATTGTACCTATTGTCCGAGGGTATACTTGCGAGGGACTCTCCGTTATACGCCATGCTAGCCCCCACCGAGATTACGATCCGCGAACAGAGCAACGATCAACGTAAAAAGCTCATTCAAAGCAACCCCAGCTTGCACATAAGTCTTACTCGACTGGCTATTCGTAACATTCCTCGTGGTATAGATTCGAAGCAGCTCAAGGCCCTGGCTCGCGAGGCTGTGGTTGGGTTCGCTCGAGACGTAAAAGAAGGCCGCAGGCAATCACTCTCCAAGGAAGAGAATGCCCGCGGCGGCGAGGAGGATAAGGAGGCCGAACGCCGACGGAGAGAGAAGGGGAAAGGAGTAGTCAAACAAGCGAAAATAATATTCGAGAATAAGGAGGGTTCCAAGGTTCCCGAGGCGGACGGTGCTGGGAAGAGCCGAGGGTATGGTTTCATTGAGTATTCCTCGCATCGTTGGGCACTCATGGGTCTAAGATGGCTCAACGGACATGCCCTGAAAAGCGCTGCGGGAAAGACACAGCGACTAATAGTCGAGTTCGCTATTGAGAATGCGCAAGTGGTGGCAAGGCGCAAGGAATTCCAGGCGAAACAGCAGTTGCGGAACCACAAAGACCCGCATGAGACACACTCATCGGGATTGGGTGTGAACGCTACGAAGGGGAGGGAACAGCATAAGATGAAGGGCAAGGACTTTTCGGTGTCAAATGGTCAACGACAAAACAAGAGCAATAGCAAGGGACCCAATAATGATACTGGCGCGACAGCGAGTGAGAAGGGCTCTGTCCAAGACTCCTTACAGCAGAAGATAATCGCGAGAAAACGGATGATGAAGAAGAAGAAGGCCCAGTAGATACCTGGCCAATTTTTAGTAGGACCAGTCCAATATTAGAATCTATTCCTTGGGGTTTGCGTTTAACAAACATTTCCCTTGAATGGAGTTGATTCTTCATTGCTAATAGTATTAGTGAAGAATTGCACAAGAACCACGGCCCCATAAGGTGATTTTTATCTGTTCCAGAACCAACCACTTAACTTCCCATCTCTTCGGCCAGCTTCCTTCCCAACTTCTTCCTTGCCGGCGGCCGAGGAAAATGTCCTGGTAGATTTTTTACATTGCACTATCAAATTGCCGGTTGCATCGAACTGCCGCGTTGTAGTTGTGATAGTGGTCTCACCATCGCGGATACTCCGTTGTGTTGTTTTCTCAACCCTGCCTCCATCTGAGGTATTGGCTATTTGGCACTCTGGTATGCCAAAGCCTTCCGAATTGGTACTCCGAACCGACTCAGATGGGATGCTGGGTGCTCTCACTCCCAGGTCGGCGGCCTCTGTTCTTACCGGATGGCTTGTCGCAACTTGGGATCGGATAAGCTCGTATAAGTCGCCCTCCGAATCGGCTTCCTGGGGTTGTTTTGTTACGACATCATGCATAGGATCCTGAGACACCTCCCCGCACGGAGACCATGCGTCCGACCGCGAAGAAAAAGGCTGACGTTCCCAAGACAGGAGTGTAGACATTGGCCATGCCATTGCGCCTGGTAGGCGAAACGTAGCCCCTTCCATCTGCCATGCCCCCCAGGATGAAAGTAGGCCGTAAGAAAACTCGCGCCGAGCCGGTGGAGATAGGGGAAAGTAGGCATCCCAAAGGCCTCGTCGTCCCAGACCTGCCACCCAATCCCCGACGGGCATACCCCATGGGAAGTATCGTACATACTCAAAGTGCTTGTTGAGGATGTGCGTCCGCAGGTCGGGAAGTCGCTGGCCGGAGTTCACGGCTAGAAGATCCTCAAAAGCGTCCCGAAAGGTAAAGCAATTAGGGCAATCGCCGGGTGCATTGCTAGGACGGGGCTGTGTTAAGAACTGCAAATTCAATGGAGAATAAGGGGATGAGATAGCCCACGAAGCCACGTGTCGTGTGTCTATCTCACATCCATCTGTAGTTACATCCGGGGGGGCGTCCGAGCTCGACAACGGGTTTGTCGAGCATTTACTTTGGGATGGGGTATGTTCGTTATCACTTTTTTTCATATCGTTTTCACCTTGTGTCTTCAAACTCGTGGGTAATCCGAGAATTGTCTGAAAACCTCGGTGAATGTTGCTGTCGATGTGGTTTTTAAATCGGACAAAAGGATTCTCAGATGGATCACTATTGACCATGACGCTACTTAGGTCTAGGGCATTCGCTCGTTATTTGAGGGCGTATTTGGCTTTCCTGTTGGGTTAAGTTTGTAGTTTAGTCCTAGGTGGTAGGCGAATGATATAAAGGTTGACCACAACATTTATTAAATGCCTATTGGTACTGTGTGTGACATGTGCATATATGTATATTCTCAGTGTCTTGGAAAGCTCCGGAATCACGAGAGGCTGAGGCGAGTTATACATGTATGTATATAGCCTTTAGATGCATAAATGCCATCCAGGTTAGGTATCTAAGGTACATTGTAAGTACTACCTACACATGTAGTACAGTACAATACGGATCAGCAATATGCATACCTACATACCTGCGGATTACTAGGTACCTAGTAGGTACATATCTATATGTGGTACCTGCCAGTACGGCCATCGCCTACTACCTAGTAGGTAGATGTCTGCATTCTATCAATCTGCCTACATACATACATACATACATACATACATACATACCTAACGTATCTGGGTTTTTGGTGAGACCACCATTAAGACACCCATATTCGCTTTCCTTATTTTAGATGATGGATTACGGTGAAAACGATAGTTTAGTTTCCTGCGTTCGGATTCTAGCCTCGGTGGTCTATTAGGCTACGCTTCCTCACATTGCAATTGGACATGCGCCGGCATCATGTCTCCCCCGTCTCGACTGTTTTTCTAGTCGCAGCCAATCTGCTCATGCCTGTTGCAATTGTCATCTTTGCCATTGGTTTCTTCCCCTACAAACCCTTCTTGCCTGGCTTAGCCGAGTATCAGCCTCTTGACAATGGCTTGCCACCTGAAGCGCCCTTTGACCGCTTAATATTCATGGTTGTCGATGCTTTACGCAGGTTTGTGCTCAACATGCGTGCTTGCGCTGTGCGCCTGTCCCACTGACCAGCATCTAGCGATTTTGTGTATCTGGATGGTTCGGGCTTCGAATTCACCCAACGGTAGGGGAGGTTGAGAAGCTATGTACATTTCCTTTGCGTTGCTGACTCGAGCTCACAGGTTAATATCCGACGGTGTTGCTATCCCGTTCACTGCCCATGCCACGTCGCCCACCATTACAATGCCTCGAATTAAGGCCATCACCACTGGTTCCACCCCTTCTTTTCTTGATGCCATTTTGAGCTTCGACGAGGCCGATACATCTTCGACTCTTGCCGCCCAGGATACATGGCTTGCCCAGATGAAGGCGAAGAAGACTGGGAAGTTGGTGATGTATGGCGACGACACGTGGTTAAAGCTATTTCCTGGAGTCTTTGACCGAGCGGATGGTACATCGAGCTTCTTTGTCTCTGACTTTACCGAAGTTGACAACAATGTGACAAGACACGTCCCAGATGAGCTACGAAAGGATGACTGGAACACAATGGTTCTCCACTACCTCGGGCTTGACCATATCGGCCATAAAACCGGGCCTCGTGGTCCAAATATGGTCCCAAAGCAGCAGGAGATGGATGGAATTGTTCAATTGATATACGAAGCCATGGGAACACAACCGCATCTTCAGTCAACATTGTTGGTGTTCTGTGGGGATCATGGCATGAACGATGCTGGTAATCACGGGGCTTCGTCTCCTGGAGAGGTCTCACCTGCCCTCGTATTCGTGTCGCCTAAGCTGAAGTCCATCTCCAAGTCCGTTAGTACACCAGCGGAATTTGTCGAGGATTTTCAATATTACAAAGTTGTCGAGCAATCTGATCTTGCTCCGACTCTCGCCGCCTTGCTGGGCTTTCCTGTGCCCAAGAATAACCTTGGTTCTTTTATATTGGATTTCCTACCATTATGGCCAAGGAGTAAGTGCGTCGTGCCGTAGGTCATCCGAACCTCGCTAATCGCTTTAAGAGGACGACAAGCTTCAGATTCTCGTGCGCAATGCGAGGCAGATCCTCGATATCATCACCGCGACGCACACCAGCTCGTCATCTGTCGGCAGACGGCACGATACGGACTGCCTCCACCCTAGCTCTCCAGCTGAAGAATTAATCTGCGAATGGCAGCGTATCGACGCGGTTACCCAAGAAACGCAAACAGAGAATGAAGATGAAAATGGAATCGAGGATGACGTCTGGATCACGAGCGTGTCAAGGGTAAGAAAGTCTGGGCCATTTACGAAACGAATGTGATATATTAACTGGGATCAGTGGTTATCCAGGGCCCAAGCCTTAATGAGTAATATGGCCAGCAACTATAACATACCTATGCTAGTCTGTGGCGAGCTGGTTGTGGTGGTCGCCTCAGTCGCGGCAATGTGCGCCTTAGCAACCTCAACTCCCGGCCTAACTCCCGGGCTCATACTTTTCCTGTCCGTCACCGTCCTATATGGTATCATGATGTTTGCGAGCAGCTACGTCGAAGAGGAGCAGCATTTTTGGTACTGGGCTACGTCCGCATGGCTGTTTTATCTCGCTATTAGACCGTAAGGGGTCCTTCATTACTTGTTTCGTCTCCATTACTAACTAGTGAATAGCATTCCCAGCGCTAGTTGGAAGCCTTTTGCCGTGGTTTTGGTTGCGCTCGGTGCCATGAGAATCCTTCGGGGATGGAACCAAACGGGGCAGAAATTTGCCGGCGAGGCCGATATTGTGACCAATTTTGTGACGTCGAACCCCTCGCTACTTTGGTATCTCGTTGCTGTCACGTATGCAATGGGTTACTGGAAGTTGTATACCAGCCTCGAGGATGTTCCGGCTGTAGTCTCGGGCCCCGTCGTCGTAGGGCTCGCGATGACAGCGGCATCGTTCAAGCTCGGCTTCACCTTGGAGGACGCCCCTGAACTTGTTGTCGGCCTCGCGAGGACGCTCGCCGACTTCTTCGACGGTCCGTCACTTGTGAACCGAGCGCGAGCGGTCTTCCTCGGGCTTGGGCTTACCTCACTCTACCCCCTGTATAGCCTCGTGGCACAAAGGGCCAAGAGTTCTAGGTTACGTTGTAAGTTCTGGCATTGGATGCATGAAAGGGGAATCATACTGATATTTACGCGTAGCAATGCAAACATTGCATTCTTTATATACGCTATTCGCGTTGACACAATCTCGTGTGACCAATGTGCCGCTGTTCTTGGTATTTCAAGTCATCTTCTTGTATCTGAGCAGGCTTCAGCTGGGGGTGGTAGAGGTCACACTGTCCTCGTTGCTCTTACAATTCTCTTCTTTCTTCGCAATGGGAGGGTCTAATGCGATCTCTGGTGTAGATCTATCAAATGCGTACAACGGCGTCAGTGGGTTCAACATCTTGGCCGTGGGTGCCCTAACATTCCTAAGCAATTGGGCGGCCCCTGTGTGGTGGACATGGGCGTCGAATTTATTGTTGCTACAGAACAGGCGGTTATGGAATGATGGCCCCCATTCCGTGTATCAGCAGCATACAGCCATCTTGACAACATTTGCGACAGTCAGTCTGGGGTTTGTCATGGTAGCTTGCACGGCGCTGAGGACACATTTATTCATCTGGACGGTCTTTTCGCCAAAGTATCTATATAGCATGGCGTGGAGTTTGGGCCAACATCTCATTGTGAACGTGGCGTTTGGCGGCCTATTATACCGAGTGGGTCAGTCGTAGCGTTATCACCAGTACTGGTACCGTACCTACTACCTAGGTATGTACCAGGTACTTTTACAAATACATAAATACGTGAATGCGTGAATGCACGCCACGCAGATCCTTGGTATTAATTATTAGTAATTAATAACCCGACGCGCTGGAGAAAAGAAAAAAATAAAGTGAGCGCTGGTGCTGGTGCCCGTGATCTCATTTCATGACCCGTGTCATCTTATCAACTGATCAATTGATATCAACTGCCCATGATGGATGGAGGATGGATCCCTGGTCTTCGAGATTGGATTATTGATGCAATAGCACAGATCCGTACCTTTTTGATTCTTCAGCTACTAGGTATTACCTACTGCTGTATACCTACATACCTACATAATGAATACATCTATAATTAATCTCGCAAATCTTGCAATCTTTTTCATTCCCTCAGGCATATGATTGTTTTGTTCTCCTTGAGGGGTTGCGTCCATTCTTTATAGGAAATTATCTTAATATGATATTGATAGATTAGCTTTTCTTCTTCTTTTGAATTAAAAATATGTGCCATTGATTAGTTCCCTTTTATCATTGCCACATTCAGGTTTCTGCTTTATGCTATATGCTACATGCTACTAGGTATTTGTTTATCAACCACCACTACTATCCTTTCGGCTATACTGCTATACGTTTTGTTTCCGCGGCCTATTAAATCACAATCATGCCATACCTTCGTCAGATCTAGGGCAAGCTTTCGATAAACCTCACGACGTGTTCCCCGTTCTACCTAAAGAAGTCCCAAATCCTCTCCGACTTAGCAATCACCTACCTCTTGCGATCGAGCCAATACAGCTCGACCATAACAGCGACCGCGCTTACGACCGCAATAAGTGCGACGCGACGCGTCGCGCTTGGATTACCATCTCGACTTCGATTGTGACCGCATCTGGTGCCGACCGACTCCTTAGATGTATTCGGTTGACCGGTAACATGAGGCGACGTACCTCTCTGCTTTTGGTTTTGGTACGGCTGGGGTTTGCTCTCTCACCTAGTTATCTTCATCCAGATGAAAATTTCCAGGGGCCTGAGGTCATTGCTGGTAAGCACGGATATTCCTATCCGCCCCCCTTCTTTTTTTCTGTATTGTTGTTGTCGTACTTGTCCCCGCCCTCGTTTATGTAGACCCGCTGGGACAATTCCGTAGAAACCTGTGCTAACCATTGTATGCCCATTCGTCCAGGCCAGATCTTCAGTTATCCCGTTCGTCTAACCTGGGAGTTCACGAGCGACCATCCTATACGCAGCGTTTTCCCCTTGTGGCCAGTCTACGGACTACCTATGCTTTTGCTGAAGTGGCTTTGGATCGGCAATGGAAACGACGGGGAGATACCACCGATCGCGGTGTTCTGGGCGCTGCGTGTTCTGATGTTCGTCCTAAGCTTCGTGCTGGAGGACTGGGCAGTCCATGAACTGGTTCGGTCTCAAAAACATCGTTGGGTTGCCATGCTGCTAGTAGCATCCTCGTATGTGACATGGACTTTTCAGACCCACACCTTTTCTAATTCTATTGAGACTCTTGTGGTTGCGTGGTGTTTGGTCCTCATTGAGCGTATTCTCGATACTCCAGTAAGCCAAGTATCCCATGATTCCCCTGTCCTCACCTAGTTTCTAAGTTCTTCAAACTGACTCCAAGTCGTAGCACACTTCTCTTGCGGCATCAACGGTGCTTGGCATCGTGGCCGTCTTTGGTGTTTTCAATAGAATTACTTTTCCTGCCTTTCTGCTAATACCTGGACTTCGATTGATACCCCATTTCATACATAGGTAAGGAAGGACCCCCTTTTTTTTATCTTTCGTGTTACGCCACGTCTGCTAATCACATCATGCTTATAAGACCTTTCTCCTTCGTTATCATGGCAGCTTCTGGATTCTTGACTATCCTGATGGCTATCTCCCTTGATACATCGTTTTATACAAAACACCCTATTTCGTGGTCAGATCTATATCGCCACCCCGTCATCACTCCCTTGAACAACTTACAGTACAACCTCTCTTCGTCAAATCTAGCGGAGCATGGCTTACATCCCTGGTATCAACATGTTTTGGTCAATCTTCCGCTACTAATTGGACCTGCTGTTGCACTTCTATTCACGCGGCCCTATCTATCTCTCAGACTTTCCTCGGCAATATCAGGCATCTTTGTATTGTCTATATTCCAGCATCAAGAAGCCCGGTTCTTGCTCCCGGCTGTCCCGCTTCTCCTATCATCTGTGCGGCTTCCAAAAAGGCGTAGAAATCTATATGTTTGGGTTGCTACGTGGCTATGCTTTAATGCAATACTTGGATTCCTGATGGGGCTTTACCATCAGGGTGGTATTGTCCCGGCTCAAGTGTTCATGAGCAAGCAGCCAGATGCGACAAGGGCCATATGGTGGAAAACATACATGCCTCCTATATGGCTTCTGAATGGCAAAAACTCAGTTCTACAGACTACGGATGTGGCAGGAATGGAAGGAGACAGGCTGCTGGAGGAGCTGGAGAAGATAGCAACCTGTGACACCCCGGCTGATCGAAGGAATCGTGAGTACCTCAAGGAACCAAACGGCACATATCTCGTCGCCCCGCTCTCCACAACGTGGCTAGACCCTTACCTGGATAACAAGGGCCTGGATGGACTTAGGTTTCGGGAGGTTTACAGCTATAGCCGACACTTGAATCTGGACGACCTGGATTGGGCAGAAGACGGAATCTGGCTTACTTTGAAGAGAGTCGTCGGTAGGCGAGGACTGGCGGTTTGGAGAGTGACCAAGAGCTGCGATCGTCCTGCAAGGTAGAGAGAAGCGAAAATACCTGCGACTACGTCGACAATACAATGGTATGCATCGAATAGGTAGGTAGGTATCGAGTACGTGCAGGTAGATGGTGATTATACTATCTCTACAAAAGAAAAAGCAATCATGATGCTACATAATAAACCCGAATCCATACTACGTACTAGGTAGATATGTGCATACTTGAAGTTATGTAGCTATCGGGTGCAACGGCCAATTCGATCCGATCCGATCCGACTCAAACCTGTGGGCATTCATAGCAGTAGAATTTCACATCAATACCTACTAGGTACCTAATACCTACTACCCTACTTATTAGTGCATACTACTAGTATCTAACAATATTGATGATAGTTTCCAAGTTTCGTCGATACCTACATGTAGCATGGGCATATATACCAGACAATACGCAACCCCGGGTGTCCTAATCTGCTGTCTTCTGTCGTCTCAAATTCGATCTTCACCTCTCTCACTATGGGTGGCTTAAATTTAGAAGTCTTCAAGGTGAGCACAACGGCCTCTGTGCTCGTTCGCCTCTCCTCTCGGGTCGCACCCTCCTATATCCCTTTACATCCCTTCACATCCCTTCACATCCCATTACTCACAATGCGACAACAGTTTGGCATGTATGTCATGTTCCCAATCGGCATCATGTACTACTTTGGCACAAACCTGGACGAGCGCTTCTCCGTGCCCGACTTCTGGCCCAAGCCCGAGCAGGCCAATAAGGTGCCCCTCGACAAAGACGAGATCCACGCCGAGCTACAGCGATTACGTGCGCGGCGGCTATATCTTAGGGATAGGAGACTCGAGAACGAGGCAAGACAGCCGCAGCAATCTCCTTCGGCCGAGACTGAGGAGGAGCACGAATCATGAGAACATGGGGGGGATGGGAAGGATGAGAAAAGAAGAACCTGGAACCTCGTATGTATAAGCTGTCTAGGGGGGCCGTGGTTCAGCTAGCAGGCAGGCAGGCAGGCAGGCAGGGCAGAGATATTTGAAAGAGACGAAGGAAACACGGGCTCGAGTAAATATAAACTAGGCGAAGCAAAGGACCAGGGTGGTTCTGAGATCCTGACCGGTCTGCGCTTGCTTCTCTAACTCGGCATGAGAGAATAAGATGAGTGGTACCGCCTTATGATCCATCATGTCTATGTACCTACGCAGGTACGTACTACATGGTAGGTACCTAGCAAAAGTTATACAGAGCACGGTCGCGAATGTACAACATGGTCTACGTCGGTATGGGTAATATACAAATTGTGCCGCAGATCTACGTGTCGAGATTGTCTTCGACCGTCTTCCATAGTTCCTCGGACACGTTCCCCTTCTCGGCATTCGCACTGCAGCGTTGAGGTTAGCCATCAGCCCGTTACCGAACAGCTCTGCAGTAGCAGTTGTTCAAATATTCGATCTATACTTACTACACCCCCTGCACGTCCGGATATTCCTGTAACGCTGCGATGAAGTTAGCTATCGCCGTCGTTGTCTCGGCCTCGTCAAGCTTGACTTTATCCGCTGCCGGCGACCATATGATCTCGGAGCTCACGATCTCGGCAGATAGCGCCTTGCTCAGGTTTTGTGCCGTCTGATGGGTCGTGCTTGGTTGCGTCCAGAGTATCACGTTACCGTTCTCATCCTGCTCAACGTCCTCGGCGCCCGCATCAAGCGCCTGCATCAAGATCTCGTCGAAGTCACCGCCCTCTTTGCTTTTGAGAATTGTGCGACCTAACCTCGCAAATAGGAAGGACGTGGGCGTCGAGGTGCCCTTGTGCTTTTTGACCAGGATTCGCAGTTCCTGCAATGCGCGTTGTCGGCTCTCCGTCTCCACGTCGATGATTAGGGCTACGGAAGGAGGCATCATGACCTCAAGCGTGAGACTTTCCAGGCCAACACCAGAGGAGGATTTTCCCTGACCTCGTGCAATGGCAACGTCGATGGAAGCCTTGGGCATACCAGCTATCATGGTCATTCCCGTCAGACAACGTCCCCTTGCTTACACTCTCAACGATGCTGGTTCGAAATACCTTTCTTTGCGGCAGCGATGACGGCAGACAGCTGAGAATTAAGATTTGGATCCGGGCCATAGACTATCTCGGATTCGGTCAGCGCTCTCGCTCAGCGCTCTCGCGAGTGGGCGTAGGGACGGACGTGTCTTCACGTGGGGTACAAACGTTTTGAGCAGAGGGTCAGGTTTTTGGCGAAGATGCTCCGCTGTACATTTTTCTTAGCATCGGCGGCGCCTTTTTCATGTCTGATTTTGGACCAGCGATTGTGGCCACTTTGCGGAATAGAACTTGAGGCGAAAGTCCGGCGGCATTGAGCACAGACGGCGGCGGCAGAAGAAGAAATGGTGGGCGAGGGCACGAGACCCCGGCGAGGAAGCAGAAATAGGAATGACATTTCGAAGGATTTAACTGTGACTGATTTGGTGAGTGCATTAAGCCAAGAATCGCACAACTATTGGGGGTCCGGTTATCGATCATCCGGGACAAGACCAAATTGTAAAATTAAATTAAGAGGAGTGGAATACGGAAAACGGCATATCGAAAAAGATGAACCGAGATGGAGCTTGATTTGGTTTGGTTTGGTTCATATCGGTTCGGTCTGGCGTGAGGATTGATCTATACAAAATCATTATGATATCCACCTGTTATGTGCATGTGGTACATGTGGGTAGTACCCGTTTCACGAATAACACGGATAAACTAATAGATACCAACTAGGTGGTACCTAGTAGTAGCATACAGCATACCTAATACTTTCAAGGTTCTTTCTTTCGCCTCTCCAGATTGCAACTACAAATGTATCGACAACTGTAGCTAATAATCATACATAACCATACCTACCTAATCGGAACTCTCGTCCTGTATAAACTCTTACATCGCCAGCCTCCCCAGATACTCCCCCTTTTCCGTAATCATAGCACTAAACTTTTCTTCGTCCTTTTCCTTCGTATTTTTTTTCCCCTTAAAGAAATCGTGAACCCATGAGCTTCCATGTCTACGCCGAGTTCTCCTCCCCAAGAGTCTAACGGGGCTCCCCCCCGCGCATCCTTATCCTCCAGCTCGACCTCGAACCCAGAACTCGATGTTCAGAAGCTCCAGTCGCTTCCTGCTGAGCAGCAGGACCTATTTCTGCTTAACTTCGTCTCCGCCTTGAGCAAGCACGTCCACACCTTGTCCGCCGATGACTGCACCGCGCAACAATTCTACCTAAAGAAAGAGGTCTTCCAGATCATCAACCTTTCTACCCCTTCACCCGGCCGAGTGATACGGACTAATCTCGGCAGGATACTTGCCCACGTCTTTGGAAATGGGGATAGGAAACTGCTGTTCGATACCATCAATGATCTGGTCTCTATAATAGCTGCCGGGAAGTCAAAGTCCGAATCCGACGTCCGGACGAGACATGCCGCTGTCACCTGCCTGGGTGACGTTTACGCTGCTGCCGGCGATAGCGCCATTGGCTTACACCAATTGGCTTGTGGTACCCTCGTTAAGGTGCTCAAATCGTCCCAGACCCATGCTGGTTTACGCGCCGCCGCGCTTGTGGCTCTTACCAAGACCATAGGCATGATTCAGGCGAGTGTAGACGAGACTATTGCCAGAGACACTTGGAAGCAGGCGCGAAATGCCGCTTCTGGGGACAAGGGGTCTCTAATCGTTATATCTGCTTGCCGCTGTCTGAGGTCGTTGGCTAGGTGCACCCCATATTTCGAAAATTCAAGCGATTTCGAGAACCTCAAGTCAACTATATTTAAAACCATGGATTCCAGCTCCTCACACGTAAGGCATGCCGCCGCCGATTGCTTGGCCGAGGCCATGGTCAAGACCCATTCCGAGCTTGGACCTGGCACAGGCCCACCAGCCAAGACCAAGAAAACCAAGTCGAAGTCTAGTAAGAGGGCTTCAATTCAGCCAGGTGTTGGGCTCGATGATGAGGAAGACATGCCGTCGCGGCCCGGCAGCCCGGCGCCCGGGAAGAGGAGTCAGGATCTCGTACTTTCATTAACCGATATATTCAAAAATTTGACTGCGCAATTTGTTCGCCTGTCCACTACCAATAGGGCCAGAGCCGCCATCGGTGTCTGCTATGGAAAGGTCTTGAAGCGGTTGGGAGAGAAGTTTGTCGAAACTAACTACATAAGGATACTCGAAAGCTTGACAATCGAACTACTGGGCCATCAAAACATAATCAATAATCGATATAGGCTCCTCATCTCGCGTCGTATCGTCGATACCATCCTTCAGGTCGTAATTGGTCGTAAAATCCTAGGGGAGTCGGGCCAGATAGCCGCGGCAAAGGTGCTCATCAACGACGTATTCAAGAATTACCCCCAAGTGTTGAAGGAGAGGCCCGAGCCAACAAAGCCTACCTTGATTGCGGCCCTAGGTGCAGTCGCCTCTCTCGTCAGGTCCCTTGGGTCGGCCGCAAACAACTTTGCGGAGTCTTGTCGAGACGGGTTACTACAGGTGTTGCAGCATCCCAGCTACAGTGTCCAGGTTTCTGCTTCATATTGTATGAAGACGTTCGTCCTGGCATCTCCTCAGCAACTTTTGCCGTGCTTGTCCGTTTGCATGAATAGCTTAGGCAGGGAACTATCTCTCCTCTCGGGCGGGCGAAACTCTCCAAGAAGATGTGTTGGCTTCGCCCATGGCTTGGCTGCCACTCTTAGCACCAGCCCGGCTCGGCCTTTGTATGGCTCTCTTGATATCAATAACCGAGTCTATTCCATGGCCACGAACCTCCTTAAGACCAGCGGTCAATCGGAACTCCGTGTTTCGAGTACCCAGGTTCAGGTAGCCTGGATTCTGCTAGGGGGTCTTATGTCCTTGGGGCCCAACTTCGTCAAGATTCACCTCTCGCAACTGTTGGTCCTCTGGAAAAATGCCCTGCCAAAACCTTTGGCCAAGGATAACTTCGCCCATCGCAATATCCTTGAGGTCTCTTACTTAACTCACGTAAAAGAGTGCGCGCTGGGCTCTATCTTGTCATTCCTCCAGTTTAATAGCCGTTTGTTAACGGTCGATGTTTCGAAGCGTATCGCCACCATGCTTCAAAACACTAGCCTGTTTCTCAAAATGCTTCCCTCCAAAAAAACAACGGACGATATCTCTCAGAGGTTGACGCCAGCTCTACAGCTACATGACTTTGATATGATGGTCCAGCGGCGAGTGCTACAATGCTACATCATGTTGGTGAACCAAAGCCCGGCGGGTGGTAGTGAAGCACTTTTGCAATCCAATCTTCTCACTTTAGCAATATCTCTTTTTGCTGATCCTGAGAACTACGGGGCCAACTCTCTAAGCGCATCCATTGCCAACGCTGCTGGGACTTTTGAGTCCATTTGGGACGTTGGTGACAACTCGGGCTTCGGTGTCAACCACCTGGTGCGTGGCTTCAAAATCCAGAAACTTCCTGGACAGAAAGATGAAACGACCGACAACCCAGAGAGCGACGAAATCGACCCAGACGGACTTATTGACGACATACTTCTGTCGCCGATTTGCCAGTCTCTAGAGCATGATGCCGCTGTTCTCTATGTAGGCGAGGCGGATCCCTCAACGAGCCTCCCAGACCCTCCTGCCACTGAGGTGGTGAACATGGCGATCCAGCTGTTTGCTTTCGTGTTTCCACTCACCCCAGCCAAGGTACAGGAAAGCGTCCTCGAACAAATTGCCACCTATACCTCTGCTGGTTCCTTGCAGCGCGATCCAGGTCGTAAGGCCGCGATCAACGTCAATGTTGCTAGCGCTCTATTCCTAACTTTGAAAGTTGCAGTTAAAGAGACACAATCCCCGCCCGGCAATGTCACAAACCTGGCGGTAGAAAAGCTACTGCAAGAGATGGCGAGAGGTTTTGTGGTCGACCCAGACCAATATATTCGTAGCTTGGGATACGGCACCATTGCTCGTCTCTGCAACGCGTGTGGGAATGCCTTCACCAATCATGAAATCAAGTACTTAGTAGACACTATTGTGAGCAATCGGGAGCCTAGCGCTCGTGCTGGATGTGCCATGGCCCTAGGCTCCATTCAGGCGAAGGTGGGAGGTATGGGCGCAGGGTACCACCTCAAAACCATCACGGGCATTTTAATGTCGCTCTGCAATGATCCACATCCAACAGTCCATTTCTGGGCCCTCGAGGCGCTGGCTGATGCTGCTGATTCAGCGGGCCTTGGATTTTCTCCATACGTTTCTGGCACGTTGGGGATGGCGTCCCAGCTATACCTCTCCGAGACGCATCATTCCGAAGTGTCGTCCGCCATTTCCATGAGCCTAGAGACGGAGCTGTCCACCATTTCCGCCATCACGCGCTGCGTCGACTCACTCATCAACGTCGTTGGGCCGGATTTACAAGACTCAACCAAGTCACGCGAACTGATTCTCACCCTCGTTGGGCAGTTACAAAGCGAAGAAAGCATCCTTGTTCAGCGCGAAAGCTTAGCTTGTCTAGAGCATCTATCCCTATACGCTCCAGGGTATGTAGTATTCAACGACTACGTCAAGGTTTTGCAGAAATATCTCAACTCCGAGATCCCTAGCCTTCGCGACGTCGCAGTGGACGGCCTGTACAACCTGATGAAGAGGGATTCACGTGATGTGCTAGAAGCCGCAGATGCAGGGTTCGAGGACCAACTCTGGCTTGTCCTTGACATGTCGCCTGACCATGATGGAATCCGCAATGTTGTTCGGAATTGGCTGCGTCAGACTTCGCTGACGGAGACTGGATCCTGGCTTCTCCGGTGCCAGAACGTTCTTACAATGACTCGGCCGAAGGCTCTCGAAAGCTCACATGACGCTCCAAAGAACCTGTCAGCAGCTATCGACTTGCAAGACGAAGAAGTTGCTGGGTTTGCCGTGGCTGCTGGCGTTGCTAAAGACGACAAAGACGCGGTCTCGGGCTCCGAAATGGAGCCTCTGCGTTGGCAAGTCAGGACGTTTGCCATGAGTTGTCTCAACGACATATTCTCACTGATCGGTAAAGACGTCGCGACAAATGGCGAGTCGCCGGCCCAGTCCGCTCTTCAAGCCAGGATTGCCGATGTTATCCGAATGGCCTTTTCGGCCTCAACGTCTAGCGTACTAGAGCTAAGGATATGGGGGCTGAAGATCATCGGTGCGGTCCTGAGAATGTTCGGTAAAACGCCTGATCCTGACTTCGACGAGGCAATGCTTTTGGAACAATACCAAGCGCAGATCGGCTCGGCATTGACCCCTGCCTTTGCGGCAGATTCATCCCCTGAGCTGGCCGCCGAAGCTGTCAACGTGTGTGCGGCGTTCATCTCCACCGGCATCGTGACTGATGTTGATCGCATGGGTCGCATCCTAAAAACACTCGTCACGGCCCTCGAAAATTTTTCGACGGAAACAGAAAACGCTGGTATTGGTGACCTCAAAGGGCTCAGCTCCAATGCCCAGGTGATGGTCAAAATGTCCGTCTACTCAGCCTGGGCAGACCTACAGGTGGCCAGCTCGGAGCAAAAGTATCTACTTGATGTGTTGAAGCCTCACATCGGTAAGCTCACGCCATTGTGGCTGGCCTCATTGCGCGAGTTTGCTCGATTGAGATTCGAGCCAGACATCTCGATGACGCTGGGCCCCCCTTCAATGTCGGGTAGTCTCGATACTATATACGCGGCGCTCAACCGGGAGACGCTCCTCAAATTCTATCAGGATTCTTGGTTAAAACTAGTCGACGCCATTGCTAGCCTCATCGAGCAGGACAGCGAATTCGTTTTCGACGCTCTGGACGGGAAGGAAACGGACACGTCGGGCACAAATGGGCAATCCAAAAGTGCTGATATCAACTACCGAGATGAGCCGGTGGCCTTCTTCTTCGTCCTCTTTGGCATCGCCTTCGAGGCGCTTGCAACGAGATCAGGCCAAACAGATTCCTTGGCTACTCAAGAGCAGACTCTCGAAATACTTCAGGCTCTTAAGAAGATCCTACACCCGAGTGTTTCCGGTCGTGCTATCTATCGGGAAGCTATTTTTTCCGAGACGATGGACCTGCTAGACCGTCTCGTTTTGACGGAGGGTCTTGACGTCCAAGGGGTTATCGTCGAAATTGCCCGCGCCCTGTGTGTCGCCCATCCCTCGGCGAAGAGACAGGAACAATCCGAAGACGGCGACCTGTCTGATGATATTGAACAGCTGTTCGAACTCACCAGGATCATCGTTCTAGTGCTCTCCGGGTTGTTGCCCAACCTGACTGAAGTGAACCAGCCTGTGCGCCATCACCTGACAGAAGAGGCTGTCCTCCTCATACGAACCGGACTGAACGCCATCGTGGACGCAGCTGATGTATTCCCGGCCATTATCAAGACAGATCTGCACGCGTGCATAATCCACATCTTTGCCACTATATTGGCCACGCCTGCTTGCCAAGAAATCATTGTTCCCCAAGCACTGCCAATATTCAAGAGATTCATGACCAGCATGTCCGCTTCCCATGATGCAGAAGGGATTTCCGCCATCGGTATGCAGGTACAAGGCTGTCTGCGCCGATACCTATCTATTTATCTGAATGCGCAGAAACGCGAGGCCTCGACTTCTCTGCAGTGTGTCAAGAACTGCCTTCTTGCCATCACGATTCTCTTTACAAGTGGGAACAATCGTCTCGCAGCTGGCGACCGGCTCGTTGCCAAATACCTAGACGAAGCAGTTGACTGTCTAACGGATCGCATGGTGAGTTTTGCCCTGGCCTTCACCCCACGGGTTCCTGGTCTCATCCCATCGTATTAACTGACGGCCGTGCGTAGACAGCGAAGATTGCTGCGAACTGCATTCGGTCACTGCTGCTGCAGCCCTCGCCAACACTTGCCGACCAATCCATCGCTCGCTACCTTCTCCCTCGCCTGGTTGCATTCGTGGTCGACACGGTGCCAGAGGACCCTGAGAGCGCACGGAAGTTGGTAGCGCACACTCTGGCACAGTACGTGACAACCCTAGACAGCGGTCATGCTCAGATCGCTATGTCTGTCGTGGCACCCGCTCTCCTCTCCCGCGCGGCCAGCGAGGGCGCCCATGTGTATCACGAAACAAGTGCGAGGTTGCTGGAGCTGGCTTCGACAGACCAAGCGGGCTTCCGGGGCGTTGTGGTGGCAATGAGCGACGGACAGAAGGCCTTCATGGAGGAAGTTATTCGTTCAGGTCGGCAGACCATCGGACCCGACAAGGATCCCAACAACACAAATCAACCAAGCATCGCGCTGAAAATGGACTTTGGGAGTTGAGCGGGCATGAGGAGCACCGGATAGGCTGCCTCCATGGCAGACGGGGTGGGCACCTGGTAAAGAACCATGTGAGGACAGGGTTGCGTGCAATGACAGATGATTCTTGTCGCGGCTGCGGTGCTTTGTAGTAAGGGTACATGTCATGTAGACTTTGAAAAGCTACAAGGGGTAGGTTGCCTAGGCTTGTGTCGGTACCTATCACGAATAGAAGCGAATAACATAGTCGGGATGCTTCCATTCGAAACAAATGGATCGTTCTACAAGTTGAAATCACAATCACACCATTGTGCACCTGTCGACAAAATCGGGGTTTCATCTTTCATTGCTGTCTTTCAATCCTCTAGCTAGGTTGCAAAGATCATATTCACCCCATGTGACCGGCCACTTGAACACCATCAGATGGCGGCGACTCACAAGATAACCCGATTCCCGACCGAGGCGTCCAAGTCAGGAGCATCAAGACCATTAGTTGGACCGCCATCTGAGGAGTGCCATAAGATGTTGGCGGGGACTGATGTCGCTCGATGTAGGGTCTTGGGAAGTTTCCTTTTTTTTTTCTACTATATCTTGAACGGAGGGTTAATAAATCGTACCCTAAGCACACGAGAAGTACGAGGGGACGCTTACACAGCAGGGCAGGGGCAGCAGCATCATGTGAATGCTTGGTATTAACGTTGGGGTTGGGGTATGAGTCGGTGTCGGTGTCGGTGTCGGTGTTGAGGCTAGAAGATTGCGTTAGCAAGCACGTTCGGTTGGGCTATCGTGCCCGGAATGACCTGCCTCTCCACCTCCCCACCCCTCCACCTCTGCCCTTCTGTCTCTGCCTTTGGGCGCCAAGTCGGTCAGGCGTCCGACCCGGAACTCGATAAGCCGCGGCGAGGAGGCGAGGAGGTTAGGAGCCGTGGAAGCTGAAAAGGCGCGCATCCAAGTCTAGCAGGGGAGTTGGTGGACCCGGGGTAAGTAGGTTGGGGGAGCGCTCGGCCAAGGGGTTAAAGGGTACCTGTTGGATTTGTTCGGTGTCATTTGCCGCGGGATTGCCAGCAGCGTTGCCAGGGGCGTCGTCTTCCTTGCGATAGCAGCCATCGCATGCCTCGTCTAATAAGGTGATGAGGGCCTGACGGAAGCGGCGGCAGCGGGGGCGGCGGCGACGATAGTTGACATTGTCAGGACAGTGAAAGGTAGTATTTTCGGCGCATCCGCACTTGTAGACGAATCGTACCGGCCAACACATGATTTCTTTGATTTTTTGGGGGGAGGGGTGAGTATTTTTTATAAGTATATCGAAACGGTCGAGAGTTGGGAGGGCGAGAGAGAGAGAGAGAGAGAGAGAGAGAGAGAGAGAGAGAGAGAGAGATGGAGAGAGAAGAAAGAGAAGAAAAAAAAAAAAAGAAAAGTGAACAAGATTCCAAGATTGGACATAGAAATATTGACGTTGGACGTTTGATGTTCGATAAAGATATAGAAAAATAGAGAAATATTTAACGAACCGTACCTGCCTTAGTATTAATACGGAGCAGGTACAAAGTGAGTTAAAACTTCATGTGATCAAATCAAATTAAATCTTGGAAGTCTCGACTGTTTTTATTTTATTTTTGTTTTTAAATTTTTATCTTTCATGACGATTGCCTTCGTGATTGCTTCCATGACTACCTACTACCTACTAGGTACCTTCACAAGAATCTTCTCGTCCCTCCTCGTTTTCCTTATTTCTTCCCCCTTTCTTATATATACTATATCTAGTAGTATATAGTGCTTAAAAAGGTAGGTACCTAGATGAACCTGATTCGAATTCATCTATTATTGTTATTTTTCTCTTCCCTCTTCTTTTTCTTTCCCAATTTTCTCATCTTCACCGTCTTTGCCCTCTCTCCCTTCTCCATTGCGTTTACCTCTGGCCGCCCCTTTACTCCTTAACTCCTTAACTCCTTAACTGTGGTGGAATTTTTTGACAGCTCGACGTGACTAACCGAAAACAAAACCAAAGAGACAGAAACCCACGAAGATGCAATCGCAGTGCGCCTTTATATGCTTTCTACATATTATATTCATGTTCCAGTTCACCCTCGTGCTCCCGCTCCCGCTCCCGCTCCCGTCCCTGCTGATGAAACTGCCCCGTCTGTGTCAGCGGTGTCAACAGCTCCGTGCTAAACTCAGAGCTCTCACAGCAATGCCTGCGACGCCCGTGTCCGAGAGCCCATCGTCTTGCCCCTCGGCCCGCCGCTTGGGCGTATTCGCCAGCCTAGTTGTCGATTTGGACTGCAATCCTCCAGCTAGTCCAAGTACCCCAGGCACCCCACCCCTTTCTTGATTGGCCTCGTTGGTGCCCGGCAGTCGTGGTGAAGGGGATGGGGAGGGGGGGGCTTGCTTCTGTGGCGTGGTTTGAGCGGTGGATGCGCTTGTGGTCGATAGAGACTTGACCTCGAGCTGGTCAAGGGGCACATCTGTCTGCCCTGTTCGGACCTTGTAGCTGGCGAGACCTAACCGTAGCCGTAGTGTTTCTGCTTTCTGTACTGCTGATTAGCTAGCTGCGCCTCTCAGTCTTACTCGGCGGCCCTTTCGTCTCGCTGTCAACTTACCCGCCGAGCTTCGTCACGGCTCATAGTTGTGTGCCGCCGTTGCGGCGCTGGAATTGGTGCCGCAACCTCGGCGTCTGGCTCTGTCAAGACAGTGACCAGAGATGCGTCGGTAGCCGAGTTATCCGGACTGGACTCCTCCTCGTCGACTAGAGCTGGGCCTCGGCGCTCAGCTGCCTCGTCGTCGCTGGTCCCGTTGGTGCCGTCACCGCCGATACCGCTCAGGTCCTAGCGCGCCGCCTCGTTAGCCAATTCTATCATATTTAGACGGAACACGCCGTGCACGTACCCTTCTCGCATCGGGCTCCTCTTCTACCAGCATGGATCGAGCGCACTCGTCGATCGAGATACGTTGCCTCTTGGCTGGCTGTGCCAGTTCGTGTCGTAGTTGTGGAAATGAACGTGGATGCGGATGCGGATAGCTTGGTGCTCGGCTAAGGGGTCTCTTCCTAGGACTCTGCAACTGGGGGGTCCCGGGCTTCGACGAGGCCGGTGGGATTCTGGCATTGGCGTTGACGGGAGCTAAGGCGTGTCGTTTGCTTGGTGAGGTATCCATCTTGCCAGCTTGCCAGTCCTTCTAGCCTGCGCAGCGTGCCTCCCCAGTATATTATGTACGACGCGCGCCGCGCGAGTTTTTTGGACCTAAGACTGAAGACTTGTAATCTTAGACTTATAATCTGATAACCGATTGAGCTTCTGTGGAATATAGATGTAGAGAGAAGGGATGAGGAATTATCTTAGGTACTGGTGTCCTTTTGCATTGAACCGGCACGGGTATACGAGAATAGAAGAGTAGTAAGATCACAGTGCTGTGTATAGATAGCTCGGTACGGTACGGTACGGTACGGTACCTACATAATAGTAGTAGTAGTAGTGGCAGTGGTAGTAGTAATGATAGATGGTGGATATCATGAATCGCGAAATATAAATTGGGTGGAGATTCAGATTTCGCGTGGCGCGTCTCTTTTCTTAATTACACAAGTACAAGCAGTACGTACCTACATAGTAATCATGTAAAAGCATAAAAGCATAAAAGCATAAAAGCAAAAAGACGAATGCATAAAGACTCAGGAACGGGCCTTGGCACGTGCGACCAATGCAACCAATCACAACATTATCATTGATGATCTCTGGTTCTGGTAATATTATCTACTATTTTGCCTGTAACTTTTTAAAAAGGGGCACCGATGGGGATTATTGGGGTATCGTTGAGGCCATCGAGCTCTCTATATAAGCGGCTTCCTTGGGGACTAAAACATAGATCACGAATCTGTACGCTTGTTCCCCCTTCCCCTTCCCCCTTTCCCCTTTCCCTCTCCTCCAATCCCAACCTTTCGGGGGAAAGAAGTGGAAAATGAGAATAAAATAGAGAAAAAAAAAAAAAAGCTTTTGCCCGCCATCCTGTTCCCTTTCCCGCCATCGTGAATCCACCAGTAGCCCAGAAAATGTATGGGGAAACTACCACCGAATCCCGCAACGCCGCCGTCCTACGCTTCTTTCCCCGACCCTGCATCATCGCCTTTCCATCTTCCTCGCTCGCTCGCTTACTCGCTCATGTGGGCGAACCTTGCCATGCCATGTCATGCCATTGCCTGTGTAGATGCCTCATTATTCGCCGCCAAAGCAAAGGAAAAAGCCCCGAAAAAAAAAAAAAAAAAAAAAAAGAGAGATGGGAGAAGGGTGAACGCGGATGTCGTTGCTCCCAAATTATGCTGTGTTGTCGCCCAATCTCTAGCCGTCTCGTTCGGCGGGCGCCCAGACGTCTCCACCCATTCACGTTGTATCCAACGAGTAAAGGCTGGTATCTAACGTAAAGGGCTTGGAAAAGTCCTGCTTCACGTCGTCCCACGAGAACGCGTGAAGCACATTGTCATCCGCGTTCGTCAAGTCCATGTCCGTGGTGCCAGAGTCGAGATCTATGCATGGACCGCCCCCAAAGGGCTGCCACACACCAAATCCCATGTCCAGGTCCACATTAAGGTTCAGCGACACGCCTTCGGAAATGTCGCTATTGGGTTCCGAAGACGCGCTGTCCTTGCTGGATTCCGGCGTGTCGTTTGGCGTTATGGCACGGTACACATTCATGTCGGAAATAGCCCCACCCCCACCGCCCTCGAGGCCTCCCAGGTTCTGGAACAAGGTCTGCGGGTCAATGGTCGCCATTGCCCAAGCATCATCCGTTCCAAGTCGCTGCGACCCGCCGTCATCTGCCTTTGCCAGTCCCGTGGCGTTATCCCCACCCTTGGCCCCGGAGTCAAACTTGGGTGTGCCAGTCTTTTCAGGAGTTGCTTTGGCTGGGTCTATGTGCTTGGAACCAGGTGCGCTGCCTTGTCTCCTCATCGAGGGTTCCCGGGACATCGGAGTCGGCTCCGCTCGGTTTGTAGGTGTCTGACCCTGTTTCGAGGCTTCATTCGTCGTCAAAGCAGCCGAAGGCGGGAGGGCGGTCGTGGCGTTTGGTGGCGCTTTCGGGTGGCCATTCGCATCCAGTCCTAGTGCGGTAGCCAGGCTCTCTGTCACGAACTGGAGTGGGTTTTGGCGAGGCTTCACGTGCTCCTCCTCGATATGGACCCGCCGGGCTTCGTCGGTGGAAAACCCAATACCGTACGCCTCACAACTTGGCTCGGGACACTGGAATTGCAACTTAGGCGCTGGCTTTGCGTCCGTAGTCACCGGCTTTTTCGCCATCTCGGGAGACGTCGCCTTTTGAACCTGGGGTGATGAGTTTGCACTGACGCCGCCCGAGCCTACACCAGTCTTGACCTTCTTTCGAGCAGGTAGATGAAGGTCCGTCGGATTAAAGGCGGGCTTTCCTATGTAGGTCGGTTGACCATTTGGCGACTGCGCGCCGAATGAAAATGGAGGTTGTGAGGTCGTGGGCGCGGCAGGTGGCTGCCCGCTCTTACTAGCTGTCCTCTGGTGCATCTTATTGAGAGCCTGCGTTTGTTTTTCTAAGTTAGATTGACTTAGTGGAGTAGGTTGACTGGTTGGTGGCGTCGCTGTGTTCTCGCCAACAGTTTGCTGGGGGCCTGGCTCGGAAGCATGTTGCTGCTGGCTGACTTTGCTTTTCATGACCTGAGGGTACTGGCTCGCCATATCCCTCGCCATGCCTTCCAACATTGCCCTCACACCATCCAGGTCTGCAGGTCTTAAGGTAAACGCCTTCTTGGGTGTTGTCATTTTCTCGCCATCTGCAAATTGTTTCACTAGACGGATTCGCTGGTTCATGTTAGCCTTGTACACCGTTGAGAGGGGTTTCGCCACACAGCTTACCATTTTGAAGAACATCCTAGCCCGATTGTCATCTTTGGTCAGAGTGTACCACCGACCCAAGATCTTGCTAATCTTGGTCATCTCACCAAAGGTGTTCTGGATCTTGTGAGCCATGTCTTGATGCTGCTCCGAAGTCATCTGAACTTCGGGATAGTTCTCCTTAGCTGCATTGATGTGCTCCTCCTGCACAATGGCCTTGAGGTGTTGCATCTCTTCCGAAAGACCTCCGGAGGCCGCTGCTTGGCGGGTTTTCATCATAGCCTCATACTTGCTTCTCTGTTCGGCCGAGAGTCGAGCAAGCTGCGAAGCGTCTAGCTGAGGCACCTGGGGAGGGATAGAACCAGACGCCTGGGCTTGTTGAGACGCTGGACGCTGGACCGGTGTAGTGGAAGGGTTCGGCACTTCCACCACATCATCCGTACTTGCACGCTTTAGGCCGTTCTTCGGGGGCGGTGCCGAGGGTGCATTCTGCGGCGTACGACTGTTCTGCATCTGCCTGGGGTTATTCCTTACAGGCGCCGCGGGGCCTGCCACGCTGGTGTCAGGTCCGTTGTTCTGCGGTCGCTGCTGCTGGGCGTTGGGGGCATTCGCTGGGTGTACGGAGGTGGGGATGGTGGGATTAGTTGGCTGGGATGTTTGGTTGTTTTGCATTTGAGGGCCCGACGCCTGGATGTTAGCCTTGTTCCTCATCTGTTGATGCATTTTCATCTGCATCAGGGCAGACTTGATTCTCTCCTCTGACATGCCCTTGAATCTATCGTGGTTCTTGGCGGCATGCAATTCCTGCGGTGTGATCGCGGCCTGCGGAAACTGGGCCATGTTAGGAGGAGGTTGGGCGGACATCTGCGTGTTTGGAGGCTGCGGTCCCTGATGTGGCATCTGGTTGCCCGCTGCGGCCCTTTGCTTCAGCATGCTCTGAAACTGGCTATGCTGGTACTGAGCAAGCTGGGATTGGAGGGTCGGGTTGGCATTCTTCTGAGTAAGCCAGGACTTGAGATGAAACCATTTCTTAATCTCTGGCGGGACGGGTTGAGCTTGTCTGAGCTTATCAAGAACCATCGCTGGTACGTCCATAGAGTCCATGAATGCGCCTGTGTCTGCCGGCATTGGGGGACGGTTCTGCCCTTGCATAGTGTTTCGCATCCTATTCAGCTGCTGTTGAAAAAGCGCCTGGTTCTGAGGATTCATAGGCATAGCAGGACCAGGCTGAGGGCCAACGTTATTCCCCGGACCAAACTGCGCCATGGGGTTAGCTTGTCCGAATTGGCCCGGTGGCGGCTGGCCGCGCCCGGGTACTTGACCGCCTACCCCAGCAGCCCGGTTGGCTGTCCATTTCATGATCATCTCGTTTTTCTTATCTGGCGGTAGGGACATAAAAGTGCTGCGCGCTTCGGGGGCCATTTGGGAAAGAATTATATTGAGAATATGCTGGGTGTTAGCCGGATTCCCTCCCATCGAAGGTCGCTGGTTGCTCTGGTTGAAACGTGGGTCAAGTCCTTGTCCAAAAGGACCGTTAGGTTGGCCCATCTGGGGTTGTCCCTCGCCCTGTCCCATGCCGACGGGCGTTCGCCGTATTGGAGTGTTCAGCGTGCCCATCCCAGGGCTCTGCGAGATGACGCCGGCTCCGTTCAACCCACCAGGCTGGCCCTGCATCTGCTTGGCCTGGGCTTGAGCTCTGATCTGCGCCTGTGACTGGGCCGCACGTTGGTCCATCTTCAGCTGCTGGGCTTGTGGTAGGTTAAACGACTGCTGTAACTGATTTGACATGCCGGGTTGGTTAGGACCCGGGTGGTTCCCAGGGTTAGGGCCTTGCACGCCACTCATAGGCTGAGGTGTAGCATTTCGACCAGGCCCATTGCTTGCTGGTACTACCGTCTGTCCCGCTTCTTGCGCCAACAGCCCCGCTTTCTGTTGGTTCATAATACTCTCCACGTTTGAGAAGGGGCCGAACTCATTACTCGGCGCTCCGGTAAGCTGCTGGCCAGACTGATTCATCATTCGTTGTTGCGCTTGCATCTGCATCGCCGCTTGGTTGCCGCCCGCGTTTACGCCGGCTGATCCCTTGGCGCTTTGCAGTATCTGGTTCTGGAAGAAGAATAAGACTGGGTCTATGTTTTCCTGCTGTAGCTGTGCCATGTGCTGCGGGCCGAGCTTTTGCTGAAGCATTACGCGGATATGATTCCGTTGTGTCTCCGGGGTTTGGTTGAGCCTTGCAACGGCCAGCTGGGTAACCTTTGTTCGGTCTTGGGCTGAGAGATTCGCCAGGCTTGCTTGCAGCGGCAACTGAGGGCGCATCTGAGGCGCGCCCATCTGCATCGGCTGCTGGTTTGGATTCATGGGCATGCCCCCGGGGCCACCCATACCCATACCGGGTTGATGGGGTTGCTGAGGGACTGGTGAAGCCTGCATCTGCTGTTGGAGATGCTGAAACCCCTGCTGAGGTTGGCCCATGCCCCTCGGCATCATGTTTGGGTTCATCATCATTTGTGCCTGAGCTTGAGCTGCAGCTTGGGCGTTGAGGGTATTTTGAAGGCTTTGTTCATGCGCTTGTCGCCTCTTGAAGAGCTCTTGAACACGACCACCAATTTTCTGATCGTATGTTACCTGGGGAAGCATTAGCATAGCTTCGCAGTGCGGGACAATCAAGTGGGAACTCACCTTATCTGGGCAGTTTACAAAGGCCTCTCGTTCAAAATTCAGCCCGTGTGATACAAGTTGCTGTGAATCAACGGAGGGCATAGCAAGGAATGAATTGGAAATCCTAGAAGTGGGAAATAAAATATTAGCTTAGGGTTTTGTTTGCTACGAAAGATTTTCATACTGTATGAAGACGAACGAAGGTAAAAAAAGAAAAAAAAGAAAAAGATCGAGACAGTGCGACTTACAAGTTCATGGCGTTGCTCACTCGTAGGTTGGCCTGGACTTGTTCCTGCCAGCCATTGTTTGTCGGTGCTGGCTGTGTCATTATCTGTGTGTAAACGAGCTGTGACAGCTGCTGGTGGGGCGGTCGCTGCCGCACAGCAGGGCCGCCACCGCCCATCTGTGGCATATTGGCGGCCATAGCCGCGACAGACGATGATTTCGCGGTCTACTCGCGAAAGGTTACCAACCCCAATACAATACAGCTTACCAGGCAAAGTAGGTTAACCCCCTTGCGAGCTACTGAATCAATAACACCACCCTAAGAAACTCCCCCTATACCTCGTCCTGCGCGGACGTAGAGACGGACGAAACTTCTTTCTAGATAGGGAGAAGAGAAAAAGACGAGATCGATGATAGCGTCTTCCTTGGTCACTTCATTTCCGTGCGTTAACTTCGGGATTAGGGCAAGTCTGTACGTCCGTGACCATAACGGTCGATTCGACAAGAGAGAAATACTAATTCGTGCGGCCTAGGTTCGATCCAAGGGCTAGAAGATGCGCGTCTTCGAAGGTTGTGTTCGTGAATAGGTCGCGACGGCAATGGCGCCAAGGATTGCGAATGCTCTTTTCCCCGGGTGGATGGCGGTAAACTAATACAGGACCCGTAGGCAAGTAGATACGGAGGAAGAAGGCGGTAAGGTTTAATATTTCGAGACCAGAGAAAGTCGGGCAGTTAAAATGTAGATGCGGAATATCCGAGCGACGATGGTGGGCCGGGGGGTCGTGCCTGAAACGAAGTGCAAAGTGCGAGTGTCTATTTCCTTCAAGAGGTATTTGATGTCAGCGTCGAGCACCCCCGGGGTATGGAGGTCAAATGCGAAAAATGGGATAAATAACGGTGTGCTCAGTAGATTTTCATGAATCTACAAGGGGCGAAAACGAGAGGAGAAAGGGGAGACCAAAGTGCGAAATACAAGTTTTGAGGTGAAGTTGTGGTGATGGTGATGGTTGACAGGTGGTGGTGGTAGTGGTGGTGGTGGTAATAGTAGTGGTAGTAGTAGATAGTTGGTAGTAAGTAAAAAGAAAAGAGAGGCGGCAGTGGAAAGAGAGGATTCCAAAGGGTACAAGCACAAGCACCTGGCACCAGGACCAGGACCAGGACCAGGACCAGAACCAGGACCAGAACCAGGACTAGGACTAGGATCAGGACCAGCACCCATGGAACCTTGAACCAACCCATGGGTGGGAAAGCAAGCAAGGCAAGCAGAATCATCAAATGGACGCAGAGCGGTACCTAGTAGGTACCTAGTATTATATGTATATAGGTAAAGTACCTACAAGTACCTATCCATGCATGAAGGTATAGATATATTTATCTATTGATATCATTATCCAATAAGATATCTTTTTCTATCCTTACATAGGTACCTAGTACCTAGTGTATTAGGTAAATACCTACATATAGTATATATATATATATATGTTAGTACTTACTGTACCTACGTATGGATAGTGGTATTAGGGATGTACCCACTGCTTAATCTACATGTCCTAGGTACGTACCTGCCTACATATGTACTACCTACCTAGTAGTATGTGTGTATGTGTGTAGGTACTAGGTAAGGACCTGGCTTGGGACAAGGGACAAGGGACATACTACATAGAAGAGGAAAGAGGGAAGAGGAAAGAGGGGGGCAAATGGGAAACACCAGAACACCAGAACACCAGAACACCAGACGCTAATCCTAGCAAAGTTGCCGCGTGCAAGTAGTAAAATGATCGAACAGCCAATAGTGAGAACTTTGCATAACCAGAGGTGGATCCCCCATGGAGATCTCCCACTGACTTAGCAACCACTCAGAACCACTCAGAACCAAGTCCAAGTCAAGTCCAAGTCCAAGTACGTACCTATTTAATACTATGTACATGTAGGTTAGGTATCCTCTGCTGGTAACTTGAAGAGTGTACTATGTAGTACAGTACATAATGATACCTACATACACATGTACATGCTATGTAGTATGCGATTGTATGCGACTGTACTATGTATGCGACTGCATAAAGCTTACAACCTATGATTGGTTCCGGCCGGGGGCTCCCAAGCCCTCCCACGTTCCCACCTGCGGTCAACTACGTAGTAAGTATCGTAGGTGTACATATCATAGATGTGCTATACCTAGTAGGTATATGCCTACCTACTACCTACTAGGTAGTAGTGTTAGCTATCGAGTAGCCAGTGCTGGATAGTAAGTAGCAGCAGGTTAGATCATTGAACTTGCGAGAGAAAAGAAAAAAAACCTAAAGCATTACGAAAGAAGACCATAGCCCGATTAGATTACATAGACTACCTAGTATGGGAGGGGGGATATTACTACGTATATGTACTAAGTACTAGGTAGGTACCTATGTATGTACCGCCTAGTATTATGCATATGTGCATAGTCGATCAAAGCTTAGAAGTCTAGGTATGAAATGAGATTTCCTACTACGTAGCAGGAGTCTTCAGCGGGACTGATAATCCTTTATGGAGAAGGTCGTAACGTCAACAATCGAATGCCAGTACACGCCTAGAGTCTATATCCTTAGTGCCTTCAATGTTAGCAATCAGAAAAGAACATATTAATCAATACTACTAGGTGGTAATCAATACCTACTACTAGGTAGGTACCTATTAGTTAAGCATGTAGGTAGATACATCATGATATATATAACACTGCTCAATAAGCTTGAGCCGAGCACTGCCAGTTAACCTCTAAGCTAATATATACTATATACTATATACTATATAGTATCAATATACCTAGTATATACACTACGTAATAGCACTAGAGGTAAATGCATACTAGGTACCTACTACTTATTGGGTACTAGTGTACGTAGTAGGTACTACATAATAGGTACCTAATGACCTTAAACAAGCATCAAAGTGTCCATGCACCAATTAAGCGCATCTGGCAGTGGGCGCCCGGAATAAAGCTGTCCTCTTTTTGCCCTCCTCGCTCTTCACCTACTACTACTAGGTATATACCTACCTAGTAGTAGGTAGTAGGTACATACATCTATAGATACCTACATACTAGGTAGGAGCCATCCAAGAATCTGGAATAATGTAATGATGGATGTTATCTAAAACTAGTACCTAGTACTCTGAGTCAGCGCAATAAGATTCTCCCCGCGTGAGATTCAACCATTCAACTGATCAACCAGAATCACTACGACCTCCCAAATGATTCAGTCTTTCGCGCATAGCAATTTGACGAACCATAGCCGCTTAGTGGAAGCATAGTCCATGCCGGCTTTCCTTGGCCCTTCGATGCTCAACCAACTTTGCCGCTACGTATAGTCGCGGATGTGGCTATGGCGACTGTGCTAGGGCAGGTCGATATCAGAGCAATGAAGCGCGGTTGTCACCATTGATGCTTACATAGTACATAGTACATGTAGGGCTTTTGAGAGTAAGGTGCCTACATCCACAGATGTAGCTAAAGATCTACACAGCATTAGGTGCCCAGTAGTTAAGCCGCCCCAGTCCCGTCGTCCCAAACCAACACCAACACCAACACCAACGCCTACGCCTACGCCAACGCTGAATGTCAAGGCAGACGTAGCCAGACATGTAACAACTCGTCGGTATATGATTGGCGTTAAGCTGGGTGCTCTTCATCGTGCCTACTAGGTACCTGTCCAGTAGTCTGCATATTATGTAGTGCTTGAGGCGTGCGTTCCACGCAACCCAGGTACGATGTCACCAGAACCCTGCGCTAAACTCCAATCCATCAATGAGAAAATGCTTCTCCAAGACTCGCTGTCCTACCTTCTTACCTACTAGGTACCCATCACGGTATGCCCAAGCAACATTGAACTTTGTGATAAAGATTCAGAACTGATATAAATACCTACCTAGGTACCTACATACTGGGTACCTACCGGGTAAGGTAGGTGTCGGTGTGAACATACATACATGACATGAGTAATGTTGGGCGAAATATCCCATGCGCGTGCGAACGTGGATGCCACCACGTAAGCACGGCGTACCGCTATGGAGCTACAAACGTAATGAACCGAGTCAGCCTCACGCTTCACTCAGCTCCGTCAGCTCGCTCGCTCTATATCGTCTATATCGTCGTAAGGCCACTCCGGCTCCCAGCTCTTGAGAGTAGCTGTGTGCTCTTCAACCCTCTCCTCGCTCAACCGCTCAACCGCCTACCCCACGTGAGGTGTCACCTACGCATCACCAACCCAGTAACATGGAAGCAATGAACCACAGATGTGCCACCTACTAGGTACCTAGGTAAACATCTAAGCACCTAAACAACCCAAGCTACCCAGTATAGGTACTAGGTAGGTAGAAGGGTTGTCAATTCTGAGCCAACCTGCCTATAGGTAGTACCCAGAGGATGAAAAGAAAACTCAGCTTGCCTAGCCTGTTTCATTAGCACGATCACCCGCCCTCTCCCCCTCTGTTCCCTTCGACGCCCAGCTTCCTAGCCGCCCAAAACAAGATCTCTCCAAACGCATCCTGTTCAGGTTCCCTATCTCCGTATGATAAGTATGGGCAATACCCGCACACATGCCGGCTTGAGCCTCCATTACCTGCCACCTACGAGCGCAGCAATTCGCCCAGTTAAAGGATGGTTTGATAAGAAGAATAGCATTGGTACCAGACCAGTTTTAAAGTACTGCCTACCTAGGCACCTGCGTATAGCCACCGAGAATCGCGGTGCCTCGGCGTTATGCACTACTCACGCTGCTCACCATCATACGGCAAACAGTTAGTAGATCCCAAGAACACCAACTACCTAGGAACTCGCGAGGCAGTGTTTGCAGACTGCCAGTCGTCGATAACGGGGCCGGTAACCACAGGTAAGGCCGGTAAATTAAGACTCAGCCCAAACAAACCGGAGTCTGTACTTACCTAGTAGGCTTCATCGGGTCACTCGATTATAATCCAAACTCACCTATCATTGCCCATGTGACACTCAGCATTGCCATAGTACGCATACTGCTAGATGCCTAGCGGGCAGGCCAAATAGCAATGTGCCCGCCGTCTCGGCATGACAGTCAATTGAGGTGGTAACAAAATAAAACAAAATACAAAATAGCATTCGAAACAAAGCCCTTGTGGATCCGAAATCCTACATACATGTAGTACATAGTACGTCTTCAATACATGGACTGGCTCATCACTATTTATGTAAAGGATTTATACTATGCAGTACCTACCTATAGTGTACTACTGATGTATACCCATCCTATCTCCTATCATATTGGCGGTGTTTGCCAAATCTGCCGTGGGTTGATGCCTGTTACTAGGTACATACTAATTAAATTAATTACCTATATACTACGTACCATATGTACCTAGTATGTAGGTATTCCAGATGTATCCAATTCCAGGTTGGCATTTGGTTGATGTGTACGGATTACATACTACGTAGTAGTATTATGCAGACAGAATGTCCCTGCAGGCTGCGGGTACGAATCTATACAGTACCACATACATCTATGATAATATAATTGCATACGGATAACGCTACCAAAAGTTTTGTCCATAGAAACAGCTGCAGATCGAAGCATCACCTGTCAGCGGCTGTTTGGCTTTACGTAATGAAAAACATCCAGCACTGTCAGCCGCCTTTAAGCCAGCGGGCGCACAGCTGCATCTAGCAGCCCATGGCTGGCAGCAGCTGTAAGAGATCTTGGCATCGCCAGCTTGGACCAGCTTGGACCAGCTGCCAAGACCTAGACAACTGGCTCTATGGACAAAACTTTTGGTAGCATTATCCGTACATGTAGGTACATTATATGTAAGTATTAGACGTGGTACCTATAGTACCTAGTACTTGTATATATTATGCAGGTGTGTGCTATATTCGTACTACGCAGTACGTAGTACATAAAATACGGATCAATAGATCCATCATGATACCTTGATACCCTGTAGATATCTGCCTACTTTTCTGCCCTGCGACACCCGTTCTCCAGGGCTACCAATCTGTTGATCTATTAATTATCAATGATAATACCAGTAGACACGTTCTAACTGGAACCTCACCGGGAGAGGTTACGAGCATCTCGCAAAGAGTACCAGATACCTACTATGTATATAGCCTTACATACGGTCCCCGATATTTCAATGTTATCATACTTGAGATGTCTGCTCTGCCAGTACTTGACCCCTGGGAACATATTGCGGCAATGTATACGGTACAGGCCCGCCTGGTAGATCAGCGGGAGCTACTATGTAGTATGTCGATACCCGGTGCCAATTTAGTTCATCTTCTCAGATAGGCATTTGGGGATGGGTAGGGATACTGTACTGGTCATACTGTGCGGCGTGACGAACGTGATGGAGGAATTTACGTAGACCAAAGGCTCTGTGAGAAGAGAGGCAATGGTTGACGAGGAGGTTGACGAGGAGACAGAAGCCTGACTGCTTACCTACCAGCCATACTTACCTACCTACTTACCTACTGTACCTAGTAGGTATGTAGGTACCTACCTAGTAGGTATATGGCCTGCAGAGTTGCCAGAATGCGGTGCCGTATGATCGACGGCCTCCCCCACGGGCTGGCTGGCCGTTTGAGCATCAACAGAACGCCATCAATGTCCCGTCTGCAACTATGTATGTACCTAATGAATCTGGTCGATGGCGAGAAACAAAGATGGTAGCGCGGCAAGCCAATCAATTTGAGGGCCATCCTAGCGTGCCTTGGTTATACCGTGAAAACCGTATGCCGTATTCTGTCAGACACCTACTATGCAGCTCCTTAATCATTTGGTCAATCGATGTCAATTATATCAGTAGATCAATGTCTGGCTACCGACCTAGGTAGTACTGTATTGCATCCATACAAGATGTTGGTTGATGCAGATACTCTCGACCCTCGACCCTCTCTGCCTCTACCCTCGACCCTCTCTGCCTCTACCCTCTACCCCTCGACTCCTCGACTCCCGACTCATCAGCAAACCCCCTTGCTTCAGAAGCGACCCCTGGTTTTCCCAGTTTCCCAGGGTGTGCTAGAGGATTTAGTGCAAGGTCATGATTGGCCGCCTTTCTGAAGTATGGGCGAGGCGTATCTCTAAGTACCGAACTTCTGTGCGAAGTACCATATCGTGCTCATTACATAGTACATGACTACCTACTACCTACCTACATAGTAGTAGTAGGTAGCCACATCCACTTATCATGTACATTTGTAGCTACTAGATTGATGCTGTAATATACGTATACCTAGTACTGTGTAGGTTTGGACTAGGTACCCAGATACCTACCATGTACGAATATATCACAGCCAGACTTTTGCTCGCCAGTGTAGAAATTCAAACCAGCCCAAGTCCTCATCTCACCGCGAAGTTAGAAGAACCGATGAAGGAAGATTCAACATCTATGGTACGATAGACATTCCAAAAAGTATATACTATAAGGTAACATTGAAGTACTACATAGTAAATAGAAAGGGAGACAGAGGGGAGAAGGGGAGAAGGGGAGAAGGGAAGAAAGGGAGAGGGGCGTTTGCATTTACAACGCAAAGTTTTGGTTGATATTATTGATGTATTTTGTATTTTGTATTTTGTACCACACAATTATCCAATTATCCTTGTCCAATTATCCATCATCCATGTTTGGTTGCCCACTTGTCCTAAAGGATACACACACCGACTACATAGTACCTACTACTACAGATTACATACATATGATATGTATGTACGATTTGTACGTAGGTACTACGTGTAATTAGATACTAGATACATACATAGTACTAGTTAGTACTATGTAGGTGTGCATCCGACTAGAAAGAGGAAAAAAAGAAAAGACAAACACATGCGGGTGGGATGGATGAGTTGATGTCTTGAGAAGAGCATTGATGCCTCAAGATGGAGATGGATGGATGTCTCAAGGTCTCAAGGTCTCAAGGTCTTAAAGTCTTAAAGTCTTAAAGTCTTAAAGTCTTAAAGTCTTAAAGTCTAGCATCAAAAATTTGGTATTCAGTAGGTACCTAGCATGTATTGTCGATTGAACCACACGAAGAAAGATACTAGTAGGTAGATTCGAACAACGGTTACGTGGTAAGCAATGTGCGAATGCGACAAATGGGTTATGTAGATCAAAGCCCCTACTATGTACCTATGTATATACTACATTACTACTAGGTACGTAGTAGGTGAGGTACACTCTAGGACCCTGAAAACCGAGATCTTTCGTCTTAAAACCCGATAGAAAAACATGATGAGAATCAGAACAAGACTGATACGAGTTCGTACTCGGTACATGAGATGGACGTCCACGAGTAGGTACCTACTACATACCTAGTATCTTATAATAGATGCTAAAGGTACCTAGGTATATCCATATCAACGTAAGAATCGGTGCCCTTGATTCTTATCGTCATCAAGTTGCCTATACTAGGTAGGTATAAGTATAGGTATAGCGATGCATAGCGGAAATGATGATATCAATGATATACCACAGCAAAACCCTTACGCTTTATGAAAGTGTGTTTTGCTTGACAGGTTCTAATACAGCATAGAAGGGCTGCCAATAAACTAAAGCCGCCTGTATGTACATTTGTACGTCTCCGGCTATTACCACATACCCTAGGTACCTACTAGGGACATATATCAATCAATCAATCTACTGCATACTAACATAAAATATAACATAAATAGGTACTACACGCCAACCTTGGAAGACAACATTAAGACTAGACGCCACCTCATCCTGCAGAATGCAGGCTGTAGAACTGGCAAGCGTCTGATGCTCCCAATCCCAATGTGCCAATCCGCATCAGTTTGCCGGCGAACTAGTCAGGCAAGTCAGGCAAGTCAGGCAAGTCAGGCTTCCACAGGGACGTGATGGGTTAATTTATACTGGTAAAAGTGCCAACGGCATTTCTTTTTCGTTCTTATACCAATTCGTAATGATACTATCCAATATACCACTATAAGAATAAATAGGCATGGTATGTACCATGGTATGTACCCGGTATTTATTTTGTTTGGATCGGATCCAGGATTTCGACGATCAAACTGATCATTGATATAATTGATACAATTGATACGGAGATAGATCCGTAGGGACATGATTAGGTATAAACTATAGGTACCTATTAACAGCATTAAGACTACATGTAAGTAGGTATTAGGTATATACCTACCTAGTACTTGTGTATATAACATTGAACCCCCTAAGAAAAAGAAGATTAAGATATAAAATAGTATATATAAAGAACAAAATAAACCTACTAGGTAAGCTGGTAAAATTGGCAGAGTGGAAAGAGACCCATGGGCTTAAGTGGGTTGTGGGGATGGCTCACCGCTAGTACCAAATAATACTAAAGTAATGCTGTTTACCTACATACTATGCATATCTATGATATGTACCGTACCACATACTTACATATCAATCGATATAGGTAAAAAGGGTGTTGACGTCGGGTATCAAACTCCATTCACTAGCCACAGGAGGCGCAACGACAACATCGATGCTCTTCACTCTCCTCACCCTCCTACTTATCCTTCCTCATCTTCCTTTGAATTTGATCCTGAAAAAAAATCAAAAAATCAAAAAATCAAAAAATCGAAACAATTGGTCTACCCATTGAGCCAACCTCTCATCTCGATTGGTTCTCTAACGGTATATCGATACTCTAGTAAATGAGTACGAATCTACTCGTTTACCAGGGCCAGAGTTCTGTCCGTACCTTTCGACCTCCCCTCTCTCGGGTTCAACTTCGGCTTGCTTCATCTTTGCCCTCGCTCTCATCCTCTCTCAAACTTCCCCTTTCGAACTCGCCGCCAAGACCCGTTAAGCGTTGCTTCAGCTTCATCCCTTATAAGATGGCGCCACCAAAATCTGCTCTTGACTTCCTGGAGTTTGTCAACTCTTCTCCTACGCGTATGGCACACACTCAAAAAAGCACCGCCAAACTGGCAAATCCAAGTCTCGTAGCTCCTCTCGGCTGACCACACCTGTATCTCTAGCTTATCATGCTGTGCAATCTTCTATCCAACGCTTGGAGAAGGCCGGTTTCTCACTCATCAAGGAGCGAGACAACTGGTCCTCGGCTCTTCGTCCAGGCGGTAAATATTTCATGACCCGAAATGGTTCCACCATTGTGGCCTTTGCCATCGGTGCTAAATGGAAGCCCGGAAACCCCATTGCCATGCTCGGGGCTCACACCGACTCTCCTTGCCTCCGCATAAAGCCCGTAAGCAAGAAAAGCGCCGCGGGATTTCTGCAAGTTGGCGTGGAGACGTACGGGGGCGGCATATGGCATAGTTGGTTTGATAGAGACTTGTCCATGGCCGGCCGCGTTCTGGTCAGGGATGGGAAAGGGAATTTCGCCCAGAAGCTTGTCAAGATTGATCGTCCCATAATTCGCATTCCTACCCTCGCTATACACCTCGACCGCTCGTCCGAGTTCAACCCCAACAAAGAGACCGAGCTATTCCCAATTGCCGGGATGGTAGCCGCCGAGTTGAACAGGACGGGTCAAACAAGCCAAAAGGATGTGCCCCAAGAGGCGGCGAGTACGGAAGGGAAATTCCAGCCGCTTAAGGAGATGGGGGAGCGCCATCACCCTTACGTCCTCGAATTGATTGCCGAGAACGCAGGGGTACAAGTCGCCGACCTAGTCGACTTCGAAATGGTCCTCTACGATGTCCAAAAATCCTGTCTCGGTGGACTGAACGAGGAATTCATCTACTCGGCCAGGCTCGACAACCTAAACATGACGTACTGCAGCGTGATGGGCCTCATAGAATCCGTCTCGTCCGCAAAGCTTGACGACGAGACTAGTATCCGCCTAATTACTTGCTTTGATCATGAGGAGATCGGCTCAACGTCCGCGCAGGGCGCGAACTCCGATCTCTTACCTGCCGTAGTCCGCCGACTCTCTATTCTTGCCGGTGGCCGCCACGGGGGGGACTCCGGGTCCGATAAGTCATGGGAGCATATTAGCTCAAACCCCGATATCGACTTAACAACCGCCTTTGAGCAGACGATGGCGGCATCCTTCCTTGTCTCGGCCGACATGGCCCATTCAGTTCACCCCAACTACGTCGGCAAGTATGAGTCAAATCATCAGCCGGAGATGAATAAAGGTAACCTTGGCCATTGAAAATATGCCCAGCTCTGATCATGTCACTAACACGCTGCTATCCAGGCACTGTCATCAAGATCAACGCAAACCAACGTTATGCCACCAATTCGCCCGGCATCGTCCTACTACAAGAGACAGCGAAGCGTGCGGGCGTTCCCTTGCAGCTATTTGTCGTTCGGAACGATTCCCCATGTGGTAGCACAATCGGGCCAATGTTGTCCGCCAAACTGGGTGTTCGTACCTTGGATCTAGGGAACCCACAACTCAGCATGCACAGCATTCGTGAGACGGGCGGCACTTACGACATCGACCACGCGATCAAGCTTTTTGATGCGTATTTGTCGCATTACTCAGAACTTGAAGCCAAGATCTTCGTTGATTAAGCCGAGTCCCGTATTTACATATAACGAATGACAACTGCCCTCAATTCAGCATAAAAGAACGACCAACGAGAAAGAAACAGAAAGAGACAGAGGAAAGAGAAGATGATGCTCTTAACTATAGGGTACCTAAGTATATAGGGCGATCTCTGTGTAAATAAAATTTGACGGAGCTATTCAGACTAAGTCTTAAGTCTACACATAGCCTTCATAGTACTAAAAAGTGTTATTTCATGAGGAGGTTCAGGTTTTGATTCCCCTTTTTTTTCTCTCGGGTGATTTCAAAAAGGAGACTCTGGTACGTGACGGGTACGTTAAGACGCCCCAAACCGCCAAGTCTAGCAGCGCCGTCTGATCTTCTGCCTAGAGATCGCTCGCAGGATCCCACCGTCACTCCCGGGCCTTCTCACGCCCCGTAGGTATGCAGCACAGCTCATCTGGCGTGTGACCACGGAAACTGCCACGCAAGACGATCGCCAAGCTGCTCCTTTCTGACTGGCCAGTGATGGGGCAAATTCCAAAATACAAGTGCTTGGGTGGGCAAGAGGTTCCTCGACACATTGTGCTGATGTCGATAGCAAGCCCTGGTTTAGAGTCACAAACAAGCAATTCAACGTATATTTCACCCTTGAGGCATATTCTTCCTGCTCGTGAGGAATGGAAACCATTGCGAAGTCTTATTCTCCTCATTTTCTTTTTACTTTTCTCTTTTTGTCGTCCACTTGCTGACGACATCTTATGGTTGCTAGCGCCAACTCCATCATTCATCTATAGACAGCGAAACTGCGGTTGGTATAGCGAGCCGAACTCCCGTTTATGCAATTACAGAGCAATATCATCAATGTCAGTATCCTTCGTCGCCCCTAGAATCCGTTACCTAAGCTACTGGGTATATCGCCTATCCCCGGCCTTTCAGCAGATCTTGCAAGTACTTTGAGAAGGTCCTCTTGTCTGCTGAAGTAGTCAGGGCCCGTAGGAAATCGTTCCCGTCGATGCCGAGGCCCGGGAAGAGAGTTGACTGAAGATGCTGCAAGAACGCCTCTCCTGTTTTGAGGTACATCGCCTGCTCCAACCCGGCAATCTCGTGCAAGACCTGCTTGGCCTGCGCGTCCGAAATAGGATGGAACTGCGGGTCACGGAGAACCTCCCAGCATACCGAGTGGAATCGGTTGATTAAGAACTGGTCGAAACCCGGTATGACGGGCGACGGGGACCCGGCCGGGGCCGACGGGTTCGCGGAAATATTAGCTACGTCCGGGCCACCCCAAACAGTTGCCATCTTCGCGAGCTGTACAAACGATAGTCGACTTGCCGGGAGGCTGCCGGGCCCAGGACCAATATCCCTGGCCAAGGCCAGGATTGAATTGATCAGCGGTTCAAAGAAGCCTTGATTCGCCTCTGAGATGAGAACCCCGGCGAGGTCGTTGTTGAGGATGACGCCAATAAACGACAAATACTCGCGACGAAGTTCGGCCAGTTGGATCTCATCGTCGGTACCGTTGATTGGTTCTGAGAGGCCTCCGAATACTCTTTGCAGTAAGGGGGTAAGTAGCTGGTTGAGCACTTCGTAAATTTCCCCCTTGAAGCCGTAGACAACTTGGTCCAAAAGACGAAGAAACATTGCCATCTCGTCCTTCGATGAGCTCCTTGAAAGCAAACCATCGATCCATTGAGGGAGTTGCGGAAGCACAGCAGACCCGAGCACGCCAAGCAAACGTGAGAAGGCCGATCTGCAGGCGGTGCGAATCTCGGACGAGGTATTGAGCTCACCAAGTGCGATCAGAATACCTTCTGTGGCACGCGCGAACTCGTCGGACAAGGCCTTTGGGGGTGGCGATCGCTGGTTAGAAGAATTCGCACCGGGCGTCCAGTCCGAAAACCCGTGTGCTAGCGTACCAAGAGCCATGATTATATGATGAATTTGAAGTATTGCCTGCGCATCGCCAGCCTTGGCTCTCGGAAGGTGTTGCTCCATGTCGTTGAATAGGGGGTCCATAACCGAGCGAGCATAGAGTGCTTGCTTTTCGGCCGGAGTCGAAGCAGTGGACGAAATGCAGCCGATTGCCTCGAACAGGTAGAGCTGGCTAGTGAAGATGGCATCTGCGGAATTGTCGGTCTGATCAGACGACATATCGTCGTCCGCGTCGTCTCCTGGGACCTCGGCCTTGATGGGAAGGAGATCCCCAATAGATTGAATTACGGTCTCGGCCACATTCCCCACCTGTGCCCTCAGATGCTTGACGAACCGATGGAAGAGGTACCATGAGCGTGTCCGGATCCTGACGTGATCGTGATGTACGAGACGCACGAAATTCTCGAGGACTTGGCCAATGAAGGTAGGCTGGCTCTCGAAGAAGGCACAGTAACGGACGCAGATCTCCATGTAGTGCAGCAAAACAGCCGGGTGCGGGAAGTCCGCAATTCCTGGTTGCAAGGCTTAGCGGTGTGGTAAGAGCATTCGGGTACCAAGGATTGACATACCTGACTGAATCATCTTGGTCATCATCGCTACAAGTCTCTCTGATGCGACTGGAGAAGGCTGGTTCTTGGCACCCAGTCCTTGGTTAGGCATTGCAAGCTCGCCAAATAGGTACATTTCATGCAGAGCCAAATCAACATCTCTCCAATCCATCCGAGATCCTTGCTCGTCTAGCGTCTGGAAGGTGTTAGCAACGAGATTGGTAAGAACCTCAACATAGAGATTCTGATCGACAACTGCTACAGTTTTCTGTAACACCTGAAGTCTCTTCCTCAATTCTTGAAATTCGGCCTCGTCCGTTTGCTCGTCCTCGTTTCCCCAGGAGGATGTCTCGTCGTACCGCATCTTCATGATGATGGCATTTAGAATCGGTGGAAGGGTTTCGGAGAACGAAGGCGGCAGCTCGGGCAGCTTACGAAAATAAGCCAGGACATCGGTCAGGGAAGGGATCACCGTGGAACAGATCTCATCGTACTCATCCGAGAAGAATCGCAGTAATAGGGGTATAAAGTCGTGAAGGAGCTGATTTGATTTAGCTCTGGTGGTGTCGCTTGTAGACCGATCCTCCAAGACCCTAATAATGTCGGCCATGACGGTATTAACGAGCTTTGCGACAGCCTCGCCCAGGTCGGTGTCGTACCGGGGGGTGCCTTGGAACTCACTCAGAGGGGGGCTAGAGATGAGCTGAGATATGATATCTCGTAAGTTGAGAAATGATATCATGTCAGTCTTGTCAGCGGGTCGCATCTTTTTGCCGACGATCTCAGTGAAGGCCTCGACGGCTGCATCCCGGACTCTGTCCTCACCACCCGAGTTGTTGGAGCGCCCGACCAAGGGAAGGATCAAGCTCAGCATACCATCATTGATGATAAGAGATATATCGACCCAACTAACCCACTTGCCAATGATCTTGAGCGTCATCTCGACGATGGCATCGTTCTGGCTTCCGTACTGGGCAAGGAGATCCTGCCACGACTGGGCTATCTTTCCAACGTCGCGTGTCCGTATCAAGTCTTTCAGTTCAGTATGGCTACGGACCTGGCTGTCCTGGCGCACGAGCATGACGTCGGCAATCTCGTCGTGTATAGAACTAAGGATTCGTAGATAGAGAATGACACCGGCTGCATTGTCGCGCTGGCTGCTCCCAGGAAAGAAGGTCAGGGCTAGGATGTCGTCGATGAAGCTCTCCCAACCCTGCTTGTACAGAGAAACAAAGAGCAGAGTGAGGGTCTGCGTAAGTTTATTCTGCAGACTAGCGGAGTCTATTATCTGGACGGGTTGGTTGCCGCCGTAGGTGGATTGCACGTAGCCCAGGAGGGCGTCTCTCAAGCCGGCGAGGCTCTGGGTGTCCAAAGACTGTGCATGAATAGCGCTGTTGACGATCTCGAGACTGACCAGTCGCACGACCTCGGATGTGGTTGATGCTCTCGTGAATAGACTTACACAAACCAGCCAGGCCTGCGGTTCGGAGCGTAGCTGGTGGAGGTACTCAAAGGCCTGGCTCTTGAGGGCTTGGTCGGAGGCGGGATTCCATGCAATCTCGATGGCATTCTCAATCTGTGTTAAGGTGGTAGGTTAGCAAACCCGGTTTAGGCCTTGGCTCGGTAGGGGTGGAGTGATTGTGATTTTTTTTGATGTGGTGTACCTGAGATTCCATCTTGCTAGAATGCCGGACCCAAAGCCTTCAACTATGCCCGGAAATGATATCAAGTGTATATGGGGACCGAGAAAGCTGTGGTGATTGTACTTGTATATTCATGCAGCATGCTGCTTTACCATAGCTGGGACGGTGGTGGTGGGGATACGGCGATAGGGTTAACAGAGCCGCAGACAATATGAATGTTATTGATATCAATTATTGAGGTGAGGTTCTGAGAAGATCAATGTTCCTTGCACGATAATACCTACTACCTAGTATTACCTGGCTTGAGCTTGATTTGGGAGACTGTTATAGGGCACTGGAAGTTAGACAGTGGGACGTATCAAGATGGCTGGTTCCAAGGTTGGGTTTGGTTTTTTTTTTTTCCCTTTGGTGGTCGAGTGTCGGTATTGGGTAGAAAAAATATCGAAAATCTATTGATACCTACTAGGTGTAGGTACCTGCCAGGTAGTATTTACCTAGTAATCGATCGATCAAGTTTCTTGATTTTCGGTATTCGGTACCAGGTACATGTACCTACATACTACTAAGGTAGGTAGATACCCAAGACACTGGGTACCTAGTACTGGTACTGCTAGGCCCCGCGGTACAATGATAAGTACAATGATAAGTACAATGATAAGTAACTTCCAAGGTTTTAATATGTTTATTACCTAGGTAGGTACCATGCTGGGCTATGATTGTAGCTTAAAGGCATCGATAGATAGATTGATTTAATCAATTAACTGGTTTGTTAGTATTTCATTGTGATCTATATTCTCAGAAGCATCTCGTAATTCACCTTTTTGTTCACCAGCACCAGCACCAGCACCAGCACCAGCACCGCATCAAGGTTCCCCCACCTACTCGATTTAGCGTTCAAATCCAGTCTACGGATTTACGGGTCGTGTAAAAACGACAATGGGGAAGGCGGTGAGTTCTGTCTCCATCTATGATATGTTTGTGGTTGCCCCGCAGTGAATTTGCCTGATAGCCTGATACCTAACGGGCTGCCCCGATATCGATATCGATAAATCGATTTAACCCGCCACAGTCGCTCTCCACCTGACGGGATATCTGCCAATATAGATACCTAGTAGGTATCAACCACGTAACGACCTACCCATACCCTATAGCTGTTACCTTTTGCCTCGAATGACTGCCATTCCGACGTGTTCTCGTTGTTCTTCGTTGGACAATCCCTCGACAGGTCGCTCATAGAGGTGTTGAAAACCAGAACGGAATGCTCCGAATGCGGCCATGGATACGCTAATATGATGTCAAACCCTAATACAGCCCTAACTTAAGGCCTATCTACTATCTGGTACATATAGATATCTATGGTAGGTGCCTTAGGTGCTACATAGGTAAAATACTCAGGTACCTACCTAGTATGGAAACCTCCAGGGCTCTATATCTACATCTACATCTACATCTACCTACCTAGAGCCTCACCTTACAAACGACCACCAAAGCTCAGCTTAGTTACTTGGTCAATCTGCTATAAACTGCTTTAAGCCCCAAAAAGCTTGAGGCACGTTTGTAGCCTTAGGAGGGTATTAGACCCAGAACGTGCTCCTCAGCACTGGTACTTCCTTTTGAAAGGGCTTGTAGAATCCGCTTGAAGCCGGTAGCGCGTGGGCAATGCCGAGACCATTATCACTAGCTCATTCGTCCTGGAAAGCGCTGACACTAAGACTTGGTACGGATATATATAGTACCTAGGTACGCTGGTGACAAGAGACCAAAGGCTCAAAGCTGTCTCCCCGAGTATCCCGACCTACCAGGTAGTATATCAGGCCCGATAACTCCAATTTTCATACCGTTGAGGATTGATATGTTGGCAAAGAATATAAAGTGACGTACATGGTGCTCATTGGCACGAAAGGTGTAGTCTGAGTAGGGCGTTGAAAAAAAAAATAACAATTAAGATTTGCTGTAATTTGGACAGCTGTAAATGGTTGAACAAATATTGCTCGATCGATAAATACCGCGGTGTTGGGGGATGTCCTTTTGAGTTCGAATCATTCACCGGAGCCGTTCAAGACACCTTCGTTATCCGTATATCATTTTCGCTCCCAGCCAACATATGTATACGCCATGTATACTAGGTATACGAAACATTCGAACCCTCGAGCAAAATACTACACAGCACATGGTAAACCTTTGCCGGTACTTTCGTCGATCACAATCCGGGGTATCTGTCTGAGGAGAGAACACCGCTCATAGTCGGAAGGGGTATTGGGAGAGAAACCATAGGATATGGAGTTCTCGCTTGACTACCTAGTATCAACCTATATGTGTCTAGAGTTGATGCTTAGGCGTCGGAAATATCCGGCAAATGTTGACTTCAGTGAAGAGACTCGAGAGACGGACACCTGCGGTTGGGCGAATCATTCGTCTTCGATTCAAGTCACGTATAAGAAACCCAACCTAGAGAGTCGTAAGCAACGAATCATATACTTAGTAGCAGTTGCTTAGTAGCAGCTCGAGTGCTCTCTCAAGTCCCCTATTCAATAGGGTCCCCGGGTAGGGACGAAGCCTCCAGGCACCGCAATTGCTCTTGAAGCGTTGTCCAACCTTTGTGAGACTTTATTGCGCATTGAGTATTGGAATTTCTTGGTGGTCTAGGTCGTCCGGACCATCGTGATAAACGCTTGCTATCTCAATCCCTCAATCACAAGCTTGCGGGTTCGTTTTTGGCTTCTTGGATCAGACTAAATAGATGGCACGAATCTTGGCACGCTTCTAAGATGGAAACCGCATGGCATAAATGAACGGAAATAGATGGGTGAGAAGAAAGCATTGACAAGGAACAAAGCGCCGTACGTCCATACTACGATATAGTTGTTCGGTAGGGAGGGGGGGAGGAAGGGGGAACAAGATGAGATGATAATTACTCCGAGATTTACTTCTGACAAGTCTAAAAGTTTGATGAGATCCAATTCCTTCTTTTGGGTAGCGAACGGACCAATGCCCAAGAGAACCAAGCTCTACCAAGAACCGGGGACGATGGGGCACCTATCGTCTAAATATGGGAAACGGGAACCTTCCAAATTGGAAAGACTATGGGTACTGCGTAGTAAATGATCTACTATGTAGTAGCGTAAGCATTTGGTGCCTTGAAACGTTTGGAACCATGATTTCGCGATGCGCACGCCAAGCAGGCACGCGGCGTGTTCTGATTAAAAACCTGGCACGACTTAACGCCCAGCGAGATGCTTGGTGATGCAGCTGGGCGCCAATCGAAGGAGGGCAACAAGATTGGATGAATGCCGATCACTGACGGGTGACGCCACCCATGACAACAACACCTTATCTGCCTACTACCTAGTACCTAGTACCTAGTACTGTAAGTTGTAAGTAGGTACCTTACAAGAAAACCCTCGGTAATTCTATCATATAAATAATTAGTGTAGATGTCGTTAGGAGGCGTCGAAGAGATCCATCTATCTACCATGTACACACCTACCTATCCAGGTAGGTACTAGGTAGGAAGTTGGTAGGTTTTCCTAAGATAGAAGAGGCTCTCCGCTATCTTACCATGTGGTACGTAGAACAGACACGTGGATATGGATGGAAACATCCCTTGAGACGTCGATTCATCCCTTGAAGGGCGACGTCGGCGGCTCAACGTGGGAGGAGATGATGGATAACGACCAAAACAAGACAGTTTGGTCCTGAAACAATCCTTTGGTAGCTTTGGTAGGTAGTTGTGGTAGGAATTGTACTGCGTAGGTGGGTGATGGACCAAAAGCCTTGGCTTGACACTTGACCCGTTTTCTATTTCGGTTCAATGTTGGTTCTTTCTCGGTAGCTATTAACCTACCTAGCTGCCTAGCTACCTACCTAGTAGGCCACTTGAGCAGCAGGGAGAAGTTGTCGTAAGCTAATCCAACTAAGGATCCCGAGGGACCCCTTTAGGATCTTAGCGACCACTTATGGTGGGATAGGATCGTCACAGAGAGAGAGAGAGAGAGAGAGAGAGAGAGAGAGAGAGAGACGGATGAAAAGAGACGAGAAATCGAATAGGAGGGAAGTTGTCGCCTCCCTCCAGCGTTCAGCGGTTTAAATCCTACCTATCAACTACGGCATACTGCCTAATACCTATAGGTACTAGGTATGCCACCTGATAGGGTAGACGAAATGGACAAGATCAATCAGTGCCGCCTGAGTGGAGAATGAAGATGAGACTGGGAGATTAAGAGTTGAGGTGAACAACTAATTTAGGGAGGTTACTAAGTACCTATAATAAATATCGAGACCAACACGACCAATCACTGATCAATCATTGATTTGATCGATTGACCAGATTGACCAGATTGACCAAATTGACCGAATTGACCGAATTGACCGAATTGATCAGAAATGTCCAATGTGTTCCTGCATTAGCGCGAATTTGCGACGCTGGACTGTCTGGGGGCGCGTGCATCGGTGCATTTGGTGCATTGGTGTAAATTTATAAGATTTGCCGCCGCTGGTGACCGAGCATGAAAAGAAAATTTGGAAATGCTCCAGGGCTGAAATAAGTTTAGAGGGAAAAGAATAGAATAGGAAGAATAGGAAGAAATACCCCTGAAGCGCAAATATTGCAATTGATCCTAAGCGCTACGTTGTAATACACTACCTGCAATGCCCGACTACCACATGAGAATAATAAAATACCTGACCAGGATGGCGATGCGCCGCGGGGGACAAGGGAGGAAAACGAGAAAAAAAAGAAAAGAAAAGAAAAGAAAAGAGAAAGGCTACCCCTAAATTTTAAATGATTGGTGATATTGCGAGCTCTCTATCTCTTCGTTTATATGTACTATCAAGATCAATAGATGTATTCGAAAGAGTTACTAGAGTATTACTGGTCAGTATCATCCATATCATAGGAATTACCTTGTATAGCGCCTGGTAGGTAATGAGCATTATGCAACGGGCACCAGTTTATTCTCAAAACTTCCCACTTTCCATCACTACTACATACTACATACTACGTGGTAGGTACTGTACGTAGTAGAACGCTACGATCAACCCTTTCTACCCCCCCTTTGTCTTGATTTTTCCTTCTTCTTTTTCATTTTCACAGAATCAAAAACCCACTAGGTAGGTATTCTTTTGTTTCTTTCTCATGCTCTAAGCTGTCAAAGTCACATCCATCTAACGTGAGCCCTTCCTCCTCGATAAATATATATACATACATAGTACTATGGTATACATAGTATCCCCATAGGATGTCATCATCTCGCACAATCAGTGCTTGTTTGCTGGTGGACTCTCCGAGAGCCAATCTGATCCAGTCCAGTCCAGTCCTCTCTCGGTGGTATCTACAATGTAGTACTATGTAGCTCCGCTATATTTTAGATCCCAGTCTGTGGGTTAAAAGTGGCGAAGATTGTCGTTTTTTGCGGAGTATGGACCCTTCCTCCCCCTGTCAGGAACAGCAGTAAGCGATCCGACTCCATGCTACGCCAGCGACCTGCCGTTGCTGTTCATCTTCCTAGGAAGTCCTTGGCTCCAGCTCCAGCGCTGCTTTGCCGTTCATAGGATCATATCGCCGTAGAGGCTGAGACCATGTTCGTCGTACAGCGGCTGTTGTACGCAGTAGAGCTGGACCAACCAGCCAGCTGGCCAACCATCGACCAACGACCAACGACCAACGACCAACGACGGTCAGAGTAGACCATGTTATCTCCTACCCAGTACCTACTATGTAGAAGGGTGTGTACTATGTAGTATGTAGTATGTAGTATGTAGTATGTAGTAAAGCTGAGTCCTGGCCCAATGCCCTCACCCTCACTCTCACCAAGGGGACCTGAAAGCACGTCAAGGAACATAGACCCGTCGAAATTGGTTACTGAGTGGAGTGGATCGATTTACAACGCATTTTCGGCACACCCTAGCTCACTCCCTAACCCACAAACCTCCACCGCCGATGTGTGATGCTTCTCGGGGAGTTGTAAGGAGGGGAGGGAGGAGGAGGAGGGGAGGGGGGTGGCCCTGGATGCATTAGTCCAACGGCCCATGGAGATTCTCTCTTCTGTTAATTTCCCAGGCTGCGAGGATCGTCCCCTATACGGAAACTCTTTGTGCTCGTCAGCCTATTAATACTCGACCGCCTCCATCATATCCAGCCTTTCTCTCTTTCTCTTTAGCCCAACAGCCAACACCGCTATTCTAGTCTTTTGACAGCACTTTGACTTCGGTCGTCCACTCTTTCACAACGCTCTAAAGCTTTCCAGCTTCTTACATTCTTTTTTCAATTCCAAAACTACTTGTTCGTTTTCTGACTTAAACGTTCAACAACATCAACACCGTCAAGATGCGTTTCTCTGGTGCTGTTATCTTCGCTGGTGCCGCTATGGCCGGAAGCACTCTCTACGAGACTGACTACGTTACCATCACCTCGTGTGGTCCTACCGTCACCGACTGCCCGGCCTCTTCCACCGGCGCCACTAACACCGGCTACCCCGTCATCTCGACTCCCGTCGGCTACCCTGTCGTCTCTACCCCCGAGGCTCCTTCCAGCAGCACCGGCTACAGCGCTTCCACTCCCACCAGCGCCACCTCTGAGACCAGTGTGACCAGCGTGACCAGCGCCACTTCCGAGACTAGCGCTACCACCATCAGCACTGCTTCCAGCTCTACCCAGACCAACGGCACTGTTCCCGGCTACCCTACCGGTGGTCCCTCTTCTGAGTACCCTACCGGCGGTGCCTCTACGCCCGTTGGCTACCCTACTGGCGGCTCTTCGCAGACCCAGCCCCCCTACCCCACGCTCAGCACCAGTAAGAAGCCTGAGCAGCCCCAATACCCTACCTCTGTTATCCCCATCACTTACACTACCTGTGTTCCCACCACCATAGTCAGCTACTCTACTGTCACTGCTAGCCCGTCCGTCCCCGTCGGCACCGGCTACCCCGGTGTTCCCGGTGTTCCCGGTGTTCCCGGCGGCCCTGGCAACTACCCCACTGGTGGCTCTCCTTCGTAAGTTGTTTGTCCCATTCGATCTCAAAGACGCGATCTGCTAACTGGGTCTGCCTAGCAACCCTCCCTCTACTCCCTCGTACCCCACTGGCAGCCCCATCCCGACTGCCGGCGCTTCCACCATGGCCGGCTCTGGTCTTCTCGCCGCTGCCGCCGGTGTTGTTGCCCTTCTCTTCGCGTAAGCGAACCAACTTGGTTTTCGGGTGTTAATGAATTCAAAGCCAGGGTGGTGATGGCACAATGAGGCGTGTACTGAGTGGTTCGGTTGCACATGTACTTAATCCTTAATTGTATTTATGGCCTCGGATGCCTTTACGACAAGACTTCATTCGAAGCATCCATATTTGCAAAGCAGTTTTGACAATTAACATACGCCGTGTGTGAAAGCTTAACATTGTGCTCGAGTGCTGGATCCGAACCTGATTTGCACGGTATCTGGTCCTGTGGGTTTCGGGCTTGCATGTCTCCATGTTCCTCGATGTTTTCTATCCCTGATGCTTAATTTCCGATCCCTGCCGCCGATCTGCGGTCCCTTTTCCTCGTAGGGTGCAGCCGAGTTATATGCGCAACCGAGAGATTACCGAATCCAACTAGGACTCAGGGATGCTGTGCCCCATAAGCTTGCTACATGCTACTACGCAGTACATGATATTGCTGATTTACTGCGTGTATCAAATCAGAGTGGAAGAAGTACCTAGTAGTATTCATGCCAATAGCGTGCGTAGGTAACGTCACACGTCAAGTATCAATCCTGCGCGCAGGTACAGGCACGAAAAACGCCTTTCCCAAATCTTACGTTCCGAATCCCACCTAAACAGATCTATTGATATCCAAACTATGAGTCGGTTGGATTAAGGACCGCCGTACGCGTTGAGTCCTCCTTGCATGGCGTTGGTAGGAATCGATCGGAATATCTTTGGCGTTGGCCAATTTGCCAGCTTTTAACAGTAAACCCATTCCAAACTCCGCCGGGTTGGAAAGTTCCAGGATGGTGGTGTCGCTAGAATCCCGATTAATGATGTCGCCTAATGTTGAGGGCACCAGGGCTATCAGTTCTTTTAAGCCATAGGGGTACCTTGTATGGCACCACGCGAAGAAAAGCCCGACCGTCACACCGTCGACGATGGATGCGGCTTGTTGCTGGGTTGGCAGGACCGCGTCGAGAAGCTTATGAGTCGTCCAGACCCCAAGTAAATATCGCTCAATCCCTTGGAAGTCTGCACGCCCTCTATTCATTCTATCAAATGTGTAAGAGGGTTCATATGAATAGAGACTCAACACTTTGCTCATGTTTGAGCCCATTGTTTATTCACTCATTCATTCACTACATGGACTACCAACACACCTCATTATAGCATCCCTTTCCTTGTCGCCCTAGGCGAACCACCCGATAGAATTCCTTGAATGGCTTCATATTTCATTCGCCCCAAAAAGCCCGTAACGGCTGGCGCCTGTCTGATGATAGGCTCGTAAACCCCTGCTATTATAGTCTAGCACAACTTCGATTCGCATGAATGGTGAATTAAACTAGCATCCCCCCCCCCAGGAGATGGACTGAAACAGCCGTCTGTCGATGTGATAGAACACGTACATGGACACGCACTTCTACATACTATGTAGTAGTAGGTTACCTACCTACCTAGTAGGTACTCAACTTGTGTGCATCTCCTATCTTCCCATTCTCTTTTATTCATATCACTCCTTTCCAAGCCAGTACTACCGATTCCTTCAGCCTCAGTGGGATAGATATCAGGTCGGTATGTTTCAACTCGGCAGTGTCGCATTGTCTCTTTCCCTCTTGTTTTCCAGCGCATATGCGTGGCAGCATCTTGCCGAGTCCGACTTCCGGTCCGCTATCGACAAGAGCGATGGAGCTGTTGTAGTAGCCTGTGAGTGGTCCGCCGCCTGATTTGTTTGACGCGATGGAAGACTGATGCGCATAGTCGTAAACGTGAGTCAGTCGTTCTTGGGAAGAGGACATTGCCGGAGGCGAAATGCATGGCTTTGGTTTTGAGGCCGAGCAAGTTCTGACGCTAACTCGGATGTAAAGTCCTCAGAGTTGGTTGATTCCCGCCCCCCCCCCCTTCAGTCTTCTCATGCCAACCAATACTAAAGGACCTGAGTAAAGTAAGAAGTCAGAACATTGGGAGACAGAATGGTCATTGGCAACACCCGAAGCACAAGTTCCGCTCCTCAGCATAGACTGCGTAGAGAACCCCAACACATGTGCTGTCTATGGGGTGTCTTCATCCACAACCGTGAGGCTGTTGGCGCATAGCAATGTCAAGTCTACATACAACGGGCCCCGAAGAGCCTCGGCGTTGGTCAATTCCAGGCGGATGAGCCTGTTCCGTGTAGAATAGAACTCCGCTGACAACCGACAGTCTCCTTGCATGGGCCGACCGTGAACAACGCCCCGTCGTTTCTAAAATCGGCACTGCCGCACTAGAGGATTTCAAGAAGGCGGATGAGGTTGTATTCATCGCCTACCTCGACGCAAACGACGAAGCTTCCAACGCTGCCGTCGCTGATGTAGCAGGGCGCTATGGCGAAGAGTTTACCTTCGCCATAACCACCGACGAGTCCGCCTTCGCGCTGGAAGGGGTAGCTTCACCAGCTATCAAATGTTACAAACATCTCGACGGTGACACGCATTCGCTCGCGAGTCCCTCGGACGTGGGTGCTCTCGACAAGTTCGTGAAGGAGGCCTCGAGACCCGTCGTAGGAGAACTTCTTCCGCGAAATCACCAGCGATTCCTCGACGTGAGTGTAGGCCAGAAGATCCCTTGTTCGGGTAGCCCTGTAGTCGCTTCAGCTTCCACGTTTATGGCTGACATGTGCGACTGAAATACGTAGCGCGGTTGGCCGATGGTATACGTTTTCGCCGCCACGGAAGCAGGGCGCTCTCACATTCGGAAAGAGCTGAGCAAGATCGCGCGTAGCTACTACGAGAGCCTGACTATGGTTACCGTCGACCCTCTCGAGTTCCCCGATCTGCCAGCGAAGCTGGGCCTGGACCCAGATACCCTTCCAGCCGGCGCCGTTCACCAGCTCTCCGAGGATAGGATTTACCCCTATCCCAAGGGTCGGGGGTGGACCTCAACCGAGCTTCAAAGCTGGGGGTTGGACGTGTGGCAAGGCCGTATCAAGCCCTGGACGCCTCCGGGCGTGACTACTACGTACGGCAACCTAGGCGGGCGCATCAAGGCGACGCAGAGAGTGTCCGTGGGAAATATACCAGGCGTCAGGATCAGAGTAGGCGGACGTGATGAATTATGAACTGGATTTCTGTTTCTGGGTTGATTCAAATGCTATGATTCGGAGTTGTGAGTAATATCGGGTATCTAAGCTCCAAAACACTCAAATACGCCCCCGTTTTCTGAACGCTATGTGATAGACCAACAGTAGATCTACGATCGTTCAAGATGCCAAATATGTCCCAAGCCTGCCTGAAATGCCCATGTACCAACGTGCCCCATTGCCAACTTATATGTGTCCGTCTATTCGTGCTCGTGAAAATCATACTCCCCGTCTAGAACGTTCCTATACCTATGAACTTTGCTCACCCTCCGACTCTTTCTCCCGCTCTTCCCTTGTCTCAGATGCCGGTGCCTGTCTATCGTCAGACTTTGCTCGTATCTGGGCCAAAACCTCGGCGGCTTCGGCGGCGAACTTGCACCGCATTCGGATGGCCTCGCCGTATCGGTAGAAGAGGAATGGGAAGGGCAGGCACGCGAGGGCGAGGAAGGCGGGGACGGAGCTCGCCCAGTGTATACCCAGGTTCGTGTACATTGCTGTGGTGAAGAGCGGGAACGCGGCGCCGAAGAGCGATCGGAGAACTGAGTTGGCCGCCAACACTGATGCTGCGTATATGACGTCTAATCCTTGGTTAGCAGAAGCCCTATATGCTCGAGCGGACAGAGAAACTCGTAAGAGAACCGAAGACGATAGTACTTACATGAGTCGATAAGGTAGTTCATCAGACTTAGGAAGACCAAAATCAGACCAGCCGCGAAGAAACTCGACGCGATGATAGAAACGATCCAGTGGATGTTCGGGCCGTTCGTCCAGGCGAACCAGAACAACCCAATGGGCAGCAGGATAGACCCGATCAAAGCTGGAGGTAGTCGTGCTTCGGGCGGTGCGTTGCCATTGTGATCATCCACAACCTTTGCGTACCTCGCATTATCCCAAACGCTGTAAGAAACGGCGAATATCATGCCGACCGTGACACCAAGGAAAGCCAAACCACCAATGCCTGGAGACCATCCGCGTTGGCCCTGAAAGACGATGGGGAAGGCGGCAAACATCATATATAGCGTTCCGCTAAAAGCAATGAGTTAGCAATGCCTGCGTCTGAATAGAACCAAGTACTTTTGGGTAATAAAAAGGAAAAAAGGATCACGAACTATATGATGGCCATGTAAAGAGAAGTGAGTGCAACTATGGGCTCGCGGAAGAGCAAAATCCACGGTCGGGACAGGGCCACTTTGAACTCCTGGCGAATGGTCTTCTTAGGTCTACCGGCGTCGAGCTTGGACACGAAAACCTTGCCCGTCATCTTAGACAGCTTCTCCGCTCGCCTACGGAGAAGAATAGGGGCGTAGGTCTCAGGGATAAGTAAAGAACATAATATCCAGAGGACACCGGTGAAGGCAGCCATGAGTCCTTGAAGCTATTCCGCAAATCGGCGTTAGCAGACAACATTCCTGTTGAGACGTTTTAGGCTTTGGATACATACCCATCGCCAGCCTCCCCCCACGCCGAGAAATCCGCCAACAATGGGTCCAATGGACGGGCCCAGGAAAGGAGCCTGAGGAAAGAGAGGTGTGAGCCCAGATGTCATACGAGTCTGTATCTGGTAGATCTCCAGGACGCTGTTCAAATCCGGGGTTGGAAGGGATACGTACAGTTGCGAACAAGGCGTTAGCTAAACCTCGCTGTTTTGCCGTGAACATATCAGCGATGACACCGCCTGCGTTGGTCAGAGGCGAACTGCCAAACGTTCCGGCGAAGAAACGAAGGACGATGAGTGTTTGAATATTCGGTGATCCGGCCGCACCGGCGTTGAATGCCGTCAATGCCATATACTATGGAATCACATCCAGTTTAGCAATTTTACACAGCCCGGCTAGTAAGTGAGATGTTTTGAGGGCGAGATGATGTGAAGTAATGGGCCAGGTCGACTTACCGTAAAGAAGAATAGTATTCTTCTTCCGTACAGCTCGGATAGGGGCGCCCACATCAATGGTCTTGCAGAGGAGGGTTAGCCTATATTTGTCCATGGCATGTTTGGTGGAAGACAGGCTCTTACCCAAGAGCGAACCCAACAACGAAGAGAGATATGCCCAAAATTGCGACTTCTTGGCTGATGTGGAATCCTGCGATAACCTCGCCAATGCCTCCCGAGTAGGCGGTTGACACGAAGGTAACAGCAAGAACTGAGATTGCCTGCAAGGCAGTAATACCCCATTTCTTTCCATCCGAGAATATCATGGGATTCTTTGGGTCGTCGGGGACAAAGTCGACTATAAAAGGGTCATCCTGGGTTCCGCCGCCTCCATACTTCCACTCCAAGACTGCCGTAGTTACGCCGGCCTCGTCGAACTGACGGTGGAAATAATTTAAGCTCCCGCGGTGCCTTTGCGATTCAACATCTCGGTCCGGCTCGGTGACGGTAACGGACGAATCCGAAGAAGAACCTGGAGATTCTTCTAGTTGAGGCGGCATGGTTTTGAGAATTGATGGATCATGAACAACTAGACACCTATTCCTGACCTTGATTTCCGACTAGAGGGATGCTTAACGATGGAAAGGGGGCTTGGGTGGGAAAGGGGGACAAATGGAGAAGAATAAAAGGTATCTATTATCAACCCTGGCAATGTATGAACAAAGACCAAAAAAAAAAAACGGGAAACGCCACGAAGGCTTTCATATTATATACCTATATATATAAGTACCAGGCATGTATGACTAGTTGCCTCGGTACCAGGTAGATAGGCATTCTAGTATTCTATAAAACTACCTACCCAGGGATTGCTGATCGGTAAAATTTGGACGCGGGCACCCGTCCGTTCCTTTATTTCGGTATCGGACGTAAATGGGCATGCAGTACCAACAACATGGTGTAGTGGTCATAGCTGAAGTTCGATTGATGCACAATTAGCGGTTACTAGGTAGCCATCGGCCACTGACAAGCCGGCAGCTCGCGCATCCACCCTGTTTACTGTTCATAACTTGAGCGGGTTTGTAAGACGTCCGGGACGTCCAGGACGTCCTAGTCTCCCTAGTCGCCCTAGACGCCCTAGGGAAGAGGAGACGATTATGCGATTGTGCAAGGTCTTATGCGGCGTGATGGAAGAAAGGATGGGAGAAGGGGGATGGGGGATGGGGGATGGGACAGACAGGCTAGTAACTCACTGCTGAACAAGCTTTCGCCGTGTCCGTTTAAGTCCGGCACCATCAGATCCATGATCCATTCGTCAGCCAAGGTGGGAGAGGTTTGTGTACGGTTATTGACTGAGATGCTGGTTAGCGTGTCCGACTGATGCGCTGCTTGCCGCTTGGACCTTGAGATTGAGGTATGGGAGCGGAGCAGAAACGAGGAATGTATTTTGTACGCAGTATTTTCCATGACACAAGCTTGGAAGCTTTTCCCAAGGGTCCTGCTATGTAAGAGACTAGGCTATTCCAAATAGATTGCCCAAACAGTGAGCGACAGTGAATGACACCGATGCTACCGATGACACCTTTTCCAACCTTGGCTATTCGCAATTGCAATTGCGATTGCAGTGATCAGATTGTCGGATTGTCGGGTTGTCGGTGCTAACCTACCAAGTACATAATGGCAACGTCAAAGCTGCCAAGTGGCCAGGGTGCATTACAAAGATACTAGGTACCTGGGTAGGTAGGTACTAGGTAGGTAGGTAGGTAGGCAGCTTTCAGGTCGTCAGCGCTACGATACACACTTGCATATTGTTGATGCATGCATGCACTACGTGCCTAGTGGGCAGGTGGGTGGGTTAGGTGCTGAGGAGACTGAGGAGACTGAGAAGGCCGAAGAGACTGAAGGAGGGAGGGATCGAGGTGAGGAGTAACGAATTTGACGAAGACGAGAGGTTCGAAAACGTTCCGATCCAACGGGAGCAGTGGATCCTCTCCAAGTCGGACCGGGATTGGTGACCACATCTCACATTAGTGCGCCATACGAAGCTGTCGTGCTTTGCGTCTGCTCCGTATCATTGATGTACCATACATACCTATGTACTAGGCATGTACCTAGTGGTATGGGAATAAACAGCATGTCTTGGAGGGTAGGACCCAGTAATTCGGAGGGCCAAACATCTTGAGGACGGAATTAGGCCATCAGGAACAACCTCACAGATAACGTGAAACCCCTTGGAGAGAGGGAGTGCGCGCAGGTATAGGGTATCGTGGACATGCTATTGCGGCGTCACGTACATCGTTGGTGCGTATTAAACAGGTACCTACATAGGTAGGTAGGTCAATCTAGGATCTCGTTCCTGCTGGCGACCACATGATTGCGGCTCATCGTGACACTTGGCGCAGGGGCCGTATGAGTTGAGCCCCAATACTTGCGAGACATCCGTCTTATATCACCTACATCAGATATTGCTCGTGTAAGCGTGTATCTGTATGATACGTATTACTTTCTTCTTCCCTCTTCCCTATTCCCTCTTGCCTATGAGCTATTAGCTATTAGATGCTTAGTACATGCAACTTGAGGTATTCGTACAAGCTGCGGAATTCGGGACGGAATTTGTCTGAATGTCTTGGCTCATGTTTGCATTCCCAACAACCTTGGAGAGCCTTTTGTCTGCTGGGGCCGTCTCGCCGCAGAATCTTACTAGTTGCGGTAAAAAAAACAAACAAACCCCGAATGACTGGAATCTCCATCTCTATATTATCGTACGAAACTACGTGTGCACTTGGTGCACTCGGCCCACAGCCCCCACGCTGGAGGATGGATGATGGATGATAGAGAGTCAGTCCGGCAAGGCTAAATCCGCGAAAAGCGAGGCCGAGATGATTACTGGGCAAGTAGGCTGTAACATCGGCATATTGGGTTGGGAGGTTGGTGCGATATCTGCCTTGCATCTGGTAAGTATGCTGATGAAAGGTCTATTTCAGGCAGCCATGAACACCATGAACACCATGAACAGGATGTCTTGTAGCAGATACAAGATTCATCAGAGTAGCCCCTCGTGTGAGTGGATCGCGTATCGAGCTCCAATATGATTAAGTCGGTTTTTACCAAGCTCCGACCGCCGACACCTCAACACCTCTACAACAATACGTACCTACGTACGATAGAATAATTACATACATGTGTGTGAGTAACACAAATCGGCTTTGTTAGGACCGCGGATTGACTTATGTCTAGTCTACTATCCTTTTTATAAATCACCAACGTGCTTATGTTTTGTACTATGAAACGTCTGCCATCTTGATGTTTGGGTCAAAAAAACATAACGATCCATCATTCCATCGTATCTACATGTCATCTGAGATTATCAGGACCCAATGCAGCGGAACCTACTAGGTACCTGTAGTAACGCAAGACTATCTATACGCTATTAGTTGGAGATAACCTCGAGTCCTAGGTACAGGTACGGAATGACTACTACGCAGTAGTATCCATAGTCATTGATGGTGAGATGGATCCATATGCCTCGGCTGTCAAGATATTAAAAAAATGGAGATAGTTCTACCATGTACACAAAGGGGGAAAAAAGAAAAAGCCAAGCCGCCATAATTCCTCCAGGGCTTTGTTTCCAGCGGTTGATTTTATAGAGCTCTGGAGATAACATCCGTTTACTGCACGGAGATTAGGAATTACTGAAAATGGTTTATCGATTGGAACCTTGAGGTGAAATTTCCAATTCTCACTTATTCCCGATCCCTACCCACTTAAGTATTATTTTTATTTGCTTCGTACAAATCATCATTTGCTAAATAAAATAATAAAATTGCGGGACTAACATTGATGTTAATTGGTCGAGGTTGAGATTGAGATTCAGATTGAGATTTACGCAGTATCATTGATGAGCTCGACCATGTGACTGTGACTCTCGATGAAGCCTTCGAAGCTTTCGCAACAATGTCTCTTTATCATGAGACCGCTGCCGTCGTATCTGAGACGCCCTCTATCACCGGTGGTAATCTAAAATCACGTATTTTCGGCAACAAATACATAAAGTCTCCTCCACAGCAGATCTACGCTCTCGCATTGGAGTCGTGTAAATGGAGCCCCGTGCTCAAGGAGGTCATTGATAACTCGGAAATTCTACGTCATGAGCGCAAGGTGAATAGATCCATCTCACTCTCCCAGCTCTTCCCCCAGCTCTCTTCTTCTCCTCTTCTACCTAAACTGGCACCCGTATAACTAATAACTTAGGACCATATAGGTTAGTCCCCTGCTGGCTCTCCTGTTAGTTCATGATCTCTTGCTTTCCAAGAAGGGGATTGCGCTCCCCGCCTCTCATGGCCTCAGATCTGCTGTTGAGCGCCATAAGGCGCGCTTGAACGCCGAATTTACGAGAGCGCGCCTACGGAGAAAAGCAGCGTCCGTCGAAGCGCTGGGACAACAGATGGTAGCTGAGTTCTGGGCTGGAGCCAAGTATCCCAGATGGGTACGCATCAATGCCTTGAAGACCACTGTCGAGGACCAACTGGCCACCACATTTGCCCACTTCACAAGGGTTCTTAGCGTCAAGGAGGTCACTGCTACTCCTGGCAGGTTTCTCTACGTTGACCATCACATACCTAATCTCGTGGCTGTATCACCAAGCTTTGAGATCGTCAAAACGGAAGCCTACACTTCCGGGGCTATCATCTTGCAGGACAAAGCCTCTTGCTTCCCCGCCTATCTGTTGGATCCTCGGTCTGAAGATGGCGATGTCGTCGACTCGTGCTCTGCTCCTGGGAACAAGACCACCCATCTTGCCGCTATCGTGCACTCCCGCGTCCCGGAAGGGGAGACGTGCACACAGACAGTGTATGCGTTCGAGAAGGATCCAAGGCGCTCCCGCACGCTGGAGAAGATGATCAAGCTTGCCGGTGCCAAGGAGATCACGCGAATGAGCTTTGGTCAAGACTTCCTCAAGGTTGACCCCAATTCCGAATTGTTTGCGAACGTGGGGTGCTTGCTGCTCGATCCTAGTTGTTCAGGAAGCGGTATAGTGGGTAGAGATGATATGCCCACCATACATCTCCCCAAACTCTGGAGCACGTCGACCAATAAGCCCGTGCTAACCCCGAATCGGAAGCGCAAGCGAGGGGATTCTGGTGTTGACGAAGAGGCGTCAGGCCCGATCCTGACGAACGACGACGGGATGGAGACCGTCATCACTTCCAAAAAAGAATTCAAGGCGCGCTTAGAAGCATTGTCCTCATTTCAGCTGACGCTGCTCCTCCACGCCTTCAAATTTCCTGCCGCCAAGAAGATTACGTACTCTACGTGCTCGATACATGCCGAAGAAAACGAGCAGGTGGTATTGAAAGCTCTGCAATCGGACGTTGCCAAAGAGAGAGGCTGGCGTATACTACCGCGGGGCAACCAAGTTCGGGGCTTGCGCGAGTGGCCCGTTCGGGGATCTATCGAAGCAAGTAACGGCGATTCTGAAATCGCTGAGTCGTGTATTCGGTCTTACAAGGACGACGAGCAGGGAATCATGGGGTTTTTTGTGGCGGGCTTTGTTCGAGACGTACGATCCGACTTTGAAAGTGGGGACGGGCCATACGTTCGTGACGACGACGGCCGCATCGTTCGGGACGGCTTGGGCATGCCGACTCTTAAGCCGGAGTATGCAGCAACCGTTTCTGGTGGCGCCGACTCGAATGATCAACAGACGACACAACACGAGGATTTAGGTGAGAACGAGGATAAGGAGGACGAGAATACGGGCTCTGAGGATTTGAGCGACTCGAGTGATAGTGAGAACGACGAATGGAATGGATTTGCCGATTAATCTGGCAGACACATCACGGAAGTTCTACTCAGCATGGCCTCCTCTCCTTTGGATGGGAACGATGCCGATTAATTATCCTAATAGCTCTGGATTCTAGGCGGGAGCTTCTTCTGATGAAAACAAACCCCCGCCGTCTTTACTTCCTCTATACCCCCTCATATACTCCGAGTGTCTACCAACCTAAACACTTCCTAGTAAACACTCAGGTATGGATGTCTAATAATGTTGAATTTGTAAGTCGTTAATTGACATAGGGGAGCCTTACGAAGATACTCTAGTAGGTGTACGTACTTGGGCACTTGGATCTCCGAGTATACTTGTCACTCCCGAGCATGACATCAGTATACCGAATACCTACCTCTTACATGCTTGATCTCTGGATTCACGTACTACTTAAGGCATGTATTACTGCCACATACTGGGTACCTAGGTAGGTATGTATATGCCTCAACGGCTAGGTATCTAGTGAGTAGGTACCTAGGTATCCAGCGCAAAACCGTCGTCGCGGCATATAACCACGCGGAGCCACCCCCACCATCCGACCCATTCTTCGCTGTCTAGGCCGTTAAACTTCTGACGAGACGTGGCCGGCGTGGCGGGAAGACAGCGTGATGGGCAGCGTGATGGGCAGCAACTTTGCGTGGTATATGCCCTGATGGAACACCGACGCGTGCGCAGAGAGAGTACCTACTAGGTAGGTAAGCACTAGACGGTTGGATGCCAGGGGCTCGGGACAGCTGTCCGTCTAGAGTCGTGGGGGACTTTTTTTTCACGATGTAGGCCTGGGTTTGCCTTCTTGTGGCCTCGCCCAGCAGACGCTAGGTCGCATAGGGTTTGTGTCAATTTTCTTGCCTAACAGCTTCACAATACGGCGTTGTAGCGGAAACGGAGTCTTCTGGCGTGGGATAGTATAGGCTGGAAACCCTATCGGTATAGGCCTGCGAATTGATCCTATCATTTTGATGTTTGATCCTAAAGTCAAAGCCTCTCGAAGGCGTTGGGTTCTGTCCTGGGCGCATTCTAGACGCATTGTCAGGATTTTCTTATATAAGACTTCCTTTATATGATACCAAGATATATGATTTGGACGAGTGGATTAATCCATAGGAACAAAACGCTTCCAATCTTACTCTATGAAGTCTAGGTGGTCAGGGGATACACGACACAACATTCCGGGACTGGGCACAGTGACATGCAGGAAGCTAATGATTCACGACTTCAAGGACAGACCGAGTTCGATATCGTTGAAGTTTCATGTTCAGTCAATTGGCGGTGAAATATGGTACATAACGAAGCGAATTCAGGTGATACATGATGCATCATCCGTCATTGACATGTTCGAGTACGTTTTCATGCGCGGAACACGTACTCTAAACGAAGAAGGTATCGACAGTGAAAGTGATCAATCGTATCGCTACTTTTGGTATCCCTCGCGAGCCTGTCGTGCTTCTTCAAGAGGTAAGCAGGAAAAAAAAGGTATCCAGAAAACCAAAATCTAGATATCATGCCCTTCCATCCAAGTCTATCACGTATCCCATCCGCAACAGCGCCGCGCATTCCCTAAAGAGCCGTGTATGTTCGAAAATACACACAAAAGAATCGAATGTTATCGCGCTTCATTTTTTTCGGCACTCGCTCGCCTACCGGAACCCGGCCTGGCCGTGGATGTGGCGATTCAGGTGGCCGTGGCTGCGAAGGGGAGCGTTGCGCCTGCGGTGGGGTGCGGGCGTAGATCCAGGCGATACGGTCACCGTGGATGTGACCGTAACAACATCCATGACGGTAGAGACGTTGCCTTCGGCGTCGGAGGCGACCGGCTCGGCGGGCTTCTTGTTTGCGAGCTCGATGTATGCGTTGCCGGTGGGGACCGGGGCGGCCTGGCTGGTCTTGGTGGATAGCGTGGTCGCGGCGTGCTATGGCGGCCGGGGTTAGTCATCACTTCTCTCAAGGATCTCAAAGGTACATAAAGGGCCAGGTTTCCATTCCAGGAACCTCAGGGTCTAGCTCTAAGGGGTGGGTATCTCGCAGCACAGGAGAATACTCCCCAAGCACGCTAGAAGAGGAAATAGGAAACTCGGGGTGTGACTCACGCTCGAGCTTGCCGGCTTGGAAGGCTCGGACTCGTACGAGCCTGAGCCTGAGCCTGAGCCGCTGGATGCATCACCCGTGCCGAAGCCGGTGACGGGGTTGTCCAGGGGGAGAGCCTTCAGAGTCTCCGAGACCTTGACCATGGTGCCAATAGCGGGCTCGATGGTGCAGTCGGCGTCGGTGCTAAGACCGCCAGGAATGCTAGGGCAGGTCTCCATGCCAGCTGTGCCAGCATTGCATGTGTTGATGATGGTTTTGAGGGTGTCCTTGTCCCAACCGGAGATGAAGTCACCGTGGGAGGCGTAGCCGGTGTTGTCACCGTTCGATAGGACGAACGGTTGCGTCTTACCATCGGGAGTCCACCTGCTCTTGAAGGAGGGTGTGTCCCAGTAGACCTCGTAGAAGATGTGAGGCACCTTGACGTATCCCGGTGGGCAAGTCTGCAGACCGCCTACTTCCGTCGGCCATGCCATGTTGTTCTCGTAGTCGTCGATGCCGACGTCGGGGTTGTAGCACGAGGGGAAGTGGATGTCCTGTCTCAGCGGAGAATACGTGCCATCGCAGTCGTAAAGGGGGAAGCCAGCGCCAGCACCCTCATTGCTGGGATCCTGCATACCCGCCGTGGTCCCATCCGAGTTGGTCGGGTAGGAAGGGGTGCTGTAGCTTTGTCGAGGGCAGGTCCATTGAATGGGCTGAATAGGGCCCTTGCTTGGGTCAAGGTTCTTGGCTCCTCCATTCTTGGGGGGAGACCGCGTCTTGGTATCACCGCTCAGCATCTTCAGGCCAACGGGAAACGGCTCCACGGTACCGTTAGTGGGCTCGAAACTAATAACTCGTTAGCAACACGGACGTCACATGTAAGGCTTATCTATCATATCACGGCAAAAGGAGGACACATACAAGTAGTACACGTTCATGTAAAATAGGGGCACCTTCTCGAAGCTCTTTGTCTTGGGATCCTGGAAGAAAAGAGTGGGAACCCAGTAGTTACTCTTGTCGTTCTTGATCTTTGCTGTGGTGCACTTAGAGTCTAACAGGTCGTCTCCCCTTGTGTTTATGCCGAAGTTGCTGCCTCCCATGATGCTGTGATAGTGGGTGGCTTGCGTTCCGGGGTTGACGACAGGGTCCATAGGCCCCTCGGTTAAGAAATTCTTCCCATTGAAATGTAGGACTGCGAAAGTGAACTCCGACTTGGCCGCGGCGGCCAAAGGAGCCACGGAGGCCAGGACGCTGGCAGTTGAGAACTTCATATCTACGTTGCTGGCGCTTCTCGCACACCTCCTATGAGTGGGGTTTTCTGTATTTAGCGAGCAACAGAAAGCTTCAAAGCCCTTGTCTCAGAGAATGGTAATGTGCGATTGCTGGTTATCGAGGTGCGCTTCTAACAACTATCCTAGTTGGTAGGATGTGTATACCAAACTCAAGGTCTCGAGTTGAGGATTGGCGCAGATCACCTGAATAAGGAAGGACAAACAAAGCCTTGTTTGATAAAATGAATGGACTCAGCCGACAGAGCACTGAAGGGTCAGGATTGACACAAAATGAGTGAACGGTGGTAAACCCAGCGCAACAAGAGGGAAGGTGAGGAGTAAGAGGTAGAAGGAGAGAGGAAGAAAAGAAAGAAAAGTAGAACTATGTACCGAGGAGTTCGTTATATTAATGAGTGGAACATGTCGTTCAGGCTGTGAGCTTGTGAATCTGCAAGCGTGCGTGCCTGCGTCTGTGCCTCGAGGACAGGGCCGGTAACAGGGCCATGGGTGAGTGGATTCAGTGGCCCAGCCCACAACGCCCACAACGCCCACAACGCGGGTCGGCAAGGAAAGCAGGGAAGAGAGAAGAAAAAAAAGGACCACGAATAGCCCGATATGCAGGTGGCATCATCAATCGTGACAAGGAACGGAAGAGGCGTTGGATTTCGGGGTGGGGAAAAAAAGGGGTTGGCAGGTCTAGCTGACTGACCTGACTGGCGACTCCGGACAGGCTGGGTGAAACGGTGGAACGGGTAGGGCATGATAGGTCAGGTCCCTAATGCCACGCCAATCGAAGGAGTGGGTTGGCGCGAAGCCATTCGTTGAACGATTTATGCAGGGGAACGGCAGAGGGTGGATTTGACCATCCTACCTTGGCCTGCCAGCCTGCCAGCATCTTTTTTTTTCCAAGAGGAAAACAAGGAAAAAAAAGGAAGAGATGTGATCTTTTCTTAGATCAAGCGGTACATTGGTCATTGGTCCGTACCTGCATACGTACCTACTACGGTACTAGGTTATGTAGTTAGATAGATAGATATTACCTGCACCTGCACCGGCACCAGCACATATCCATTGATATCTATTGATCTGTGTTGGGTATGTTGACGTATCATGTAGTAATAGACTGGATCTGAATGAATACCTAGACGCACAATATCCACGGATGGTGTTGATGGATCTTTTCGACCCCTATCTGTGGTGAGTATACTTTACCTACCTACTAGGTACTCACCTGGTATCTTACACACATCTATTGATACATAGCACAAAGGGATCGACCATTGTAGGGCGTAGTAAGGATACAGCCTACGTGGTGCCGATGTATGTAGGTACGTTGGATGGGATCTACGGATCCGTGGCAAGCAAGCTGGGTAGCTGGATTAAGGTTGGGAAAAGTTTCGTTTTGTTTCTGTCGTATTTTCGGGACGGCAATGGATACTAAGACGAAGATGGGAAAGTATGGAAAAACAGAAAAAAACATGGAAGACATGGAATCGATTTAATGCTGGATGTGGGCTGGACCCGACATGCCTGAAGATGCCTGAAGATGCCTGAAGATGCCTGGATGTGCCTGGAATGACGACAACGTCTTTTGGCTGATCTTTTCCCCCTTTAATAAAAAAAAAAAGAGAGAGAAGAGAAATTCTTCAAATCTTCGGTTTTGCATTTCCGCATTTCTACAGGTCAAATTCTTTTAAACTCACCTTCCTCTTCTAACCTACTGCGTACAAGATGAAGGTATTAAGTCTAATACTGTGTAAAGGTTATAGCTTTATTTCATTGCTAGGTAGAGTTAGATTCTCATTATATGCATATTAATAATTAATATGTACTAGGTAGCAACTGCGTAGTATTTAGTGGTTTATCCCCTTTAAACTTGATCCAGTTTTGAAACGTGCTAAACCTTGGAATTTTGGTACATACATAGTATGGGTGTGAAGCCCCGAAAAGCCCCTGATGGTTCGTCCTTGCTTTACTATGCAGTATTTTCTCTCTTTTCATTCTTCTTTTCTTCTTTTCTTCTTGTCCCTTTTCTACTACGCAGTACGTATAGGTACTAGGTACTAGGTAGATACCTAATTAATCTAATCGAATCCAGATCCCGGATGGTACCGCTATTGGGTAACTTGGTCCTCGGGTTGTTTTGCCGGACGTGGGTGAATCGAGGTTCCTTGGAAAGTTGTGGGTGAGGATGCCAACTTTTTTTTCCCTATTTTCTGGGTAATATTTTATATTACTGGGCACTATAATTGGGCATTAGGTACTAAGTACTACTTAATGTAGGTAGGTACCTTATGTAGTGTGTGTGTGCTACGTATAGCACTGGACAACAGACGCAGGTACACTACACAAACGCATATCAATATGTACGGAATATGTATTAGTGTACAGATTGTGTACAGATTGTACATGGCACGACCCTGAATATCTCGGCGCTCTCTCTCCACCAACCCCCCTTTCTCTCCCCCACCAAGAACAAAATCTGCCGCCAAGTTCAAATATTTTTAGTCATTGCATCAACCGCGAAAAGAGGGAAGAGGGAGTACATGGTAGAAAGGCAAGGTACCCGGCATTCCCGCTTACTGCAAGAAATGCAGTAGATGTGGCTATTACCAGCTTTTTTTTTTTTCTTTTTTTTCTTGTTCCGGCCACTGAGTGCTATCTGCATCTGTATAGGTAGTCTCTGGTGTGTCATATGTGTATGTATGCGCCGAGAACGCTCTGAGGTGTGTTAGACAGTAGGTGCAACATCGAACCAAAAGAAAGCGGCGGGAGGACCATCCACGAACGATGGCAATGTCACCCCGGTAATAGTTTACCATACCGACGAAAGCTGTGGGAGTTAAGAAGTTGCCCAGTGGGAATAAGGTACAGCTGTGCAAATTACATGGATAGGAATCTTCTATCCATGTCTCCGGTGTCTCTCCAGTGTCCATAATCCACTTAAAAGGAGCTTAAGGAGCTTGAGGAGCTGAACCAGTCACCGCCTCGCCTCACCTCACCTCACCTCACCACACCAGAGAACAACTTTGCAGCCCAAGCCCAGCGCAAGACTTGCCAGGCTGCCGGGCTGCCAGGCTGTCAGGTTGCCGGGGGAGAGAACACGCCGGGTGTGCCAGGTGTGCCAGGTGCGCCAGGTGTCGCGCGCGGCTGTAGAACCGAGTCTAGACGACTTCGCATTTACCAATCAATGCTGCTAATATGCGCTCTTCCTTGGCGCGAAAATGCCTCTCCTGTGGCTCTAGGTATATTCACCTCAAAATCCAAAATCTCTATAGCAACCCGACCCAACAGAAGCCCTGGAGGTGGCCTGGTTGCAACGAGCGCTTCACCGATGCGGTTCGGCATCCCGTGTCCACGCCCGCCCCGTAACGATAGTCGCCTGTAACACCGCATAGCATTGCCGTCCCACCCATTCGACTATACCTGCATACCTACCTAGGTACCTAGTAAGTCTACGTGTGATTGGCTCGGTGCCGACAAGTTGAAGTTGATGAAGGTGACACCGCTAGACTTACTATTAGGTGTGGATGATATGCAGACGGATACCTACCAAAACCCCCCAAAGACCCTCCTCTTCTTGCATGCCCACTTAGTCACTTCACTTGGCTACCTACCTACCTACCTAGTAGTAGACTTCACAATCGGGTCTCCGCTACGACCAACATGCTAGGACTGATTGTGCTTTCTAGCTTCTTTTGAAGCTCATCAATCAATCAATCAATTCAATCCAGTAGGCATTGTGGCGGAGTGGTCTAACGCGTGTGACTCGAATTATCGCTATCACATCTCTTCGGAGGCGTCCGTTCGAATCGGGCCAATGTCGGGTTTCTTTTTTTCTTTTCTATTTATTTACTTATTTCCTTCCTCATTTTCCTGCCTTCAAGGTTGTCTTCAAGGTTGCCTTTTCGCCTCCGTGATCTGGGTACGTGCTTAGGCGCCTAGAAGAACCATAAGTGCCCGGAAAGGGGAAAATTCCATTCATGGTATTGCTATTTGTATTCTTAGCTCACAGCACGGATCTCACATATCTGGTAGATTGTGGTACGAGATATTGTGATATGCGTGAAGCCTGTCCGGAACGACAAGACCGTGATCTAAGTAGTTAGTCAATATCGTGATCATGCCGAAATCAATCGATTCTATCAAGTGGTATCATTTCCGCTGTATCTACTATGCAGTTTGGGAATGCTGCAATTAACGCCGTACCTAGGTAGGTAGGGAAATGGGCAGCTTAACCCTATCCTACCTAATATGCACTCGCAAGCCATTCCAAACTCCTATCCATTCCCCCGAGTCAATGAAAGGTGTACACTATTTCAATGCTATTGTTAGACGTTTCGTTTACGTCTCGGAGACCTTCGAGGTGACAACCCCGAATGCCCTTCTTCGTCTGGTTCCCTGCCTCGATCATCGCTCGTCAAAATCGACAAGATGGATTTCTCGATCTCCTCCCGAACCCCCATCAGCTGATCCTCTTCGATCCAGCCTGACTCGAGCGCGAACCTCACTATGTCGCTGGCGCTGGCGAAGCCTGGCACGCTGTCGTCGGCGTCCGGGTCGAGGTACGTCCAGAGTTCCTTGGTGGCCCGCCTAAAGCCATTCAACTCCTTTCTCGGGCCCTTGAAATGCTTGACCATCCACTCGTAGATGTATGCGAGCCATAGGACGTTGGTGTACGGCTCGTACTGAGCCCAGGTGATTGGCCCGTCTATCCCTTCTTCGTAGGCCTTCTTATGGCTCTGCGGTGGGAGACAGACCCGATCCCCTCTTAGTAGGAACGACCTCATGCGCCTATATACCTCGCACTGCGGAGCGTGCTCGCTGGTGAAGATGCTTAGGTCTCTCTCCAGATCGTACGCGATGGGTTCTGATCCTTCCACGTCGTGGTCTGCGTGCGCCCGAGAGAGACCGTAATCGAGTATGGTTATCTCAAGGCCAGAGAACCCGAAGCAGCTGGCGCGAGCTCGCTCTTCCGCAGAGATTGGATCACCCGTCATCCGAATACACAAGTTGCCTTCGTGGAGGTCGCGGTGCTGAACAGGTTAGCCGACAGTGTCTACCGGGAACAGAACGCGTGGTGTCTCTCACCTCAAATTCTATGTGAGCCTCAGCCCGCGCCAGCGCAATGGCAACGTGGAAGAAGATATCCCACAGCTGGTCTGCGGACCTGAGCTCGAAGTCTTCCAGGGCCGTGCCCGCGTCACCTAGCTCAACCACCAGAAACTTGGTGTCGTCCAGGTACCGACTTGGTGAAGGGTAAAACTGGAGTCGATCGGGATCCTGTCGTTTTAGTTTCCTGTGGAAGGCCTGGTGAGTCTCGAGCAGTTCCTTGCACGCCTTGCCCTGAACTATGTATCTTTCCTTATAGACGACAAAACCCGGTATGTCAGCGAGCAATTCCGAGATCCTCAATTCGCCTAGCAGGTCTGACTCGGAATGTGGCTCCTCATCGACGAGCCCTGACTTCTGCTGGGTCTTGGTCTGCGCCTTTATGCGGGACTCCATGCGGATTACTTTGATGATGCTGGTGCCGCGCTCGTTCGTGACTCGGTATACCTCGGCATAGGAAGCCTCTGCTATCTTGACGATCTTATCGCCAGGTGGGCAGATCTCGGGCCAGGAGAGCACTTGTAGCTCGGCCTTTGGTTCGGTTGCTTGGTCGACTTCAGCTGCTTCAGCAACTTCAGAAGCTTTGGGAGTATCCAGGTCATTGGGCTTTGGTGGACTATGCTTCTGAGGGGTTTGGAGTCTGGGTGGGTCGAGGTAGGACGACTTGGAGGGGGCCGGAGAGGGAGGAGGTGACGGCTGCTGCTTTCGCCTCGGAGAACGTCTAGGTGAGTTGGAAGGTGGTATGTTCTCATCGTGTATTATGATGGTGGCTATCTTGCTGGTTAAGTCATCAATTGCATCCTTGTTGGATGTGTCGTCGTCTTCTGGCTCTTCTTTCGGTGGTTGTCGTTGGTTCCGCATTGGTGTCTGTGGAAGTTCGACAAACAGTCGGTTGCCTTTCGGTTTGCTGGACTGTTTGCCATATTTTCGCAGTGAACTTTGTTTCGCCATTTTCACATTCTTATTTCGGATTTGGTATCTTTTGCGTTAGGAATTCTTGGGGTTTTTTATTAGCTTTGATTAATTGGCGTCATGTTCAGATTGATTGATGTTAACTCCGACGATTGTTGGATTTTAATGTTGACAGCGTCAATTGTTCGCTGGGCAACGACTTATCACTTTATCGTTAATAGTACGTATAACGTATTAACGTACAGTAAAAGTAGCCGCCACGTAGACCGAGCCGCCTGTGGAGAACCCTATGTATTTGCTACTATCCAGTATTAGATACCTAAGTACATATGTAAGTATCCGTAGGTATCCCACCAAGTCGATTCAACAATTGAAGAATTGCAGCAATGCAGCACTTCGTCGCAGCTCCAAATCCCCCCATTTTTTGATTTTCTCCGTCTTCCCATCTTCCGTCTTCCGTCCTCGTCCCCAGTTTCCCCAGTCTAATGTCTACATCCACGTTCACGTCCACGTCGACATCTTTTCAAACCTCGCCGCACGCAGCATCCTTTTGCGACGAGTTCCGCAATCATGGCGGATTTTCTTAAGAATATAGTCGGAGGATCTAAGTCCTCTGACACTCCAGCTCCCTCTGCTGATTCGGGTGAGTTCATCTTTACTTATATTGCGATTTGGTGGCGAAATTGGTGCCACGATGCAATGCCCAATAGCTTCGGCGCAAGTTGTAGCTCTATTCGCCCCCATGTTGCGCGATATAGCATACAATATGGCATGCAATATAGGGTGGCCTAATGGTCCTTTATCATGGATCATTTTCTTCTTCTTCTTCCTATAGCTAACTTAGGAACTATCGCCTAGATTTTGCCGATTTTGCAGATGCACCTTCGCCAGCACCAGTACCCTTCGAATCTCCCGTCGGAGGTGCTACCCTTGGTGGTCCTGCCCCCACTGGTCGTCCCTATACCAAATGGTATAATGTTCACGAGCGCTATGGTCTAAGCGACTTTCGCGCCGAGGGGGTCATCTTGATCGTCATCGCCGTCGTCTTTACTCTCCATTTCATCGGTACCAAACTAAACCGAGCTAAGGCGAGAGCATGGATCAAGTCCCATGCCCCGATCCTGGTCAGCGAATTCGCCGTTGTGGGTTTCAGTGGGATCTCGAAACCTGACGAAGAAGATCCCGAGAAGTTGTTAAAGGCTAAGAGCTTGTTCGAGTACGCGACGTACGCGACTGGCCGACAGAACATTGCCTTCATGGATGTCAAGCTATCCCTCAAGAAGCGCTTCAATCCCATCATGACCTTCATCGAGACCGCCATGGGTTTCTTCTTCGACAGCTTCGGCACCCCCGAGGACTCGGCCGAGGCCGTCATCTATCCCTTCGACGGCAAGGAGGCGCAGATTGTGCCAGCCCCACCAGGTACTGCTGAGCTACGAGGCAAGGAAACCAAGAGCTCCTTCGACGGGTTTGTCTGGGCTATCGTCAACAAGGACAAGATGAAGCAGCTTCGCGACGAGCGATATGACTTGTCCATCACCTTCACCAAGGACAACTCCAAGTTGCCTATCTGGACGACTGTCATGAGCGAGAGTGCTGAGATCACCGAAACTCTCCTGACCAACGAGCTTGCCTCGGCCATCAAGAAGGCCGGCGACCTCTTTGAGTACCTCATTGTCAGCGACCAACCCGTCGACAGGCCCACCAAGATGGAGGAAACGGTGCCTCGCAAGCGCCTCTACCTACGGTACCGACTGCCCTCGTCTAACAACTATGATGATCTTGTTCCCCTCCTGTCCTACTTTGTGCGCATTCCCGATCACCTCGCCTCTTCGGCCCACTTCCGACCCGAAGTGCTACGTAAGCTCAAGAGTGTCAGGGACGAGACCACTAAGCATATCCAGAAGGCTGCCGAGGACGAGAAGGCCGAGGAGAGACAGGCTGAACGCGACAGGGCCAAGAAGGCGAAGCGTGACGCCGAGCTCAACGCCCTCGACGCCAAGGCGCAGAAGAAGTTTCTGGAGAAGGAACGGGAGAAGGAATTGCGCAAAACCAGTCGCAAGCAAACGGTCAGGGCCTAGAAGGAACTGCGGCTTGCTTGATAGCGACGGGCGTAACCAGCCAGCATAGTAGGCAAAAGGGCCAGTTGGCAAATGCACATTTCGAGAGATCACTTGGAGTATGTGTACGAGATGCATGTAGCATAAGTCAGTCCCAAAGAAGGAGATAATATAAACCAAACGAAGAAGAACCTTGCAACTTCAATGATCCTACGCTATGTATGTTGATTGCGTATGTGTTTTTGTTTTTTTAAAGCTGATGTTCCTTCTATTCTCTTCCCTAGGCCGCCTACCAAAGCATCAATGGCCATAGCATACGAACGGCGCCAAGGCATCGATCACCTTTGCTTGCGCCGATACGTCGACGCTCAGGAACCGGCGGCAGTCTCCTTGGCCAGAATGTCCTCGACGCGCTTGACCTTGTCTTGCGCCGTCTGCTTCTTGTCCGTCCTGCGCAGCCACAGCGGAACGTAGGGGTTAGTTGGCTTGGCTTTGCTCCGAACAGCTCACAGCGTCTGCTTCGAGAAAGATTGGGGGGTTGTGTTGGTGGTTAAGGCTACGTAGAAAAAGGGGGGCGTACCTGGTTCCGACCCGCATCGAGGATTGCACGCGGACGACGCCCTTGGAGTGCACGACGCTGTGTGCTAGGCCGATGACGCGCATTACCGCGTCCCAGGGCCCCTCTGGCAAGATGTAAGTCAGCACTCGAGTGCAACCCGCAGGCGGGGGAAGCTGGTTGGATAAGGGGGCTGGTTCATGGACATGTTCAGAGTGGGAGCCAGCAGTAAGGTGACCGTCCGAGATGTTGAGATAAAAGTCTGGTGATAAGAATGCGCCCCTATATAATTGTGTGGCTCTGACCGGCTCTTCACTTTCACGTGCGTGACGGGACGGAGCAGCCGTGTAGACGACGGGGTGAGAGGATGTGCGATATCCGCGGGCTATAATAATAACGAAGGCACGGTAGACAAACTCACCAACAGTAGTCCCCGCCGAGTGCATCGTGTACGTCAACCCGCTCGCCTTAAGCAGCTTCTGCACGGCGGCGACCTCCTCCGCCACCGAAGCGCTGCCCGTGCCAACCTGTATCGGGGATGTGAGTGCTCATACTTGACACAGGCCGAAGTGACAGAGGATAGAGGTGGTCTAGAGAGACGGGATAGCAATGGAAGACCCACGGGAATCAAGCAAAAGTCAACATAGCACTGCTCGGGCGTTGCGACGTGCGTGTACTCCATGATCGTCCGGAGCGAGCCTAGGACGTTTGGGATTCGGGTGAGCCGAGGAACGTTTGTGTGGTTTCGGGGCAATAAATAGCTGGGTCTGATGGTGAAGTTCCTAAATAAGACACTGCTCATACTCTTCTCGGAGAGCACCTGTTGTGATTCGACGGGCGAGGATACCAATTTCTATCAGTCAGAAAGATCGTATGAAGGTAAGTGTATGAGTGAGGTTGAGGTTGAGGTTGAGGTTGCGGGTGGATGAGTCGAGGTTGGGAATTCTAAGTAAAGGATAGGTACCCAGACAGCATATGAGCTAAACCAAGGAAAACACCCCGCAAACCATCCATTTCTTACATAATGAACCTAGGCTATACCGTCGCTAATACTCTGGTAGAGAGGCACACAAGACTACACAAGACTCAAAAGGGCGTGGCATCTCCACCGCTACGCCTTGGGTTTACAAATAGAAATAGGAATAGGAGGAAAAAAGGGGGAAACCGTACTTCGTCTCTTGATGCAGAGCTATATACAATGCAAGACATTCCCTCATAACAAGTCTTCTCGACGAGGCATATATGCGTTGATGATATAATGCAGTATGCTTGACTAACAGATAACCCCTCAGATCTATATCCATCGCGATGCAACCGCTGTGGTATCACTAATATGATAAACGATGCCGTATTTACCACAACCAAGTAAACGACAATGATGTGATGCTAAAAAGGGCAAAAAATCACCCATAATTGTTCAAATTCGCACAATTCATGCCACTTGCTAAACGACTCTTCGTGGCTTTAGGTCCAGTACTTATTGATATAACGATTCGAGAAAGCATTGCAAGAACAGCCCGCTGACGATGGATACGAATACAATCGCCTGTCATAAGACAAGGCAGCCGGAAAGGGTCCTGATAGAAATAGCACCTCTGTCAGTCACAAGGCTTTCGTCTGTGGCACATTTAGCCTCAGAGGTCCCTATATCTACGCAGGTGAAGTGAACCAACATACCGAACCGAGCCCGCTTACCTAGGGCTTGGAGCAGATGATCGTGTGGTAACGCAGCGAACAGAGATGAGAAAAAAGAGACGGGATCAGACTAACCATCTGTTCGATTCCCATTCCACGATCCACCGGCAGCATATTTTTAACCGTTCCCGCACGCTCGAAGAACCCAACATCTTGTATTTTTCTTCGTCCTTCACCGGCAATATGCTGGCCAGCCACCAAGGAAAGGTTGCCGGGTCCGTCGGGCATTCCCCATAAATTTGCAGTACCCGTGCTGTTAGCCAAGGTACGCTTCGCGCCCGCATCCTCCTCACAAAGTCGACCCCTAGATCAACTAGTTCTCTGGTGGACATCGCTTCCAAGTCATCCAGTGATATCGAGTCCGGGGGAGAGTCAGCGGATACGCCATGTTCGGAATGCGTCGAATCTGGGCTTGGTGATCCAGGAGTCGTAACACTCGCTCCTCGAGCACGCGATGTTTCCGTGGCTTCGATAGCCTCTTCCTCCGCAACACTTATATCATCAACCTTCTCAAAATCCCCCACCACGTATCCATCCAGCCATCCGTGGCGAGTCACCCTAAAACGAGAAACGCCAACAGTTTCAAGGAGACTTCGCCCATCCGGGAAGAACTCAATGTTGACGATACGGAGCAGCGTCCCCAATTCCATGAACCCGGACTCGTGTACCGATGACGGAAGCACCATGCCAAACGTGCGATCGCCTTCCATCGCCCGTCGGATCATTAAGCGGTATCGCGGCTCAAAGACGTGGAGAAACGTGGGCATGCGTGGGAAAGCGAGCGTGCATATGAAGAGTGGGCTGTCGAACCCGTCGACATTGGCTTGCTGTTCGAGCCTGTAGGCTTGCGAACGGAGCGCCACAAGATCCGCCCAGAAGCCGTTGATGATCTTACAGAGCCGCTCATTGGAAGGGTAAGATTGCCGAGTGACTTGAGCTTGTATTGATAGGGTACGCCTGCAGACTGGGCATAGATCTGAGTGATCTAGAATACGATGTAGACAACCCCGACAGAAGGTATGGCCGCATGTGGTCGTTAGGGGGTCCAGAAACAACGCATAGCAGACCTGACAATCCATCTCTGTCCTTGCTGACTCCTTGAGCCGACCCAGCACGGTCATATCAACCTGCTCGACCACATCATCCCCCACGCCCACGGAGGAATACGATACTTCGCACCCATACTCTAGCTTGCCAAGTTCCGCTAGTGAATAGGTTGCAACAATGCGCCCCCCTTTCAACACATCAGGTTCCGTCTCCTTCTCCACCAGCGAGGGGATTCCAGCAAGCTCCCATTGATCATGAATCGTAGCCTGGGTAGAAACATTGGAGAGTCCTATCACATTGCAATCCAGCTCCATAGTCGCCTTGACTATAGTCAAGACTTTGTTCAGCGTAACATCAACGGCACAGTCACCAACCGCGTGCTCCTTTCCGCAGTCATCGAAAGGACATTCGAAACCACGAAGTCGGTTGGGTGTCGCCGGCCACGAGATATTTGTCCGAATATGTGTCGGAGGTACGCATTGCCTGCAAAGACTATGTCCACACGGCAGGGTTGTCGGTTCTCGTAAGATTCGAGAGCATACTTGGCATTGCACAAGCCTTATTATTTGTCTAACATCTCTGACAGCGTTGAGTAGCAGTTCGGAAGCAGCCGAGGGCTGCTCAGTCCCCGCGGGATTGGGAGCTAGAGCGTCTTCCTTCTCCGATTGGGATGCTGATTTTGGACTGTCAGAAGGATTGGGCGTGGATGGTAAGCTTGGCGGGGTCGGGTTGGTGTGTATTGAGGACATGAAAGTCCAATTCTCTAATTTAGATGCTGGGAGGAGGCGGATATGATATCGGAACGGAGAGAAGGCTGCCCCGGACCCTGAGGTCTTGTCCCCGATTCGGAGTATATAAAGACGCCTCCTCTATCTGTAGACCTGGACCGTCGTGGCCGGCCTAGTAACCTGTATTGCAATCGTATATACCATGAAGGAGAAACAAACGACGAACAAAATTCAAGACGCTAGTGATGCGCAAGGTACGGGTGGGTGAGTATAGACCTAACGTGTACTGGTCCGGGGTGTCGAAGGGGTGGTTTGGCTTTTTACAAATCTCATCAGCAGTGGTTATATACCGTGAGTCGTAGGGCTCTCTCGGCTCATACGATGAGCAAGCTACGCAGGTAGCGCCTTGATGTATTCGATGCACGAATACGGATAGATTAGTATTAATGTTATTGTTATTGTGATTGTGATTGTTGATAAGTTTCCGTATCCTTTGAGATTACGAGAGAAAAGCTAAGGGTATGGTATAGAAAGGGCATAGGAAGCGGTATGCGACGCCTAAAAGCGTTGCGATTGGGGGATGGATCAAGGGAGAGGGAACAGTATATACGAGTCTACACCATGTCGCGTGTTAAAGGATGTAGAAGTCATCATACATCTGCGATGCAAATATGTGTCGGCCGAAAGCACAAGCGCAGGCTCAGGCGCAAGGCACAAGTACGAGGGACCTGGCCAAGAGCAGGAACGGGACAGATAGTTGAAATCCGAGCAGGCTTGGGAGAGAGAGAGAGACAGAGAGACAGAGAGACAGAGAGACAGAGACAGAGATAGAAAAGTCCTGACGTCGTAGGGGTAACTTGGATGGCCCTCAAAGACAGAATTTGATTGTATGATTGGTTGGGTTGACAACTGATGATCTCGATGAGACAATCAAGCCACTAAACAAAGTGACACTTGCTGGCCAGCATTCCCACCTGGACACTAAACGAAGGATACCCCCGGGGCAGTTCGGGTACATCCAGTCGTCGACGTCGAAGGTTGAAGGACCACCAGAACCACCAGAACCACCAGGGCTAGGCCATTGGTTAATTGATCCGTTAGTGATCTCCAGGTGCAAAGAAAAGGCGGTACAAGGTGGTACCTAAGCTCGCTAGGGTAAGGGTAGGGCTTGACGGTGGTTGTGGGGTTACGCTGCAGGACCCTGGAGTCGTCATGGGTTTTTCTCAATGTCTGTGATGTTCTGGATATCAATGATTGGTCATCTGAGATACCTATATCATTGATGAGTATTATAATTGAGATGGTATATGGCCATCGAACAGTCTCGTAGTTGGATTGCTGTAAAGTTCCAAGGTTGCAGCTTGAGAAATAATGGTGGTGGGGTTTGAATGAATACATGGTATCGAATGGTTCAGGGCTGGGAAAAGTCGGAAGAAAGTACCCACTATGTGCATACCTGCTATTACACCTACCTAGTACAGCAGTACGCAGTGAGTAGCAACGCTAGATGCGTTAGCTGAGGTCTCTAGTATTATTATTCCATTATTCCATAGCATTACGGATAACGCTACCAAAAGTTTTGTCCATAGGAACAGCTGTAGATCATGGGCAATGTCGAGCGCAGCTGGTACAACAAAATACCTACCTATTATGTAGTAGACAGAAGACTTGAGACGCGTGGACATGTACTACGTTGTCTCTTGTAGTCTGTATCTGGTATCGACTGTTGTACGACTCACCCTGCTACGTCCATGATCTTCAGAAGAACTGCAGATGTAACACCGAAGTGACAAGAGACCCAATCCCAGCTGGTTGGCTAGGTATAGGTAGTTAAAGCCATGCCTGCTAGACTCATCAATGAACCCTGTATGAGATTGTATGATGTCTCTTGACAGCTGAAGCAGCAGACGGAACGCCTATCCCCGATGCCACCAAGCCGTCATCGATCCGGATCCGAGGCGGCTTCGTCCGGAAATCGACGCTATCGTGCCCTGGCACACCCTGTCCAGCTGCCCAGGAGCCCAATGATTACGAATCCCCCTTCTCTGGCCTCAGTCCCGAGCGCCCGGGTGCATTCTTTATCTCGCAATATCCGCTAGCCCCTTTCTCCGAGCACCAAGCTGCGCAACGGTTCCCTCAGCTTCCGAGAGCATATTTCAACCGCTGATGCACACGACAACTATCTGGTCCATATGCCCATATGCCCATATGTAGGTGGCACAGTATGATGGGTACAAGCAATTCCTAGTAACCAAGCTGCAGATCCAACGGCTGTTTCACTTGAGAATATAGCAATATGCAACGCAGTGTGACGGCGCTGCCCTCTCAAACTTGAGCCGTCCATGCAAGTAATGTAACTGTGTAAGCATGTCAGCTAGGGGGGCCAGAAAGCATGCTTCCGAACGAAGCTCCCTACCTATTTAGTAGGTACTTATTGTACATGGCAGACACAGAATAGTCAAGCTCTCCCCTAACCCAGCCCGGTCGGTTTGGCGGCTCCGTTCAGCCTCCATGATCGTCACCTATCACTCCCCATCTAGGCAATCCACAAAGCAGCTTGTCCCGGATACCTACATGGGGCTTACTAAATGTATGACGCTAACACTTTGGATTTCCCCAGGTCTATACAGCCTTTTGATGTTGTTTATAATGGAACCTCCGCGTTAGTTTACTTCGAGAATGCCGTCTTCCATCTTCTAGTGCATGTACGCATCCTTCTACTCCAACGTCGATCCATTACTAAGAGAAAGCTCGACTCCTTCCTTTGCCCACACATTGACGCTTGGCCTGCCCACCAACATCGTACCAGCGCTGTCTCCCTCGTCACGACGCAACACAACATCTAGTTACTATGGGTGTCTGAAACATGATTCGCTATTGGTTCGTCGAGGATTACTGCAAGGCTCTCGTCGAGGTTGACGTCTTATGCTCAAAGATGAGGGAGCTGTCCTAGGCCTGTTACGTAAACACGGCACATCCTTCTCGACCACTACCTACATAGTACGTGGGTAGAGTGCCATTTTTGAAGAACCAAGTTTCCCCGGAATTTGCGAATTTCTCAATCTTCATCCCCTATCAAGTTTGGAGGGATTGGCAATCACAGCATCACTCGTGACACCCTGGAAACTAACTTGGCAGCTTGGCTACCTACCTCCTATACCTTCCCCCACCGCAGCCTTCCTTACCCCTTGATACCAACCTATGTATCCTCGCCCGTACTCCTATTCAAGACCGCACCGCAGCCCGCAGCCACCGGGTGAACCCACCCAATCACATTTCATGTGTATGGAGATGTTGGGTTTGGTTCGACAGCGGACACGGCGCTGATTCATCACAGCGATTCTTCCTACTATCCATATCTTGCACGAAAAATGGGATAATGGCCGTCCATATTCCCAGGCCTAGCCTGGCACAACCTCACACCACTGACAAGTTATCCTGCGTGGAAACCAAGACCTTGTGTTGTCGAAAACTGCGTCTTCATAACCCCCCCCAGCATACTGCGTTCCCCCGGGTGATATGTAAGTTGAAGTTGAGTAAACACATCGGCAGTGCATAACCATATGGAACTTTTCCTGTAAGTTTTTTTTTCAATCGCTTTTATTCATGGCAACAGCAAAAGCACCCACTTTACACGTAGGTGTTCTGCTATGCTCTCCTGAATGCCTATCCATATCCTTTTATCGCTGTAAACCGCTTCCCTACCTCCGTTGCCAATATCAATACATATAAACCTCACATGGGGTAGTTCCTGATTTTTCGCCTCAAGCATCGAGCAACATAGTCCGTTATCTGCGCTCGGCCCAACGCCCCTTGGCAGCGTTGCTCCGATTCAACGCAAGCCAACGCCCGATGTTTCCAAAGCAGACGCAGCAGCAGAACAACACACTCATGACCCAAATAGCCATCGCGATTGTCTCCTGGTTGAAAACCAATCCGCCAATGCATAGCAGCTGTTCCTGGTGCTGTTGCCGTTGCTGATAATCGACCAAGCCACCGTTGCCCATCGAGCTATTATATTGCTGATTGTCATTCCTGAACGTCATGGGACTCGCGGGAGTTGGCATCATGTCTGGTACCAGTCCCATTAGCATGGCCGACCCTCCAATTCCGACAATCGTTGACAGCACAAAGCCGGGCATGGAACGGTCGATGAGGTACCAGAGCACGGGATTGACTAGCGCTAGTGATAGTGAGACCTGAAGTGTCGAATCCCACGGGAGCTTTCTCTGCACAAATTGTCAGTTAGAAGCGCAATTCCGTCTAGGAGTGTAGGTAGGTAAGAAATGACATACGATAGCAAAGGCAATCCCAACAAAGGTTCCTATGCCCCTTATGGCAAGCGCCCAGTCTGTGCATGGATTGGGTTGCCTATCCGAAAGCTCTGCGGGTACGACATGCCTACGAGGGGAGTCGACGACTACTTCTTCCTCGCCGCCGAAGGCTCGCTCCCAGACTCCATCAAACCAAGGTAACAGAAAACCCATCACAACCCCGGACAGACCCCAAAATGTCATGTATTTCCAATCATAGCCGCCGTCCGCGGCTTTGATCACACCGTCCATCTGAAACGCCTTCATGGCCTGCTGCTTGTGTCGCAGCTGGGCGACCAAGATCCCGTATAGCACGCCCAGGCCAAACGAAAACAGACCACGCGATCCCATGTAGAACACGCGCTGGGACTTGGTTATTGGTACCGGGCGCGTGGATGGACGCAGGGACGATCGTCTCCGAGCCGGTTGTGCCCTCTCCTTCTGAAGTTTGTAGTAGGGGTCGTTGGCGTTGAGGTTCTTAGCGGGGTTCTCGGCGCCGGTTCCCCAGGGCGATCTCTCGTCTACGGGGAAGACCCTGTCTTTCCCGTAGATGGAGGGCGTGTAGATACCCATCAGCGTCGAGCCCGTCAAGTTAGTGGCGGATTGCGTGCGACTGATAGAGGTGGAGTCGGGGGAAGGGGCGTTGTTTCTCGGGTCGAGGAGGCGGGCGTTTATAGACTCGAGGTTCAGCATATGACCGCGTTGCGAGTCGGTGGGAGAAACGGCGTCATCGTCGTTCGGAGGGGTAGGTTCTCTGCGGTCTAGCTCGAAGGGTCGGCGAGGGATGGGTCGTAATAAGGGCGGCCCGTCGCCTGCTTGGGAGTTGGACATGATGTGGTGCGGGTGACTAGGTAGAGCTACGTGGTAACAGCTAAGCTAGGGCGCGCTACGCTACGATATTCGAGGGTCGAGTAATGCAAGAGTGAATAGAGGAAGCGTATGTTATCGGTTGATAAGGGAAGAAGGGGAGGAACCTATGTATACGGATGTATAGTATAGATGGGTAGATGATAAAGCAGAGATCCTGGGTAGGAGGTAGAGCTAACGGGTGCCAATGAATGAAGACAAGCCGACTAGATGTATGCCGCGTGGCTAAGATGATGCTTGGTACGAGACCAATTGGCTGAGCGGACTCGAGTCGGATTGCAACTCTATCGAAAAGGAGGGCGAGGATCGTGACCGGATCTGGTTTCACCAAACTTTGTGCATTCCGATCGATCTGGTAATTGACCGGAGGTGCTAGGCAGCTGCAGCTGCAGCTAAGCGGAGAGATTAGATATAGAGGTAGCGAATCGATTGTCTAAGCCAGGTAGTATATCTAGACAGTCTATGCCTAAGGGAGGATACCTTGGGTATTGAGAGGTGATATTATCCAAGGTAGTTGTGATCGTTATTGGAATTGGAGGTAGGGACAGAGGCAAAGAGAGAGAGAGCTAGAGCTAGAGCTAGAGCAAGAGATAGAAGTAGGAGGAGTAAAGGAGCTGAAGGAGTTTGAAGGAGTGGTTGCTATGAAAAAGGAAGCAAGGAAGCTTGAGCTTGAGCTTGAGCTTGAACTTGAACTTGAGTCTATGTGCTTACCTGCGTACTAGTGCACATAAAATGCAGAGAAACTTGATGGCAAAGAGGTAGGAGAGAGGTAGAAAGTAGAAGATAGAGGAGGTTCAAGAGAGGTATGTACTGTATGTATGAGAAAAGGAAGAGAGAGGCATGGAAGGATCTGCATAGCAAAGCTTCGGCTGATGATAAAACTACACGGCCCTTTTGCGCCCGCGCCCGCGCCTGCGACACGCACACGCACATGCAAATGCAGATGCAGGAATGGGTCCCGCCTTGAGCCGAAGCGGATTAACGAATTGACGCTGATGCTGATGCTGATGCTGATGCTGATACTTGTGCGACGTATATGATACTTTATCTAGGTAGGTAGGTAGTTTGATGTTATAGCAAGACCTTTGATGAAAATACTTAAAAAGTCTTGCTATTGATAGGTTACTTACAACTAGATATCTTGATCTCGAGCGTAAGGTATAACGGCCAGATACCCGAGTAGAGATCTATCACTGATCCATATGGGGATGGATCAATAGGAATTAAAGAGTAATTCAGTTTACCCATCATCCTATTAGCCAGCAATGATCAGTGGGTGGTGGGTAACATTGGGCCAGCTGTCTCTAGAGTCTGTAGAGTCTACACTAGAGTCCCTCGTGATGTTTCCCCTGGGCTTTCCAGGCGGGGAATAATACGACGAATGCTCATTTGTTGTGTGTTGAATGAATGTTGAATACGATCCAGTCGGCAACCCTTGTCTCCGCGTCACTGTATCTCTCTGCCGTTTGCTGCTGACTTTCGGAAACTCATCCAGTGGATTAATACATACATGCCTAGGTACCTACCTACCTACTATACTACGTATGTAGGTACGTAGTAGGCGTAGTAGGTAGGTAGGTACCTAGCCTTAGCCTCCATGGCTTCTGCCTATCTCCTATGTCCATGCCCATGCCCCATGCCCCATGCCCATGCACCTCACCCTGGTTATAGTCCTAGGTACCTGGGTTGTGTAGCTTACCACCTACTACTAGGTAGGTAGTAGGTAGCTTGCCTACTACATGTAAGTATTATTTACTGCCAAATATCGATTGATATCGACAAAAATACATACACAGTAAAAGGCAGATACATGGTCGTAGCATAGCGTAGCATAACGTTGGGGAAACCTAGAAACGATTTTAAAAATGTCTAGCAACTAATCAACATGCTAACTCCTTTCCGGAAAAGAGTCAGCACCCTACCTGCTGTACTATGTATGAAGCCAACGATCTACAACACACTATCGTGACCTTCGCTATGTGGTTCCTCTTTTTTTTGAGTCGAAACGCTAGGCCGACGGTATCGCTATCATGCCACCATTCCACCATTCCACCATGCCACACTCCTTATGCCACCACGTACGGTAAAGGCTCCAGGGCTAACCGCGGTCCGTGTTGGCGGCGGGCTTACCTCCTGCTGCGGCCGCTAGATAGGTACCTAGCTAACTGTGTACTATGGTACTGTGTAGTATAAACATTCATAGTTGGCAGAACGGCGGGGATGGGAAGTGGGAATGAGAAGAACTTGAAGCAATCAGAGAAGAATGAGGAATGCATGCTAGGTACACTAGGAAAAAGGGTAATAACGGTCTCTCTCCCTCTCCCTCTCCCTCTCTCAAAATCCCCAACCCCATCGCCCCACCTGACCTGTCTCGGTCTCTTCAGCAATCACATGCTCACATGCTCCGCGGATTCGGATTCGTGACCAAAAAAGATTTGCGCGTATAGGATTCCATGCTCCGTCACACCTACAGCGACTGCGCATACTTACCTACCTAGGTACTATGTACTTACATTGATAGTACATCAATACATTACACCTACCCGAAAATACGCGGATATCTTGGTTGGTCGGCCTGATCTGCCGCTACCCCACAATGCATGGGGTCGCATCCGTTTCGTGACACCATCGTGCATCTTTCCCAGCTTTCCCATCTTTTCCCATGGATCTTTACCAAAGTAACCCCCCTTGCGAATCCTCTGCGGGTCTTTTTCTGGCCCTTTTCTCTTTCTCCTTCTACCATGTGCTGGAGCAATTCATGTTGCTCCCGGCTGTCGTACGGCCATCTTGGTTGTGAGGATGTGGAGTAATTAGGGTGTGTAGCACGCAACGTGTGTTCTGGGCCTTGCTGAGCCAGGAGAGGCGTTGCTCTGCCATATTTGACGTAGGTACGGATCCGTACGTTACTTCATCCGACATCACAAGTCCGAGTAGCAGTGGGTATAGCATCGGGTGTATCGTTGATTTGACTATCTGGGTATATCTAGGTGTATGCAATACCGACCTTCCTAGTTCGGTGCTTGGTAGGCAATACTACTTACTACATATGTGGGTAAGGTGTCCAGGGCTTGTGAATATCGAGTTCCATGTCGCAAACCATCGTAGGCCACTGCTGTCCGAAGCTTGCCAATCGTGTAACGACCTGTGCTGTCTGGATGGAGGGTTGTGAGATCGATATAGAACCGACCACAAATTGGAGAGTAGCTTGTTAGCGAAAACGTGGCGGACGAGTTTTTATTTGCTTGTCGGTCCGTGCTGTTTGGGTTTATCTTGGTCGTGCCGTGTCGTTCCGTCCCGTTCCGTCCCTTTTCTTCCCCTTCCTTGGTTCAACATACATGCCCAGCATGCAAGCCATGCTCAGATGCCTTACCTAGGCATTCAACCACCCACTCAATCATTCGTCGTTTGAACCGTCTCCATCCTCATCGTCTCCATCTTCCTCATTTGTCTCTTCTAGTTCGTCCTCGCTATCCTCCACACCTTCTGGCCGGGGTATCATCGCAAACGCCTCCACGCATGTGATTCTGTTTTGGGTCTCGTAGCTGCCGAGCAGCTTGCCCACGGACTTTGGCGTCGAGTTGCCCGTCTCTTTCAGCTCCGAGATAGCAAGCTTAAAGACCCGAAGTTTTCCGTCACTGCTACCGGTGGCAATCACCAATTCATCCTTGCCACCCTTTCCCGCAACCTTTACTGCAGCGAAGTCTTTGATTCGCCCCATCACTCCAGCTTCCTTCCCACCTAGCTGTGCCACCAGCTTGGCCGATGGCAAAGACGCCCTTGCCTTGTCGTTGGTGGGTGGTTTGCTCGGAATCAGATCATCGCTCCTCGTAGAAAAGAACATGATCTTCCCGTCCTCTGTCGATACGGCTAGCAACGAGAAATCGGTTGTTTGATCTATCACAACGTAGCAGATCTCGTGTATCTTCCTCCTCGGCTCCGGCATGACCTTACACTTAGGCGTGCTGTCCATGCCGAACACCAAGGCGTCTCTGTCAAATCCAACACAATACTCATCACCATCCTCGTTGCTGCCCCAGACCACTTTTGTGCCTTCCCCTGACGAATGTTTTGGCTCGCCCACTTCTTGTAGCAAATCTCGGCTGAAATTGAGCACTCCGGCCTTTTTGGCCGTCATTAGATTCCACAGCCGCATGGACCTCTCGCCCTTGCTCACGCTGATCATGAGCTTCATGCTTGGGTGCACGGCAAAGTCGTTTACGCCGGCCGGAGTTGCGCCCAGCGCAGCCGTATCACCGCTCGGCCGCCCCTGGGGCTTTGGTTTGGGGACTTTGATGGTCGAGAGCAGAGACCAGTCCCTCGTCCTGGTAACAGCTATAGTGGAGTCTTCGGAGGCGGATATGAGTTTGGACTTGGTAGGAAAGGCAAGCTTCGTAATCGTAGATGAGTGGTGTAGGAGTGTGCCCAGTTCTCGATTCTTGGGGTTTTCAAGGATCTTCCGGGGTGCGACGGAGGACAATGCATCCTGATCTTTGCGGCTGGGCGGGTGCGCCGACATGTTGTAGACATTGATCCGCTCGTCGCTGCTGCCGGAAGCCAGCATGACCTTCTGTAACTTGCCAGGCTCTGGCGCCGAAGGGGGGGACAAGGCTATACATCGTATTGCCGAGTTATGCGCATTGAAAAGGAAGGTGTCAGCGAATTCAACCTGATCGTTGGGCGATATCGTAACAGTCAGTCCGTGTAGAATCCTATCGTAAGACCCTGTGACGACTTGAATGGTCAATGGATATGAATCTTTTGCAAGTGTTGATGGCTCGGATGGTTTTGCCCTTTTGACGGAATTTTTCTCTAGCTTTGGTGTTCCATTAGGAGCACCATCCGTCCGCTTTCGTTTCCCCATGGTGCAGTAACAGCAACTTGGACTTCACCAGGTTAGCTTTCATGAGAATAAGAAACCAAAATTAACAATTGTAGTTTTCGAAAAGTTGGATAATCGACTCGTAAAAAAAATAAAGTAGAGATATAATTTAGATGGGGCCAGGCTTATCTCTAATGCATCTAAATGCATAGATACCTAGGTACCTAGTACCTATGTACCTAGTAGGTAGGTCAGTTGGGTCAGGTATGCGCCTAAATTCATATCAATGATCCATATCTTTCTAGACAATACCTAGTATTACCTAGGTCATTTGACTAAGGAATAAGGAGCAATGAGCAATGAGCAATGAGCAATTCACTACAATCAAATCACACTGTGGTATTAAGTTGGGATTGACCAATGCTGGCATTTATTTTATTTTAATTATTCATTCATACGAAATAGCCCCTTGGATTTTCTGCAGTGGACGTACGGGGGGGCTACTCAGCCGGCTACTTAGGTGCCGGGTGGGTAGAATTGGGCACTGGAGGGAGGACTTGCAACTCGATGCCCACCGTCCTTTACCCTTCATGCGGAAACCGAGCTATTCGCTCTTTTCGTCTAGTCCTAGCTGTTATTTTGCAGCATAGACTATTAGCTACGTAAGTGCATATGAGATATCGTGACCTTGAGCGGGCGGGTACCATCGTTTTCTTGCTGCCCGAGTTGGCTGGCTGGCTGTAATGATGCGTGACTCCATAATGCCCAACATGATGCGAGGTGATACCTACCCAGGTACCCAGTTGCTTTCTAAAGCCTTCCCAACGCCCCTACTAAGATACAAACGTAGGGCATGTTGTCTCTGCCGTTGGCAATGCCGGCAGGACCTCGAATGGCCACGGATTGCCGTCATATGGTTTTACGACCACGCCGGGGCCACGTTAGCTAACGTCCGAGTTGAAATTGAATTAGGAACCAGAAATGCTCATGGGAAGCCAAATGGTTGTAGAGCCCCTTCGAACAACCCCTCGAGTAAAGTCCCACCTTTTCGTAGAAGGTACGTTTGATTGCGGTCTGAGTGTCCTGAATCAAGCTAGCCGACACGCCCCGTAAGGTATCGACGGCGAGATTAGCTAGAGGCAAATGCAGTTTCTCTTGCTGGAAACTATTCGTCTTCAAGTTTTACTTGGGAACCGACGGTGTCGGCGTTGCGCTTCCGCTCGAGTTTCGTTGGTGTTGCTGCTGTTGCTGTTGCGTATTCTGCTGTGCTTGTGCCTGCTGAGCCTGCGCAGCGGCGGCGGCAGCTGCTTGTTGTTGCTGCTGGGCTCGGAGGAGCTGAGCATATTGATGCGGGCCGTTAGCGGCCGCTGCGTGTCCGGTACCTCCGGCCGCGGCGTTCATCGCCGACTGAGCCAGGTTATGGCTGTTGTGGCTTCTATTCAGCAGCTGTCTTGCCATCTCACGAATCATATCCTGCGGCGTGTTGGGGTGCTGCTGTCTTATCTGGCTCTCAATGTGCTGCAGCTGAGAGACGTACGTCTGGTGTGTAGGCTGAGGTATGGGCGCCTGTGGTCGTGGCGACCCAGCTTGAGATGTCATGTTGAGCCCTGGACCGGGCGGTGTCGACATCCCTGATCCGTTCGCGGCGTTGAACGAAGCTAGCATTGCTTGCGCCTGGGCGTTGTTGAGGTAGCTCTTCTGGTTTATCCCGTTCATCGTGGCAGCTCGCATTGCAGGTGGCGAACTTTGCAGAGGCACATTTGACGGCGGGCTTTGGTGGGACGGTTGCTGCTGCGATTGTTGGTGCTGATGCTGCTGATGCTGCTGCTGCTGCTGATGTTGTTGCTGCTGTTGCTGCTGCTGCTGCTGCTGCTGTCGCATTTGCACTGACCGACGTTGCTGCTCAGAGATTTGTTGCGCTTGCATCAATAGCTGAATGTCAGGCTGTGCGGTGGGCATTGCCATGCGGGATTGCCCATTTATGGATGGCATCTGCACCTGGGAAGTGCCATTCATCGAAATGGGGGGGACGAGCCCACCAGTCATGTGAGTAGGAGTTCCGGCGCCGTTAGAGGTGTTGTGCATCGGCATTCGGGGACGACCCTGACCATTGATGGCGATCTGATTGGGAGCATTAACGCGGCCCATACCCGCGTGCGGATGAGAGGCGGCCATCTGAGAATTGCTCTGGGAGAGCTGGTTCGCGTTCTGGGCGGCTGCCATTTGTGCTTGGCTTTGCTGTACCCTTTGCATAGCGGCTTGCTTCAAATTGTTAGCATGGCATTGGACGCTGGCTTTGGGGGTCGGGGGTCTTCGTACTCTGCGATTAGCCTCATGGCGTTGCTGCTGGGCCATTCTCTCCGCTAGCCTTTCGGCCATTGCTTGGTCTCGTTCAAACCGCATAATGCTGTATTCTCTTGGAGTTTTGGTCGGGGCTCTCGGCTGTGGTGCTTCGTTAGTTTTTCGCATGGCTGCAAGAGAAGCAGCGTGCTGCTGCTTTTGTATGGCCGTCTCGCGCTTCTTGGCTAGTTTCCTCATTGCATCTATCATGGTAAGGTGCTTCTGGTTTCGCCGCCTCTCTACCTTCAATGGCACGTTGTAACGTCGCTTGGGAATAGGCGTGATTGGGCCATTCGCCCCGGCCTGTTGCTGCTGCGCTACCTGCTGTTGTATCGCGCTTTGGTGTTGTCGGATAACCTGCTGGGATGCCTCGATTCTGCCTTGCCACAATTTGAAATATTGTGTTTTTTGCATGTCGTGAGGGAGACCTTCCAGCATAACCCACCGTTCAAAGCATTCCCACGGCGTCCGTCTCTCCGCCCCAGAGCTGAACATGGACTTGGAAGAGAGGATACTAGATATCAAGGACCAGTTGTACGAGTACTCTCGTACTAGACTCTTTAGTTCGTCATCCTCGGATTGGATCCACTGAGAAGGACTACGAGATTCGTAGAACGATTGGAAAGGCATAGTATGCTCGTTTGGAGGGCGAAATTGGTGCCCTGCATGCAATCTATCTCTGATGCTCTTATTCTCGGGGCGGAACAACGCAACGTCTGGATTCTGAGGCTCTAATTGGGGCTGGCTGCCGCTATGATTGCCGAAAACCACTTCATCATCCTCTTCATCCTCTTGTGCGTAACGATAACGACTTCGTTTGTATGATGGCTCAGTGGGGGCCAGTTCCATCCGACCTTCTATATATTTGCTTAGAGGAAGAGCGGGTCGTCTCCACGACGCGTCTGGGTCGTATTCCGGCGCTGTGAGATCTGACTTTGGAACCGTTAATGGTGAGCTGTACATCGGCAATTCCTCGAGCAGACGATCCGCGGTCGGGGACTGGTGAAGCGCAAAGACAACGTCATCACTCTCGAGGGCAAATATAGCCGAAGGCGCGATAGTATCAGGAAGAGGGTTCTCAGGTTCGTCTTCTGGCTCTAGCGGTGATTTTGAATCGGCGGACTGGATAAGATCAGGCGTTGATTGGTTATCTGGGTTCTGGGACTGTGGCTCATCTTTCATAGAGATATCCCCAATCGGTCTTTGACACTGTTCGGGGGGGATCCTATTCACTCGCATGGCCTGACGGTCTTCCAACGAAGCAGATGCAAACTCGGCACAAGCGTATGCGAGATTCCGAGCTGTGGCCATCTTCCACTTTCGCTCTTCGCGAAAGTCAGTTCTCATCCACTTCATCTCCTTGAGCAGGACATCCCAGTGACAGGGTTGACGCGTGGGCTCAGGACAGCGCTTGGGCTGGCGAAGAGACCACTTATTGTGATGCTGCAACTGGTAAACCCTCTTGAGAACTTTACAAGCCTGATTGTCAAGTATTTGCGTGAAAGAATCGGGCGTGGACAAGGTTTTGTGAGCCTGGTGTAATATCTGATCTAAGGGCTTCATCCACTTCGAGCTGGTGGTGAACGTTTGGACAAAGAGGGGTGTGAAGTAGTCATCGCTTGCCATCTGGCCACCTTGGGGGCGATTCTTCACTAAAGCCTTATCCGCGTCCATAGCACGCTTGGTTTGCTTCCCAAAGACGACCGTAGAACGCTTGCTTTTCTCCTTAAGATCGGTCTTCTGTACCAGACCCAGAGGAGGCCGCTCCAACCTGGGTGAGGTCGGACCGGCCATTAGTCCATTATCAGCATCAGGAGAACCTGATGATTTCTTTGGCGGTTCGCTAAGAATTTCGGCCACTGGCCTCTGTCGAGCAACACCGGTGGGACTGCTTGTTCGTCTACGATCGGGTTGGGATGCTTGAGCCGGGGTGGGCTGGCGGGTGACCTCCGAAGGCTGGAGTTGAGACTCGGCTTGGGTGGGCTGGTTAGAAGCTGTCGAACCTTTTCCTCCCGTGGCTTCAACCTTGGGACCATTCTGGTCGACACTATCATTGATGCTAGGACGAACAGGGGTCGTTGGTTTGGGCTGAGTTTGCGGCAAATCAGTTCGCGCATCTGCCATAGGGGGTTTGCGGAGAGCATCACTAGAAGGCTGTTGTGGAGGTTGAGGAGGATGAGATTGGGGTTGAGCTTGAGGATGAGGATGAAATGAATCTGCAGGTTTATTATTTGCGCCCTGATGAACCAAACCTACCCCGGACTTTTCAGGCACAGGAACGTTTATTGGAGATGAAGGTGTCTTGGGTAGCTGGGGTTGTAGATGATGAATAGACTGTGCGGGCTGTGCGGGCTGTACGGGCTGTACGGGCTGTATGGGCTGTACGATTGCGCTTGTTTCCCTGATGTCATCCCTTGGTTGGTTCATTGTTCCCTTATTCGGTTCTGGCGGCGGCTTGACCTTGACCTGGTCCGGAATGCTTTCAGGCGTTCCAGCCATCGTTGGTCCAGATTGCGTTAGATTCAGTGAATCTTGCTTTAATGGAGCCGTGTCTTTCATTCCTGTCGCCTTAACATCCACCCCACCCACACATGGTCCCGCTTCACGATCCGGGCTCGTATTGCTCGAGGTGTCCGGCACAACTGGGGTATTTGCTGTTTGAGCAGTTGAACTTGGGGAAGATACGATATCAGTAGGACCAGCTGAGCGAGCACCATCCAGTTGAGAAGCCAACGGCTGCGATGTGGCAGCGTTATCATTGGGCTTCTCAGTCGGAACCGTGTCGATATCCATCGGATCACCACTCTGCACAGGTTCCTGTTTCCCTTCTGCTGGGTTGTACTCTTGCCGCCTTTCCTCCTCCTCTTGCTGCTGCTTCTGCTTCTCATGCTGCCCATGCACACCCTCCCCAGAAACTGACCCAGTTACCTGTGGTTGAGATAAGTTCGATGAAGCTATGCGCGGACTTGGTATAGTTGTAGTGACTCCATTTTGACCAGTGCTCTTGGGCAAATTCTCTACTCGTCCAACGGGTGGGAATCTTGGTTGTGATCGATCGTTTACTAGGGGAGGAGCATCTGGTCTGGCAGACGGCTCGGCAGATAAAGTAGACCATACTGGCTGCGTCTGCTGCTTCGACGATCCCGGTCCAGGCGCAGGCGGCGGCAGAGACTTAACAGCGTTGTGTTGTTGTCCATCACCAAATGCTGGTCGCGTGGGTACTGAGGGAATCGATGCAGCAGATGGAGCAGAAGGGGCAGAGGGGGCAGATGGAACGGAGGATACAGAAGGCACCGGCGAGGAGGATGAAGACGGCACGATAACAGATCGCACGCTAACATCAACATCCTTCTTCCTGTTGGCATTGGGAAAAGCATTTTCATTCGGGGAGATAAACGTTTCACTAGGTCTAGGGACAGGTGGATATTCTGATCGTGGTCTTGGTCGTGTTGGGATATTCAACTCGTTAAGCCTCCTCCCTCTGTATTAGATTTACGACGGTTAGTCCTCGTAGTGCTTTTGAAATGAGATGAACTCTCGCGCAGCTTTAGACGCGTTTGAGTAAGAATGGTAGGATGGTAGCGTGGTAGTGATAGTATAATGACAGGGTAGTGCATAGCTAGACTCACTGTAAGATATCGCACCCGTCTAAGAACTTGGACTCAGCGGCGTTGGCCGGAGGCGCGTCGGGGTCTGCAAAACTTCGCTGTGGGAGGCCATTCGGACTGGTAGCGACAGCATACAACACACAGAGCTTCCTCTTCCTCGACCGTGCGATTGCACTATAGAGTTTTATATATCGTAAGTATCGGAAAAAATAGCTCTATTACGTCGACGCATTTACTAACCTGCATTCTGCCCGCTTTGATTGCAGAAGCTTGGTGCGGTCGCCGGGCACGACCTCAGTCATAGCATCGACTGCCGCGACATCCGTTTTTCATGAAAACGGATGATTCTCTAGGCTTAATGAACACGCCTGAGATGGAATCAATATTCTTGAGAGATGAAAATGATGGCGTCGTGGTGCATTAATTGATTTTTATCATTTGGGTGGTCGTGATTAGGAAGTTCTATTCAATTTTTTTTCTCTTGGGGGGGTTTTTTCTTCGTTCCTCTTTTCGCCGTTGGCGGGCGACGTCGCAAACGCACTATAATTTACATAGTACAGAAGGACGAAGTTCTAAAATTCAGCGGGCGAGGGGGGAGTTCTGGGATTATTGACAGGTAGGGACTTAGGAGGGTCTAGGTGATCTACTATGGATCTGGGTCGGGGATCTATCAACGATCTCGACTGATAAACTTGATGAGTGTTAAGCTGAGCAGGTGGTGTTCAGGGACTTTGGTTTGTGTGTAGAAGTATACCTACATACATTGTAGATGGCGCTGGGCCTGGGGAGCTTCTATGCACAAGCTGGCTACATACCTACTAGGTAGGCGTCTTAATGCCTCCAGGGTTGGATGCTACTACCTAAACCTGCTAAGTTTGCATTGCTAGGCGCTGTACCAACACTAATTCCAAGGTTCTAAAGTTCTAAGCCTGTCCAGGTGTTGGATTGTTAGGCGCGATCAAGCCCTAGAGTGCTCAAGTGCTCAAGTACGCCCTGGGGATATCTCCAAATGCCAAATGTACCTATCTGGGTACATGTACCTCACAAAGGACTTCTCGAATGGAAACGCCTCTCTTCCAAGGTACCTACCTACATGTAGTACCCATCTTCATGTGCACACCGTAAACTGTACATACCTCTACTGCTACTAGGTATAATGTACGTACCCGGGTGGAATGAGCAAATATCGACAATTGGAAGTACCTAGTAGATACTACTAGTACTTCATTGATACGATACCTATACATCTTCCAAGGTCAATGTCGGGTCTCGGTTTGCCTCTAGTACTGTGTAGAGCCCTGAGCAATCAAGGTCAAAATCAATTGATTGATTGTTGCTCCGTGTGTCTTCACCGACTGGCAGGTTCTATGCTGGCCCAAGCGGTCTGCTATAGGTATTCATAGATCCATATATGTATGTATCTTGATGTATGTACATAATGTAGCAGAGTTGAACCCCCGTATCAACACAAAACTTAAGAAATTGGGAAGTGTAGGCGAGTAAGGATTGATTGAGGTTTAGGAAAATTTGAAATATTAGGAGTGCATGTCAGTACTAAGTTGAATGGATGTGGAATACGGACTACAATTGGAAATAAAGCCACACCTAAGCCGAAGGCATTGCCACACTGTCAGAGCAAAATGTACTATGTACATGTATCGATAAGCGCATACTACAACAGGTCCACTCTTCCAACCTTGAACTTGAAGGTACATGTGTACGTACCCAGATTCTACTAAATCCAGGTTTCCACTCGCCGTTCGAGGTTTACTTGGGTGCCTACACATATTAATGTTATATTTATTACATATGCATTTCGACCTTGACACCTCCAGCTATACGACATCAAATAATCGTGCCGGCCTGACTATCAGCGCAAGCATGTCCGAAGCAGCGCCGAGGATAGCTATCAAGTTTGGCAACTCCTCTTCTTCAAAACCAGTCAACGGAGCGAAGAAGCAGACCCATCCTCAACCACCATCAGCATTGGGAAAACGACATCGGCCCCATCATGCCCTCGATAACGATTCAGAGTCTGATACTGATGGTGAGGGGCATGGTAGACACGAAGCAGTAACGACGATCGGAGAAGATTGGTCTCAATCTAATGCTAAGAGACGAGATATTAGCACGGACAAGTCTAAGAGCGCGAAAGCGCCTTATGTGATCACCGGACACAAGAATCGCGACTGGAAGGCCGAGCTGAAAGGTCAAAGATCCGCCAAGAATGGCTTGTCAAGCCAAGGCCAGGCGCAATCCAACGATGCTGTAGAGACCGAACTGGCAGATCAAGATAAGCAGATCAAATGGGGTTTGACTGTGACCCGGAACCCAGCACGGGGTGACGGCGAAGCCACTTCCACCGAGCAGATGTCTACCCCGAACGAAACCACGACTGCTCTTGGGGAAGACAAAGGGGAGGGTGAGCTTGAGGGCCCTAGCAACCCCCGAAACGAAGACAACGATGCCATAGATGCTCTTCTCGGCAAGAAACGAAAATCATCAAAGGATCTCATCATCGAAGGCACACAAAGTCGGAGCACGCCCGCGCCCCCCTCAGAACAAGATGCCTACCGTCACAGGATGGAGGAGGCGGCAGAAGTATCAACAATAGAAGAGTACGATCAAATACCCGAAGGTGAATTTGGAGCAGCCATGCTGCGTGGCATGGGCTGGAAAGGTGAAGAGCGCGGCTCTAAGCCCAAAGAGGTCAAAAGGCGGCCACATCTCATGGGATTGGGGTCAAAGGAAGACGAGGAAATTCGGAAGGGGGAATTGGCACGAAAACATGGGCATCGTGAGCGAAGACCGCGACTCGACGAGTATCGGAGAGATAAGGAGAAAGAGAGACGAGACCGCGAAGAACGACGCGGCGATAGCTACAAATCCGAACGAGAGCGTGAACGACAAGGCTACAATCATAGCCATGGTCGTAACCACCACGATAGGGATAGGGATAGGGACCAAGATAGGGGCAGTCGAAGCGGCCATAGACTTCCTGAACGAAGCTATTGACGTTGAAAGCTCTGGACTATTGGTCCCGATGAACCAGCTCTCACTTCGTCGTCCTGCTGTACGTCGTTACCGACGAGAGGATTCCATGTCTAAACTCACCAATCCCAACATCCCATCCCTCAAAGCCATCAGGTTTTTGGGGTAGAACAATTCAGGAGATGAAGCCATGCTATGATCTTGCGACGTTGCCTCCTGAATATCGAGACCGTTGAGATGGAATCATCGTTGAATTAGTCCAAGCCTGGTGAAAAAGTTCCCCTTGTCTAAGTACTTAGTCTAATTATTATTGGGTGAGCATCTTACCCTGTCCGGCCACGTTGCCAGATCACATAGCACTCATCTCAAGGCTATCCTAATGTTATTTCCATGGGTCATCATTCGAAATGTACCTAGCTAATATTCCAGCAATTAGACCTTACCAAGGACTGAACGCGACGACCCTGAACGGAAGTCTTTTGGAGTAGCAGTACCTGGCATAGGAATGGGTAAAGCCAGCCGCGTCAAGACCAGCCGCATTCATATCCGGAAGCCCCCTCCCTGAATGCTGATATCATGGTCAACGGCTTCCACTTCAACGGCACGAATCCTCTCCCACGGTCAACTTTTCAGAGTGAGCGATAGATTTAAGTGTTGCCACGATACTACTCGTCAGCTGTGCTCCCACCGCCCCCACCCGTGTAGAAGATAGAGGATAGAGAGGGTAGAGAGGGTAGAAGATAGGGACATCTTTTTGGTGTTTCCTTTCCGGGTCTCGTTAATGGCCTAGGCACGTTTCAATCTAAGGGCTTGGGCCTCCCACTAGCGCAGCGTTGTCGACTGGCTCTGCCAATTGGGATAGTCTCGATGCCAAGTTTTTATAGAAATAGGAGGTGGGTATAGCATATCGATCCTGAGTGTTCACCATATACAGATGCGTATGTAACCTCAACCTCAACTTCAACCTCAACGTAATTCATAAATACACCTAATGTTCGACAACTACCGACCTCCAGTCCAACTACCTTGTATGTAAGGAGACATCAATAGTATAGGAAGATGGATCCCTACATACATGTACATTAGGTGGCCTTGCTGTGTCCCCACAACAACTAGCATCCGGCTTTGAGGTCACCACATTGATGCCACTAAAACATGCTAGGTACACACATGGCAAAAGGTGGACAGTTCTGGGTTGGTGATTGGGTTACATCAGTATCTCAACCATGCACCCATAACCTACATACCTACTCACCGTTTGAGGTGTCGTGTTTGTTACCTTTTATGTACCTACATATGGATATGTACCTACCTAGACAAGATCCACGTTGACCGGAGGCCAAGTAATCGTGATGTCTACTGGTATGTACTTTACCGCTTCGTAGGCGTACCTAAGTATCATTACCTACCTACCTACCTAGTAGGTATACATAATGGATCTATCGTGCTGGCTACATGTACGTGCTACGAAGGTCTACTATGTACTGACTGCATAGTAGTAGAGAAAAAGGGTCCTCCTCCAGCTGGGACCTGACCCGACCCGACCACAGCCGGTAGATTCGGTAGGTGGGGGTTTTACACCCTGGAGCTCCAGGAAAACGGCCTAGGATCCACTATGATTACGACGGAACAGCACCTATTGTGGCCCTAGTCTAGAAGATTCAACCACTCAGAATCGCCAATTCATCAAGGGGTTCTACAATTATTGGAGCAATTTTGAGCATTGGAGAGCAATTGAGAGCGCTGAGGAAGTAAAGAGGGAACCTTGGAAAGAGGGCGGTCTGTGGAAAGTGGGCAGCTTCCCAACCTGAGGGCAAGACGAATCAAAAAAAAGAAGAAAAGAAAAAGACGAAAAAAAAGCGAGAGAGAGAGAAATAACCAAGCTTCGTCGCTTTCCCACAAATTCTTTTTAAAATCTTTCCCATTTATTGATACTTCAACACCTCCAAGACAGAGGTTCATTTTAGTCTGCCAGAGCCAGCTCCCATTGGCTTTGCAGCTTCACCATGTCGAAACCTCATAGTGTCAACGGGAGCGAGTCCGAGTTTGAGTTTATTGAGACTCCCAAAGCTCCCACTCCTACCTTTGAGAAGTTTGAGGAATGCGGTGTGCGAACCACCTCGGTATGTTTTCCCCTCCAAGCCTAACCGGCGTTTACTGGTTTGATTTTGGATTGATTTCCGGCTTAACTAAACACAACAAAAAGGGAATGCATCAGCTAACCTAATGCCTTCCATAGTATCCGTCCATCAAAAATGCCCCTCTCCCGGCTGATTCGGCTGGTTCGGACAGCTTCTCCAACGTACTTCTCTTCTCACTCCTGGGCGGTGTTCCGCTTTGGATGTCGTGGAAGGTGGGAGGTGGTTTGAAGACGGCCGTGTTCTTCGCCCTGTTCACCAGCATTCCCATCCTCGCCGCCTTTTGGCTTACCGTCTCTTCCATAAGCCCAAGAAAGAACGAGAAGGTCAAATACCCCGGACGACCAGTCGAGCACTACCTTACCTTCAAGAACCAAGCCGATAAGCTCAAGTACCATGGCAGAAACAAAATCCCCCTGGAGACTTTCTACGAGATGTACTTTGACGGAGACGTTGACTTTAACGGTGACTGCCTTGAGGTTCTGGAATACAGACACGACTGGGCAAGCTTCCGCTTTACCTGGGGTCTTTGCAAATACTTCCTCTTCGGCATGATGCCCGAGGTCATCATGCACTCTCGAAGCCAAGGTGAGATACGTTCCAATCCCTTTCTGGAAAAGGGGACACGTTTAGCTAACTTTGCCAAGACGAGGAGCAAGTCCGCGATCACTACGACCGTGGTGACGATTTCTACGGCTGGTTCCTCGGTCCTCGCATGATTTACACCTCTGGTGTCATTTCCGATATCAACACCGAGGAGACGCTAGAACAGCTCCAGGACAACAAGCTGGCCATCGTCTGCGAAAAGATCGACCTGCAGGAGGGCGAGAAGTTGCTGGACATTGGCTGCGGCTGGGGCACTCTTGCACGGTTCGCCAGTGTCAACTACGGTGCTCACGCCACGGGTGTCACACTCGGCCGCAACCAAACCGCCTGGGGTAACAAGGCGCTGCGAAACGTTGGTATTCCCGAGGAGCAAAGTAAGATTCTATGCATGGATTACCGAGACATTCCGATCCCTGAGGGTGGATACAAGAAGATCACCTGTCTTGAGATGGCTGAGCATGTTGGTGTGCGCAAGTATGGTACCTTCTTGAAGCAGGTTTACGACATGCTTGACGACGATGGAGTGTTCTTCCTGCAGATTGCTGGCCTCCGAAAGCCTTGGCAATATGACGATCTGATCTGGGGTCTGTTCATGAATAAATACGTCTTCCCAGGTGCCGACGCGTCCACTCCTCTCGACTTCTTTGTCGGTGGCCTTGAAGGGGCTGGGTTTGAGATCAAGGGTATTGACACGATTGGCGTGCACTATTCCGCGACTTTGTGGCGTTGGTATAGGAACTGGCTCGCCAACCGCGAGAAGGTTGAGGCGAAGTACGGCAAGAGATGGTTCCGCGTAAGTTTTTAATACTGCCTTGCCGTGAAATCCATGGCACCAATGATGGTTCTCGCCTGCTAACGGGTAGATAGATCTGGGAATACTTCCTTGCCGCCTCTACCATCGCCTCGCGACAGGGAACCGCCACCTGCTACCAGATTGTGCTGGTCAAGAACATCAACTCGACTCACCGCATCGAAGGTGTGCCAACCCAGTTCGCCTTGACCGGCGCTCTGAAGAAGGCTGCCACCAGGATTGATTTCAGGGCGTGGGCAAAGAAGAATGCCGACCAATTTCCCACCTCGACGGTCCAGTAGAGTAGCCAAAGGCAAATGATCAATGGCAAGAGACGATCCAACCAGGATTGCTTTTGTGTCTTTGACGATACCTGGTATCGAAATGATTTACGGATGTGGTCTACGTTGGACCCCGAAACGACGAAGAGATTCATGGAGCAGCTAATAGTAGCTGAGGAGTGAGGTGTGAATAGGGGTGGAAATTATAGACTAATGTCAAGTAATGGAAACGTAGAAATAGTGTCAAAGAAAACACATTGCGTGAACTCGAACTTCTTGAGGCTTTGGGTTATTGTCTGTGAATATCCAACATCACGGTGTGTGTACCTACCTAGTACTGATATACCTACTAGGTAGTAGGTACTGATACGATCCATGCCAACCTTGGAAGTAAATTGGCGAATCGTGGTGGTTGACATACAGGTGGTGGGTACTTGTATCAATCAAGATCAAAGATCATTGATGTCTTGTGTCTTGCATAAAAGTCAGTTTTGGTACATATGCACGTGTCTAGGAAAGATTGAGCCATTGAGTTTCGTCCCCAATATTGTGCCAGTGAAGCGTGACGAGGTCAGCACGTTGGGTGCGTCTCGAAGAGCACCACGTATAAAGATCAATACCAAATTACATGTACATAGGAATCAGTATCAATGAGTATCGGTACATGTACCTAGTATCTTACCTGCCAAGTGGTGGCAGCAAATGGCAATTGTAGCATCATCATGGGTTGGTTACCTAGGTAGTAGACAACGGACGCGCGTAGTCTGTAATACGACAGCTACAGAACAGGGAGAGAATAGGGAGAGAATAAGGAGGTTCAGCACAATGATTGAGCCCTGAAGGTGGTCCGAGACCCTGAGCGGTACACCAAATTAAACGCCAAGCCACTCCTTGTCTGTCTCTCATTCCCATTCCCACTTTTATCCTTATTCCACTTTGCTCGATTCTGGATTTCCCTTTACTTGAGCTGCTTCGTCATCCGCAACGTGAACTTTCTTGCCTCAAAACAACAATTCGCAACATCATCGTCGAGCGAGCATTCTCAGGTCCATTTGGACCTAATCTAGCTCTGCCTTTAGCGAGTTCATTCTAGATACCAATATACCTTCTCTTTCTCGTTTTCTTGCTCCTCATCATGTATTCCAATTCGAATTCCTTCATGGGCGGCAATAGCTTTCGTCCTGGTCAACAGCAATATGGTGGCAATTCGTACGGCGTAGGTGCTGGTCCTCCAGGCCAACAGCCTCAACCTCAACCTCAGCAACAACTAGGACAACAACCGGGCCCATTGATGTCGCAGACTACAGGCTTCGGCCAACCTCCCCTGAACCAGCAGTACACCGGTTATCCAGGTGCTCAGAGCATGCAGCCGCAACACACGGGAATGCCGCAGCCGCAGCCACAGCACAATCCCATGGTCGTCAACCTTCAACCTCAGATGACTGGGTTCCCCGGACAGCCTCCCCAACAACAAAACTTTCAGACTGGTGCCCCGCCGGTACCCCAGATTCCCTCGCAGTTCCAGAATCAGTACAACCACCAGCAGCAGCAGCAGCAGCAGCAGCAGAGCTCCTTTTTGTCGCCAAGTACCCAACCGCCGCCTTCTGCGCCTGCGTCCGCTCCGGCTCCGGCTCCGGCTATACAGGCCCAACCAACGGGCTTTAGCGCAATGGCTGCTTCCTTCAGGACCGGTCCTGTTTCTGATCCTCAGCCCACCGGCCGACGAGCCCAGAAACCGGCAAACAAAATCCCAAACATCCGCCTGTCCTTCATTACGGCCCAAGATCAAGCAAAATTCGAGACGCTATTCAAGTCAGCCGTAGGTGACGGTATGACCATGTCTGGGGAGAAAGCTCGGGATCTATTGCTTAGATCAAGACTTGACGGAGATTCACTGTCACATATCTGGTACGGCCTCTTGTCGCTTTCCCCCAACCAGTGATCTAACCCTTGTACTACAGGACGCTCGCGGACACCACTCGATCAGGCGAATTGCACTTCCCGGAATTTGCCCTAGCAATGTATCTCTGCAATTTGAAGCTCGTGGGCAAGACGCTTCCCGCGACTCTACCAGACAATATCAAGAACGAAGTTTCCAGTATGGTCGACATTATCAATTTCAGCATCGCAGACGAAGCCGGTGCCTCCGCAAACGCGGCCAATGCGCCAGATTTCACAAGACAGAATACCGCAACTCCGCCCACCATACAACATCCACAACCTATGCCGTCGAATTCCCAGCTGCTCCAGACACAGATGACCGGGTTCCCGGGCCAGGTAATGCAGCCCCAGCCGACTGGATACCTTGGAGGCATGAACCCACAGCCAACTGGATATTCCGGACCAAGACCACCCATGCCACCTATGCCCACCGGCTTTCCCGGAGGGCTATCCCCTGGCAGTGCAGCGCCTCTCAACGCGCAGCCGACTGGACAGCCTGGTCAATGGGGCTTGGTAAACGCTCCTGCCACCGGGCTGCCTAATATCGACGCACTGCAGGCCCGAATGATGCCTCAAGCAGGCCGTGAACAGCAGAACTACACCACGGCTGGTTTGTCCGGAAACGCTGTTATCCCCTGGGCTATCACTAAGGACGAGAAGACACGGTATGATCAACTGTTCCGGGCGTGGGACGGCCTAGGTAAAGGCTTCATTGGAGGAGACCAGGCGATCGAGATCTTCGGTCAGAGCGGGCTTGAGAAACCCGATCTCGAGCGGATATGGACCCTTGCTGACAACGGGAACAAGGGAAAACTGAACCTTGACGAGTTTGCGGTAGCCATGCATCTCATCTATAGAAAACTGAACGGCTATCCCGTTCCCAATGTTCTCCCACCCGAACTTGTTCCACCCTCTACACGCAATCTGACCGAGTCACTCGGCACGATCAAGTCAATGCTGAACCAAGAGTCTGACTTCCGCAAGACATCAGGGGCCTCGTTACTGCCTCAGAAGACAGGGGTCAGTTATCTGAAGAGCCACTCGTTCAAGGGCAGCGCTAGTGGTGCAGGACGTAAGGATGCCACAGTATTCAAGAACAACGACGACGACGTTGGGTACAGATCCAGTGCGCGACGTAGAATCGGGAACCATTCTCCTCGGCCAGAATCGCCGTCGTCCGTAACTTCCAACGAAGAACTTTCCCTCGATCAATTGCGGAAGAAGATTCGGGAAAAGCAAGTTCTCCTAGACGCCATGGACTTCAAGGACGAAGCAGCCGCTGAAGAGGATGACATTCTAGATAGGCGTGATCGACGCGAAGCCGAGGAGCTTTACCGCCGGGTCCGACGAATCCAAGACGACATTGACTCTCACCCTGACGCAGCTCTCGTAAGCGGCGATTCCGACGCCGAGAGGAGAGCTCTAAAACGCCAATTACAGAACCTGACCGACAAGATTCCAGAGCTGGCATCCCAAGTTCGAAAAACCGAAAAGGCCATTGCTGACGCCAAACTGGAACTCTTCCGACTCAGGGATGCCAAGGCTCACCCTGGCAGCGCCTCCCATATCGTTGGTACCGGGCCAGGTGGTGCCGTCACCGAATCCGATCGTCTCAAAGCCAGAGCCAAGGCTATGATGCAGCAACGAACTGCAGCGCTGACCGGCAAGAAGCTGGACATTGGTGACGACGACGGCGACGCGCAAAAGCGACTCGAGGAGGAGAACCTTAAGATTCGAACCGAGAAGGAGAATAATGAGCGTATGGTCCGTGACGTGGAAGATAGCGTCCGGGAATTTTCAAGGGGTATCGAAGACAACCTCAAAGAAGGCGCCCAGAGTTCCGCCAACGAGCACGAGCGAAGGAGATGGGAAGACGCTCTCGGTGTGGAGGACGAGGTCCGCGATTTCATCTTCGACTTGCAGCGTTCAAGTCGCGCGGCCCGGATCAGAGCCCAAGATCGCAAGGGTGGACGAACTCCTACAGCCGAGCCTGTCAAGGCAGAGGCCCCCCCTATCCGGGTAGACAGTCCCTCGTCGGTCAGCCGCACCGCGACGCCTCCAACTAGTCGCTCTCCCGCGCCTGGCGGCGGTTCGTACTCGTCGTATAAGACTCCAGAGGAGCGAGCGGCCTTCATTAAACAGCAGGCAGAGCAACGCATGGCAGAGCGGTTGGCGGCCCTTGGAATCAAAGCGCCCTCTAAACCCGGCGAGACTGCTGCTCAGCGAATGGAACGCGAAAGAGCCGAGCGCGCTGCCAAGCTCCGACAGGCCGAAGAGGAAGATGCGCGGCGTGAAGCTGAACGACAGGCCAGGATCGCCGAGGAACAAGGCGTCCCACCTCCTCCTGCCAAGGCCGAAAGCAAGAAGCCACCCCCACCTCCTACAAGGAAGGGTGCGAAGAACGACGATACCGCTAGAAAAGTTGAAGAGGAAGAGGCCGCCAAGAAGGCCCAAGAAGAAGCCTCCAGGAAAGCTGAGGAAGAGCGTCTAGCGAGAGAGCACGAAGAGCAACAGCGAGCCACACAGAAGATGGAGTAAGTACCTACGCCACACGGTTTGCAGTTTGTTTCTTCAGACTAACTTTCGAATAGGGACGAAGCTAGACAACAAGAAGATGCACTCGCGCAGGAGCGCGAAGCCGCTTCTGCTCGACTGAAGGCCCTAGAGGAGCAAGTACGCCAGGGTAAGCTCAAGAAAGAAGAAGAAAAGAAGAAGAAGAAGGCCGCCGTGGCCGAAGCAAAGGAAAAGGAGGCGAAACTAGCGGCTCAACGAGCCGAAATCGAAGCCGCTCGCCAACGAGAGCTCGAGCTTCAGCGACAACTGGCAGCCATCGAGGACGAGGACTCCTCTTCGGATGACGACGAAGGGCCGCAGCAAATCACTCCCCAAGCGTCTACTCCCACTCTAGGTAGTAGTCAGCTGGGCAGCCAGGAACTAGAACGGAAAGCCACGCCACCTCCTGCACCCGCACCGCCTGTGGTTTCCCCTCCGCCGGCTGTCTCCAGCCCGCCATCCGAAACGGAAAGTCGCAACCCTTACCGGCGTATGCTATCCCAGTCTTCGGAGCCTTCCACGACATCCCCTGCCGCCGCACCAAGTGCACCTGCTCCCGCTCCACCGCCGCCAGCGCCGCCTCAGCCAGAAGTCTCCACCAACCCCTTCTTCCGAATCACCCAGGAGGCCAAGGCTGCGCCAGCTTCCAGAAAACGACCCGACACTGACGACGAGTGGGGCTCCGGAAACGAGGAAGATTCGGATTCGGATTCGGATGACGAGCGACCTGCTGCTGGTGCTGCACAGTTAGCATCGCTGCTATTTGGTTCTATGGGCCCACCACGTCCATTGTCAGCTGCAGGTGAGAAGTCGGCCGTCGCCTCTCCCGCTGTCTCCTCTACGCCGTTTAGCCCACCCCCAGTCGCGCCTAGCGGGGAGGCAGCAGGGTCACCGGCTGCACCCCCACCACCGCCACCGATGCCAGAGGGGAGCCCAGCAGCCCCTCCTCCGCCACCGCCTCCAATGCCGGACTTTGGTGCATCAGGGGCTCCCCCGCCCCCTCCACCTCCAATTCCAGGCATGGCTCCTCCTCCGCCCCCACCGCCGCCAGCCGCTGGTGATATACCGGCGCCTTCATCCGGCGGCGGTCGACCCGCGGGGTTCTTGAGCGAGATCCACATGGGCAAGTCGTTGAAGAAGACGCAGACGAAGGATAGGAGCGGCGCGGGCGTGGCGGGCCGAGTCTTGGAATAGGGTGACAGAGTCAAACGGATCTTCGGCAAAGGCGGTAAACGAGATACCGACTACACGAGCTTGAGCTCGGGAACCGGGTCTCGGGTTGACTAAATTGTACGACTGAAGTGTTATTGTACGTAGTACGTAGTACGTAGGTACGGCGCACTACGCCGGTTGGCAAGCCTAGCTTGCGAAGTGTAGACGTGCTTGCGGACAATAGTAGAGCTCGATTTCCTCACATGTTGAATAATATTATGCACACTTTGTAACTAATACTATTCATCGTCCGCGGCTAGAAGTAGTCACAAACAACAATGTATTCTATTCCAAGTTGGCTTACATCTCGTAGGTGAATACCAGGTAAGTACTAGGTACCTAGGTATATAACGACTAGTTCTATACCAGATCAAGAGGAAAGGCTTCCTCTCAACATTACAGCACTAGAGAGCAACCTGGCAATGAAATCACTGACAATTAATTTCCGAGCCTAAGTACCTAGGTAATTATACAGAAATCCAGACGCCATCACTAATCGCGGAACCTGGTCAGCTTGACCGGAGGGCGATGGACCAAACTCAATCATCAAGGCCATTTATGCCAAGACGACGCTTATTCGTCACAGGTTTAGAAGCGCTTCGAATGATCTCTATCAAGATATGATATTCAGGTTAATTTGTCAGCATATCTACGAACGAATCTTATAGAAATGGCATACGCGTGGCTATTAGATGAAGGCCTACCTACACCTCGCCTGGCTGACCATCCATCCATTCGGCCACCTTAGGTACCATCTAGTAACTTAAACAGTAAGATAAATCATCACGCAACCAAAGATACCAACTCAGGCCCGAAAATGGCAGACTCCCCGTCTATACTACTCATCGGTGCCGGCGAGCTCGGCACCGCGGTTCTGGAAGGCCTATCTAGACACCCCAAGCGCAACGGGGGCAAGATCACGGTTCTGCTGCGGCAATCCACCATCCGCAGCCAGGACCCGCAGAAGCAGAAGCAGATCTCGCACATCCGAGCCCTGGGCGCGGACGTCGAGGCGGGCGACATCGCGGGCGACTCCGCCGCCTCGCTCGCGGCCGCGTTCCGGCGGCACCACACGGTGGTGTCGTGCTCGGGGTTCGGGCAGCCGGCGGGCACGCAGGCGAAGGTCACGCGGGCCGCGCTGGCCGCCGGCGTGCGGCGCTACGTCCCCTGGCAGTGGGGCGTCGACTACGACGCGGTGGGCGCCGGCAGCCCGGCGCAGGCCCTGTTCGACGAGCAGCTGCGCGGGCGGGCGCTGCTGCGCGCGCAGGCCGCCGCCGACTGGGTCGTCGTGTCGACGGGCTTGTTCATGAGCTTTCTGTTCCTGCCCGCGTTCGGCGTTGTCGACTTCCCGAACCGTACGGTGCGGGCTTTGGGCCGCTGGGACGCCAAGATCACGCTGACGGCGGCGGCGGATATCGGCCGTATGGCGGCTGAGGTCGCGTATGACCCGCGCGACGTGTCGCGTCAGGTGGTGTACGTCGCCGGGGACACGGTGACGTACGCGCGGGTGGCGGAGCTGGTGGAGGCGCGGTTCGGGGGCGAGTGGAAGAAGGAGGTCTGGGACGAGGCGTTCCTGCGGCAGAAGCTGCAGGAGGACCCGGACGATGGGATGGCCAAGTATGCGAGCGTGTGGGCGAGGGGCGATGGTGTTGCGTGGGAGCTCGAGGAGACGTTGAATAGGCAGCGCGGCATCGAGCTGCAGGGGCTTGAGAGCTATTTGAAGGACATGCCGGATCTTTAGATAAGGTCCAGGGGTCGGGGACCTTTTCTCCCAGTTGTAGGATACGCGCTATACTCTTATGACGAGACGTTCATTATATTCTAAAACCACGGCTATAATGATGCGACCTTCATGCTGATAGTCCCGAATGTCAGTTTGAGAGTTTTAACTGCCCGATGCATGTAGCCAGACACCAAATATCATAGGAGCCTAACTTCATCCTATACTTATTGTGAGAAACATGTCTAGGAAAGGCTTTCAGGGGGCAGATAACCAGTACGTGATGGATTAGGGGGCCGTCAACTCTCATACTAGGTCTTCGCTATTGGACCTTATCGTTACCCACCTATGCAATCGATATAGCTTTGTGATTACCGGACGGGAGTAACGAGAATTTGGGTCGTTCACGGCCTTCTTTGCTCCATTTCCCCAGGCGATTTTCGGACGAGAACATTTGGTCGTCTTGTTGTTGATATGCCAAGCCCTTAAGACTTATAATACGAGCTATATTGTCTGCTTTCCATTGTACAGCCCTACTCACTACAATACTGTGTGTACGTAGTGTAATCTCTTAGTATACAGCAAGCTAATGTTGCTAATGGTGTTCTGACAATAATGGGACCCCATATCTCGAATCTCGGCCCATCCCTTCTGGTTGTTGCGGCAAAGCTCATTTGCTTTCGCGCACAACGCCGCAAAGCTGCATCATTAGCTCCTTATGAGCTACCTAGGTCTCTCACTTCCTGCGCCTCGAGAAGGAGTCGTCTCATTTCCTATACCTTGAGGCGTCACAACTCCTCCAGGTCTAGTGTGTGCATGTAAGGACAAGAAAACCTCCGGCCCGGTTGGTAATGGGGCAGCCAATACAAGGACCATATCAGGGGAGCAATCATGCGAGAAGGGTTTGGTCTAATGGAATGCTTTGGCTTCCCTAGGATAAATACCGAGCTCCCCACGTAGAAATAGATTCATACTACGTGATCTACGACGGCGGTATATCGAGATCCTAACTCCAGTCTCTCTTTCACTCGCCTCATCCTAGTCACTCGTTTCCCAACATACCTACCTCCCAGATATACCCTAGCCGAGACCATGCAACTCCCGCTTCTCACCTCCGCACTCGCACTCGCTCTCGCCGGAGCCCAGCTGGCGAGCGCCGACATCGTGACCGCGACGAAGACGGCGGTCGTGGTGGTCATCGGCACCCGGACCATCGACTACCCGCCCACGGCCGCGCCCACGGAGACCCTCTTCACGGCGTCGTGGAACATGGTCCCGGAGCCCGAGTACTCGACCGTCCCCGCCTGCTCCAAGACAGGCGTCTGCTACGGCAAGGCGACCCGGTGCGCCGGGACCTCGACCTTCCTGCAGAGGTATGTTTCGCCGTGGCGTGCTGGTGTGGGTCTGCTGGCGGTGCTGATGAGGGTGAAGCTGCGGTATCCAGTGCGCGCAGACGGCTGCGCCGACTGCGTGGTCTTGCGGTTAGCTGGTTATGATCGGTACATGAGGGTGTGATGGATCAAACGATATATGCCGTTCTAGGTGGTGTTTGAGTAGGTACCTACTAGGTACCTAGGAATCTATTCACCATCCTCGTCACTATGTGCCTGTCGTTGGAATCCTATCGTAGCTCGACTAATCTGATAATTCATCGATGCTTGCATCTCCAATCTTCCTAGGTATGGATGATGTGTGCGCTGCGCATTCCGACTTTATTAGGGATAATCTTCCCGGGTAGTTGTTCACAAGCACAGGGTTTGATTGTAGTAATTTATTGGTTGTTGCGGTTGACATTGACCCGTTTCACTCCTGTTTAAACTCCATGTCTTAATGGCATCATTCGACAGCTGATATACTGTATCATTCGTGCCCATAAGGCGTTCCTCTTTGACCTTGGGTAAGACTCCCTAGTGATATACTATACAATACATATATAGATTATATAGTATGTACGGTACTGTAGGATGTAACTATTGGGTATTCATTGACTAAAATAGGGGTATCTAAATAGAATCATCAGCCAGGGTCCCATCTTCATCATCCTCTCAACTCCCTTCTCTAAGTATCTAGTAGGTTATGCCAGTCTAAAAAGGCGCGAGGAAAGCTAGGCCCAAGCCCTAAGCAACAGGTAAATGCATCGCAAGCATAGCAAAGAAATCACCCCTCTTCCATCGGTCTATATGTTACCAAAAATATACCTACTAGGTGGTAAATATATAGTAGCTCTTAAATGATAACATGGAAACCTATGGCGACGCATTTCCCTCGCTCTCCGTGTGGTTAGCATCCACCGGTTTGGGGGTTGTCGTATGCGTTAGGAGGCCAGCCTCGGGGTCGACAACATGCTCGCCCCTCTTAGCAGCCTGGACGAGCTCTGGCTTTTCCTCCTTCAACCGAGCGAACGTTTTCTCGGCATCCCAGACCCAAGGTGTAGGGGCGGCGAAGAGGAGATCCATCTCTTCTAGCGTTCGCTGGTTGCTTTCCGGGTACAGTGCCCAGACCACAGGGATTGCGAGGATGTTGCAGGCGCCGAAGATGTGTAAAGTCGTAGATCCTATGTCTGTTGTATTTTGTTAGACAAACCGGTAAATTGAAACCCGAAATGACCGAAACTTACTCTGGAACATAACAGGACACAAGAGAGTTAACCATCCATTACCGCTGCGACATGGGTTAGCAATGGCTTCGAACAAAATCTCAGCTCAGTCGAGCTAAGCCTCGGGAACAGTAACAACTCCCAGACTAACTCCTGGGCCAAAGGAAAGGAGGGGGTTAAGGATCGTGGTATTACGTACATGGACCAGCCAACCACACCCCAGGCGTTGCCTTTGGCTCGAACTTGCAGAGGGAATATTTCCGCAGGATAAAGCCATGGCACGGTCAACCAAGTCGCACCGAAGACCGAGGTAAAGATGAAGACGAAAGATGCTGCGGCTGCACCGTACGAGTTGGCCTTGTTGATATCGCCGGCGGCAGTTGCGTCTTGGCCGAGCTTCGAAAAGGCGCCAGCGAGAAACATGGCGATTCCCTGTCCAACAGCGCCCCAGTACAAAGTCCACCGACGTCCGATGCGATCCAAGGTGAAAACGCAGATAAGCGTAGCAAACATGTAGAAGATGTTGTTTAACCCGCTGATCCACTGGCTCTTGATCGTGTCGAAGCCGGCGATACGGAAGATGGTGGGCGCGTAGATGGTGACTCCCGCAATTCCTACCCACTCTTGAATAATCTGAAGCCAGACAACAAGCTGGACACGCCGCCCGGTGTGCAGCTCACCCGAACCGATGCCAAACAGCATGTGCCAGTACGAATTCTTCTTAGATTCCTTGGATTCGAGCTGGACAATGTTGGCGATATCGTTCAATTCCAGCTCGGCCCTCTCGTGGTCTTCAGGACTGGATCCACGTAAGCGGTGCAAGATAAACCGAGCCTCCTCCTCGCGCCCGGCCTTAACGAGCCACCGGGGAGACTCCGGGAAGAACCACACCGCAGCCACGAGTATAAGAAGGGGGATAATCTGGAAGGCAATGGGGAACCTCCATCGGATTGCCGAGTTGCCGTTGTCGATGAAAGACAAGCCAAATTCGAGCCAGTAGGCGACAACGACGCCAAAGATGTTTAGGGTGAACTCGATGGCGATGAACTGGCCTCTGGAAGTGTGCTCTGCTGTCTCGGTTGCCCTGAGAAGAACATAGTCAGATATAATTTCCGTTTTTGGACGCCCTCTGGTTAGCGGCTCTTGAATGAGGGTTTTCAACGCGAGTTAGGCTACGAATATAAACCGTAAACTTACCAAACTGGGACGATAGCGTTCAAGATACCAGTACCGATGCCATTGACAGCACGCGCGCAAATCATCCAGTTGTGATTCATCGCCGAACACTGCAAGCTCGCCCCGATGATGGCGAAGACGGCGCCTATGGCGATGGTCTTGATTCTACCGACCCTGTCGCCAATGCCACCGCCGAACAGACACCCAATCAAGGTTCCCAGATAGTAAACCGAGACAATTCCGCCTTGCAGCAAGCTGTCGGTGATGATGGGCTCCTCCGTGACGGGATCCACGTAACCGAAGCCCATGAGGTCGATGTAGTCCTTGGCGTTGTTGACGCCGCCCATCATGCCTTGGTCATAGCCAAAGAAGAAGATGGACTGTGAGTGAACAACAGGTTAGCCTCACGTGGCGGGTGAACCTGCGCAACTGAGCGCACGGAATGGCCAAGACACGTACCAGTGCGGCGACACAATTGATGGCGCCGAGCAGCTTGCCCTTCTCGAGGAAGTTGGCGACGTTGAAGCCGGGAAGTCTCTCCATCTCGGTCGTTTCTTTCACGCCTGCAGAGATGACAGCACGCTACGGGTTCGTCCACGCTCACTCACACGCATACGCCTATGCGGGGATATCTGTTTCTATACTTTTGGGTGGCGGCGATAGCTTGGACGGTCACTTGGATAGGTAGTGAGAGGTTTTTTGAAATCATCAAGGGGAGGGGGGACGGATCTACATGATATATACCAGAAACACCGAAGCATGTTTGTCTTAGGGGGGGGAAGGGTATCACCCAACCAACGAACCCGGTACCCGACCTACAGCGATACATACTAGGTGGTTGTATGTAGTACCTCTAGTAGCAGTGGTATCTGGTACTCTGTACTTGATCTACCATGTATGTACTATCCAGTAGCTACATATGTACATATGGATAGTTAGTTACCTAGTACTATGTAGGTTCAAGGCTTTCCGCCACGTCGGTTCGCCATGCTTGCTGCTATGCTTGTCATCGTGCTGTGGCATAAGAAACTTTATCGTCACGGGTTCCGGTCCTCGCCGCACTCGCACCCGACATCAAACCGAGGGGCGGTGGCCACTATTTTAGTAAGTAGTAAGTAGTAGGAGTAGTGGAGGGGGAGAGAAAGAGGAATAATACTGCATAGTAGTAGTGGCATGTATTACATCGGACATCTTACAAGGGACTCGTACTGGCTGACGCTGACTGGCGCTGGGCAGACATGGGCTTTTTTGCTTTGAAGAAAAGAATTCAAAGAATTCAAAGAATTCAAAGAATGCAACTGTAAGCTTTGGAATGTTGACCCCGCAAGCTCCAAAATCCCCAAATCTGCAGAGTCCCGCATGAAAGGGAGAAAAAAGGGGAAAAACGAGGGGAAAGATGACCGACTCCATTCATCCCTGCCCCCCACGATTCCTCCACAAAGTAAAAAGTGGAAAGTAGAAAATCAAACAAAATACATTAGGTACGTAGTAAAATAAAAAGGCTGGTTGTGGTTGTGATACGTACATGGTACATGTACAAGTACATTTACGGAGTAGAACTGGGGTTTGGGTGGTGGCACAGTACACAGTACGAGACGAGGATCCATATGATTACCCCAGTACTAAACTCCGAGAGCCTCGAGGGCTTCTCTTTTCTTTTCTACTCTTCTCTTTTCTTCTCCTCTCCTCTCTTCTCTGATGAGGTCTCGACAGACAAAGGAAGCTATACTCGCCAAAGTTGGGGATTCCAAGTTAATACAAGATAAAACCAACTAAACCTGAGCCGCCATCCAAACTACCTAGTACTATGTATTGGCATCGAATGATTTTTCTCGTCCATGCAAGAAGCTTTACCATAAAACCTTGTACGTTCGGTTCACGATCCTTACATAGTAGGTCTTGGATAGGTACATACCTACATACCTACATACTGCATAGTAGTACATCGTTAGGGCGCCGAGAGCGAGAGCTAATGTCCTATTGCCGATATGCGCTCCAATCAGCGCCCACGCCAACGAGACGATTCCCGGCTTCGACAAGGATCGCTTAAAATTCTTCTTGTTAGCACTTGGCCCAGCTTTGCGGCTGAAGGAGTCCAACTCAGGTCACCGAGACAGCGGTAGGAAGCCAAGGGACTCAGACTTAATACTGAATACTGAAGAAGAAGGTAATAATACTAGGTAATAGATGCTAATTGGCCTGGTAGGTGCTAGGTAGGTAGGTACATGTGTTCACCGACGTCGAAATCGACGATACCAGACAGAATAGGCTACCCGAGATTGCTCGAACGCCCGAGACTCGGGTAAAGAGGTATCGTGATGGCTACTGCCCAGGCGCTTATCTAGGTACCTACGAATGACAAGGCTCACTCCATGAGAACGTCGTGGAGACGGAGAAAAAGAGAAGAATTAAAAATTAACCGAGATTGATATCTCCATTCGCATCTGCATCTTGCTATACAATCTATCCTCCCTAGGTATCTTCTCTCTCATCTCATCCTGATCAGTTACATTTCTCGAACCATCTTATCCATCCGTCCATCCGTCCGCGCCATCACTCGCTCTCCTCGGCGACCTGCTTGCGGCGCGACGGGTCGCGGTACCAGTTGCGGGGCGGGTCGTTGAGGCACTCGCCGAGCGTGACGGCCTGGTAGCCGCGCTGGTCGAGGATGTCGAGCATGGCGGGGACGAGCTGCTTGGCGGTCCACTCGCGGATGTCGTGGGCGAGGACGACGTAGGAGCCGTTGCCGGCGGGGTCGACGGCGGCCTTGAAGGTGTCGACGGCGGTCTGGATGGCGTCGCCCGAGTTGTGCGAGTAGTCCTTGGTGTCGACGTTGTACAGCACCATGTGGTACCCCAGCGCGCCCAGGTCGCGCTGCACCGCGCGGTCGCGCCACTCGGCGAACGGCGGCCGCATGTACGTCGGGAACATGTTGATGGCCTGGTCCAGCGCCACCTCGTTGTACAGCATCTCCCGCATCCGCTCCTCCTGCGTCAGCTGCCCCAGGTGCTGGTGCGTCCACGTGTGCGAGCCCACCTGGTGCCCCTCGCGCACCATCCGCCGCAGGATCTCCGCGTACTTCCCGTCCGCGTCGTCGATGCGCCGCTTCAGCATCTTGTTGTTGCCCGTCACGAAGAACGTCGCCTTGGCGTGGTGCCGGCGCAGCTCCTCCAGGATCTGGCTCGTCCAGTACCACGGGCCGTCGTCGAACGTCAGCGCCACCTGCCCCGGGTTGGCGCACGTCCGGATCACCCCGTGGCCGCCGTACGGCACCTTGCCTCGGTGGGGGCGCGGGAGGTCGTAGAAGGGCTTGCCGTGCGGCTTGTCACTGCACACCTAGGTTAGTGGGCTTGGCCTGAGCCTGAGCCTGAGCCAGAGCCAGAGCCGTGTACGTGTGAGGGGGAACGGGACGCTGTATACGCACGGCGAATCATCAAAGCTAGGGGGCGTGATGGGCGGATGGATGGTGTTGCCTGGATCCGCGACATCGTCCGGGTGCGTCGTGATTTCCCGATGTTCCTCCCTAACAAAAGCGGTGTGCGCCGAAGTCCCATTTTCATGATAAACGGGCGTCTCAGGCTTTGGCGCGGGATGATTAAACCAGACCGTCGAGCAAAGTGCGAGTATGACAAGCATGAAGAAACCTAGCATCCAGTATCGGCAGTACTTCCCCATTGTGGCTACCTTTTGTCAGTGACGTAGGGCTAGTGTTAAAAAAAAAAAAGGCCTGGTGGTTCTGGTGGTTTTGATGGATTTGATGTTTCTGATGTCGTTGATGGTATTGATGGTCTCTTGGATGGGGTTCGGGGTCTCACGTCGAGGTATAAATATCAAGAGCACAGGATGCAAGGTAAGAACTGAAGAGCAATGCCACTATTTATCTTGCAGGGAAAATAAAAGCAACATGAGAGCGCGCGAGGGAATAACCATCGTTGATGTCCGCGCTAAAGGCCACGGCGGCGTCAAACATTCCGTACTTTCGACGCCAACGCTTGTGTGCCGCATGTCGCCCGACTTGGGTTTCAACTTAATTATTCCATTTCTCATAGTCTGCGCCTTTCCTTCGATAGCAACAACTCTCGTGTTCTCGTAAGCTACCCATTTAGCTATTTCGTTCACTGGCGTTCCCATGCTCTTCCCAGAACCCCCCTTTTATATCGCTTGGTTCTTTTTTATTGCCTTTGACACTATTGGCATGCCACAAACCTCATAGCTCTTTGATTATAGACTATAGAATCAACCTTACGACGAGGACCCTCGAGTCAAACTTAGCTACTCCGTGGTGTCTATCGTCGCAGGTCAAGCGATCTATCATCATTATCCATTCTCATCAATACCTAGTCTTGGATCGCCGTGTGCGCTATGGATGATAGGTGAAGTTTGAACTTTGAGCCGGTTCTATAGAAGCATGTTTCCCCTGACTAGGAAGGCTTAGTTTCTACTAGGTACTTAGGAGTCTAGAGGCTATAGTTGAGTCTTTGGCTCCCGTGGTTCATACGTTAGTCTTTGAACTTGAGCAAACCAGCGCTCGAGCCCCCAAGGGGAACACGACGAATTAAACGAAAGCACATTAAGCCTTAAGGAATGGTACAACAAACAAGTATTGATTAACATTAAACTATGCCTCTGCCGTAAGGGCATGGAGACAGTACGGCTATGCCTAAAACGTATGCAGGTTTCAAACCCACCGGTTACAACATGCTAGGATGACTTAGACCCGACGAGGTTTCCTGATGTTACGTCCAAGGTGGCAACCCACAGCACACGGAAGCATAGGTATCTATCTCTCCAAAAATTTTCTAATCGCTGACGTCCATATCCTCTAAATTTTGCCTTCTACAAAGCACATTATGATATGCTTAACTTCAAAAATAAGTATGTACGCTGCGGCGGCAGTGTCGGTTCGCAGGGGGAAATGCCCTGCCAAAAAAAAAGTAAAAAGTGGTAGAGATGGCAAGGTATACACCATCTTGAGAACCATATGTGCTAAATCCAGGGCACTTCTATAAAACCAAAATAAAATCAATATAAATCCATGTGAATCAAGTAACTTTTAGATCATACCCGCGTTCGATGATGGAGCCGAGGTGGCAAAATCCTGGGGATTGTGGGAGGGCGGGATGCGTGGGGTCTGTTGCATGCGAGCCTGTGGGACTTGAAGGTACTGAGATTGTGGAGCTCGGGGCTCTTGTGGTTGAGGCTCTTTCTCTTCGATTTCTTGTACTTCGTGTTGTTGCGTAACGTTGCTGTCGGTTCTGGGAAGCGTGATTCTGCTTGTCAATCGACTGCCGGACGGAGCGGTGAACGGTGTCAAGTAGACTTCAGGAGCCAGCTGGTTCTCTTCGTCGGGAACCAAGCTGCCGACAATCTTCTCGCTGTTGTGGACCGCCTCTTCGAAACGTGCGTGCTGCGCAGCTGCGTCGGGTTCCTCGGCTTCACCAGTCTCAGAGATGACCTTGCGCGTCTTGCCCCAACCGAAGTTGTCCATGTAGACACATGCGTACAGGGTGACGCCGATGTTGATGAACGGCCCGCCAAAGGTAAACATGAGCAGCCCAGCGAGGAACTGACGCCGCTCGAGCGAGTTGCGACACATCCAGAATACCATGCTGAAATAGTAACAGAGTGGTACGATCATGATGGAGGCGAAGACCATGATAAGCCAGACCGGCTGGTCTATAGCGATTGTCAGCTTTTTATCGCGAATACTATTGGGGGTGTGAAGGGGGAACCGAAAAGGAGGGACCGAGTACTTACGCATGAATGCATAGATCATACAACCCAAACTCGCGATAACGAAGAAGTTAAGAATCCAGGTGAGCACGTTGGAGAGGGCCACGAGTCGCTCCCACAAGTTGAACCGCCAGTTAGATTCCATGAGCAGCATCAGGTCATTCCCCGTCGCGCCGAGCGTCCAGCGACGACGTTGGCTGAGGAAGACCGAAAGGTTGTGCGGCACGTCTGTGTAGGCGTATGCTCTCAATGCCTGGCGGGTCTTGGCCTTTGGGAATTTCATAAGCATCAGGCAAACGTGGTTGCGGTCTTCGGACGCCGTGGCGCGGATACGTTTGATGATCCCGTCGGTGGGCTTAGGATGGTAGCCAAACTCTTGAACGAGGATGAAGTCTCCGCACGTCTCGTCGCAGACACGAAGCAGCTGGCAGCATCCTGGAAGACATGAGACTTTCTTCGTGCAGAGGCTTTGGTGAAGACGTCGAAGCCCTTGAGCGATGGTGTATTCGGCAGACTGGTAGAGTGACATGAGATTCCACTTGGTTTGCGAGAAGTCGACAGCCACGTAGCCGCAGACACCAACGGTACCGGGGTAATGAGATTCGTCAAGCAGGTGACTAATGCAATCGTTCGCAAACACCGTGTCGGCGTCCATGCCAACCAAGAACTCGACGTGCTCGATCCCCGCATCTTTGACCAGGAAGTTCGTCATGGCTACGAAGAACTCGGGTCGGAAGATGACCTTGGGATGGTTGTGACGGAGGTTGAAGTTGTGGACGAATGAGCGAACAACGATCAAGCTGTCCCGCTTACCCTGGTTCTGCTGTTTGACAATGTTGAAGAACGGGATACCCTTGTATATTCCTCTAGAGATCTCAACATCCATTGACTGTCCATCCCATGCGACGTAGGCGTGACGAATGATTCGTCGCTCGATCTGGTCGGTGAAGATGTCCTGGTTGAGATAGTCGCCCGTGGTCTTGTCCATGCCGGGACCTCGGACCTTGCCATCGCAAATGACCATGATCGCCTTTTTATGATGATCGATGTTGATCTGATTGACAAGCGAGTCTAGAGACTTGGAACACTCCTCGAAAGTCTCGTTATAGCAAGGCATAAGAAGTACTAGATCCTCTGGCTTCTCCGGTAGGATCTTCTTTGGCTTTTTTATCTTGTTCTTCAACGACCAGACGAGGATATCGAAGATCATGACACAGTTAAGAACAAGGGGCAATGAGATGAATGGAAGATAGATGTAGTAGTACTTGGCCCAGTACCAACTGGAGAAGATCATCATAAAGCTATGGCATGTAAGCATTTACGCGTTGCATCAGGGGGGTACGGGTGAGGGTACTACTTACTTGGCGGTAAAAATGCAGGATATCGCTATGTACTTGTGTCTGGCGACCTTTCGTTTGCCCTTCTCTATGAGCTTTGGGTCGATAGCCTCGGCAGCCAAGGCTGAGGTTGTCTCGTTGACCGTCAATGGAGGCATGGCAGCGAGGTCCTCGGCCATATGCCTATCGGACGACGTCACTGACGGCGGAGACTCGGGTGACGTCGGTGGGGAAGATGTAGACCGCGATGACGAGGCCGTGGATGGGCTACTACGGGCATCTTGGATCATGCTGCGACGAGCAGAGCGTGGAGGCACTTCAATGCTGACATCGGTATCGTTGACATGTCCGGAAGTATCGTACGGATGGCCGTCTGCTTCAGCCATATCATTCTGTGATATGTTTGGAGGCGACATGACCGGATGGAAGGACCCCGACGGTTGGCTATGCCTATCCACAAAAGGATCTTCCGTAGACGAGAGTGTATCCTCGCCGGTAGTTGAACTACCCTCTTCCTATTGTGCATGGTAAGAGATAGGTAAGCCAATGTGTTGGAATGGTTGACATACTGTTGGGATTCTATCCACGATGGGCATCGTGATCCCTTCCTCGGCCTGATCACCATAGTATTTTGGTGAGGAATTCATCTTGCGGGACAGATACAACAAGATAGGAACTTGCTAAGAGAGAAATCCAGGACCAGTGGTTCCAGGTTCTGGACATAACTATAAAAAGACTAGAACACAAAAATTTAGGAAGAGTTGGAGGCTGAAGTCAAAAAATCAAAAATCAAACACAAGTGCCATGGCTATCGTTTTGATCTGGGCTTGACTTGGTTTTAACGAATGACTTAATAAGGTTTTCGGCGAAGAGACAAGACAAGTGAGGAAAGCCAAGGATGATTTGGAAGCAAGTAACCATGTATCTCGGCTTGTCCTGTCTTCCTACTACGGCATGTCCTATGGTGGCGAAGAACTAAAAACAGAAGGCCCGAGGCAGGAGGGAGCACAGTTGAGGGTGGTTAGAACATGGAGGTTGCAGCAAGTCAGACAAATGGTGCCCGGCAGAGTGGTTGACTGGGTCCTGTGGGCATCCAAAATAACCACAGTAGCGTCAGTGAAGTATTTTGCGGCAAGAGAGGGAGCCCAAGGCCAAGGTGACTTCTCTGCCACTAGGAGTCATTGCGTAAAGCAATAGGGGCTTCGATCCCCTTCTCACGGGCTCTGATATTCTGGGAAACCTGCTACGAGCCCTACCGACGACATACCAATGCACACTTGCGTATGTGCTAGGTAGTTGCTGGTATAGATCGGACTTCGCGATACGTAGGTTTCCGATTGGACTCAAGATTGAGAAAGTCAGGTAAGCGACTTGGCAAGTCCCGCTCCAAGGAACGACGACGTTCGACTATAGACAGCCATGATATCGGAGACGAAAATTCAGAGTGCGGAACCACAAAAGACATCATTTCGTGTGTACCCGAGTCAAGCAGTCGAGCAAAGAGCTATGAATATCCACAGCAGCTTGGTAGCTCGAATATAAGCACGATACGATCATGTATCGAGAAGCACCCGTATAACCCACAAAGATGAATAATGCTAGCGTCGCCCTAGACGGCCAATCGCATCAGTTCAAGTCGGACATAGGCGGGGAGAGCTCACCCCCAGACTCCACGCCCGACCTCCGTGGCAATACGTGTAACTATTGTGACGCCGTGACCTCAAGCCTTAGCCTGGCTAGACGATATAGTAGCAGAGTCGGTGGAAGGTAAAGGAGCATCTGTTGGTTCCCCTGGAAGTATGGGTGGACTTTGGAACCTGGGAACCTGCCGTACCCAGGGTCCGGCGGAAGTCTGTGACGCATTCTCAGGAACGAGGGCGGGTGGTTGCAAACCTAAGGACGAGCTTATTCTTCGACTCGGAACATTCGAGTTGTGGGGAACCAATGAGCAGCTAGGAACACGAAGCTGGCCGTATGCAATCCAATGCAATCCTATGCAGTCCTATGCGGTCCATGTAGATCATTCGCGAGGAGACGGGAGTCGACACCCATGTCATCACTTTGTTTTTTTTTTTTTGTTTTTTTACAACTGCACTGGCTAGCTGGGTAGGTAGCCTTGCTAGTGTAGCTGATGCAGACCCCTAGGACATCACCGGCGGGATTATTCAGGACGGTCTAGGAATTATTCGTGGTGACCTGACTCGCGTGTTGGGCTACCCACTCACAAGAGCTAGTACCTAGTAGTGAGCGATTAGTAGGTAGACATGCCTCAATATTATCACATTATTTCACACGTGTGAATGGAAGCGAAACCTTGCACACTGCTTGGTCAGGCTCGATGTCGGCCTCGTATCCACCAAGGAGGACGAGGAAGAGAGATTTTCGTTGTGTTAGGTCCGAACCAAGACCAAGCTATCCGTCCATATTGGTCGGTGTTATTATGTAGCGGAATTAGATAGTTGTTGAGCGGACTGTTTGCATTCACGCCGTTCTCGAGTCAGTTGCGATGCCCTGATTGCCCTAGCCTTCAAGAATTTATATTTCAACCCGAGCAGCTCAAGCATCTTGTCGTGTTCGAGTCTGCAACATTCTTGTGTCCGTCGATTGTGTTTTCTTTCTAACGTGCCAGTGTTATTTCATATTTTTGTCATTCCTACCTAGCCTACTCACGTCGAAAATACCCCCCTTCGTACTCGATATTGAGAGCGGCTGTTTGCCGTTAGGGACTATCGTTAGAGAGGCGCAATGCATCCCCTACTCGTAGACGATGTTATTCAGGAGGTTAGGACGGTCTTTCCCGTCCGAGACCTTTCCTTGGCTGTGGATGCGCTGCATCACGGAGAAAAGCCAAGCCAGCAACTATCGCCGCCTAGCACGCCTCACGCCAGCACTTTCTCGGAGGCTGAGGGATTGCAAAACTTTAAGTTAGCCGCCCACGGCCATGTGAGCGTGGAAGAAGAACCTTTGGTGGCTATACTTGGCTGTGGATATGTTGGAACTCAACTCATCAGCTGCTTTTCGAAGCAATACGACATCTTGGGTTTCGATGTGTCCAAGGAGCAGTTGCATAAGCTCCGGGAAGAGTATGGGGGCGAAGGAAGCCGAGCAACCTTTTCGCTGGATCCGCGGGATCTCACAAAGGCCACTCACTTCCTCATCTCAGTGCCAACACTGCTCAAGGCCGACAAGTCTATCGACACTTCTTACGTTAGGAGCGCTTTGATGAACGTGCGACGATATGCTCGAGCTGGTTCCACCGTGGTAATCGAAAGTTCGGTGGCTATTGGGATGACGAGGCAGCTACTCGGTCCCTTAGCCAAGGAAAGGGGTTTCTTCGCTGGGATGTCTCCAGAGGTTCGTGCAAACAAGAATCTTATTCCTGATAAGCTCACTAACCGTTTCCCAGAGGGTTGATCCCGGTCGGACCGACCCGCCGATGAAAACGATCCCCAAGGTGTTGTCCGGCCTGGATGACGTGGTCCCAGGATCGCTTGACGCTATCACCCGCTTGTACTCGCGTGTGTTTGACCAAATCGTCCCCGTCTCCACGCCAGAAACGGCGGAAATGACAAAACTGTACGAGAATTGTCAGAGGATGGTAGCCATCACGTATGCCAACGAAATGGCAGATGCTTGCGTTGGTCATGGCATCGATCCATACGAGGTGTGCAGAGCGGCAGCAACAAAGCCTTTCGGGTACACACCGTACAACCCGGGTCTCGGTGTTGGGGGCCACTGCATTCCGGTCAATCCATACTACCTTCTTGCCAACAGCTCGTTTCCCCTGCTGAAGATGGCGACCGAGAGTACGTGGCAGCGACCAGAGAGGGTTGGCCGAAGGGCGTTGGACACTCTCTTCCACGAGACATCGGAAGAGGCCACGGAAGTCCAAGTCCAAGCCCAACCGGCGCAACGAAGGCCAAGTCAGGTGGCCCGCGTTCTCGTTGGCAGCGAGGGAGGTCTATACATTAGCACTGATAGTCCCGCAGTCCAACATGCTGAGCAGGCCGAACACACTGAGAAGGCGCCTTTCGTTACTGGGACGAACCTTGCTTCGCGCGATGGCGTTGTACGACCACGAGTACTGGTTGTGGGTGTCGGCTTCAAGGCCGGTCAATCGCACCTCAGCAACTCTCCAGGTCTTAAGCTGATCCAGACTCTTGCGGACTCGGGACGAGTTGATGTCATGTTCGCGGATGCGCTGGTCGGACAATACGCCATCCCTCACATCCCTCGCCTTAACATGGATGAATGGAACAAGGAGAGCCTCGAGGAGTTCGACATGATCATCGTCGCGTTCAAGCAAACGGGAATGGACTTTAAGGTCTTGGAGGAAGTGAAGAACGTGAAAGTTGAGATGTGGTGCCCCTAGGTATAATTATACCTGGGTAGTCACCTAGCCAGCCATTCTCATCACAAGATTTTTTTTTAGACTGCTTTATCTTGTCTGGCGTGGCTTGTCATGGCTTGCCTTGCTGAGCCTTGACTTGAAAGTTTCACCATGGTCTTACGAGGCTCCGAATCTTGTCGTCAAGTATTGGGTTTCGGAGTGGGTCTGTGGTATTCATTATTACCTACCCTTGTTTTGTCTGGTTATTCAAAGATGTCAGGATACGAGGCGATAATGATGGATGCGAGGCTTGTCAAGGCATGGTGAGGTTGGTGTTGCGAACCTCATTGACGCATACTTAATTCATGTAAAAGTTTTGGCGGGACGGGCTGTGGCTGCAGTTGTGGCTGCGGCTTGGCTTAGGTCCTGTGTTTTGGTAGTTGCATTTTTATGCATCAGAGCGGGCGTGTAGAAGGAATTCACGGATTTGTTCATAGACAGTCCTTCCTGGTCCTTCCTTGAGGGGGCTTGGGCTTAGTCAGTATGCGTCTAGGAGAGGTTTTTATTTTTATTTTTTGAACTTGAAGATTTCCATTTATTCTTTTATATCATCATGATTTTCATAGAAATTGATTCTGTTAAATTGCACACAAATCGTAAATTCTTTGACCAGTAGCTGTAAACGCCAACGTTATGTTCTTTACGTCCACCCACTCAATTTTAAATGCATACATCAAACACTACGTCCTATCATTCATACTACCCAGGTCGGAGACATTCATCCTCGTGTTTCCCACGTTGTCGGAAACAGGGGAACAAACAGCTCCGGTAGTAGTAGACATGCGAGTGAGCGAGGTGCCTAACCGTCTAGCATCTAACGTAGTACTATGTACTACATGTACTTACATCTATTGATATGTAGGTACCTAGGTAGCTGAGCTGCTGTCAGACGTGAAGTCAGCCACGATAATTAATTACGAGATTCTGGACCCGTGTCAAGATCGATCCGCTGGCTCTATTCGTCTATGTTGGATACGACACACCATTAATTATTGATTACTTCCCTATACACATACAATGATGTGTAAATCACAGCTTTCAACAGCTGCAATCCACCGTATGTATCTATCTATTCAGGGACTTGAGCTAAGGGACGCCAGCTTGTCCTAGGAGAACTCTATCTGGAGCAAACCTGAGACATTTGTCATGTACACATGCTCTAGTACTTGTGTAGAACCACAACCACGTACCTGTAGGTAGTATGTGAGTTACATGTAGGAGGGAGGGGCTGCTTCGCCTCCAATGTGTCTTTTTTTTTTTTTTTTTCAATCTGTGTTCTTCTTCCACCATCCCCTCTAACCTCCTGGGCACTACTTACCTACTTACTACCTAGTAGGTGTCGAGCACATCACAAGCAAGAAACATCAGGAAGAACTACCTCATACTAAGCAGCTAGTGGAAAGCACCTCGGCTGCTATTTCGAATTCTATAGCCGACAGTGCTCTTTTATTGGAGTTACCAGGTGCTAGAGAACTTACTATTTGGCGATAAACCACCAGTCTGCACAACTCTCGATTCATCTAGGCTCATCACTCTCATTGCTCACTATTATTACTATAAACCTATAGTCCTCTCACCAAACCTATTACCGAACCCTGATTCTCCCTACGAACATCTCGATTAACAAGCTATTGAATTTTGTACGCTTCATCCTTAGCACCTCTTTCCTAGTATTTCTAATTGCAACACTAGTCCTTAAGCCTTGCACCATGTCTACTGACCAAAGCCTCATCAACGCCGTGTACTATCCATGTTGGCGTATTTACAAGGGGTTTGCCCCTTCTTACCTTCCACTAGACTGCATTAACCAAGTGTTCTACGCCTTTGTCCGGCTGAATGAGGATGGCACCCTCAAGTATCTGGACGAGTTTGCCGATTGCACGAAAGAAGCTGATGGGGAGAAGGGCTGCCTTCGCGCTTTGGCCAAGCTGAAGCAACAGAAACCAGGTTTGAAGACGCTGGTCTCGGTTGGAGGGGGCAGCGGAAGTAAGGAGTTCTCCGGCATAGCGGGAGATTCAAGGCGTCGCGCCACATTCGCAAGGTCGTGCAGGCAGTTCGTCGAACAACATCAACTCGATGGTGTCGATATTGACTGGGAACATCCCACCACGCCTCAAGATGGCGCAAATTATATCACCTTGCTCCGCGCTCTGCGGGATGAATTGCCGTCTCCGCGGTTCTTGATCACCACCGCTCTCCCCACCGGGGAATATTGCCTGAAGAACATTGACGTTCGTGCCGCAGCACAGCTCCTTGACAGTATGAATCTCATGGCCTATGACTTCAACGGTCCATGGACGGATGTTTCAGGCCACCATGCTCAACTGCTTCCGCAGCCGGGGGCACAAGACAGTGTTTACCCAGCCCTTCGTCACTCATGCCATCGTGGCGTGGACTATTTGACATCCCGGGGATTCCCATCACGAAAGATCATTATTGGTGTTCCAGCCTACGCCCGATCCTTCGCAGGCGCTCGCGGTATCGGTCAGCCATTCAAATCAGCGGCAGAGATGGACTACAACGAGCTGCCACGTGAGTGGATCCAATCCGCTTCCATTGATCATAATGTCGCGGCCGCCAGCTACGTCGATCGCTCTTCTGGTGGCAAGGGGTTTGTCAGCTTTGATGTCCCGGAGACAGTCAGGTTGAAGGCCGAGTACGTCAAGAAGATGGGACTGGGTGGGCTGTTCTACTGGACTGGTGTTGGAGACCTAAAAGGCCCCGAGAGCTTAGTATGTGCCGGGCATGAGGCCTTGATCAAGGGTTAGGCGTCCGATCATGTACGTGACCTGCTCAAACACTACAGAGGTACGTCGTACACATCAGATGGGCACTAAGGTAGAGGCTCGCTCCACCGCCTATCTAAGTCATGCCCAGCACAGATAGGACGTGGGAAACAATCAATCCCACCAAGCATACGATTTACTGCCCTATAGCTTAGTTCAGAAGCAATTGCCATTATCAATTCATGGATATACCCTTCCCTTGGGTTGACAGTCACGAACGATTCACATAAGCAGGGAAGTCACCCTCAATTCTCATTTCATACATAGGCTTTAGCAAGCATTCCAATCCTTCATATCATGCAGATCGAAAAGAAAAGAACCGCGGATGATGATATCACGCCAACCCCTCTTGCCCTCTTGCCCTGTAACTCCCGATACGTGCGAACGGCTTCGCATCCACACCTCTAGCCAAAACAAGAACCAGAACGCCGCCGTGGCTGCGTATATTATGCGCCTCGTAGCCGTTATCGCGTTCCATCGTCCAGCTCCATTGTCGCTGGAAGGCGTATGTGCAGGTGGGAAAGCTAACTTGCGTGTTGTCCGAGAGCGATGTGTCGGGAATATTCGCACGACACGTGCTACTTCTGGCCCTAGATAAGCGATGGTTGTTAATGATCGGTAATATGACACGATGGGGGCCATTTAGGAGGACTAGGCATGTTCGAACGAGGGAACGTTGATAGAAAAACACATACCTGCTCACTCAAGCGAATCCCTAGAGGCATGTTCGCGAAGCCAACGGCTGTCCTCAGGCGTTCAATGGTGTATCCGCCCGCGGAGAGTCTTCCCGTCATCATTGATCATTCTGAGGCCCGTCGTGGCGAGGGAAGGACGAGACTGCTGGTTCTCCCTATCTGGGGAACGGCGGGCCTGGCTGTCGGAACCCTGCTGGTCGGACTTGGGCGTCTCGTTCGGCTTCGGGGGATCGGTGATCCACAATGGAGGCGCTGCGTGGGACGGCACAGAAGGAGCAACGACCCGATGTGTGGGAGTCTGTTGAGGTGATTGGGCGACATGATCATTGCCCTCGTTTGTGTCTTGCTGAACACCTTGGGTGTTCTTTTCGTGAATGTTAGTGTATATTGGATGCTCGAATATAATGATAAGGAACAGAGCAACCCTATACGAGGAAGGTGCGGTAATGTCGGGTACATGGCATGAAGTTCAGTATGCCAAGTTGAAGCGAAGATTGAGCTGAAAAGAGGCCGCGATAGGTAGCGGCGCATGAGCGGAAATTGAACCCAATGGAAGTAGACTTACCTTCTTTAGCTTCTTGGAGAGCTTCTTGAAGAGCTTCTTGACGAAGCCCGAGTACTTCTTCATCCTGACTGGCTGTAGATAGCTGGTCTTGTATGGCGATGATGATTGCGATGATCAAAGGAGTGTATGGTGGACGGCGATGTGAAGTTGGAGAAGCAGTGTATTTTGCAGTTGAACTTGGGTTGGAAAGGTGAAAGATGGTATGTCGGCGGAATGTTCAGCAGTATATATGTTGCAACAGCAGAAGTAAGTATTGGTAATTACAATGGTCAATGTACCCGGCGACAATCGTTCGTACATGGCGTTGCTGCGACGAAAAAGGCCATTTGAAAGTGCAGGCACTGTGTAGGTATGTACCTACCAGGATATCATACAGAACTGCCGGTTATGAAGATACCGCCTATTTTTCTACCGCCTGCACTGTGATAAAATCGATCAGTCCTACTATCTTAATTGTTTGCGAATGTGAAGACGTTGACTTTTTGGACATTCACGTAATGTAAATCTGACTGCAAAACAAAGGAGGGATATCGTACTGAAATTCCACCTTGATTTAAATTCAAGCAGTGAATGTGTATCCCAGCAGTCACGGAATCCTCATATTTGTAAAACATGATTTTACCGCAGGGTTACTTCGAACATGTTTCTAGGATTCTACTAAAGGGTTCTCTCGGGATACGAATTCCAGGGGAAGTAACGAAATAGTTGTATCTGCCCTGTGTGTATTTTCTCTGGTTTTCTCTGAGCCTGGCTTCAGGACTCGAGACGTCAAAATCTCGAGAATGTAGGGCTACTAATGAGCAACCTACCACTAGATGGAGTGATCTCAAGAGAAGTGAGTGAATACCACTTATCTATACCGCAATATGCCATGTGCATTGACCTCTCTTTAAACTATAGAATACTTGGTTCACCACTCGAGGTGCTCTTAAAGAGATGGTATAGGTCAGGGGTGTCACGTGACTGATATCATCCTCCGCACCGCAACCGGCACCGCTTACCCACTACGCGATACTCTGGGACGTTGTGCGTTGATATTCTATGGTATTAGAGTCTGTGTGGGTTTCACTGCGTTGATTGTATTTCTCATTTCGATTTATAAACAGGTATTTAGCCTGAACCCCGACCGAGTCGTGGTATAGGTCTGAATATCGAATGCGTAGATTGATCACGATGGCCTATTCAACTCTGAGGGTGGGCAATAGAGCTTTTAAAGGCTAGAAGCATCAATTGATTCTAAGGATCTGTGTGTTCAGGTACTTCGTCTCGAATTTGCATATTGGGGACTCACATTGGGGTAATCAGAAATCATGAAATCATGAACACCTAGATACCTAGTACCTAATCAAGCAATGTGTGATACGTTGCGGTATCATCATATATACTAGTAAGGAGATCTAACTGTGTAGCCTCCCTGGTAGAAAAAACCAAGAGTGCAAGCTAATGAGATAACAGCAAGCGACAGATGTAGCTCAATGACGGACCAGACCCAAACACAGCCCAGGGAAGGCGATCGTTTCATAACGGCAAGATAACCGTACCTATTTGATATGTGGATCAAATAGCAACCGCAAGCAATGCTGGCAACCAAGAAGATGATTTGCCGCAGAGGTTCTTGAAATCTATGTGGCAGCCCAGGCACGAAATCCGGAACCGATTTGTGAGGATGAAGCACATATACAAGCAAGAGAAACACTACACAGAAAAACTTAGCTTATGTGCCTGGTAATTATTTGCATAGCGATGTAAAAGCTTACCAAGAAATGCCTGAAACGATCTTAATGCAATCTGGGGCCATATGATGGCCATGGCATATTGGTGCTGGACGAGCACGTCCAATGTGAAATGCAGCATGGCTAAACTGGAGCTCCAGAGGATAGCATCCATGATCCTATCGGCTGTTGGTGATATGAGTTCTCCATCGTCGTCCTCATCTTCGCTGCTATCATCATCTGAGTTGTTGCCTTTCTTCTTTGCGTTCTTCCTTTGCTTCTTATCGGCTTCTTCGAATAGGTTGCGTTCATCAGCAAACTGTAGCAACGTCTTGTCGCTTGGGCCGGATCGGTCGGGGTGGGCCAGCTTGATTTTATTGAGCTTTTCTGCTTCTTTTCTTTCTTTTCGCGTTTGAACCATGGTGAATAGCTGGGAGAAGAAAGGGACAAGGACGTTGAACTAGCAAGGAGGTGTCACCATTAAACTGATCGCATCAATCTCATGATCCTGTACTTTTTGTACACGCAGCAGTTCGCAGTGCTGGGGTCAAAGCTTCAAAGCTTCAAAGCTTGGAGCTGAAATAATACATATACCCTCTATATGCATGATTTATGTAACAATTGAAGCGTTGAGCTGTGATAAGTGATTAGAGGGGCTCACTTCTTTAACTTTAACTCGAATATCAGTATGAATCCATCGTCACATTTTCCAACAGAAAGAACAGGCGTTACTCAATATTTAGACAAATTTTATTTATTGTTGCCAAATCTCTCAATCCGTATCCACAGAGTGGTAATCGAATGTGTTAATCGCTAATGTAATGGCTGGTGTATGGACGTAGCCTATCGGGAACCCAGCAGCTTTACTTTCAATTTCAATGTGCAACCGCTCAAGCACCTCAATTGCGTGGAAGCTCTAACGGAGCAAGGAGAAGAGAGTTACGCCCATTTGCGCCATTCACCTTGTGACGACCATAATAATCATTGATATCAAAATGGCCTTCCCGTCCCTCTCGACTCTCGGCGTCCTCGCTGTCATCTTACCACTTCTATACATCTACACAGCTTCAGTCGCTCAAACACGCCTCCCAATGCTACGCAACAGGCGTATCTGCCTCCTGATCGCCCACCCCGACGACGAAGCCATGTTCTTCGCGCCCACCGTTCTAGCCCTAACTCGCCCCGATACTGGGAACCACCTCAAGATCCTGTGCCTCAGCTCTGGCAATGCCGACGGCCTCGGCGAGACGCGGAAGAAGGAGCTTGTCAAGAGCGCGATGCTCCTTGGTCTACGTCATGAGGACGACGTTAAGGTCCTCGACAGCCCGTAAGTTTTTAAGGGGTAACTCGCTTCCTTCTACGTCATAACTAACATAGCGTTAAATACAGAGACTTCCCCGACTCCATGACGACCACCTGGGACGCCTCCAAGATCTCCACCCTCCTCACCACCGCCTTCGCCCCGCAGCTCCTCCCATCCTCCAAATCCTCCAACACCTCCAACACCGCGCCGACCGCCACAATCGACGCCCTCATCACCTTCGACGCGCGCGGCGTCTCCTCGCACCCGAACCACATATCCCTCTTCCACGGCTCGCGCGCCTTCCTCTCCTCCCTGGTGCGCGGGCGCCCCGGCTGGTCGTCCCCGGTGGACCTGTACGTGCTGACGACGGTGGGGGTGGCGCGCAAGTACACGGGGTTCCTGGACGTTTTCGCGACGATCGTGTCGCTGGCCTTTGTGCGGGGGGACCGGGCGCGGGGGCGCAGCGACCGCGGCAACCCGGGTGCCCTCGCCTGCATGAGCTCGCTGGCGGGGGGCCGCGAGAGCTACGGCGCGGCAAGACGGGCGATGACGGAGGCGCATCAGAGCCAGATGGTTTGGTTTCGGTGGGGGTGGATCGCGCTGAGTCGCTATATGTACATAAACGACCTAAGGCTGGAGAGGGTTAGGTCGTGATTGTCAAGGGGGGAGGGTTGCCATGGGTTGCCAGGAAGGGGGTTTGGTGTATGATGATTATGATATATACCGTGAGATGTCCATATATTCACATCGCCACGGGACCAGGAATGTGCTATGAAACAGGGGCGTAGGCTACGTCCTTATCGCGGCTACACTGTGGACAAGTACCAATGAAGGGGCTTATGCAAAATCAGCTATAGATATCAATATATATTTATATGTGCCTAGGTAGATACTGGGTATCTAGTAGGTATGGTACACAACCACGGCCTCACCGGGCCTATAATCAGTAATCATCATCGTCATCTACGTACTGCGGCCCTGTCGCTCTATCAAACGCCTGCCTTTCAACTTCTTTCCTGTCCTCCAATTTTCTCCGTGTCTTAGAAAGTTCTGTTTCCCGAGCCGAAGAGTTGAGGAGCGTCAGGATGTCGAATTTGGCGATTGGGCTATGGCCACGTAGAGAATGGCCTCGGACGACGGGAAGCCTCCTTGCTATCGCTCTCTGAAGCACCCAACGTCTCGCATGGCTCATAGGTATATCCATGATAAGGTACTCATTGGTGGAGTAGAGACGGTCCCGTGTGGGATCACTTATCGACACGTATCCGTTGGCTGTTTGATACCTGGCTGGGTTTGGTATGAAATGCCGGAATTCCTTTATGAGATCCGGGATCATGATATTAATAAGGGTGCTGTGGATATTTGTGTTGCGCACATTGATTAGGAAGAGTCGACACCACATTCGGATGTCGTACCACATCTTCTCTTTCTTAAACCGTGCCCGCTCTAGTCGATACGCGGCCCCGCGGAGTTGCAATCCGTCACGAATCATCTGGACATATTCAAGCATGGTGTCCTGGTACTGTTGGCGTTGTTCTTCGTACATTTCGACCCCCACCCTCATGAGCGGGATGACTTGACCAAATCGGTTCCGCCCTATGAGACTCCGGATGAGGAGGGAGTATTGGTCGAAGCCGGGTTGCACCTGGTATGTCTCGGATGTCATGGTGTTCCAGATCAGCTCTACCACGTCGCCCTTTGGTATCTTGGAGCTCATTCCGGCCATTTTCCACCCCGTGCTGGCTGGCGGCGTAGACATGATGTAGCTCCACTCCAACAGATCAAACCAGACGGAAGGGGTAATGGGAATGTTATAGGTTTTGGAGATGTAGTCGACCAATCTTAAAGCAAGGACGATTTCCCCGTTCGACCCGTATACCTCCACAATAGTTTGCAAGAGTCGCCCCGTGGGGCGTATATGGTGAGTGGCGTCGGTTGTCTGGGTTCTGGTGACGTCCGACACCTTTCGGAAATCCAGCTCCCCCGGGTCGATACCGAAGTACCGGCTCAAGATCCGAGAACGAATATAACGCAGGGACCCGACCCGTGCAATAGAGATCATTATTTCGCATACCAAGCGTTCAGTCAAGCCGAACCCCCCCCTGATGATCCTTTCCAACAGTTTTACAGGCGGACCCCTTTTCCTCAGCATGCGCATGATATCTTCGATGTAGTTTTGGTGCATGTTGGCCCCAAACATCAGCTTGTTGCGCCGTGTGTTGAATCTTAGCCGATCCAGCTGTCTGATACGCCACCAACGGAGCATCAGGCGAGCCCTGTGGAGATTTCGAGGAATAATCATTCTTCTGGCCTTATCATACCCCGTATAAAGGGGTCTGGTGAGGAAGCGAGCGGCGATGAATTCGGTATACACTTCGTTATGCCGCCACCCTGACGTTCCGGTGCGAACCATCTCTTCCCAAATCCACTTGGCGATTTGCGGATCGGAGGCGGCACCAGCACACCGAAGCAAATAGGTGTACTCCTCCACCTGCAAGATTTGGCCCGAAGCCTTCAAAGCCCCCATCAGCACCAGCAGGCGCTGAAGCAACGACGAATAGAGCTTCCGTACTCCATAATTGTCCATGACGGACCTGAGATCTAGAGTCTGGTACATTCCGGGGGGCACACGGTGTCGGTCAGTAAAATCTATATGAGCAGCGACATGGACAGGGTCTACCGAGCGGAGGAGCTCGGTGAAGGTTGTCCGAGGCAGCTTCTTGATGACCTCTCGCAGCTCTTCGTCTTTCATACGACATATTGACTGCAGGTAGATGAGCAACCTCCGAGTATCCCCCTGTTGTATCGCCTCAAGAGCTTTTTGGATTTTGTGAGGGAATTGCTCGATGTGACGTTCGGTGTCCGTGAATTTCTTGCGCCTTTTTCTACTGATCAACTCGGGGTCTTCGTCTTTGTCCATCGAGGAGACACCATGTCGACCATGAAGAGCGTCATTGGCTTGCGCATCGCGGTTGGCCTGGCTAAGAATATCGCAGAAGAGCTCGTACTCAGACTTGGAGATGATTTCGGATGGAGTCGTTCTTCTAGTTATCGTGGTTGAAAATGCACGCGAGAAGTGATGGAAACCGGGTGGTGACGAATAGCTACTATTTCTACCAGCCTCTCGAGAACGTCTATGTAGACGAAGACTGATAATTCTTGAACAGGTTCCTCTGGGGGGCGTGCAGAGAAGAACTCGACATCCACCAAAGGCCCCCATGGGAGCAGCGGAGAGCATTATAGAAACCGATCGGGATTATGATGGCTCTATCCATATGGCTTAGAAATTTTACATAGTGCTGACGTTACCGATTCGTAGGGGAGCAAGACACTAGCTACTAGGTACGCTGGCCAGTGGATGATGCAGTGGATGATGCAGTGGATATTGGAACGATATTAATACGAAGCCGTGGAGGGAAAAGAACATTAGAAGGGAACAAATCTCTAAGCGATTCGCGGGGAACCTTGGAAGGCCTGGCTTCCCTGGCTTCCCTGGCTTAGTGGTCAAATTAGTTGCGTTAATTGCCCAAGTGATCTTAGATCCCGTTATAGTGCCTTAATTTGATACCGCTTGATACCGCTGATCATTCTTTAAAAAAGAAACTGGTGAAAAGGATCCAATAAATCAATAAAAACGACTTGTGTGATTCTGATAAGATAAGACGTGGAGTACTTTGGTACTTAAACAAGCACAGGCACAATTGGCAACCTTAACAGTGGGGTGGCTTAGTTAAGCAAATCATTGTCATCGTTATCGTCGACTTTCACTAGCAAATGATTTATCCTCATCTCATCACAACCCGAATTTCACCCAAGCACTCATCACAGCCAAACTCCTTGAACTCTAGAGCTGCTTATTCGTGTGTGTTATCGCTGGGACTTATCCTAACAATACGCCAGGCACAGGCACAGGCACAAGTGCAAAGCACAAGCTCGTTAGAATGGCTGGGGGTGAAGAGAGTCCTGCTGGCGGCTCCGTGTCTGAGCCGCTCGATCTCGTACGTCTGTTGCTCGACGAGGTGGTCTTCGTGAAGTTGCGGGGTGACCGAGAGTTAAAAGGCCGCCTTCATGTACGTCAATCAGCAAGAACATAAGCCCATCTTCACTCAGCTAACGAATGTATATCAAGGCCTATGACAGTCATATGAACTTGGTCCTTGGTGACGTCGTCGAGACCATATATATGGTAGACGAGGATGATGAAGAAGAGGAAATCAGAGTAAGTGCCAGATAAATATTTTCATGTCTCAGAGATGGCTTTTGTTCTAATATGATATGCTAGACCACGACCAAGAAGTCCGAGATGTTGTTCGTGCGGGGTACATTGATCTCCTTTCCTTATATATCACGGTGTACTTTGCGTCTAACATCTTGCTCCAGGCGATAGCGTTGTCCTAGTGTCACCACAGAATTCATGAGCGCCAATCCATGGATCTCACAAACTAGGTCTCCGATATCCTTCCGTGGCACGTTCGGAGTTCGCCATGTCAAGTCGAATAGTCTCAGTCCAGGCTCCATACCCTGTAGAAAGGGAATTGATCTGCCCCGAAGCAAGTAAACCCTACATCGAAACAGAGGGTGGGTAGCTATATGGGGATTATTATATCATAGATGAGAAGTCATTTGAGTCGATGCAGGAACCCTCACTGCTAAGCATTGAAGTCGCCTGGATACCTATGCTATGCCGATATCAGGAGTACTACATACCCTGTAGGTAGGTCGAAAGGCTCGCCAATGCAATATTTAATCACGTTGTAGGGTTCCATCTGCAACAACCATCATTGATGCGTCTTCTCAGTCCTCCGCTAGCTATACGGTGCTGCTCGGGTACTCGTACACCTACTCTATCATAGTCAAATATCAGATATTCCTCGATCCCGAGGTCTAATTCCCGGAATATCAGCTTATCTCGAGTTCCCTTATCTACTCCTGCCTATAATGGTTAACTATCTCCAACGTCAAGCCATACCACGTATCTACCTAGTCAACCAGTGAGCCGATCCTTGCGCTATCGCATATCCCGGATTCCTGTGCGCCAATCAAGCGGAACCTCGCGAACCTCACTTCCTATAGCGTAGCTCAGCGGGTTGCGGAGTTCTTAAGTCTCCAACTCTTCCCCCGAGTTACCATACAGCTTTGAGATATGTTTATAAGTCAAGCTTCGTCATTTTCTAAGTTCCCTTGCGCTTCTAAGTGGTCAAAAATATTTACGAGCATTGATTATTGACTTTTGTCCTCCCCCACTCTCGTGGTCGTGTTCTACCAGCCTCGTGTGGACAAGTTGTCGTGCATACCTAATAGCCATTTCTTTATAAGTATACTAGACCCTATCACGCTCTTCTTGGTGATGGAAAAGGGTCACAAAGAAGGGCAAGGCCCCGGGGTAGCGGATGTCGACGCGGCGCTCGAATATCTCAACCATGAGAATGGCACCACGATGACAGAAGTTAATGAGAAGGCCCTCGTTAGAAAACTTGATCTGACGATTATACCTCTTATGTGTTTGTGCAACCATCTGTTTAGTCTCTCGTATCCTATTACGACGGCTAATTATTATTATTACTTACCTACACAGGGGCTTGCTACAACCTACAATATCTCGATAAGACATTGAGTATATCCCCCCATCATCTTATTTGTTAAGAAGGATCCCTTGAGCTCACCCAAGCTAGTTAACTATGCCAATGTCATGGGACTTCAAGCAGATACTAGCATCACGGGGAACCAGTTTTCCCTCCTAGCTACTCTCTTCTACGTGACGTACCTGGCATTTGAATTCCCAACAGGCTACCTGATGCAAAGGTTACCTACGGCGAAGTATCTTGGGGCCAATGTGATACTATGGGTGAGTGGGGGTTTTAATTATATGAATCCACGTGCTGTCGGGACAGCCGAGGATATCCCTCCAGCATCAAGTAGTCTTATTGCCGACATATTTACATATCATGGCTGCTTGGGCTGGTCGATTAGGTACATTTATGTATAAGATGTGGCTAACCCAGATAATCCAGAGTCTGATGGTGGCCTTAAACTCGACGGCAAAGAACTGGGCCGCTCTCGCTACTCTCCGAGCTTTGCTAGGATGTTTTGAGGCTGCGGTGGCTCCGGCCCTTATCTTGGTGACGAGCATGTGGTATAAGCGATCCGAACAGCCCGCACGTGTCGGCTTCTGGTACGTCGGGACCGGCACGGGCACTATCATCAGAGCCTTGACGTCGTTTGGATTTCAACACTACGCGCCGGACCTCTTCACACCATGGCAGATCATGTTTCTCCTCTTTGGGCTTATTACCATCACAGTCGGGATCCTGACAGTGCTCTTCCTACCTGACAACCCGATGAAGTCCCGCCTAACGCGCGAGGAGAAGATCTGGGCGATCGAGCGTCTGCGTGAAAATCAAACCGGCATCGAGAACAAGCATTTCAAAATACACCAGGTGTGGGACTGCTTCACGGATCCTCAGACATGGCTCATATCGCTTGTCACCGTCACTTCGAGTATACCGAACGGCGCCGTCAGCAGCTACCAAGCAACCATAATCAAGGGGTTCGGGTACACGTCCAAGGAAACCGCCTTACTATCTATACCCTCTGGCGTGGTCAGCTGCGTAGCCGTGATCTCCGCCGGCGTTGGCGCAGCGAAGTATAACGTCCGCGGGCCGATCATCATCGCCCTTCTCCTCATAGGGGGGATTCTGGGCGGCGGTCTCCTCGCCTTCTCTAACCCGTCGAACAAGGCTGCGTTATTGGCGGGAAATTACTTGATCAACGCGATCGGCGCATCGCTGCCGCTCGTGTACTCGTACTCTGCCGCCAACTACGCCGGACATACGAAGAAAGTAACCATGAACGCCGTGGTGCTCATCTCGTTTTGCCTAGGCAATATCATCGGTCCGCTCACTTTCCGCGACGCCGACAAGCCAGCGTATCTCCCTGCGAAAATCGTAGTCGTGGCTTCAACGGTGGTAGCGGTCATCGCGACAGGTGCCCTGATGGCGTATTATGGGTGGGAGAATCGAAGGAGGGATAGGGTGTATAGAGATTTAGAACATAGGGAGAACAGCGAGTTCTTCGATCTAACGGATCGCGAGAACAAGGAGTTTAGGGTAAGTTCAACAAGAGATACCATTGACCCCGAAAATTCCCATGGTAATATGTGCTGATTCGTAAAGTATCGATGGTAGTTTTGGCCGGTCAAATAGGGGGGTTCGGCTCCTCAGCATAGGGGAATGGTAAGACGAAGGGCTCTTGGTGACAAACCACACCAAAAGACCGCCTAATGGTCGTATGGACGGAAGACAAGGTTCAATAAACTACCTTATCCATACAATGTGAATCACGATCAAATTTGGAGGGCAGGCGGATAATGGTTGACGAGATCTCAACAATTTAGATTCAACGCTTCGATCATTATAGTACGAGCCAGAAGTAAAGTATTACAGTACGTATCGGAAGCCCTTATTGTCTAACTCAGTAACATCTTGCATGCCTCGCTCAATGGCTTCCTTCTCTTGTTCTTCCGAAAGCCCAGAGCCGTATTCAGCCGCTTCCCTGTCCCGTTTCTTGTTCACGGTCCACATGTATACGTACAGCACGATAACCATAAGAGTCTTGACCGAGTAACCGATAAGCATGCTAGTGCCGGGAGTCAGTCTTCCATTATATGTGTATTGCAGATTGGGAACTTTACGCCATGTATGCAGACGTGTACAACGGCGCTTCCGTGTCGATGAAAGTCTGCGGCCCTACGATGTTTCCAATACAGTATCCCACGAACACAAACGCGCCTGTGAGCTGCTTCTTCGTATAGCCCGCGACGTTACTGCTCACCATGGTCAAGCTCAAGCTGAAGCCCACCGACTGAGATGAGCAAATCCAGAGCGCCACAACTCGTCCCCATCTGTTGCCGGTTCCATCCGAACCCACCGGCAATCCGACCAGCGCCGCGCCGCAGCCGACGCAGATTAGGTTGCTGACTAACATGGCAACACAGCGCATGTTGGGAAACCGAGAGCTGATCCATCCAGATAGGAGAAGGGAGCCGAACTGTATCGCATTTCCTGGGATCTGCAGATACTGCGTCTGAAGCACATCAAAACCAAATGTCTTTAGGACAATGGACCTGAACTGTATCGTATGTCAGCATGGATCGTTTCTGGACCATAGGAATGAGAACCGTACACTCGACTGAGCAGTGTTCGGGATCTGGCCCGCGATCGCCATGACGAACAAGATCCACGTCTTTGGATCACGAAGGCATTGCCATAGTTGGTACGTTTTGAAGTGGTGGTTCTTGACACCTTGCCTGTTCGTAGCTACTCGCTCTACGGCGATGATTTTCTGTCTCTCATTCAAGAATCGCGCTGTCGAGGGGAGATTCGGCATGAAGACCAGGAAGACGACACCCCATGCCAGGCTTATGGCGCCGAATATCAGGAAGATGTACATCCACGGGGGCAAGCCCGGCGTGATGTGGCCGATCTATTATGTGTACCTAGGTAAGTATAGAAAGCCCGAAAAAAGACGCTCAGTTCCATATGCAAGTAACAACCCCGGGGTCGGAGATGGGTTAGATAGGAAAAGGGGGACAAGAGGAAGAAAGTAAACGCATAACTACGCACTGCAAATACATAATATTAGAAACCAGGCACTCCCTGGCCAGGGGTAAACAGCACTAACCAGCGTAACCAAGCAGGCCGCCAAAGATGCCCGCGAGTCCACTCATGCTACAGTAAGCCATCATCCGCAAAGGCTGCTCGTCGTGCCGCCACCACATCGAGACCACCAGCACGAAGCCTGGGTTTACCGCCGCCTCGAAGGCCCCAAGTAGGAACCGGTTGATAGCCAGTCCGGCGAAGTTCTTGCAAGCCGGCGTGGCGATGGTGAGCATGCCCCAAACTGCAATCTGGTTAGCTCTGAGTCTCAGATATGGTGCCTAAAAGGGGTACCTGCTTAGCGTGGTGATGCCAATGAACTTCCCGATTGGGAGTCTCTGGAGAAGGTATCCCGCTGGCCACTGTGCTATTAGATACCCTGATGGCAGTAGCTTCCGTCAGTCACTTGTTACTGTAGGCTTCTATACGCAGGTACATGCTCGTACCAAAGTAAAAGATAGACAGCGTCCAGGAGTACTCTTGGCCACGGAGGTTGGCCCCCTCTCGCAACCCAAACACGCTTGCGGAGTTCACTGTATTCTTGTCGAGAAACTGGAGGAAGAAAGTTCCCATCAGAAGTGGTAAGATACGCCAGTCGATCTTCCGTAGCACTTGACGTGCCTCCTGAGAGTCAAGGGTTGTGACATCCTGTCTCCGGTAAAGTGCGTATGCGTCGTCGAGATCCCTGGACGAAGCTGTCGATTCCCCTTCTTGCCGTGTAGGAACTGAGCTTAGCTGCTTTTCACTCATGCTTATATGAAGCTAGTCACAGAAATCGACAATAACTATTACAAGCTCTAAGAACTGAGCCTAAGAAGAACGAAAAGCATATTATAACGTATCACACATGGATGTTCCTCTTTTTCTATCTACCTACCCAGGTAGTCTTCTGTATACAATAAGCTGACAAGCTGTTCGAGTCTACGATGCTACCCAGTGACTGTCACATTACCAATTAGAGCTGCTTGATATTATCATACCTGCTGGGTACCTAGTAGGTAGCCAACATGCATTCCGGATACGATGATAAGAGTGGTGGTATTGGTAACTCTTGCCGATGCGGGGGAGATTATAGAGAACAAGATATAAAGCCTTGGGAGTCATGATAGGTTTGGAGATGCAGGGGTAAACGATAAAAGTACCTGACATCTTGTTACCTGGTAGCGAGTCTTACCGGAATGGCAAAACATACCTAGGCTAGTAGTTTAGATAGGAACCCCTATTCTTCTCTTAGGTGTTGCGAAGTGATTATTTCACAACGCTACTACATATTACAAGAGTAATCTCGTCTGATTAAGCTATTTGCGTATATATATATATATATATATTGCGCCGGGAGGGTTGAGGAGACGATATCGACGTTGTGCCGAGGTACGTCATCTTGGAGGAACTGGCTCTTACTCATACCCCTATTGGTACCCCATCGGCATTGGACATTCTCACCAGAAACCGACGAGGGCAAGCTAAAAAGGCTCCTGGGCTTTTCATGACAGTTGAAGAAGCTGCCAAGTACCTAGTACATATCTTGATGTTGGTCTTGTAGACTTGCCGGGTCGCAAGGCGCCATTGAGTGATCACGGTTGACGAAGAGGATGCTGGGGAGTATCAATTGATTCGTCCAGGGCAAGCTTGGGCATGTTGGTACCTAGTACCTAGTACCTATTAACGATGAATCACTGGACTTATGAAGTTAGTACTGGGAGCGTAGTAATTGCAACATGTCGTCTGAGATATCAATGATTATGAACATGACATGAGTAACGGCATGGGTGGCAGAGTAGAATAGAAGTGGATTTGGGAGGTTATGCCCGAAAACGCTCGGACCACCCTAAATCGATACTACGTACTGGCATCGGTGGACGTACCGAAAAAAAGATTCAAGAGGGAAATTCTTATTCTTATACGCGAAACTTGCAACTTCAAACCCCTCAAGTTGTCGCAACTACTGTCGCGATAATTGTCGCATCCCACAGACATCCCACAGAAATGCCGCCTCGAATACCGACCCGGCTGGCAGCGCAATGCTGCAAGACTTCAATTGAGCGGGAGGGCCCCTCATCGCTCGTGGGGCTCTTCAGCGCCCTCTCCATCCAGACCCGAAGCGCCTCCATTCTCTCCAGCCTGTCTAACAACCCAGGTGCCTACCAAAAACGGGTTCGTGTCGGCCGCGGTCCGTCTTCAGGAAAGGGAAAGACGTCAGGAAGGGGTCACAAGGGTCAGAAGCAGCATGGAAAAGTCAGGCCGTGGTTCCAGGGTGGTCAGACGCCTTTGGTGGTCCAAAGAGGAAGGCTTGGCTTTGAGAACCTGTATGATTCAATGCCGTCGTTTCTGTCGGGAATTCCTTTGCAGCTAACTACTTGGTAGCCGTGCACCCGTCATGTCCGAAGTCAACCTCGACAAGCTTCAGGCATGGATCGACGCCGGTCGTATCGACGTGACCAAGACCATTACACCAAAGGAGCTGATACAATGCAATCTTATCGGCCAGATCAAGGATGGAATCAAGCTACTAGCGAGGGGGGCGAATTCGCTGAAGCAACCGATAGATATTGTCGTCTCTCGTGCCTCGGCCTCGGCGATCGAGGCGGTAGAGAAAGCAGGAGGGAAAATCACGACACGATACTACACCAAGCAGGCCATCCAACGACTCGTGGCCGGCAAGAGTTTTCACACGGACAAGCCTCTGCCGACCGGACCCGAACACGTCGAACCCGTGCTGGAGCAGGCTCGGCAGAAGGGCTTCTTTTACAGATTGCCGGATCCGACGTCACGTTGGGATATCGAATACTACCGTGATCCAGCTCATCGAGGCTACCTAAGCCACACTTTACAGCCGGGCGAGTCGCCCAGTTTGTTCTTCAGGGTGCCACCGGCACAGCTCTCCAGGCCACAGAAGAAGAAGAAGGGAGCGAAGAAAGAGGAGACGAAGCTTTGGGAGAAGCTATAGTGGCATGCTCTTTGTTTTTATTACCAACACAAATATATTGTCACATAGGAGTCTCCACGCAGATCCAATGATCAATGAGTGTGTCCTTGTGCTGAGTATGCGTGGTATTCATGGGGGCAAGGGGTGACTCCGGTTGCTTTCTTGAGTTCCAGTTCCTCCATCAATTGTTGATATTTGTGGACTAGTCCTGTTCATGGGTCTCTATTAATAGCCCTGGAGCCCTGGAGCCTAAGACTTCAAATTTCTGGCCTGCCAAACGCCTTTAATGTTGCTGTAGGGGGCCTTGGTGGGTACCTCTTTTTTTTTTTTTTTTTTTTTTTTTTAACAGAATGGCAGAATGACAGAATGACTCAAGGTTTCGCAGCTCAGCTTGCAAGCGATAAGATCAATCTGTGCCCCACTACCAATACCAATACGTCTATAATCTGTGATCCATCCATGCATGTATAGATACGGAGATTGATCTATCAACATTATCATAGTAACCGTATCCGTACCAATGTATCCATGAATGCAAATGCTCAGATCCGCACTCCCGTCCCAGGCTACCACCTGCAGGTTCCCAGCGCCGATCCTCTGATTCCATTACGTTCAGCCCGTCCCACCAGCGCTTCCCCTTCATCCCCGGCCGTTTCAGCGTGGGCGCATGCGTCAAGTTGCTTTTGCTTCTGCTTCTGCTTCTGCTTCTGGCGTTATGAAAAGCACGACTGTACATTGTTGATGTATCTCACTCGGGGAAAAAAAACGAATAAGTGAATAACCCTTCTAAGCAGCCGCCAATTTGGTTGGAACTTTCGTAACTTTTCGTAACTCAGAACTTCCAAAGCTTGACAACAAAACTTCTTGTCTTCGCAACCTTTTCTCTTTTGCCTGGTTCTGTATCATCTTGACTATTAAGTACCAGCTAGGTACGCTTCATGAACACCCACCTTCAACATCGCCATTGACGATTATTCGATGGTTCATTCGACTTAGCTTCGCTTATTACGAGTATATTACGACATCTCGTAGCTCTCCTTGAGACCGCGATCCTATCCTATCCGCCTTCGCCTCTTAGGTTAGGCTAGGTACTTTGCATTCGCCATTGTTGCAAAACCAACTTGCTAGACAATAGCCATGTCTCTCTTCGGCACATCTCCAAACGAATCATCCTCCGAAAACCCAAGCATGGCGAGATCTCGAAACTCTCTGTTCGACGAAGACGGGCCCATGACTCGCTCCACCTCGGACACGCTCTTCAACGACGATGAGTTCGGAGACGGAGGCAGTACTTCGCCCTGGGACATGCCGACGCCCAAGAAACAGCAGTCGCGTGCTGACCTCCTTCGAAGATTGCTAGAGGGCGTCGACGTTCCAGATGCCTACGTTGAGGTGTTTGATGATGCGCTGCAAGAGGACGGGGAAGGCGGCAAGGTCACGGCCTCGGGCGTCACCAAGACGCTTGCTGCCGCCAAGCTAGGTGCCGACGACCAGGCGCAGATCATGGGGATACTCGCACCTGAAGGCAACCTCGATCCAATTGGTCGCAACGAATTTTTCGTGTTACTGGCCCTCATCGGCCTTACGCAAGAGGGGGAGTCCGTCGGTTTGGATGGAGTGGATGAACGTAGACGAAGTAAGTAAAGCAATCGCATCCTGCTCCCTATTCCTATTCCTATTTTATTATGATTTCATACGATCTCCCTTCCGCTCCGCCTCAAAACCCTGTCCATTTGTTTATGTATTCACCCCTTCGTTTGCTCCCATAATTCTTGGACGAAGCGCATTGGCTGTCCAATGGGCTCGTTGGACTGGTTGGGCTTATCGTAGTCCGTTGCAGCGCTGCCCTGTGCATCATGTTGCGGGGGCATTTACGTTATTCGCCGATAAATTTACTACCATCACACCTACTACATCCTTACTAACGTAACTAATATAATTCCTGCCTATGCCTCTGTATGCATGGGTACGAATCTAATTAAACAAAGTCAACTAACGACCAACCTTTCGTATTGTAGAGTTACCGCATCCGAAATTATCGTCGCCTACTAAGAAACCCGTCCTTCCAAACACCGCAGAGCTCGCCGCGAAACCACCCCAACAACCCGACAGCCCACCCGCGCAATTTGTTTCGCACTCGCGACCAAGAACCGCATCTATGGATGGCCCCGAGGATGATCCATGGAGCTCCTCCGACGTCCATAGGCACCATAACCATTCCGAGGCGCCCAAGGCTAATGGCAATGGACGTGCAAACTTGGGTGTGAACGGCAATGGTTACAACAACTCCGATACCCCTGACATGCACGCCCGCACCACCTCCAACTTTACCACAGCGCCGTCGGCCGGCGGTGCTCCTCCTCAATCCGCAGGTTCTGGATCCTCGAACCCTAGCGGCTGGGGGTACTTTGATGGAAACAACTCGGGAGGCTTTGGCGAAGGGACCGGACAGAATCCGGCGAGTCCTTTCAGTGCGGGTGGTGAAAATCGTGAGTCGCGTGGCAACCCCGTCATTGGCCATTCCAGGACCATTAGTGGTGGGCGAACTGGCAATGCCGTTGAAGAAAACATCATCGTCACGTTGATGCCGGAGAAGGAGGGCGTGTTCTTATTCCAACACCATAATTACGAGGTGACAAGTTCACGCCGAGGAAGCAAGGTCATACGTAGATACAGCGACTTCGTCTGGCTGCTCGACTGCCTACACAAGAGGTACCCGTTCCGATCACTGCCTCTGCTTCCGCCAAAGAGAGTTGCCGTTAATGGTAACCACCTCTCCAACGACGGCGCGTTCATCGAGAAGCGAAGACGTGGCTTGGCTAGATTCCTTAATACGCTAGTCCGACACCCCGTCCTGGGTCAAGAGCAGTTGGTGATAATGTTTCTGACTGTCCCGACGGTACGAGCCCGAACCAAGATTCATGTTACTATCTTCTTAGCTAACAAATTTTAGGAACTCGCAGTATGGCGCAAACAAGCCGCCATCTCGGTGGTAGACGAATTTACAGGACGGCCGCTCCCCGCTGGTCTCGAAGAATCCCTTCCACCCACTTTGGAGGAGCTCTTCGACCGCACGAGACTCGGTGTGAAACGATCTGCCGAATTGTATATCGCGACCTGTAACATCATGGATCGTCTAGTCAAGCGGACGGAGGGTGTAGCAGCCGACCATGGGCGCATAGCCATGTCACTTACGTCGCTTACCGAGACGAGCGCCGATACCTATGCCACCGACACCAACGACGTACCCCTTTTGAACGATGGCCTAGTCGCGGTGGGCAGACGCTTGCAGGCGGCGCAAAGCCTGTTAGAAGACGAAAGCAAGGCGTGGGAAGCCGGGGTATTGGAAGATTTGAAGAGGCAGCGAGACGCACTTGTCAGCATTAGGGAAATGTTCGACCGAAGAGAGCGGCTCGACAAGGACAACATTCCGTACCTAGAACGAAGAATCCAAAACAACGAGACAAAGCTTGCCGGATTGCGAGCCAAACCAGATGGGCTGGTCAAGCCGGGGGAGATTGAGAGGGTCGTGGAAGCCATCATCAAGGTTCGTACTATTGATATCTATTCCGGTCTTTTTGCGCGCACGGCACTCACAACCGAACACAGGACAAGGAGTCGATCGTAAACCAGCACAACCGGTCCATCTTCGTCAAGGAATGCATACGTGACGAGCTGGTCTACTTCCAGCAAACACAGTACCACGTGAGCCGATGGAACCAGGACTGGGCGCAGGAGCGGGTTAAGTATTCCGACATGCTGGCCAACAACTGGCGGCAGCTTATGGACGAGCTCGAGGGCATGCCGCTTGGCGACTAGAACTCTCAACAAGAAGAGGCCATGTCTAGGGCAACTGTTCTTGAGCTAGGCGTGCGAAGCGTGGAGCGTCACGAAGAGAGCGGGGAGTGGTTGGAAGTAGAAGACGATTCATTGCATCTCGGGGACTAAAACACGAGAGCAGGGGGGCTGGAGGCATTCGAACGTGTTCGGAGAATCGGCAGAAGCGCCATCTCCAGCATGTCGGCCAGGCCACATACTTATTCCTATTCTTTCTTTTCGGCTTTTGTGTTTTCAAGTGGAGGAGCACTTGCTAAAGGGGGAGACGCAGTTGTCACGATACCCTTCTTTCATTTTCAGGTACAAGGTACACACACAAGCTATTCGTAATTTCTTTGCAGGGCGGTGGAGCAGCAGCAGCTGTAGCAGCAGCAGTGTATTAGGGGGCCACTGGCATTGGTATGAGGAAGAAGACTGGGCGAGAAGGGGGAAATGAAGGCTATGGTAATAATACCTAGTACCTAATAGCTATTCCCAAGTTTCCGTTATGGCAAATTGCTAGTTACCTAGACTCTACTGTCTACCTGCGTGTTGGTGTTGAGGTGTTGTGTTGAGTGTTATACCCAGTCCTTGGTAGTGAGAGAGAATGTGCATTGTAACGAGTGAGGCTGAAGCAATTCCCAAATAATAATATTCTACATACTATGTAAGTAGTACATGCAGACATTACGACGATATAAGAATCCCAGGAATCTCCGAATTTCCACGTCACTGCGTCAGTGTGGATATCACGATCTCCGAAGCACCTGCCCAACCGTTGGTAGAGCGAATTAGGTAATCCGTAGTTGATCCATAATTGATGATCCGAAGCAAGTGCTGCCCAAAAACGCCAAACGCCCAGCTGCGCAGTTGCCCAATTCAGTCAACTAAGGCGTAATCCCGCAATCGGTACGTATGTACCTACTAGGTACATACGGTACTACTAGGTACATAATATAGGTCTTTACACCTGCTAAGTGCCTAATCGAAACCCCCCCACCATTGATTGATAGTAACTTCAACTATCGACAGCGACTCTTTGTTCTCTCTTATTACTACTCTCATTACATTGTGATACATACATACATACATAGTGCTTCGCTGCCCCAAGACATTATGCGCATCAACACAAACGATTCAACTTAGAAAATCAAGGATATAGTTACTCACGCGCCTTGCGTTTCAACCGAGTACTTAAATCCGATTCAAAAGAACGACACTGGGTAGAGGCCAAACCCGTGGTTCTTGCCCCTCGCGATTTTGTCACCCCGCCTTTCCCTTCAACCCGACCAAACGACAAGTCACGACGTCCTCACGTTGTCAAGTACTCCGATTCCAATTATACGAAACGAACGTGCAGCCTCGGTGCTCCCATAAGACTTAAGATTCAGAGGATTCCTTCCCTCTACCTCGAAGAGACATCGCTTCGAATCCCAAGATATATTCCGCAGAATACGTTGTCTCTCTTCAACTTCGCCAACGTGTTTTCCGCGCTACGGTTCACGATGCCACCACTCTCGTCCGCCCAGAAAGCGGCGGTTTCTAGCTTCGTGTCCATAACGGGAGCCAGTGATAAGATGGCCCAGCGAGTACGTTTGTCTTCTCCGAACCTCACACCATTTATGCCTAGTACTCTTAATGTCATACCCATTACCTAGAACAATTACTATGCCATTCTTATTCAACATCCAAAGTAACACCGCTCTAACCTCTATCTCCTACAGTACCTGAAGAACACAGGTTACAAGTTGAACGAAGCTATTGATGCGTAAGTTAGGAGTCTTTCCTATCCCCAAGTGGTCCATCGAGATGGCCCCTCACATAGACTTCCTGTTTCGACGCCCCGCCCGAACAGCCAGCGAGTCGAATACGCCGTTAGTGGGACGGCGGCAAGACCCCAATGCTACAATGCCAAATACGGAGGACACAGTATGCTTCGATTCGGCCACTTCGCACCGACTTGAAATCGGCTTATACACAGCGTCTCTTCCTGTGCTAACCAAATTCGTGTTGCTAATGGTAACCCAAGGTACTTCTCGATGAATGCCGGCGCGTCGAATCCCAACAAGGAGGCGCAATTAACCAAGCTATTTGATGGCCTTCGAAGTACGTCCGTCTGAGTCTATATTTATGCATGTCTTGCTTTACTAACGATGTGCAGATGACCAACAAGACCCGAAGGACGCGCTGGGCGCAGATTCCTCCATGTCATATCTGCAGTCCATCGGTGTCGACCTTGAAGGGGCCTCTCTATTCCTTGCCATGGAGCTTGTGCAGGCACCAACCATAGGTGAGATCACGCGGGAAGGTTTCCTTAAGGGCTGGAAAGCCCAGCTGGGGTAAGAATTGCGTGCTCTATGTCCACCCTGGATGATGAAAGTAGCTGACTGGTACTTAGAGCCGAACCGAAGATCGATGCCCAGAAGCAATACTTTAAGCACCTTACCAGCAGCCTCTCAAAGGACCGGGACCTATTCCGAAGAGTCTACCGCTACGCCTTTGTGGTTGGACGAGAGGGAGATCAACGAGCTCTTTCCCTGGACAACGCCATCTTGTACTGGGAAATGCTCTTCAAGAAACCAGGCCAGGAGTGGATCGGCAACACGGCAGGCATCGACTGGCTGTCGGAATGGATTACTTTCCTGCGATCGAATTGGACGCGTTCCGTTAGTCGCGACATGTGGAACCAAACGTTCGAGTTCGCAGTTAAGAGCATGGAGGACGAGTCGTTGGGCTTCTGGAGCGAGGATGGAGCATGGCCTGGGGTCGTCGATGACTTTGTCGCCTGGTACAGGAAGAAGTCGGAGATGGACGTTGACGCCTAGCAGGCCGCGCTTATACTGCTCAGGATGTCGCGAGGTCTCGTCCCCCCCGGGCGAGGCCAAAACGAAACGGCTAAAGGAACGGGATCGAAAAGGCCAGAGATGAGGACCAAGCAAAGATGTCAATCACGTGGCGCACACGACACGCAGGTCTTTGAACACGCCAACGAGGAGAGTGGGGTGGTGAGTTGGCCGAATGCGATGAGTATAATTAACGACGTGACGCTGTGATGGCTTCTGACTCTGCCTACCTACTTTGGTGTGCGGTTTAGCATTACTCGGAGTCGGTGGGCATTCTTACAAGACGAAAGAAAGAGCTCTAGAGATAGGCAGCTAGGCAGATAAGCAAGCGAGAAAGGAGAAGGATCAATGATGCTTTCCAGGGCCTAGAGTAGATAATTGCGATCCGAACAGCGTTTCTACGCCATCGACTTTTATTTTATGAGACTCTTTTCTACAACACACTTGTGCTGTGCTGAGAGGACGCATCACGCCTCCTTGCTTTTCTTGAGTGAGGTTTCTCCTGGAGTGACGGTGTGATGGTAAACAAGAACCCTTTGGACAGTTTACTTTCTAGGCCCGGAATAGGGGGCGTGTGGGCGGAATGATATGATGATGTACCACATGCACAACCGGGTCGATCGTACGGTACTTGGAATACGCCTAGGGCAATTCTTGGAAACAGGTCACCGTCGAATATGGATCATCGTAGTGCCAATTCCCCCTTTTCTCCACGACCTCTTTTCTTTCGACCTACCAAGTAGAAATCGATTTAGAGACATCTTTGCGTCTCCCTTTAGATAGCATACAGCGCAGAGAATCAACTAGGCAGTCCCGCTGACGGGTATAGGCAAATCTACGTCAAGCTTGTGTATATGTTCTTCATGTCGTGTCAGACGTACACAGCGAACCAGCAGTCGCATAAGGTGATGGACCATGCTGGTTTACCCCCTTTTGCCCGCGGGGTTTGTCTTTCGTGAGACACCCCCTCGTCGTTGCGTCTCTCTATGATATGAACCGTCGTTTCCTCATCTCCCATCCCTTCGCGGAGTGGGTCGACGAGTATATACGTTCCCCAGGTAACCGTCCAAGCCGGGCCACGACCTAGCTCGTCTCGTTTCGTCTCTCTCATCTACCCATACCCCGCACCCCATCATCATCATCATCATCATCGCAGGCGGGCCCTCAAACGGTCTTCCAATCGGGGGCGCCGAAGCGGCTCATGGTGGCCAGCTTGCCGTCGCCGAGCTTGACGGAGGCGTGGCGGATCATGCGGGGGTCGAGGGCCAGCATGTTGCGGATGGCCTGCTGGGTCTGGACGCTGGCGTCGAAGCGCATGGCGAAGTAGTGGCCCGACGCGTGCCGCATCTGGTGCACGCTGATGGCCTTGGGCAGCGAGAACACCCCCCAGTTGGCGATGCCGCGCACCACGCCCTTCTGCCGGAGGATCAGCTGCCCGGCGGTTAGGACGATTCTGTTGGTTGGGTGGAGGTTAGTTTCTTTCGTGGCGGTTCGATCGTTGGGGGTTTGCGTTGGATTGGCGGGTGTTGAAGATGTGGGATGCAATGCAAGAAACATACTCTTTCACCTCGGCCAGGTTGCCGGGTCGAACCTATTTCCCACTATTAGCCATGGCATTTGTCAAGACGCTGCAAATTCGCAGAAACCCCAAAAGTGGACTCACAATTCCAATCAGTTCGTACAGCATCTTGTGATCGGCTGCTTGCTCACATGGAGCGCAGGAGAGGATATGTCGATACTTTTGTCGGTGATCAATTGACCGAATCTTTGGCTGGAGGAAACAATACCTAGTTGAACGAAGGATACCTGGAAGGAAGCGCTGAGGTATCGCAATTTGTTGCGATGTATGGTGGATCGATGGTCGACGATATGATGGTGGGTAACGACGGCAGAATTGCGATTCGCGATAAATCAATAATTGATTCAAGATCCACAACTGGAATTTGATAGCGGATAGCGGATAACGGATAACGGAGAGCGAATGGTGGAACAACTTCTCCGGCATTGGTTATGTAATGCCTACTACATACGCATACACAGGATATAAACATATCTACTTATATCGATATGGATATGTAGAAATATATCCAAGTCGAGTGTTTGCCTACCTACCTTGGCATCGACGTCGTCATTCACGATCAGTCACATCAATGTTTTCTACAATTCCCTTAATGACCTACTTGAAAAGGCTCTACTGGGTAGTATGCCAGTAAAGTCTAATTTCAGACAGTGAATATACATCGATGATTACTTCAGATGCCTGCGTATGCAAATGCCATCATGGATGTGTGCGAGAAGTGCAAGCAAAGGGCGGTGGCTCTTCGTCTTGTCAGATTACTCGTAGCTCCTTCTGATGTTGGTGGGCCAGTAAATTGACATTGTAATTGACCGAATGATGTTTCCTTTTACAACTGATGCTCAGTTCGGAAAGCAAGGCCAAAGTGTTTTGTCCGTTTTGTCCGCCATTGAACTACGGCGGCCCATGCAAATGGTCTAAGGATGGACCTCGACATGCCACAACTCACAGTCGCTGAACAAACACAAGCTTCTTATCAAATCCCCGTTATATCCCTCTGAAAGATCGTAAGACCCAGAGTTTTGTTTCCTCGAAATAGTGGTAATTTATCTCGCGACAATGGGCTCCCTAGATGAGCTCAAATCCATGGCCCAGATGACGATGGCCATGGCTGCCCAACAACCCCTGCCACAAGACGAGCCAGACGACGAGCCAGACGACGATGATGTCCAACGATGGCAGTCTCTATTCGGATACTCCTCTGCACAAGCAGCACAGAAGATCCAGGAGCACCGGACCAATCCCTCCCGTATCGTGGTGACCGACTCGCATTGGGAGATGGTGCGTGAAGAACGAGAAGCCCAAGGATGCGACAAGGAGGCGTACGAACACTCCTGCAGCGTGGCAACTCGCACGACCCCATCCACGCCCCCCGAGACCACAGCAAAGACAACAAGACCGTCAACCTACCTCATCAAGCTCGAAGCACCACTCAGCAACGCAAACCAGATCAAGACAACCGCCAACCTCCCCGAAACACCCCCAGTCCTCCACGGCACCGACGAAGCCGGCAACCCCGCCTCCTACCGCCTCATCAACGCCGCCACCCAGGAGAGGAGAGGATTGGACCAATAGGTGAAGGCTCTCGTTGATTCTCGGAGGATGGATAGCGGTGAGAAAGCGAAGAATTGGTAGCCTTTACTGTAGCGTGTATCTGAGTATTAATCCGGCTGTTCAATTCGCAGATATTCGTAGTCGTTACTTCGAAGGATAGAAATAACTCCAAGAGTATGGGTCCGTATGTTATCCATATTTCCGTGATATCTTGCTTCCGCCGATCGCAGAATTGGCGATGCCTGAATTTGGTATACCCATCTAGAATAAATGCAGTACCATGATGAGCAATGCTGGCTTTGTGAAGTTGGCGAAGTGCAGCTCTATTGAAGCTGGAGCTATGCCGCACATCAAGATGTATGTACATACCTACCGTGCATGCAGGTTCTTGCATGAACCCGTCTTGGCTTGTCTGTCCAACTGGATGGTGCATCGTTGATGTATCATGTACCTCCTTATCTACATACCTACACGTGTATGTAGCTGCGACCACTACTGAAGTGTATCGTGATGTGCACTAGTAGGGGTAATTATTCAAAGCCAGCAGCGTCGGGCCCGAACGGAGACTCCTCGTCGGAAGAGGCCCTTGAAAATGACAAAAAGATAAACAGGAGAAAAGCAAACGCGCAAAGCAAGCAAGCTGAAAGATACAATGCCTGCCTGCTTAGGTACCTTACCTACCATGTACCTACGCCAGCATGACAGGCCACACCACAAACACACACACACACACACACACACACAAAAACTTGTACTTGGGGGCCACGGCTTCTACCGACGACCTGCCACGAGGCGCCAGTCCCAATGCCGCAGCGCGAAAAAAAAAGGGGATCGGATCGGCCGCTACTGTAAGGAATCCTAGATTTCGCAGGGATCATGGGGGGAGTGCATTGCCAGAATGTCGGGAACGGTGTGGGGGTCGATTTTTATTTTATTTTATTTTATTTTATTTTACTGTCTCTTTTTTCGCTATTTTTTTTTTATCTGGGGGGGTTTGCTTTTTTGCTTTTCTCCATCTGGTGGACGGATGTTTTGTCCTTTCCGGATTATTCATGTGCTTGCGTTCGCCTTGGTTTTTACGTACGCGTCAGATAGGTACTGTTGCTATTGCTGCTACAACACACTTATAGATATGATACGTCTTGGTTTAAGATAGCATCTTGGCAATCCACTATTCACTATCACATCGACACTCGCTCAGGTACGTGGGCGGGCTCGAAGATCCCCCACGAAGCTGCTGGGATAAGTGCCTACTAGTACCTAGTAGGTAAATATACTACGATTGTCAGTACACTATTATATCCATACGATAGATGTGAATGAATAAATGCAAACGCAAATCAGATATCTCCTCAGTCCGCCCACCCTATCCTCTTCGCCTGACGCCCCGTCTTATGGATGCCATGCTGGATATAGTGTACAGTCTCACAGACGGAAAAAAAAAAAAAGGCCAAAAGTAAAGGAACAGTGATGTGAACAGATAGGAAGGGGGGCTGATATCATCAACCCCTATCCACCGCCCAAACCATATGGGACACACCTTGCTATCCCTTTTTTTTTCCTCGAATTCGCATATCCCCTAGATACCTTGGACTTGGATGGCCTTCTCTTATTAGCCACAGCAGTAGATGCCGTCCCACCCTACCACACTTTTGTCCATCCGTTCGTCCGGCCTATTTTCCCGCCTGGTCAAATCATCCATGCTAGTGCTAGTACAATCAATAGAAAAAAAGAAAAAGGACGAGCCGATGGACTGCCTTTCAAAACCCTTGCGGTGAAACCTTTATTAACACCCCCCATGGTCAGTGAACCTCCCTTGCTCGCATATGCCACATAGTAAGTCTAGTACGGAAAAGAGAAAAGAGAGATGGCGATGTGTGTGAATGTGTGTGTGTGTGTGTGTATGAGTGTGTGTGAGAGGGAGGGAGGGAGATAGAGGCAATATAAGTAATCCGTGGCTGAAGAAGTGTGCGTGCTTAGGTATCCGAGTCCTCAGTAGCCAACGTCCTCGACTCCATGGTTTCCCATATTTCTTCCAATTGCGATCTGCGCACGAAGGGTTAGCAGCAAATCTCAAGGATAATAAATCTAACATGCTAGGCGTTTGCCTACCGGGTGCTCTTGACGAGCTTGATGCCCTTCTTCTTCGCAAAGGAGAGGAATCGCTTCTTGGTTCGCTCTCTCTTGAAATAAGCAAGCGTGTTCCCACGCTTCTCGTCCGTGATGGACACCAGTATCTTTTGGCTGTCCAGCGCGTATTGGATTTCCTTGATCTCTTCCAAGGCCAGGTCGAAGTTGATTGGTTTCTGGTAAAAACCCCAGGTAACTTTCGGATGCACGTCTCGTAGTACCTGGTGCTCAAACACATTCTTCTCCTGCTTCCACGTCCAGTATTGCGTGACCTCCGTGCTGGTCGTTAGGGCGTGTGTCTTGATCTGGTACACACGCCAGTCGAGATGCATGATGCGGCCTGCCGAGAAGGAGTCGGTCGAGGTCCAACCACTGTATTCCAGGTCATCCTCTTCCGGCTCTTCCTTAGGCGGCGCCGGCTCTATGCGCTGACGTTTCTGCAGGCGAGGAGTCACCGGTTCCAGATACTCGGCCAGCGGCTGTTCGGATCCCCTCGGCATGTCCTCCACGCTTGGCGTGTCATCGGCATCGACCTGGCCGATGGAGCGGCGGGCTTTGCGTCGTATCGAGCTTGCCATTTCTTTCGCCTCCTGCTTGAGCTTCTTGGCCAGAGCCTTCTCAGGATCTTTGTCACGAAGCTTGTATCCCGAGGGCCTTCCGATGTTTCCAAACCCATGCTTCTCCCGCAAGTATTTTAGGTTAGCGTCGTGGTAAAGGTCGTGCATGGTCTTGGAAAGGTTGAACTTGTCCCCCTGCGCCTCGGCAATGTTGTACATGCGTTGACGTAGCCACTCGAGCGGTGTCACGTCGAGGTCAAACTTCTTCAGCTCCTCGTGCACGTTTACAAGGCGGAACATCGTGTCGTAGTTGATGAGGGTCTTGTAGAACTTGCTCATCATCTCCTTGCCTACAAATTGATAAGGGTGCCACTTTTCGTCCTTAAGGAAGTCGATGACGGACTGGCCTCGGTTGACCTGGCGGTTGGCGAGGAAGACCGTATGACGCGCGGCTTCGGGTGATCGTCTTAGCTGGTCCAGCTTCTCCTTCCACTTGTCGAGCTGAGGCTGGATCACCAAATCCAACGGTTCCCACTCAGGGTCCCAATATGGATGGGTCAGGTCGATCCGCTCGAGGGGGATGCCTGCATACATAGGTGGCTCGGTGATCATTTGGCCGTCGTTCTTGATGACCAATTTCTCTCGAGTAATCTCTTGGTCCTCGCTGATCGGTGGTGTCGACTTTTCGGTCGGAGGTGCGGAACTCTTTGCGCTCGGCAACGACTTTCGGCCAGATGGCGATTTGGTCTTGGTCACGCCAGCCGGCTCAGCAGCGACTATGGGATTTTATCAGTAAAGAAGGCCATGTTGGAGAACAAGGACTTACGTGGCTTTCCGTTCAGTGGGCGGCCCGTCGAGGGGAAGCTGGGGAGGCTGTGTCGCTGCTTGGGTTTGAGAGGTCTGTCTTTCACACGGGCTGCGGCGTAGGCATCTGCGATGTTGATGTCTACCTCGTTGCCCACACCATTCGAAATCGGACCGGGGCGTGGACGGTTGCTGCCGCTCCGCAAAGGCATGGCCCTACCGTTCAGGGACTCAGACTCGTCCACAGGGTTATGGTAGATGCTGCTCAGTAGGTTGCCGGGATCTGCTGGTGGCTCTTCCTCCTCGTCTCGGCGGCTGCGGCGGCGTGAACCGTTGATACTCGTCCAACCAGCGCCATTAACTTGAGGTGGGCCATCGCGGTTGGATTGGCGTCGCCCACTGCTGCTACTGCTCTTGGGCCGCGTGTTTTCCTTGGCCATGGCTTCCTGGCGTCCGCGCGCGAACCAGTCCTGCTGAACTCGGTCGTCCTCTTGACGTCTTTGTAGAATGTGGCCTCTGGCAACTTCGAAGTCATGGACCACTCGTTCCTGCTGTTCTTCGTAGTGCTGGATGCTTCTGATGATGTTCTGGAGCTCCTGCTGAAGATGAGCCTTTCGGTCGTAGAACTCTACCAGTCGCGTTCTTAGCTGATCCTGGTGCATAGCATATTCCTGGTTATATTCCGCGTCCTCTCTTTCACGCTTCAATGCTACGTTGTGCCAATATTCTTTCTCCATGTCTACCCAGTCCTCTGGGGACACAGGCTCCTTTTTGGTAGACATGACGCCGTCTCAGCGATAGCTCAGCACTTACTCACTACTGGTAAATATTAGCAAGGGTACATTGCTGGCAACTTGCAGTCATGAGGAGAATGACAATGCAGTCCTGAAATGAGATGTGGTAATGGGATGGGAAAGACACTGCTGTAGATATCTGACAGGTGGTATAGGCAATAGTGGGTAAAGCTTGTAAAGACGTAAGGGGTGACAATACATGTCAGGGAGTTAGTGAGCATGAAGCGCCTGGCAAATAGAGGAAGTCATTGACGGCGAAAGAGGAAAAGGGAGGGGCAAGCAAGGTGAGGGCTAGGCAAGCCACCTGTAGCGCAGTGAAATGCAGGCCTTCGTGTGGTTGTGAAAACGTAGGTCGCGTTGTAGTAAAATGTAGGAATAGAAGAGTAATAGGCGCCTAGTTAGGTAGGGCGGCCAAGCTAGGAAAGAAAGGGAGGGGTGGTTATTAAGCCATCCATTATACTTACCAGCTAAGGTGGGAGAATTCAAGCCCGGTGTGGGTATGAGCGAAAGCTAGCCTATAGACGTTGCCGGCCAGGTTGGTTCGCTCATGGGCAGGTGAGAGTGTTGGTGTTGAGAGTTGCGTGTTGTGTTGTTATGTTGGTTACCTAGTGGGTAGGTAGGTAGGTAGGTAGGTAGGTATCGTGCAGCGTACCTAGGCCGTGCGCAAGGGGGGTTTCAAAGTCTACGGTTTTGACGACAATGTTGAAGGGAAAGGGAGCAGAGAGTGCGATGAGGAGATGAATATCGAGAATGGGTATCAATAATGACGAAAATTATGATATGGGAAAGGTGCAGGTATAATAATGTTAGGCGAGATAGATGTGCTTTTCTATCAGGCTTGAACTTGTATATTACCGAGTGCAACGGAGCGCGTCGAGTTAAAGTGTTGAGTTGCACCTAGGAAATTAATATGTTAGTAAACGAGGACTAAGTAGAAGTAGAAGTAGAAGTAGAAGTACCATCCAGTAAATATGCGTACTGGTAGGTGAGTAGGTAGGTAGGCAGGTAGGTAGGTGAGTATCAATATCAATACGTGATAAGAGGGACGTAAATGGTAACTTGGTATGTACACTGTGCGGCGACCAAGGATCAATCAGTACCTACCTACATATGTACATATCAATATGTAGGCGAAATACTACCTAGTAGGTATTGATGTATATGAAAATTTCCAAGGTAAACAAGGTCATGAGGTTGGAATCGCATATACGTCGCTGGGAAGTACGTGTATATGTAAATACCTACCTAGTAGGTCTCATCAATATATTTACCTTAGGTATTAGGTACTACGTGGATGTAGGTAAGAACGGCAAATCTCTATGATAGGTACTAAAGCAACCATAGAAACGATAGAAGCAATAGGTAAAAACGATAATCAAGATAACAAAGACAGTAAGAGGGTGCAGGTGCAGGTGACAGACGCGAGACACATAATCATAAGTAATAAAATAGGATAGGTAGAAAATATGACTGGGTATACGTGTTCGATGAGGATGAGATATAATAAAATACTTGCCTATAGAAGCATCCGTAAGATGGCGCTAGGTGAGGAACCTTGGAAATTATTGATGACCGGCCTCTCGAAGAAGTGACTAATCGGATCATCCCGAGGCCTTGCCCTTCTCTCCCTCTTTCTTCCCAAAGATCGTCCGAGGCCGCCGAAGTTGCCAGTTAGGAGACACTATACCTAGCTCCGGCTAAGAGGTGAGAGTGTTGTGGGTAAAAACATCCGGTGTCCTTCTCGAAAGAGCAAAAGAGATCAGCAATGAACGCCGCTTCCAACGGTTTCGAGTTTAAGATCATATGGGAAGAGATGCAGCAGCATCAACAGCAATAGCCGTAGCAAGTACCCAGCACAAGTGGATGGATGGATGGATGGTACCACAATAGGGATCATAAGCTGGGTTGGGGGTGTATCTGTTGTTTGTTTCTCTAGGACTAGATGGCAAGAAGCAAAACACGGCGAAAACAACCCAAACCCTTCTAGCCTATGAAAGCGTACTATAGCTCTGATGCACCAACAGTCGAAAAAGGCTATACAGTCATCGTCTACCCTAGGTAGCACGGGGGGATAAGGGGAATAAGTGAAACCGTATATAAGAGGACATGTGTATGCGTATGTACGCAAGTGTACATACGTAGGTAGGTATACATACATCCTATGCAGTACTTAGTGGTATAGTTCAGCATGTACAGGATATGCCGGGATATTCCAATGGGTCAAATGTATGTCTGGTGTATGGGGGAATGCTATAGTCGCATGACGACAAGAATAAAAAAGAACAAAATAGGTACGAGTAAATTCCACTTACTCACTTCAACAATTGTAGCAGGACACTACTTTGACCTCTTTGGGAATATACTATGGTAATGGTTTAACCTTAGTGCCGGTGGGGATGGATCTGATGCTGGTACTGGTACTGGTGCTGGTACCGAAAGAAAAATAGGGTCAAAGGCGTTTGATTAGGGGATTCGTATGGTAGACGAATGGTGGACGAATGGTGGACGAATAGAATAGTCTTAGCATGCCCGATTCGACCCAATAGTCGAGAATCCGATGCGGTCGATCTACCTAGGTCTGGATCCAGTCTTGAACCAAGCCTGTCGATGCGGCTCCCACTTCCAGGGTTGTAGGAACCTCGGGCGGATGGCGAGTTTCGGCTGGGGGTACGATACGCTAACTGTTGGTAAGGAAGGTGACCGAAGATGATGATGCCCAGCCTTGCACGAGAGCACCAGCCCCTGGTAGTTCTGTTTCGTTCGTTTTACGAAGCCTTTGCAATTGCGTGCGTGCTGCGCCTGGATTGAGTTGAGCTCGAGGGGAGGGAGGTACTTGTTTTTTTTTTTTATATTTCCTTAATTCCCAAGACAGTGGAAGCGATGAGAGCCGGATGCCAAGAAGTTGAAAGCTTGATGCGCGTTGCAGGTACAGTAGAAAGACGCCGGTATGTCGATGGATGGGGCTGGATGGAGCTTGATGATGGTCTTGGCAAAATGATAGGATGTACTACGTAGCTTGAAAAGAAAATAACAACATAAGCGTGGGTAGGGCAGATTAGGATAAAGTAGGTAGGTATATAGGTATATAGTGACAAGCCGACAGACAGAGAGAAAAATAGATAGACAAATAGACTGATGATGCGAGTCTGGAAAGCTGGTAGAATTTTGGAGATTTTACCTAGTATCCATCGCAGGGAGAATGCTCGCATTCATATAATAGGTACTTAGGTACTTACTAGGTAGGTATAGTAGGTACTATGTACTAGGTAGTAGGTAGTAGATAGGTAACGTACTAGCAAGAGAAATAGTCCAATGCCAGTGGCAGGTAGCTGTAGCAGTGTCCAGTTCGAGTCCAAATCCCCGAGGTTTGTTTAGACTGTCGGGGCTGGTTGGTCTGAGAAGATGCTGGCAGGTGTCGATAGTCAATGGTCGACGGTCGAATAAGATCTGGTACTCAGGCGTGATTGCGTAGTGAGGTGGATGGGTGAGCTGTATATGAATGTGTGGTGGTATGCGCAAGCGACTGACTCGAGGACTCGAGGACTCGAGAAGGAGAATTAGAAAAGTTGGATTCGAGTAGGATGCATGTAGACGTAGATGTAGATGTAAGGAGCATGTATCGCTGATGCGTGTGTGTATGTATGGATGAAAGTATAGGTTGGTCAATGTAGATATTAGGGCAAGGTACATAGGTACCTAGTACCTACGTATCCATCGTCAATGGATATAATAGTAAGTTTGCATCCCTAGAATGTTTTTTTTCCCTTCTAATCAGGCAGATAGCTCGAAGGTTTCAAGGTTGTACCTATAAAAGTTGGTACCTAGTGGCAGTGATAGTGGGTAATTACGCAGTAGGCACTGGACAAATACACTTCAATACGCTCCAATACGTATCAAAAGTATATTTACGAATTCCGAGTTCCAAGTTCCAAATTCCAAGGATATCATTGATCTATCTATACCTACGGGTATCAATATATATGAATGGATATGGATATTTGATGTCTGTCTATATGAGGTGTTTAAGGGGGGGAGGACTTTGTAGCTTGGCCTGGACGTCTGCAGGTCTAGCAGGCATTGTGTATAACCTCCGGGGCTATTAGGTGCCTTGTTTTAGTATATTGATGACATTTGGACGTATCAACGATTAATTGATCAATCGATCAATATCAGCAATTTATTAAACCTGGACATGCATACTAGGTAGAGTAGCTATAGGTAGCTAACCTAGATAGGCACTAGTACTGCCTCATCGGTACTAGAGGCTGCCGCGTTATAGCAAGCTAGAGCTACCTGTGTGTGCCTTATTTCCTATTACCAGATGGATTGATCAATTACCACCCCATTTCCATCATTGCCATCGCTATCCTAAGCCCCGACGTTTATTAATTGCTGTTTCCAATTCGGGACCTTCTATCCTTTCTTACATATTACAAACCCACACTGACAAGCTCTTCATAATAATCAATTATTGCTAATAAGTATTCCAGATGGACGAGCAAGGATGACATTTCTTACGTTCTTCGTTCCTATTCTTTTATTTATGCATACTTTGTTCCTTTCCCCTATTCCTTTTTGAGGTGATTAGGGGCAGGGGACCTTGGCCAAGGGATAAGGAATCGCGATATAGGCGACGGGCGACAGACGGCACGGCGATGCGATGTGATGCGATGCACCAATACTACGAGTTATGTATTATTGGTACGGTATGACATTATCTAGCGTTTTAGGTAAAAGGTTTCCCCCCTCTACTATTCATTATTAGGTACTACCTAGTAGGTAGGTATGTACCTCTTAGCGGTAGGTCTTTAAACTCGGGTCATTTGTGCTTTTCATTAATGATGATATTTGGTGTACACAAACTACGACGTACGACGTACATGTAATACCTACATGACCAGCATTAAACATCCCCACGCGAGGACCGCATGCTTATACGTACATTGATCAATTTATAATTTACCTACTACTAGGTAGGTAGGTAGTATAATTGATGTATCTACATTTTACTGTACTGGGGTACTGGGTGATAGATAGATATATGTACTGTGCCAGCGTATCTCCAAGCGATCCGGAGTAATGTACATGTCTAATATGCAGGTACCTGCAACACATGCACGCATGTACGCAACACGTATAAGTATAGTGCCGTATTAGATACTCCCTAGTACATACCTACCTAGTACTAGGTAGGTATACATGTAGGTATCGCCAATATCATATCCATATATAAGTCGGAAAACCCTGACTGCTGGATGCCTACATAGTACATAATAGGTGCTAGCCACTGGCCGCTACGTTGCTGCTGCTCGGTAGCCGAGATATACGGGCATGGCATGTATTGACTATTCGCAATTAGGGTATGACGAAGGCATGAATACCTACTATGTATGTATGTGCTCCAGTTCTCCAGCTCCAGCTCCAGCTCCAACTCCAGCTCCAGCCGTATTTGTATTATAGCCTACCTACACCCCCCGAGGGCGGCAATTAAACACTTGACCGATCAAAACAATTATAGGTACCACTAAGTACTGCGTAGTACTACTAGGCAGGTAGCCCTGGAGGTAGATTCAGAAAGCCTACCTCCAGATCTACAAGGTATTACAATGCCGACGATGTGTAATGTAGCTCTAGCATGGGTACCTCAAGGCTGCCTATTACGAGGTAGGCAATATACCGTTGTGCATCCACGATGGAGACCTGTCCAGCCTAGTAGATATGTACGTAGTATTTCAGGCTGCATACTAAGGAGTAAATGTTGGCCGGACTAAAAAAAAAAAAAAAAAGATTGTCTTACTACAAAATAGTTTCCAAGAGGCAGGGAATATCTGATCGTCATATCATCATGTCATCCGTCCAACCATCCATCCATGTAGGTGTGTAATGTATTTTCTGTTGGTTGTATCAAATTAGATACTATGTGGATGATGATGATGATGATGCTAATAACAACAACAGTAACAATAACAATAACAACGATAGGTAACGATTAAATACTACCTACTACTACATAAGGTACTACTAGGTACAATGTATGACTGGGTGGGTACCTAAGTAAGTACCATGTTGCATTGGAGATATCTACATTGGAGCCCTGGAGATATCCCAGAAGTCAAACCCAAATTCCCACCGACTATACATGTACCCACCTAACCAGCAGGCCAGTATCATCGATGCATGGTCTTCGGAGATGGTGATGGTGAGCACTAAGGTTATTATAGATTATCTATTATCGAATTGACATTAACCTCTTTCTTCTCTTTCTTACCTTCTTTCCCGCCGCTGTATATCCCCATACTCCCATGCTACCATCCATACCCAGCCCCAGTAGTACGTAGGACTACTAGGTATGTACCTAGGTAGGCGGGTAATCCGCAGGCCTCGTCCGTTGGCACGGAGTACCTCCTATGGATGCTTGGTAAATGCTACGGCGCGATACGATGCGCGCAACGGAATTGGTAGACGATGTAGGACAAGAAGACCTTTATTTCCTGAGTTCGTTTGATGTCTCCCTCGTCTTGTCTTCACGGAGATTCCGGCCGACGAGATTGCCTCTCTGTTCAGGTACCAGCTATTTCCTATCACCCACACCTACTATGTACCTGCCTAGCTGTGTAACTACCTACAGTAGTATGTGGTATGCGACTGATCAGTGTACAACACCAACATCATCGCGGTATACAGCCAAGTTAGGGGTCTGGAGACATCTCGGAGACATTCGAGTCCTGCGCCCCTCTGTCTGTGTCTTGTCATGCCCGGACCTACTAGGCATAGTGGGCTATTCGCATGTACATAGTAGGGCGAGTTGTACCACGGTGATCATGAGAATAGGTCGCGGTACGTAGGATGTAGGATGTGGCCCTGGAAGACGTAGGAATCAAGCATATACCTAAAGAGCGTGCACTATCTCCTAGCTATCCATGATCTACATACGTATAGTATACGAGTACTAGGTAGGTGGGTAGGTAGGTAGGAAGTCCCGGAAGGTCTCATAACTTGTCTTACGGAGGAAATATACTACGACGGTGGGTACCTACGAGGTATGTAGTAAGTAGGTGCATCCAAACATTTGAAGCTTCAAAGTCCCTATAGCCATTTTCGTCTATTGGCAAGCCGAGTTGGTCGAATTTTAAATTACGCTGGCCATCGCTGTTAATAGTTGTTTTGGTTTTGGTTTTTCCTAGATGGCGCAGCTTTCCAAGGTCGTATCGTTGCTCATGTGCTCATTCTTTTTTTTTCTCTCTCCCCCTTATCCCCCTCAACCTTCGACTCAGAGCCACCACGCCTCAAGCAACCAATCTGGTGATGTTCGATTTCAATGATTCAGCGTTCTAATCCTGGGGAGGAAATACCCCGATGGTGTTAGAAGGATGATATAAATAGCTTCCTCCTTAGTAGTAGTCTGGCTACTAGGTATGTATGTAGTGGAAGCCGAAGATCCAAGCCAGCATGAGCACGGTATATAGCAACCCCCGTTCGTGAGATGTCACCTTTGAGTTCAGCGCACACCTCCTACATTACCCACCTACTAGGTATATACCTAGTACCTAGCAATAGTATCCAGTATCCAGTCTGTACATCACTACCTTCCTTGAATGACCCCGTGCTCCGTACCCGATCTAATCTATCAGACTTGGCGTTTTTATTCTTTCTTCATTTCCAGTGTTCCCTTTCCCTTCCTTTCCCTATTCCTTCGATCTCTGTGCTAGGTCGTATGTAATAGCCTAGCCACCTACGTGTGCGTAGGCGTAGGCGTAGGCGTAGGCGTTCCTATCAAATGAGGTAGGATTATACTGCGTAACCCCTGTCGGGCCCGTGCTAGCAACGCATTCCGTGATCCGAAGCCTGTGTGCTTTATGCACGAATCATCTGTCAGTTCTGGAATCTGAACGAACGACTTTATGTATCAGAAAGTATCAATATTACACCACTTTTGCTATACGTTGCTCCGTAGGATTCGCACCGTATAGTGCATATCATTATGATCATTCTGTTATATTAAGGTTAAAGTGTTCTGGGTCTGCTATCAAGCATAGCCACATTCTTTCCTGGGTATATTCCTTGCGTCAAGTACCTCCAGGGCTTTCTACCTCAACAGGAAAAATTACGAGGAAGTACTGCATACTAGGTATTATACATACCTGGTATACATCAATACCTTGTGTATGTACGAACAGGTCGAGTCCTATACCTGGCGTCATAGGATCGCTCGAAAGGCCACAGCACCACCACCTTGCACAGGAGCCCTTACCTGACAGCCTATTGTCTTGATACCCGAGACCGAGAGTACGATTATGCAATGTCGTACAAAGCCAAGAGGTATGAGTTAAGAAAAAAGGATTTAAAAAAAGGAGAGCACGTGCAGTTGCTGCAAGATGGATTAATTTCTATACAGCCTTCACCAATATACAAGTCCAGAGTTCTCGGCTTCTCCCATGCTACCATGCTGCCCTTTCCCCGCCCCAACATTTGCTTCCATCCTAGGTCTGCCCTTGGGAGAACACGTTTACCAATATTCGGGCTTGACGAAGTCGGCGAACGTCTTGGGCTCCTCGTGGCCGTGGTGGTCATGGTGGCCGTGACCGTCGTCCTGGGGTCCGACGTACTCCATCTTGTAGACGCTGCCGCACTCGGGGCATCGCTCCATCGGTCGCTCGCGGGACATCTATAGGCGCGTGGTGTTAGCCAAGTCTAGCTACGTCCTTCGACAAATGCTACGTTGCCAATGTGGAAAGCCAATATAGCATTGGTTCAGAAGGAACGGGGAAAACGTACGCCGAGCCAGGTGACGACGTGGGAGTCGGCGGGGGAACCGGTGCAACCAGCGTACTGCTCGTCGCCAGCAGACTTGACCAGGATGGGGTTGTCAAGAGTTCCTGGTAAGTGATGTCAGTTGATCTGCTCTGGCGGTACTCCACTCTCTATCCTCTACCCTCTTCCGAATATGTTTCTTCGATATGGTACGGATTATATGGTAAGTCGCACCTTTTCGCGAAGAGTCGAGGGGTCGCATGTCGAAGATATCTACACCCTCCATCTTGCCGAGGATTTCCAAACGCTCCAGACCAGTAGATTGCTCGAGATCGGTAGGGACGGTTCCGGGGGCGGCACCGGGTCCGATTAAGTCTTCCTCGGTCTTGATCTCTGTATGACGTGCAAGCAGCGCCCAACGTTAACAAAACATGTTCCAATATCCTTCTTCGGCTTATAAATTCCAATTGATGTCGGAGGGAGTCGCACCGTTGAAAGACTTAATCTTTTGGCCGACACTAGCATGGGGCTCGACGTTCTTCGCATTGTCTGAAAGGAACCAAAGTCAGCTTCGTTGGTGGTGATCAGCGCATCGTACGATGCAGCAATTTTCGGGAGCTTACGGCGGATAGCCGAGACTGCGAAACCACGTCTAACGACGGGGGAGACGGCGGCTCGTCGGGCAACAGCGACGGCGGAACGTTGTAAAAACATGGCGGCGGCGATTGATAACGGTTTGGTGGAGGGGAGATTGGAGGTTTGGTTAGAGGCGGAGGTTCTAAGGTGGTGAAGTCAGTGACGTTTTTTGGTTGACGAAGATTCAGTTGTTTTTTGGGATTATAGGATGGATTTATTGCTCCAAACCGAAAAAAAGAGGGATTTGAGTGGTGGTGAATGGTTTCAAGGTTCTTAGTGGTCTGATTCGTGATTTCAGTGGATTGCAATGCACTGAATTGGATTGGACCGTCAATTGAGGTGCTTCTTTTGCTCTTCGCTGCTCTTTTCCTGCTTGCCCGATGGTCCGATTTACTTACCAAGGTCTTTCATTTCCCCATATCCATAGGAGCTTAGGCGAGCTATTCACCTAACAGGTAATGTACCCCACCTTGTGTGGTGTGTTAGTCAGCGAAATCAAGACCACAACAAATTCCAAGATTCCAAGATTCCATGATTCCATGATTCGAAGGAATTCAAGAAATCAATATCAATCAATATCAATCACATGATCTTGGTGCTACGCTGCTGGTAGACTTCCACCGAGATCCATCCAAGATGCTCTTTAATGCTGTTGGTTCTTGATTTCTTCGCTCATTTGCGGCCATTTCTACTCGCATCATGTCAGAACCCCGAACAAGCCACTTCGTCGTATCGTCCCGTGTTTGCGTAGCTGTTCTATGCATGTGTGGCAGCACCTCCTGATCCCATTGATACCATTTGGTCATATTTCATTTCTCGTTACACTCCCGTTGCCAGACGCAGCCGACATCTCCAGGCAACTCACCTGATAACAGAAATGCCGACAGTCTAGACTATGCTTTCACTATTCGCTCCTTTAATCGGAGGCATCTCGACGGAAGCAATAGATGTATGCAGCTGATGCGAACATCTTACGACTTACGAGCTGCCTAAGCAATTGCACTCCCCATGAAATGTGTTGTAAATGAGCACGCGGCTGTGGTGGCTGCAGCGGAAATCGAGCCAGAAGCAGACAACAATAAGAACTCATAACTGATTGATCCATATCACCATTATAACTAGCGCAGAATCCATTGGTGCCCCATGTCTAGCAACATCGCTATACGACAACACACTATTTGAAACTGTCTCAGCCGTTGCAGCTATGATCAAGGCAGATGATGTTAGGTATTGGTCGAAGTGAATTGCCTTCATAGTCTCCGAGCATCATTGGGGCCCTGATCAGCTGCCAACCTGTGTAAAGTTGTAGGTACTAGGCAATGAAGCCTATATACGGTGAGGTATTCTCCTCTTCGCTACAATGTGCTCAAACCTATTTCACCCCTTTCAGCGCAAAGGCATCGAGAACCGCAACTCGTTGGTCGTTGGTCGTAAACTTGAATTCAACATCACCGCACTTGCCGGCCCGGGCCTCCTCCTCGGTCACCCACAGATACGCCTGGTGCTCATTCGGATCCAGCTCGACGTCATAGCCGTCCACCTCCGTCAAAAAGGAATATTTGCACATAGCCCGCCCCCATCGGACGAAGAAGGGAAGACCCGTACCAACAAGGGCGACGATGGTCTTGGCGTGCAATCCGCTCTCCTCAAACAGCTCGCGCGCCAACGCATGTAGCAGCGATTCGTCTTGAAAATCACAAGCGCCGCCCGGTATCTCCCACAACGAGGGCATGGAGTCGTGCGCCGCGCGCTGTACAAGAAGCAGCTTTCCCTCCGGATTGAAGACGAACGCGCCAACGGCTATTCCCTGGAATTTTGGGTGCTTCGCCAGATGCGCCTGTAGCGACACGTTGAAGGCGGCCAAGGAAGGCGAGAAAGTGAAGGTCGGCGCTGGGGGCGCAGACCCCGAAGATTCTTCTGTCGATTTCGCCATCAGTAATGAATTGTACTCGGGGGGGCTTTTTTCAGTCTAGTTCAAGCTCTAGTTCTAGTATAGTAGCACTGAGACCAGTCTTTTCCGAGCAGCCCGATATTCAGTACCAAGCTTGTCGATCCAGATCGTCGTTGAGAAAGACAGATCAAGGTTTAAATACGCTCCGGAAAGGGGCTCGAAAGGTTTGTAGGTAACAACCAGAGATTTCAGGCTAGTCAATTGATTGCGAAAAATGACCAGTCAAACCCGAAGCTTTTCAATCTAGACCACGTAAGACGGTTGAGGCTGCACCATAAGCTACCTGGAAAATCCTGAAGCCTGAGTGTTCGAATGACTTAAGCCACTTCCGGACCAACCTACCTACCGTACCACCTCCGGCAAACAAGTGAACTCGTCGTTGCAATTTCAGGCAACGAATATCGTACGAACTGAATCATAATTTGATTGCCTATGGCTTAGAAAAGACCCACCAAGCGACGGTGGTCTCAGGAGAACCATCATCAACGAAGATATGGGGTGTCTTGGAAGGGGGTAGGCTGTTCCGGTATGACCTACCTGCCTCGCGGGTGCCTCGTACCAACCAACTAGGTGTTACAAGGTATACATCGAGGATATGAAAAAGTGTAGGACGATGTTCAGCTGGCATGTCGGCAGCGGAAAGTGTGTGCCAAACCGTCAGCCACGTTCAATCTGAACCGTCTCGACAGGGGTCAAGTCATGTTAGGGAAATCAGCCCATTATGTGTATAATGATACGCATTGGATGATTGAAGCTGTTATGGCTCAGCTATTTCCACTTAGGATCAGAATTCCAGCATGATGCTTTATAATTGATATATTACAAACGTAAGGCCGGAGAGGACAGAAAGATAACGTCGGGCAGACATGCAGGAAACCGACAACAAGGTGTTTGGAGCGAGTGTTTGGATACCTACCATAGTCACCCAAACACTGTGTGTCACTGTGATTTACTGTGTAAGGACTCACCGCAAGCAAAGCTTGACAGCGATAGAGTTATACGACCTGATGAGTCAAGCACAAACATGCAGTCATGAGCGCAAAAGTAACGCTTCGTATCATTTCCCCAACATATCGGCCGAGACCTACCGGGCCCCGGTAAGAAGTACGACTGCCTCGAAAGGTATCGTATCTCCCATCGGGTTTCTGTTCATCTGTACCTCGTACTAGAACACCCGCATAGAAAATAGCAATAGTTACAAATCCGATCCAAAGATGGCCGCCGCAACTTCTTTCTTGAAACGAAGCCCTAAAGAGGAAGAAGTCCAAGCAGAAACCCATCGTCTGAGAACTAGAAGGACGACAGCAAGTACCCATACCCACCAAGGAACATAGCCTAGACGATGTCCATATCGAAACTTGCTAGGGACCTAGGTAGGTACCCTTTATCGAGAAGGAAGATGGAATAGTCACCAACTGTCTGACGGGCGCCTTAATGCCGTAGTCCCTAGCCTCGTCCACAACACCTCTGGCATGAAGTGGCCTGGAATAGCCTTAGCGGTGCAAATATTAGCTGAGATTTCAGCCCCGAAACCCGCGATTTTCAGGCAGCCCGAGTAGCAGCTCCCCAGCAGCCTACTAGGCAGCGAACAAGATTGCGTATTAATAAGGACCGGCTGATCCATACCATCGGGATCTTCTAGGCTTCACCGCGGGTTTCCGGGGACCCCATACTAGGCCCACTAGGCTTGATAATCGACGAAATCCACGACCAGGACTAGATTCCATCACCAAGCTCCTGGCAAGGGCCGGAGTACCAAACGCATAAGGCGGCTCCATAGATCCCATCAACGTCATCCTGAATTGTTGCCCAATGCAACGGGTCATACGGGAGGCGCCCCATGCAGACTGGTCCCAGTTATGCTACATATCTTCTGGGTGCCTTAGAGATAGTAACTGATCCAGGGACGAGTTGATGTAGGCTTTCGTCCCACGCCCGAAAGTGGCTGGCCTGGTTTGACGAGTTAGCGCTGATCTCTATGGCTACTATCGACGAATCCTTATCCAAAGAGTAAACAGCAGATGTATCTGCCAATAATACGATCCGAATGTAGAAGAGGGTGGTAGCAGCGGATAGCACATCGTGGAGGGTCCCGGTTGCACTCGGGCGCGAGCATCCAGAGATCGCACAGTGGGCAGCGGATTGTTATCCCGTGAGATTGGCGGTGACTAGTTCCTACTGGATTTCAATTACGTTCGACCGCCCTAAATAGAGCCGTATTAAGATATGGAGGACACGGAATAGGCGACCGAGCGGCATCTCGTCTATATTTATTTCGGACTTCTCAAGTTTCTGCGCACCGAAGAACCACCATTCCTATGACGTCCGCGATGCCAATGGCCGGCTATATCTCTTATCGTTTGAGAGGACCTCCGTGATCGTCAACTACACTAGTGGCGTCATGTTTCCGTCACACCCGAATGAGACATGGGTGCAGAGCGGGGCGAATCGTTCATGTCTGAGACATGAGAAGAACTGAGACGATCTAACACGGTATGTTGATCTGAGGCTCGTGAAGCAGAAACACGTGTGGAAAAGTCTCTAACCCGTGAGAGCTAAGACAAGTCTACTACTACATGTAATTACTGCGTAGTATCTTCAATGGATGCTAATGTTGTTCTGAAATGTAAGAGAAACGCATAAAGTCCAAAGAAAGCGTCAGTGTTTGGACTATCTTGGCATGGGCAAGCTGTCTGCTTCATTCGAGCTTCTTGGCGATTCATCGTGGTTGGTGCTACCCCTTGGACTATACTGCATAGGGCATCTTATCCTTGCAAGATCGTGACCCGTTTCGGTCTATACAGCATTGGTTTACTGGAGACCAATGGCTAACTACCCAGGTGGTTTATTGGCCTACTGGCTTGTTGGCTTGGTGCGGCTTGGACTCGCTTGCGCCAAACTTGACACTTCGTCGAGAGTGAGCGGCCTCAAGTTGGCTGCGCTCTTGGTCGCTTCCAAGGTTCTCCGCCACGTTGGAGCACAGTGGAAGATACCTACCTACTAGGTAGGTATCTATGGTTTGAAGGCTTCGAAAATACGATCCGAACGGATACTACATATATCCGCCAATCCTTCACTCCTATTTCATTGTCGTCTATAAGGCGTGCATGAAACACTCCAGCTCCTGTCGCTAGGCTGGTCGCTAAAAACAGTCACGCTGGCAATGCCCAGAGCCCAGAGCTCTGACTATTACAGCCAGGCAGCTGGGCAGTTATAGAATCCCCCTGCTTCTACAGCTTGGGGGTCTCGGCAATGGGTCTGTCAACTGCGCCGGCTAGCATGGGGTGTCTTGGGAGCTGAAGATGTTCTCCAATTGCACACCAGCGGCGAATTTGTGATCTTCCTCTCCATTTCTTAGTTCGCTCGCCAACTCTCTGACCCTGTCGTGATCTGTCGCTGTTGCAGGCATCTTCTTTTTTTTCCTATTCTCTTCTCTTCTCTTTTCTATTGGCGCTCGACCTCTCGGCGCCCTGGCAATCTCTTTCTAATTTGCAGTTGGTTTTTTGATATTCTTAGCACAGCCATTCGCGTTGGCTGCTGTGCCTGCTGTTCGCTTCCTTCTTCGGAAATCCTAGAAGGGTTCGCTCGTTCCTCCATTCACTCGCGCATCCTCCTACTACGTACGTAGCACTTTGGCACCGCAGCAGACAGGACGTGGACAGATGAGTAAGCTGCTGGGCCAGTTATACATCAACCAGGCACCATCGATCCCGGGATCACATCTCATAAATCTCACCTCCATACCGTCACATTTTCGTCAACTTCTCAGAACTTCAGTCGCCGAACCGTGGGAGGCACATGCGGAAACACGTTCGGTAGTATCTAAGAGGGCCCAACACCACCAGCTATGGCAGTTCAACTCTTCCTCGCCCTCTATCTGGTCATAGGAGCTTGCTGCCACGCTTCCGCGCTCGAGCGGCGTAGTGATCGTTACGTCAAGTTGCCAGTTGTGCATTCCACGAACCAAAAAGTATTCTCAGACTTTGGCGACAAACGAGCGATAACCACGGTCCCTCTATCCAATAGATCGGATGTAGCTTACTATGCTCAGTGTGCGTGATCCCTCGCGCGACTCGCACTCATCACACTTCTCACCGTCGTTATAGTGGAAATTGGCACACCAGCGCAGAGTGTCTATGTGCAGCTAGACACAGGCTCGTTCGAGCTTTGGGTCAACCCCGACTGCTCAGATCTTAAGGGCTCTGCGGACGCGAGGTTCTGCCGAGCAGTAGGACATTATGATCCCTCATCATCCTCGACGTCTACGGACTTGCCGGGTCGGGAAACGTTAAGATACGGGATCGGTAGCGCTGACATTCAATACGTCAAGGATGATATCGGCCTCGCGGGCACAAGTAAGCCACCTAGCCATACTTACCAGCTGTATGATCCTATCGCTAACCCCAAGTTACCTAGACACTAAGCTCAAGGGTGTCCAGTTCGGTGTTGCTGTAGATACAGTTGACGAGTTCGCCGGTATTCTAGGTATCGGCCATGGAGTAAACATAACCACGCGTTACAAGAACTTCGTAGATGAGTTAGCGGACCAAGGCATGACGGAGACGAAGGCGTTCAGCTTAGCGTTAGGCAGCAAGGATGAGCAGGAAGGGGTCGTCATCTTCGGTGGACTGGACACTGGCAAATTCACCGGCACTCTGAAAACTCTCCCCATCGTCCCCGCGGAGCAATCTCCAGATCAGGTCCCGAGATATTGGGTAAACATGACTTCCTTGAGCCTTACGCCCCCGAGCGGCCAATCGAAGCAGTATGAGAACACGACGATGCCTGTCTTCCTAGACAGCGGCGCGACCCTCACGCTTCTGCCGACAGAGCTGGCAAATGCGATTGCGACAGACTTTGGCGCCGAGGCCATGCAACCCGGCGGCGTCTACCCCGTCAAATGCTCGCTAAACGACCTCCCGGGCACCCTCGACTTCGCCTTCGACGGCGTGACGATTCGTGTACCCTACAACGAGTTAGTTAGGGAACTTCAGACGCTTCTCGGTGTACAGTGTTTCCTCGGTATCAGCCCGAGCGAGGATTTCATTCTACTCGGCGACACCATGCTTCGCTCTGCCTACGGTGAGTAGCATGATTTTATACTAAAACTCATATTCTCGCTTGGTAACAACTAACCGGTCCTTAGCTGTTTTCGATCAAACGAATGATGCCGTCCACCTAGCCCAGTACGTGAACTGCGGCACGAAGGAGGTAGAGATCACGAAGGGGATGAACATGTCCACCATTACGGGCGATTGCGACCCGCCGGATTTCACGAATGCGTCATCCACGTCAAGCGAACGCCCTAGCTCGACGGAATCTGGAGGGAGAACGACTGGGACTAACGAGGGGACGAGTGCGGACGCCGATACGGAATCTTCCGGCTCCCAGGTGCAGAGGGGATGGTATACGGGAGTGGCCTTGGCCGCTCTGTGGATGGCGATTGCTACGAAGAACCTAATTTAGAGACAACGTACCAACTCCGATAATTCTGATCAGAATACAATCAAATTTAATATTCGATAAAGTCCATCAGATTGAAAGTGCCCTGTATAGAACCTACGACCAGGCGCGGTGCCTCGGTCCAACTTCACCAAAAGTTCCTGAGCGGACGGGTAGTGTGCATTCTAGCAAGGGGTGGATGCGATTCCTCCTTTCCGCGGAATAAGATAGAGGCATCTAACTTTTCTATCGTACGTCGATAAAGGAACGGCGTGTCAGGAATATAAGATAAGAGGTCGGGGTCTCGAAGATCGAAAGCGAGTTATTCATCTATTTCGATGGTAGGTACTAGGTAGACATTCAGGGGATAACGATACCGCGGATCCTTGTAAGCCAGGCCAAGGTGCCATCGCAAAATCTACCGATGGTTACCAGGCCGTGGATTATTCGGTTGGCCTTGAGGATTCCGCTTGGTCTCGGCGTGCGTGACGAAGGCGATACTTCTACCAAACTTGTCGAGCTCGCTAGTATGTGCGACTAGGCACCCATGAAGCATGAAGCTCGCGTGAGAGCCGGACAGCATGCGGGTTGCTCGTTAGACGAGGAGCTACCGAGTCGCCACGTAGGAGTCTGGCCCTGGGAAACGTCGTACGTTGTGTTCATTGAAGGAATCGGCATATAAGCTTGCAAATAGGCTTCTACTTGTTTGCGTCGCTCGTCATACGTCAGGTAGTTCTCAGAGTTATTCAAGTGAGTGCGAGCAGACCAGGTACCTGACCCGGGCACAGCCCAATACACATGGTATTCCTCCAGCATAGCTACGGCAGGACTGCGGAAGTATGCGCAGATGCCTGGGGACGCACGTCGAACTTACGTCGGAGTGATGTGTATACCCAACAGCTAGCTCTAGGTTGGCTGGGCTTATGCCGTAACTACCACTTAGGACAGACCCGGACGGTAACGGACGAAGCTGGCGCTGAGTTGGGCTTATGTTCAGTTTATTTCTCATCTGCGTTACCAATATACGCAACGACCAAGTACCTAATATGAAATCTATCCGTCTGGATGCAATGTCTATCGCGGATTTTCCGAAGCGGCACACTTCTTCTCAAACCATCTAGCAAAATGTGTTGACGGAACGTCGATTCCTCGCCAGAACATATCCGAGGCCCATACCACAACGGGAAAGTACAAGGAAGTAGAGACAATGTAACTGATGGTGTATGGCCAGAACCCCTCCTTGCCTATGTGATCCCAGCAACCGTTTAGTAGCCATTTCCCGACTGTTCGATTTCCAAGGCCGTGGACGAGGTAGAGAGCGAAGCTGATCCGCCCGAGGTACCGAGCCGGCCGGGTCAGGAAGATGGACTGAACGGATGGTAAGAAAGCCATAGGACCAACGACCAAGATTGCCCCCATTGCTAGCCAGAATCGTCGGCGATATGCGGTCAGGGGCCAGACGTATTTCGACCACATATAGCCGGGGGTTTGTGTGTTGTGATCTCGAGGAAAGCCACAAAGGAAAAGGCCGAGTATCAAGGTAAGTAGGAGCAAAGCGTTAACTAGCTTCCTCCCTGATTGATTCTTTGGTTTCTGCAGCAGCACTTCGAGTTCTGCGAGAAGCATACCAGCGATAAATAGCGCAATATCCCAGCGCTTATGCCCGAAGCTATGGGCGATGAGCACGCTTTCAACGGCCAAGCGGATAGCAGTTCGCGTCTTGGCCAGTCCAACAATTAGGAGAAAAACAACCATCGAACCCCTGAACTCGACGGCGATAGACCAAAGCTGGGGGTTATAGAAGCCGGAGAAATCCGCCGACCAGTCCCACGGGTTCGATTCCCTATCGAGGTAGTCGACGTACGAACTTATACTGTGCTCGAAAGGCTTGCCGTCTACCTTGCGTGGCACCACGATGATGCCGAAGCAAGCACAAAGAAACGCCATCGTGCTAGACGCGAAGGCCGGAAGGAACAGGCGAATGGCCCTTCGGAACGTGAGCGACGTGAGACCAGAGAACAGCTCTGTGTACTCCTGACGGTGCATCCGTTGCACGAACCGATGCGAGAGCACGAAGCCGGAGACGACGAAGAAGATGGACACCATGGCGGCACCGGAATAGATGATTCGGATGAACGGCAGCAACCAGAAGGACGTGTTGTCCTTGTAACCCCATCCCGTGTTGACGGACGGGTAGGGAATATGGGTCCAGTGCAGGATGAAGACGATCAGGGACGCGACACCGCGGACACCGTCAAGGTACTCGGTAGAGTGCGGTTTCTTGGGCGCGTTGGCCTTCTCGGACGAGTCCGGAGACGGCGACCGCTTTCGCAGGAAACTCGGCCGCATGAAAGCGAGGCAATGCCAGAAAGCCGCACGAAACGACAACGAGTGAAGGCTTTTTCTCCAATTCGACGGACACCCCATACGCGTCGACCCCCCTGACGGCAGCTGAGGGAGGAGCGCCTCTTCATCCTCCCGAGCCGAGCGGGTAGCTAGATGCATGGCTGTCCACGTAGGTAGGTTTCTCTTACTTGGTCGACGTTACTCGACCGATGGTAGACTACGTCCTCGCGAACGTACGAATTTGGAGAGTGAGAAGTGCGAGGGTGTCACTAACCCCCCCCTTTTTAGTAAAACCCCTCCTACACGAGAAAAAAAATTGACTCTTCTTCGCCTACGTAATGAACGTAATGCCAGACAGGATCTTTGTTGAGCCGTGCGCATATCCTAGAAAAGCAGCCAAGAGTTCCGTCGTGAGATTGACCTGACCCACGCACTGGGGCTATCTAATGAGTCCGGTATTGACAGGAGCGTCTAACCAGCACTATCATGCCGCAACAATCTACCGCGTTGCCGGAGACAAGAAAGTGTTGGACAAGGGCGAGACGAATCATGTAATACCGTAGATGAATAGATTAAAAGAACGTGTCGACCGCACACAAACCGGTACTCTGCCTCGGGTTGGCGAAAGAAGGGAGAGAGTGTCGGTCTAGCAACCAGCAGGAGGATCCAGATGCTAGATGCAGCAACATTCTGATCGTTCAACATCGTGGAACGAAACGTCACATGGGGGTTGAGGGTAGGACATCAGATAGGAGGGCAAGATGTACAACAAGGACAACAAGGCAGGAGGTTTTAGCTGTACATTTAGGGCACGCCGAAAATGAGAACCACGGAACTGGTAAGAAAGCAAGTCGATCGCCGAGGAAATAAGATTCAGGCCAAGCCGGCAGGTCTGGTGATATCCAATCACAAGTAAGGGGAGAATCAGATCTGCAGGTCGATCTCTGAAAAGGCTTAGCATGCGTTGTGCCAAGCACACGGTATTGCTTTGCCAAGCCGTCACTCTGTCGCAGAACTACCTAGTTCGACTAGGTGGATGTGCCTGAGTGTCTTGAATATTATGTGAACGACGTGGTGAGGTAAAAGAGGCCTTGAATATATCCTGCATACTACCCTGGATTATGGTGTATCTCCTCCCAGTTCATTATACTCTTGCCAACTATCACGGCCCTAAAGAGACGATCCCTTCTACAACGAAGCTAGCCTCTTTACTATCCTTCATGCGTCGGTTATCTACTTACCTAGGTAATTAACAGAAGGTCCTTCGAAGCTTCGAACCTTTGAAGGGGAAAGGGTGTGGTGGCGTTTCGCTGCACGCGACTTCAAACGGAGACGAGGTCTCACCAGGCACGTGTGCACCTGCTTAGAAAAGAAGGAGAAAGGAAAAATACTTAAACATGAGCCGAGCCGAGTGTGACCTCACATTTTCAACAACTAACATGCCTAATATGCCTAATATGCCTAATATGCCGCGAGAATGACGAACCGAAGTCGAGGCCGAATTCGCAGACAAACAGTTTAGGAGATCGTAATTAGGTAACGTTGGACAGCAAATCTTTTTTGTCATCTTGATGTAAGTTACCGACCTATCAACCGCTACTACTGTCCATCCTGCTGTGTCTGAGCTGCCGGACTACCTAGGACTATTAGGTACCTACCTAGGTGAGCGGAGCGGGCAAGGTACCTAGTAGGTAAGCAAGCCAAGCCAAGCAAAGAAAAGCAAAGCAGGCCAAGGTAAGGTACCCGAGCACCTCGCGTGTCTCCTGAACACCGTCACCTACTACCTACTAGGTATGTATAGATGGACTGGGGCAGTTGTGTCATCTAACTTACGATTGACAAGCTCATCTGGGGCACTTCCTAGCATAGCGGACCGTGGATCAGGTAAAATTTCCCCTTATCGTTGCTCTTCTGACGTGGGGGGAGGTAACCGCCGCAACCTAATAGCTTGGCGGCTCTGGTGGCAGTTCTTGGACCCGGTATTGGAAAATCAGTTCTCCATTAGCCCAACAGCCTAATGGTGACGATCTTCGTCGTACACCCCGGTACGGTCCCGTAGTTGTACCTTTTTCAACTTGCCTTGGTCCTTGCAGCAATGTGCTATAGCAAAAGACCCCTTTGCCGCCTCCCTCGACCTGATTCGCCCGGTCTACCGCTTCCTGAAATTGGGGGGTGGTAGTTTCGATAATAGTAATCTATCCGAGCAACCTAGCAGGTAAGTGATCGTGTGCTGCTGATCAGTGTTCCTATACAGCTAGCCCGTCCGTTCGTTGGTTGGTTGAGCCGACCGACTTATGAGAATTCTCTTTCGCCGTGCGTGCAGTGCAGCCAACGTGAGACCGTCCTCCTCGTCCTGATAACAGTATCATGACTCTTCGACGTTGACATTGGTCCTCGAATGGTGGTGCCCCTGCTTGTTATCCGGACCGAGCATGTGAAATCACCAAGCACGCGACTCACGATCGTTACGTTACGACAACCCCGTTGTCATTCCACTCTTTTTACTTTGTGCAGTATACGACATAGATTTCCCCGAGGGACTTTGAACACACTTGACACTTTTTGAGATACCAGAACGGGAAAGGCCGTCCATTCGTTAGTTGGGGTTTGGGTTATCTTTAAAGTACCTACGATTCGAAGACGATAGGGGGTGGACGGGAGAACCTAAGTCGAGGGAGACTGCAGCTAAGCAGCATCGGTTGATCTTCAAAAATGGCCTGGAAGGGCGAACACATCTCCATACCAAACCGGAGCCGGAGCCAGAGCCCCATCGGATATTCCAAGGTTATGTTGTCGCCAAGGATACCGCGACTTTTTATCAAAGTCCCAAGTTCTCCCATAGAACAAGGGACCTTCACCTCACGGCCGATCCGGAGGATATTATGCCTACTTGGCTTCTTAACATTCGCATGGGTAATGATTGATAGAAAGTGGGAGACGGTGCAGTCAGAAGGGCAGGGTTATAGTACTTTTCAACTTATGCGGCATGCCGCCTTGGAGGGCAAGTCGTCGCAATGGGTCGGCGGCGGCGCTGTTATGGCATCTCACGGCAGTGAGGAGAAACCTAAACAAAAGCCTCAACCTACGAAGGAGGACAAGACCCTTTACCATGTCCTGCCGGACGTAATACGAATATCATTCGAGGAGGCGACGGAGGATATCGAGTTAGACGGCTGGGAGGACAACTGGTTCTCGTGGGGACACTTCGACGCCGATAAGTTTGGACCTTTAGACGAACCAAAAATCGACTTCGTTTACAATTGGGTAAACGGATCCGACGAAGCGTTTAAGGACATTCGCCATAACTTCGAATTAGAATCACCTCTCAACGACAAAGAGGGAAACTGGATATCACAACATAGCATCAACCGATACCGCGACTGGGATGAGCTACGATACTCGCTCCGCAGTCTCGACGTCTATGCCAAGGGATTTATCAACAAGATCCAGCTTCTCGTCAACTCGGTCGGAGGTACCTCGTACGAGAAAGATGCTAAACATATGCGCCCCCAAAGGCCTACTTGGTTGAAGGACGACGAAAAGACCAACCAACACGTTCAAGTTCTCAGCCACGAATCTTTCTTCCGCGAGCAAGAAAAGGAATGTCTTCCTACTTTCAACTCACTCTCCATCGAATCCCAGATCTTCATGACACCTTCCACCACGGACAACCTGTTTGCATTATCCGATGATATGTTCTTGGGTATGCCCCACGCGGCCTCGGATTTCTACTCTCCCTTGTTCGGACCCACGATGGGCTTCAAGGCTGACCACTACAATGTCAAGCGCCTCGGCGGTAAGGACCAGATACCCTCGTTCGGCGAAAAGCCCTTCGTCTACTACACCTCTTACCTCTTAAACCATCGTTTCGGCGAGCGCAACCGCCACGTTCAAGCTCACTTCGGACATTCCGTCTCACGAAGGGTGATGGAAGAGGCAATGGCCTCGTTCCCGCAACCGTCGGCAAAAGGCGCCTGCGAGCGATTCCGCGGCGAATCCCGTTTCCAGATTTACCCCTGGTACGCGTCGTTCCATTACACCATCGAGCGATTCCGGGAGGCATTGATCTGGTCCTTCATCATGTCCCGCTCCGACGAAAACTCCGACGGCTACCTCGACTGGACGGAACGCCAACACATCCTCGAAGCCGTCGAACCAGGCTGGCGGCAGCTGGCCACCAAGGACGCGTCCAAGCCCGCGGCCCAGAGCCCGATACGAGAACGGATGTACTACAAGCTGCCCGAGATCCTCCAGAAGGCCGGACTGCAGCCGCCGAAGGTCAACGTCAACGTACTATGGACGTCGCTGGACGGGCCGGAGACGATCCGCAACGTCAAGTGCCCCGACTTCAGTGTAGACAAGTGCTTCGGCGACTCGTTCGCATCCTCGCTGTCGGACTCGACGTCGACAAACCCGGACTTCACCGCGTCCAACATCTTCTCGCGACTCTCGTACCAGCACCCGCAGTGCGGCGACTGCCTGCTCAAGTTCCTGCTGGCGTCGCAGCCGCGCGGGCTGGAGCCGCTGCTCCCGCCGAAAGCCAGCAAGCCCCACGACCGCGAGGTGATCGTCAAGGCGCTCAAGAAGTACCAGCACACGGTGGTCGACACGGACGCGATGAAGTTCGTGATGGTCAAGGACGCGGAGCAGGCCGAGACGGAGCTGCTGGAGCGCACGATCCGCAAGGGCAAGGTGTACGGGCAGTGGTGCCTGAACGACGACGTGATGACGGAGAGCGCCGAGGAGGTCAGCCGCGTGCGCGACGTCATGGCGCAGGTGTTCGAGGGCCTGTGGCCCGGCCGGGGGCGGTGGGAGAAGGAGGAGGATGATTTGTAGAGAAGGATGAAGAAGAAGAGGAAGAAATCTTGTTTTGTTTGAGGAGAGGGATATACCCGAACTGCGCAGGGCGTGCACCTCTTTCGCTTTTGTACTTAGATTTTAAAGATACCACATACTATGCATCCTTTGCACCTACATTCTAGACTTCACGAGCTAAAATACAAGCCGTTCAACCGGGCCTGACTCGAGTTGCGCTACGTGATATGCTATAGGGGGTAACTTCGAAGTCCTTAGTTATCTGCGTGCACTATCTATGAATAGGAGACCTGGTCCCAAGTCCCATTAATTCGCTGTTGGAAACATCATACCACTGTGGTCGTAGCTGCTTTCCGGAGGTATTTAGATATGAGGGGATATTGTTTGACGCGGTGAACCAGCATCCTACCGTCCCTTCTGGTGGCTCATCTCAATGGTTATGGTACCAAAAACACGCAAACCACGACGACCAAGTACTGCCTTGACTCTAGCGCTGCACCTTTCTTACGGTCCTCATTGGCATGACTTCTTTAAGTTCTGGATACAATGGTAGATCTAGACCAAGCCATTATACACCGCTATACATCCATATAAGCGATGCCCTCTACCTAAATCCCCTTGAAAATATTCCGAAATTTGAGTAGCACGGGCAGTGTACTTAGGACCTTCAGAAGCTTGAGTCTTCTATTTGGCTCGGATCCTACTTGGGCTGTGGGCGTTGGGGCCTTTGGAGCGAATCCAAGGCTATGGCAATGCGAAGTTTTTACCTATATGCTATCGTTGTCGTGAACTTCTGCTACTGATAACATCTATGGAGTGTCAAGGCCATATCGAGAATATTTCACTGATTCACATGTGAAAAGGGGGAGTGTGTCCAGCGCGTTTGAGGCGCTTTCAAGAGCCCCTTTATTCGAACTGACATCCAGTGCTAAGAAAAATCCTTGAGATCATGCCTTATCAAACCCTCCTACGCCCCGTTCACTGGAATGTTGTCACTGGCTTTAGCCCTTTGTTTATTAAGTGCTCTAATGTTAATATTATGCTGGAGAAATAGGAGAACTGAGAATAGGGGCAACCAAACATTGGCGTTAACGCTCGATGATGTAGTAACGTGGCAAAAAAAGGAGTTATGTTATCCCTGATATTCTTGGAAAATCCGTCAACAAGCAAGTGGCAAGTGCTGGCTACGCTGTGTACTGAGTCGGTAGATCGTGACTCCTTTGTTGATATAATGAAGCCTCACAAGTCCTAAGAGATACCACCCCTCATAATAGGGGGAAAAGGGCTGGCCACCTGGTTGTCAAAGTCCGTAGCTGCTTGACCCCTACGACACAAACGCACGCCCAGAAGGGCGTCGGCAAAGGCGCTCGGGCCACTACCCAAGTTCGTTCGGCGCCAACCCAACTAAAGCGTCACCAGTCTCGTCGCCAACCATCCTACCTACACTGGCGACATTAACATATAATTACCGAAAACCGCCGTTCTTTCACCAAAGTCCGCTATGGGCTGACCCAGTCGTCTAGTCTTGGCTTCGCTCCCGCTTTCGCTAGTTGCTCTTTCGCTAGCCTTGCTTTGCTTTGCTGACCTCCATCACTAGACACTGGGACTGGGGTTCGACTCCCTGGGCGGGCAACATCATTTTTTTCCTTTTTCCTTTTTTCTTTTTTTTTTATCCTACTGCACCACCTATGGTGTCGCTACTCGTTATTTCTAGATATTATCCTAGATGATAGCAATTCTCCTGCACATCACCACTTCTCAAAATCGTAGGTTCTAAGAGACTTGGCCCCTGAGTCGACGCCCAACTCGTAACCTTCCCATTATCGTGATAACATCTTCATTTCGGAAAAAGCACGCACGATACATATGACGCGCCAACCCAATGACTTTCTTGAAGCAATTCCCATCTCTCTTGCGACGCCAATATATATAACCCATACCCAAGCACTAGTAGATTCCAGGGTACCTATGGAGAGGAAAAAAGAACAAAGTACGCCCAACAAGCTGATTGTAGATTACGAGTACATGCTCATTCATGGAGTGCACATATATCCTGAGTCTACCCTTCGAGCCACACCCTAATCCTCGTGATAGGTATGTTCTATGATTAATCTTGACCACTAAGTACTAGCATAGGTACCCAGACCATTATAGGACTTGCGCCATGATCCAAGAACCCCCTTTATCCGCCTTCGCTTCGGACGACATCAAAAGTGAAATTTATCAATATATATTATACCTGACGGTCCTCAACCTTCACATATTAATTCACGACCCTCAGTGCAAACAGGCCAGTTCGCTAAACCCGCCACTCCACCTCAAGCCACCCATAATCGCGACCATACAAGCCAGTGCAACCAACACACTGACACCTCCATACACATACGCATGCCTCCTGCGCAGGGCAGACAACTCGGCAACCCACGTGGACACGGTAGTCAGACACCCACAGAACCCATCTTCGATCCCCTGGAGTACCTGACAACCGAGAACGCCACCGAGCGGGACGTGGGCGAGATCCCACGCCATACCTAAGACAGCCGTGCCGAAGATGTTGACGGCGAAGGTGCCGAGAGGAAACGATGGGTGGTAGCTGTTGAGGTAAAGCGAGGCGTAGAACCGACCGAGACAGCCGAGGGGCGCGAAGACGAGAGCGAAAGTCGCGCGCCCACGCCAGGTTTCTGCTCCGCCGGGATGGCTGAACCTGTCTGGGGGCAGTATGGATAGGAGAATGGCACCGATCCATGAGCCCCACGCGAGCAGGACGGCAAATCGGTCGAGGAAGTTGCGGGTAAAAGCGAAAGGGAGAGAAGGGGTGATCGGTTGCAGGGCAAGGGCGAGCTGGGCTCCTACGAAGAGACCAGAGAGGGATAAGGAGACGGTGGTTATGGTGACGGCGAGTAGGGCCATGAAGGAGTAGCCGCCATTTCGAGGCGTAGAGCTTGTCCCTGCGTCCGGTACGAGCAGGTCATTGGATAGAGCGAGGAAGATGTCACGGATAAACGAGGAAAAGGAGGTAAAGGAACCACAGAACCCAGTTGCGAGTCCGATATAAAGGGGTATGGTCTTTTTAGTAGCCATGTGCGCTTTCTTGGCGGCGGCGAGGTCAACGGCTGCCCTGTCGGAGCTAGACTCGCCAGCCTCCTCGTCGAGTCCGTTCTCTTTGGCCCGAAGGAGCTGTAGTTCGTAGGTGGGCGTGCCCCATTCGAAGCGGAAGAGCATACGGTCTTCGGCTAGGAAGCCTAAGACGAGGCTTCCTGCAAAGTTGGGCCATACGGAACTAAAGGAGACGGGAGCACCAACGTAGAAAGTTAGAGCTTGGAGTCCCAGGCGAGCGAGGGTTCCAAGAATGGCAAAGAGGATAAGATAAGAAATTGTATAAATTTCGGTTGCTAACTTGGATACTTCATCCTTTTTTGATTTCTCAGTCACTGGTTCTTCATCCCTAGCTAGAGACTCTCTACGTTTAGCCCCTTGATGACTTGAATACTCGCGCTCTAGTGCCCTCTCCGCCTCGAGCGAAGGTCTTGGACGTAAGTAACGTTCATCTCGACCGGGAATGGGTGCTATCTCCTCCAATTCAGGTACGTTGGCATATGAGTCTGGGATATCATAGTTGGACTGTGAGGTGGATGACTGGCGCTGCCGTATACGTGCTCGGTGTTGTTTTTGTTCCTCAACATCAAGTGGCTTGGCCGAATCTAGACGTGCTGCTTCGTCGTCCACGTCATGCATGTTCATGTACGACTGTGGTGCATCGTAGCCAGGCGAAGACGGGTGTGAGACGCCGTGTGATGAGCCCTGGCCAGACCCAGGACGGGGTATGCTGCTGGGTACTGCATCCCGTCCGACATTGAATTCCGATGGGTGGCTGGGGGACGTATGCGACTTGTTGTCGTCGTCCATCTTGTTATCGCATTTCGTATAATTCCATGGATTATATCATGATGAGTTCTAAGACTCAATCGAACATGAGAATTAAGAATGAGGTTGATGGTTTTACTCTTTAATTCTCCTCTTGGCACGTGTTTTCAGGCATTCCACCGTTCAACCCCAGCGAGGTTTACGGGAATAACCTGGGATTGTTATGTACCTAGTTCCACCGTATTAGACGCTATATTCACTATTATCTGAACTTGGTAGACCGTAATTCCATGCCTAACGTGTTAGTTAGTCTTATCTTTGGTGCCTGTCGGTCTCACTTAATCGTCGTTAGGTAAGCCCCCGTTTACAGCGTTTAAATGGAGAATTGATAGCTTGAGCTTGGCTTAGCTCAGCTTAGCTTGCCCCGCGTTCGGCATGATACCTATAATCGCTACGTTATCTTGGGTATCTTGGAGGGGAATCACTGCCAGTCGCCAATCATCCGCGTGCCAATGAATGCGTGCCGCATCTCTTCGCCAACCAGGCATTCGTGAGCTACATGAGCTCCAGCTGCTCCGATGTAAGGTGTTGAGGCAAGGTACCTACTGCCTGTGAGATAACATTAGAAGTATGGGTAGGTCGGTAAGAGTAAGGTAGAGTTCGTACACCGTTGAACCCGTTGAGGAATCTTGGAATCTCCATTCCGAAGTTCTCTTCTAAATACCTCTTCTCCTTCTTCTTCTTCTTCTTCTTACCCTCTCTGACGTACATCCACTATACATCCACTTCTACACCCCCACCTCCGCTTATCACCTACCACCTACCACTTATCACTTACACACGTCTGCTTGTCACTTCGGAGTCAGAGTTACTACTCGTACCTCTATATAATTGTATCAGCTCTAGCGTTCTTAATAGACAACTACCTGCGTTAGGGGTTAAGACGTCAATACCAACCTAACTGTACATCTCTCGTATCAACTACCTCAGTAACACCGGAGAGCCAAAATGTCGCTCCCTACCAACGTTCACGTCTCCAAGCACCCGTGTCTGAGGGCCAAGCTTAGCCGTCTACGATCTAAGGGAACCGAGTCGCGCGAGGTCAAGGCTTTGATCAACGACATCTCCCTGATCCTGGGCTGTGAAGCTCTAGCCGAGGCGTTGACGCCTGTTGATGGTCCACAGGTATATCTATCTGCCCCTAGCTATATCTATATACACTTCTTTGCATCTCTTAGTAGACGATGGAACCCCTCAATATGTAAATTAATATTAACGGCCTACTGTTGCACAGGACAAGACACCCATCGGCTTCGAGTACACCACCACGACGCTGCGCCCGGAAGCGCTGTCCATAGTCCCCATCCTTAGATCAGGGTTGGGCATGGTAGAAGGTACGTTATCGTCTCTAACCCTCTATAATAAAAGCAAATCATACGTCGAACCTAACACCCCCCCCAAAGCCGTGCAAACCCTCCTCCCCGAGCCCGCACCCGTCCACCACCTGGGCCTGTACCGCGAGCCCAGCACGCTCGAGCCCGTCGAGTACTACAACAACCTGCCGCACCACGTCTCGGCCTCGGGCGCCAGCGAGGGCACCCACGCCTCCAGCCTCGCCATCATCGTCGACCCCGTCATCGCCACCGGCGGCACCTGCGCCGCCGCCATCCAGACCCTCAAGGAGTGGGGCGTTAAGAAGATCCTGGTCCTGTCCGTCGTGGCCGCCGCCGACGGCGTGCGTCGCGCTGCCGAGGAGTGGCCCGAGGCTGTCGACATCTGGACGGCGGGCGTGGATGCCGAGCTCACGGCCAGTGGCATGTTGAAGCCGGGAGTGGGGGATGTGGGAGACCGTCTGTTTCTGACGATAGGGAAGTAGAACAGAGATTATGGGAATGAAGATGAGATACCAGTGATAAGACTACGTACTCGTACGAATTAAATCATGACGGGTACATTAGATACGTATTGGTTTGGCCTGTTGCCTTGCTACTCCCTGCTGTGCTTCTCTGCTGCGCATTGTCCATCATACATCATGCATTCATCGTGATCATAACGGCTCGTATCTCTCCTCATCCACCGTCGTGCAATTCTTCCAGCAGTCCTCCACCCATTGCCGCGACACCACCCTGGGAACCGGATTTCGAACACTAATTACCGAGCGCACTTCAGCCGCCCGTTCTATTTCTCCCCTATCCGTACCGCTCATGACGACCACGTGCGTGACGCTCCTATCGTCAAGCTCGTCGGCCACCGAGCCGCCGCCATATCGGACCCAGTTTCTCAGCTTCAAGGTCGATACGGGGGTCACGTTGTCCGTGGCCGAGAAATGCACCCGCGCGCCCCGAAATATGTAGCTCCGCAGATTCCCCATGTCGTGGCCGTGCCCAACCAGCTGCGTGAGGAACGCTTCCTTATCGAACGGGTTTTCGTCGAGGATCTCCTTCTTGGGCATGGACTTAAGCAATTCACGCAACTCTTTGACGCTCAGGTCCCGGGCGTGGCTGTCGCCAAATGGGTCCACGTTGTCCTGCGCGTGGTGCGCCGTGGCCTCGGTTGCGTGGAACAGGTGGCCTGGCTCCAGCGGGAGGACGGAGTCCTGATCGCGCTGCGCGAGACAGTCCAGAATCCACCTGGGCCGTACGATGTCCACGCCCCCAGCCTTAATCAGGCTGGCGACCTTGACCACCTTTTTCTCCGCGACGAGGATCATGTCCGTGCCGGGTGCGGCCCGCTGCGAGATCCGGCCGCCGTTTTCCTTGATCAGCGTCTCGAGCTGCGCCTTGGACTTTTTGACCGGATTTGTGCAGTCCGTCAGCACACAGAACTCCAGCCCTTCGAATACCCTGGACTTTGGCCCCTCGAACACGGCTGGTGCGGCGTTGTCCTGTCCGGCGATCACGATGTCCCGCTTTGCACGCTTCGAAGTACGTTTCCGGCGAGACTCCATGTCCATGGCTTTCTCCTCGTTCTCCTTTTCGATGCGCACCTTCATTTCCAAAAACCCTGGATAGTCCAAGCACGAGTCCCAGCTTCTGTCGAGCCGCAGGCCCCTGAACCGCGGGAACCGTAGCGTTATGTTCTTAGCAAACTGATCCGATTCTTCTGCGCTGGCCGCCCTGACCGATATGACGAGGGACTCGCTTGGCCGGATCCACATATCAGGTAGCAGAGCTGCCTGCTTCTCGCCTCCTAAACGGATGTATTTGTTTGGCGGCTTCTTGCCATCACAGGGCTTCCACTTGCCCTCGGTGTGGTGCATGATCTCAGCGAGGTCTTCGGCGCGGAACCCGCCGCCGACTTTGACGAAGCTGTAGAATGTTTCCGGGTTGGCACCGGTTTGAATGTCATTCTCGGAGGCGCGCAGGCCGCAGAGGAACGAACCGAGTGCGCCGCCGCGGTGGCCGGCCCCGTAGTATCCGCCGATGATTACGACCTCCACGGACTCGCCGAAGCCGGTTATGTAGTCTGGCTTCACTTTGATCCAGTTGTCACTTCGGTCGGCCAAGCTGTACATGGAGCGGGGATTCTTGATAACGATTCCTTCCGAGGCGTCGGAGACAATTTTTCGGAGCTCCGACTCGATTGTGTCTGCCGATGTGGCCTTACTGTATTTGTGAACTTCTAGGCGGTACGGCACGCCTGGAACCGCTTTCTTGAGTGCATTTCGTCGGTCTCGTAAGGTGTAATGCGTCAAAGGTTGGTTGTTCAAGTAGAGGATGTCGAATACGCGAAGCACGGGCCGAGGTGCATTCTCCTGGTGAGGATTTCGCTGCTCTGCTAGCGCTGCTGTTTTTAAGGTGCCGAACTTTAGCACCTTGTCCAGCTCCGGATCCCACACAATCATCTCGCCGTCTAGGATGATATTCCGGACCCCTGGAGAGAAGGCATCTTTGAGATGTCGTGTTAAGGAAGAAGTGTCGTCTTCGAGGCTGTCCCCGTAGAGGAACGTGTAATCCTTGGCTTTTCTGGACCAGAAGCGGAATCTCTTGCCACCGGGGACGCTATCGTCTTCTTCCATATGCAATTGCATCCGTTCGCCGTCCAATTTCTCCTCTATCCAAAATTCGTCGTCCCCTTCTACTCGGTTGGTGGCGTTGAGCTTGTCGACCATCTTTTGAAAGGACGCAGACATCTGATAATGACAAAGCATGGGTTGGAAACACTGCATCAACGCAACGTTCGTCTGGCCATCCGCAAGACGGATCTTCGGATTCCAAAGGTCCCAGCAGACCTGGCGGAGACTGGAAGAGACGCTGAAGAGATCCTGGGCGTCGGGATGCCATAGATCCAAAAAGGTTCTCTCCGTAGCTCCGACCTTCATATCCTTTAGGATGATGCAGATGAGCCACTTTAGTTCTTCGGCGTTCATTTGCTGGTAGAAGATCTCGAAGATGGGCAGCTGCTCGCTCTCGCCGGCAGCGGCAGCCAACTTGTCGAGCATCTCGTTAACATCGGCGATGCGCATATCTCCGGGGTCCACGCGCATAGCTCTCTTGGACAAAACTTCGAAACATCTTCCAGCGAAGTCACCGGCACGGGTGGCACTGGATCGGCCTGGGATCTTCCAATGGAGGATGCTGTAGCCGTCCTCGGAGTTTCTGTCGATCCTCATCAGCTTCACAAGCAGCTTGGCGATGCTGCCCTCTTTCAACCCGTACGTGCCCCTGTCGCGGTCGGCATTGGGTAAAATCAAGCGCATGGCCGGGTAGAAGTCGTTTCCGACCTCGGATCGCCATCTGGACATGAAGCGCTCGACGACATTGCGCTTGTACTCTTGGGGCGAGAGCTTGCTGGGCCCGCCGCGCCCAACTTTGCCGCGAGGTAATTTTGGGCCTGGCTGCTTCTTGTTCTCATTTAAGGGGTTGAAGAGATCTTTGAAAAGCTCGGAGAAGAGCAAGGTTCTTGCGTGATTCTTTGGTCTATTTGGGTACCTTTGCATTTCGCTTGTTAGCTGACTGCTTAGGTGCAAACAGGCTCTTACTGTATACCTGGTGCTGGTTTATGAAATCAATACATACTTTTCATCGAGCTCTTGGAGCGTTTGACCTCCTGTAGTGTATTGGCGACGCTCCTCATCTTCGGCTCCTTCGTCACGAACACTTCCGCGTCTTTGACTCATTTCGGTCTTATTTGGGTATTCTTATGGATTGATGGAAGTGCAAGTATTGCTCTGGATGGCGACCTGCGTCATCCCTTGGATTGGATTGGATTGGATTGGATTGGATTGGATTGGATCGGATTGGATCGGATCGGATAGTATTGAAGGCTTGCTGTTCAACGCTGTTCAATGCATCAATATGCAATTATGTGGGATGATGGCCATCAATCATAATTCAATGCAAGTTCTGAGGACGTAGTTTTGGAAATTGTCAAGTGTTTTCATCTTTCCTACCTACCCTAGCACCTACTGAGTGCTAGGAAGTATTTATTTAATCTTGTGACTTAGATGAGACCAATTGATGTGAATGTTAAGTGACCTTTACTTCATAGGCCTAGATGACGATGTTCTGCCTGCTGAGACGGTTTACCTTTGACTGTAGCGGCCTTATCGTATTGAAGTTTTTTGGACGTATTTTACGTCATCAGCCTCAATACTTCTATCATGTAGGTACATAGGTACCTAACCAAGGTTGGGGGTACACCGTACACCTCGGTGGCTCACCTACACGCTCTAAACGCGTCTTTTGGGGGAGAGGGAAGGGGGTTCTGACTCAGATTTTAAAATCAGCTCTGAGGTACCTACATTGCATATAGTGGACGCCTGTGGCTTAGTACCCACACCTGCACCCAATCAATTCCACCAATACGAATTAATCAATCGGGCATTTTGTTCGCGTAGCACCAAAACACCTAAGGTTAGCATTATTGATATTGATATTGATATTTATTTTGACACCTACTCCAGAGTTGATAGCAAAGCAAGCAAGCAACATCAATGATCCCATGGTCTTAACCTGCCTACTCGCCTACTCGCCTACTCGCCTACTCGGTACATGAATACCTATCTTTCTTTTCCCTTCGATCATTGATCAATTGATGTCTTTACTTTCTTCCGTTTCGTTGTTACAAACATATCAATCAACCAATTGATAATTGAACCCAATTCAAATCATAGCCTAGAGGTCTTGGGTAGTCAGTCTTCCCAATTTTCTCCTGTATGACTGCTGGCCTACTACGACTCTTACCTTCAAGACCCCTCCACTCTCGACACTCGTTTCCACATCTACAATCCCATGCCTTCCCGTATCTCTCGCCCACTCCTCTTGACATAATGTTGGGTCGAGCTGTGCAGAGAAAGCAGGCCGAAGCGCCTACAACACAACCCGCGAAGCCCGCGAAACCCGAACTCGCCAAGCAATTGTTTCCTTCCAGTAGTCCCGCTGCGCAGGATGGAGACATATCACGATGGACCTCTTCTAAGGGACGTGGTAATCAGTCCGGCGCTGCTGCGTGGGGATCCTTAAAAGCAGTTGGTAACGACCCGTTGCGGGCTAGATCCAACAATCCTCAGCAACCTCGTCCCCAGTACAAATCGATCTCTCCCGCTTCTAGTATGAGCATGACCAATCCGTCCAACAGCTTCGCGTCTATATGCACCAGTGCTGGTTCATTCCAAGATGATCCTGAACCTGTTCGTCCCACAACCCGGTCCGACGCAAGTCTATCTACTTTTTATGCAGATGACGACTTTAGTGACGACAATACCTTAGAATTGGACATGGACTACCAGATGCCTACCTCGCTCCCTCCTCGGCCTGCCGCGCCAAAGCAACGTGCGGATCCCGCGCCCCAAGTGTCTAGCAGTCAGATATCCTGGTCTTCCTCGCCAGTAGGGAATCTTTACCCTCCCCCAAATCCACAGAAGAAGCCACCCAAACGCGAGTCCCCGGAAACTGCTCCACGACCTGGTCCACGCCCCGCCAAGAAAAGGACACTTCCTGGGGCTTGGAAGCAAAGTTATTCTACTTTGTCTACCCATGAGAATGCGGAAGAGAAAAAGAAGCCCGCCGCTCCTGCACCAAGCAAGAAGGGTGATTTATTATGGGATACAACGCAGACAAATATCAAGGAGCTTCGGAAACACCACAAGAGCCAGAGCAAGAGATCAGAACCGGAAGCTGGTGTTTCGAACGAGGAAATTCGCGCTGCCGTAGCTGACCACTCCAAGTCCAAATCCAAGGCCAAGGTCTCCGCGATATCCTTGAGCTCTGAACAACAGCACGTGATAGATTTGGTCATCAAAAAGAAGCAGAGCGTGTTCTTTACCGGCCCGGCAGGTACTGGAAAGTCTGTGCTGATGAGAGCCATCATCGCTGAGCTCAAGAAGAAATGGATGCGCGATCCAGAGCGCCTCAATGTCACGGCTTCGACCGGTCTTGCGGCCTGCAATATCGGGGGTATGACGCTTCACAGCTTTGCTGGGATTGGCCTCGGAAAGGACGATGTTCCTACGTTGGTCAGGAAGATTCGGCGAAATGCCAAGGTGAAGAATAGATGGCTCCGAACCAACACTCTCATCATTGATGAGGTTTCTATGGTTGACGGCGATCTTTTTGATAAGCTTGCCAAAGTCGCGAGCACTATCCGAAATAACGGTCGTCCATGGGGCGGGATTCAATTGGTCATCACAGGTGATTTCTTTCAGCTGCCACCCGTTCCTGATCCGGGTAAGAGAGAAACCAAATTCGCGTTCGAGGCCGCTACGTGGAATACGTCTATCGACCACACCATAGGATTGACTCAAGTCTTTCGTCAGAAGGATCCTCGTAAGTCCGACGCCGCAATCCGTCTCTCGCCGTCTCATTGGGCAGGTACTTTGCTAACACTATTAACTAGACTTCGCCGAGATGCTTAACGAGATGCGACTTGGTAAGATCAGCGATGAAACGGTCAAGACATTCCAAGGCCTGGCACGGCCACTGGAATTCAACGACGGCCTGGAAGTGACCGAATTGTATGTTTATTTCGAGGAACGTTTCAAAGTTTAGAGCTGATGGTACCTAGATTCCCGACTCGTCAAGAAGTAGAGAGATCCAACGACTTTCGGTTGCGCAGTCTCAACGGAGAGGTATACCATTACGAAGCTTCTGACTCGGGCGACCCTAGCCAGCGAGACAAGCTGCTCTCCAACATGATGGCGCCAAAGACCATGGACTTGAAGAAGGGTGCCCAGGTTATGTTGATCAAGAACATGGATGACACATTAGTCAATGGGTCTCTTGGCAAAGTAATGGGCTTCATGAACGAAGCCACGTTCGATATTAATGGCGACCGCATAGAGAAGATGGATGCGGGGGATGAAGCCTACGCGAGTGCACTCTCTAAGATCAACTCATTCAGCCGCAATGTTGAGAAGATAAAGGACAACAAAGAGTACCCACTTGTTCGCTTCACAGCGACGGATGGGACCCACCGGCTTCTCCTGTGTGTTCCGGAGGATTGGAAAGTTGAACTGCCCACAGGCGAAGTACAGGCATCACGAAAGCAGCTGCCCCTGATTCTGGCCTGGGCTCTCTCGATCCATAAAGCCCAGGGCCAGACTTTGGAACGAGTCAAGGTGGATCTGGGCAAGGTGTTTGAGAAGGGACAAGCCTACGTTGCGCTAAGTCGAGCGGTGAGCAAGCAGGGACTCCAGGTGATGCGGTTTGACAAGCGAAAGGTGATGGCCCATCCTCGAGTCATCCAATTCTACAACAAGCTGTACAGCGCAGAATCGGCGCTCAAGACGAAGAAACCATCGACCATCCAAGATTTTGCCTTCAAGGGTCCGTCAACCACTTACAAAAAGAAAGAGGTAGATGTCATTGACCTGGACGAAGAAGAAGAGATGATGGTAGCATACGGCTAGGCTAGGCTAGGCTATGTGCTTGGGGACTGTGTCATAGTACTGCTGCATTTGGCTACTTAGGATGGATGGTATGGCATGGCATGGCATGGCATGGCATGGCTTAGGCTCATCAGGTTTGGGGCGTTACCAAGGAAAATACCTACTCAAAGATGGCCAATGTTATCTATGGATGAATGATTTTACTAGAGCATGATGGTTGAAAAAGACGGGCCGATGACAACCTACCTACCTACCTACCCAGTGAACATCAAGTACAGTCCAACCTGATGAAAAGCCTCAGCAGTGTGAACAGAGAAATCAATGATGGTTCATAGGTAGTACTCAAAGAGATCAATTGCAGCACCAGTATGTGCATAAATATCCATATATTATGTTTTCTCGTGCTTTCATCTGCGTGTGTACCTAGTAGTTATATGAGATACGAGGACTGAATTGTGATTATAACCTCAGGAGAGTTCTCTTATCTTTTATCAGGTAAAGGCGCCTCCGTAAATTACGTGTCTAAGTAGGTACCTATTTGATCCTGGGAGATACAGTGGGAGGCTATACTATGCACTTAACCGAGGACCCACTCAAATTGTGTATACCATAAATTGTGCTATTGCACCTAGATGATGCTACTTCTTACTTCTTACACAATACAACTACAGTCTGGCTCAATACTTTTTCTCTGGGATAGTAACTGGAAACGTCTACTGTTAGGAGTACGTATAGGTCCGTATATCAAGATACCTACAGCAGTACACATGTACATGCAGGTACCTAGTAGGAAAGCTGGCATTTCCCATGTGATTGGTACCTCACAAGTACCTCCCCCTAGGTACTATAGGTACATACTACGTACCTAGGTATACCTGGTATAATTGTCACGGTGGGTCGCGTCATGATGGGATTTCGCGCCATTAATTTGGTATCGATAAGAAAGAAACCTGGGAAAGCTTAAACCCATCATTGATGGATTGGGAAACATTGGATGGAATTCTACAACTTCGACTTCGACGACGACGGTTGAACATTCAAAGCTCGAACCTACATATTGATGCTATCTATGCCTACCGACCCTACCTACATAGCATAGCTGGTCGATAGCTGGTCGATAGCAACCATAGCAACCAGGTTGATACTTTACCAAGTGTCAACCCTAAATCTTACCCAGTAGGAAACAAAACAAGAACGATCGATTTCTACCTGGGCAACAACACAACACGTAGTACTGGCGACGCTTGATTCCTTACATCTTTGGTATTTGATACCAGCTCTTGTACTAGTAGTTGTGACTCTCCGGACTTCACAACCAGTACATGCTCGCAATATTCAACTGGTCGTCCTTCACCTCAATCCCGACAATCTCGCTACTTTCACCGCCCGCGCTGATTAAATAAACCGGCCCTGGGTCGTTGAAGACTATACCAAACTCCGACTCTGTTCTAATCACGCGCAATCAACATACGACGGTCTCCAGCCACGGCTTCTAGTTCCTTGATACAGCGTCGACCCTACCTGTGAACCAGCCGGCCTTTCTTCATTCTCGAGAACATCTCGAGACATTTCGACTTGGTACGCCTCCCAGACGATGATTCACTGCCCACCTTATCGAACGACACATGACGTTTCGCACGAAAACAACGACGTCAGCGTAGTTTCGTGTATCTTCACCGAATATCATGCTAACCTTCCACACTCTCAGGTTGCTGGCTCAGTTCTCAGATCGTTCGTTCGTCACCATCACACCGTTGGCACTGCAGCGATATTGACATTGATAACTCACCTATCCGACGTACCTACTGGGTAGCTGTGCCGGTAGACTAAGCAGTGTGCTTGCTCAAGTGCTTAGTCTCGTCGCATCAACACCACCTCCATAACCCAACCCCAACCTACGCAGCCTTTCAACCCTCCTCTTTACGACGCTTTTTTTCCCCACCACGACCCCAGTTCTCTTGTACTGGTCATGCTCTTGGGAACCTACCACTAACAACATATTCATTGTGCCAACCTGACATACTAATCTTTGGTGCTGGCAGATTTCATGTACGCCATCCAGGTAGACAGACATCTGAGGTGATCATCACTTCTTCACTTGGAGAGTGCTGATAACTCACCGGCATTAGGATACCTTAATAATAGGGTATATTTTTCTGGTCCGTCTTTTACTTGGCTCAACGTCTACTCCCAGAGTTTCTGCAACAGCAATCATGGACGGGTCCAGTGCTGTCTTGGATTGGATCGGTAAACCGTACACCGTAGCCCTCAAGCCCCCGGCCAACCAGCATATCCATGGACTTTTGTCCGCTCTTGTTCCGGCGCAGAAGATCACTCTAGATTATGGTACGTCGGATATGAGATGGTCTAGACCAATACTTCCAAACACCAAAAAACGGATAGCTAACTTGACAGTAGCTCGTGTGACTGAAACGGGTCAATATCTTGGCAGCATCAACATTCCTGCCGAGAATATAGCGGATATCTTTGCTGGTGACCAGCCTGCCAACGAGGCTGTTGCCCCCTCACAGCTGCCAATGGACCGTCCAAACCCCTCAGCAGCATTTCAAGATCCGGCTATTGTCAGTCTTACGCCTAAATCGTACGCCGGTTCTCGTCTTGATACACAGTATCACACCCAGCCAAACACTGCAGAGAAGCGCGACCCCGTCATACTAAACCCCGCTGATCGATTGACGTACTCCTCCCCCGATGAGTTTACTGATACCGCCGCTCCTGGCGGGCCCGCTCCTGGGGGCATCGATGTTCATCTGAAGCGATTGAACTTATCTCACCCCCCGCCCTCCATGCCCACCCAGGAGGGCCCTGGATCTCTCGGGACGGCACCTAACAAACCCGAAGCCACAGGCGCTAGAAAGGATTACGGGAAGAGTGTTCGTAATCGTGGTCGTCGCCGGAACAAGGTCAATTCCGGCAGTGGCTCGCCGGCACCCTCCAACAACAAGGGCGCCGGCTGGAGACAAACACCTATCTTGCAGTCTACGGCGTCGTTCCAGCCCTATGCATCGCTGAAGCAGAGTCAAAAGAATCGAGTCGAGATGAATGCGAACGTCTGGGCCTCGGAAGATGTCACTGATGTCCAAGAGGCCGGCGACTTCGACTTTCAAGGCAGTCTTGCCAAGTTCGACAAGCGCAAGCTTTTCGACGAGATGGAGGAGCAGGACAAGATTGATGCTGCGCAACGACTAGTATCCCACAACCGCCTTCCTCGACCCAAGCCCGGTACTGCCGGTGGTAAGAATCTGCACTACACCGAAAACGTTCTAGACATACCATCAAGTAGCTCGAAGCCAAAAAGTACTGCTGGCGACTATTGGAAAAGCGAAGCTGACGATGAAGTCATTCAACACGATGACGGTGGAAGTGTTGTCGAAGGAAGTGGGCGCAGCTCTCGACTTCGTGGGGAATCCCGCGTGTCGATGACTCGGCGTTCCCAATCGCGCAAGGCTAGCACCACAGCAAGTACCAGTGGCTCCAACCGAGTTAACATCACGGTAAATCAGCCCATGCCCATACTCTCGCACACGAGTCCTAACATGACCACTCAACAGGGTGCATCTTCTTCGGGTGGCCTATTTACGGTTTCCTCCAACCGCAAAATCGAGGCGATCCCGCATCTCCAGATGCAGGCGGTTGAGAATGTCGCGCGCCACGAATTTGGATTCACAGAAGAGCTTATGGCAGAAAACGCCGGTCGTGGCATCATGGAGGTGACGTTGCGAGCTCTGGACGACCCCGCCGTCAAGCTCCTCGCCGCCACAGCGTCGCCCCCTAATACAACCAACATTGTTGTCATGGCGGGTAATAATAAGTCAGGCACCCGCGCGCTAGCCGCCGCCCGTCATCTCCGAAACCACGGCATCAATGTTATGGTCTGCGTTGTCGGAATTGAGCGTGAACGAGAGCTTCTGGAGGAGATCAAGAAGCAGATTCGGCTCTTCCGCAACTTCGGCGGCAACATCTTCACCAAGTCGGAACTCTTCGAGCACGTCAGCCCGACGTCCAAGGTGTTCAACACGTCGTCGCAGGGGTGCATCACGCTGATCGTCGATGCCCTCCTAGGTCTCACCATGTCCTTCGAGGAGCTGCGCAAGTCAGACCAGGCTACGACATACGAGCTGATGGAATGGGCCAACCGAAACGAGGCCTTCGTGATGGCGATAGACATACCAAGCGGCGTGGAGCCACAGACAGGCAAGGTCATGGTCATCGATGGCGCCAAGCTTTACGTGCACCCACGCTACGTGGTGGCCCTGGGTGCGCCCAAGATGGGCCTTCTCAAGGCGCTAGAGATGGGCGACGAGCAAGGAGACATAGCCATGGTGGAGGAGTGGAAGCTATACCTGGTGGACATCGGCCTCGGCCCTCTCGTGTGGCGTAAGGTGGCGACGAAGGTGCGTCGTGGTATTGAATTCGACAAGCAGTGGGTGCTTGATCTCCGTTACCAGGCCCAGGCGGAGCAGGAGGCCTGAGAGATTCCGGAAGACAAACTAGGATGGCATAGGTTCTTTTCCCTTTTTTCCGCTCCCTTTCCCGCTCCCACCAATGGATGGCGTTTCTACAACGCCGTCTACACCGAAAATGGCAAACTACTACGCAAGCAATCTGAACAGGGCGAGGGATGGTTGCAATTGTGCTAGGTTTGGTATTTTTCCTCTTTTCTAGGTACTGCCGAAGTTCTGTGATGCATAGGGAGGAGTCCTTTTCGGTTCTCCTATTTTTATTTGTCGTCACCACATTTCACAGGTGTTTTAACAGGTTTGAGGTTCTTTATGGCTGTGGAGGGCACTGGGCACCAAATACCCCGAAGTCTTGCATTTTCGATGGCGTTGGGTTGGGGCAGGTTGGGCAGGGCAGGCCAGGTCAGGTCAGGTCAGGTCAGGTCAGGTCAGGCATGATCTGGTGTGCGTACAGCACCAAATGAAAGGGAGACCTGAAGGCGTGCATGCCATGTTCACGGGGGTAAATCGTCATCACCATCATCATCGTCGTCGTCGTCGTCGTCGTCGTCAGGAGCAAGGAAGGGGGGAAATCAGGAATGACTGGTCATGGCCTATAGTCTACTAACTACTAGGTACGTAGTAAACGTGAATGCTTTTTCACGATACTTACTCTCGACTTGATTTGATTCTTTAATTCCGAGCTCGTTCGGAGTCGATCTGTTGGATTCATGTTTACTGCGTAGTAGATACAAAAGTAATTACAGGCACAATTCTACTGAGCTCGAATTGATCCTTGCTAGTTTCGGTTCTGGCCTCACGGAAATCCAATGGGACGTGGACATTTACTCAGCCAATCCGCACTAATGTTCAGTGCTAGAGCCTGTACAGTTTAGTGGATGGAGCCGCTAGAACTGCTGGAACTGCTTGTCGACTTGTATTCTAACGTACCTAAGTATCCACTGTTAATCGTCTATCCTTCACTGGCCGCTGTCAACCGTCGTGTGGTATCATTTCTCACTCTCAATGGCCTGTTTTTCTTCTGCACCATACGAGTAAACGGCGCCAGAAGTACCTGAAGCTTCCGGACCAATATCGAACCCTCGATTTGCATTCACGTCCTTCTACTAGGTACCTAGTAGGCTTGCGTATGCAACCCTCAGCTTACCCTGCTAGCTGGAGGTATCTACTACTTCCAAGGTTCCGACCTCCTACGGTGCTCATAGAGCATATACACGTATGATACCATAGCCGTATACGTATGCGTTACTACACCTCACGCACGTAAAGGCTGTCTACCCCAGGTCTCTCCCGCCAGCTTATAAGCTGCTCCCCTCTTTCCAAGATGGCTGCCTCCGTGAAGCCATCACCACAACGAAGCATCTTGGACAAACCTATCCTGATCGCTATCCCCATCTTGATCGGATTGTTCCTTACCAGATCGCCTCTCTTCATGTCCGCCCCAGCACTGGATTCTGTTGCCCCCTGGGCTGATACGCCCATCCCGTTGGTTGCGACACCGCAGCATGAGACGAACAATGTACGTGATGTCGTTCCCTTTGGCTACTTTCCTTCCGTCTCATCGTCCTGTTCAGCAAATGTAAACTCAAAATACCCATCCCAACTAACCTGATTTTGCTACTACCAACAGACCGATCTCTTTACCACGGGCGCCACCCACATGGCCCTCCTCCACAACGCCATCCTCCGCGGCTTCAACTCCATCTACCTGCAAGCTCCCCACGTCAAGCCCGCCGATGTCCCCGACTTCCTCGGGTACGCCCTGACCTGGCACAAGTTCGTCGCCTCGCACCACGAGGACGAGGAGATCGTCCTGTTCCCCAAGGTCGCCGAGGTCCTCCGCGACGACGCCGTCTGGGCCACCACCCACGCCGAGCACGAAGCCTTCCTCGCCGGCCTCGACCAGTTCGAGAAGCACCTCCGCGGCGCCCAGGCGCGGCCCGAGTCGTTCGACGGCGCGGAGCTCGTGCGCCTGCTGGACGCCTTCCGCGAGCCCTTCGCCGACCACTTCCACAGCGAGATCAGGACCATCGCGGCGCTGGCGGACCACCCCAACGCGCCCAGGCCCGGGTCCGCCGAGGCCGAGGAGGCGTCCCGGACGTTCAAGGCCTGGGGCAAGAACACCGTCACCAAGGCCGGCACCCTCGACGTCGTGCCCTTCTTCCTGCTGAACCTCGACGGCTCCGCCGAGGAGGGCAGGTGGGCCAGCTGGCCGCCGATCCCGGCCCCGATCAAATGGGGCCTCGTCAACATCGCGGGCGCCTGGCATGCCCGGTGGTGGCGCTTCAGCTCGTGCGCGGCGGGGCGGCCGAGGAGGTTGTATGCGCTGCCGTAGGGGTCATGGGTCTACTACGGTCTCCTACCAGTAAATCCACACAGCAGAAGGACAATAGCTCCAAGCCAATAAATTAGGAATCCATCGTAGGTGATAGGGATACCTAGAATACGTTGAGCCAGTCAACCCAGTCGCCACAGCAGGGTGGTGCCGACGGAGGGGTAGACGTAAGGGAGGTAGGGGGGGGCAAAGTGGAAGGGCGTAGAGCCATGAGAAGTCAAGTGGATGAAATGGATGAGTTGGATGGGGAAAGGATGTGGTAGAGAGATATGATACCCGAAATGGTAATGACTGCAAATAGCACTTTGACTCTTCCTCAAGGGAGATGCGTATGCGTACCTATCTAATTATACATGCTCGTCAGGGCCTATGTCTTGTAGTAGTATGTGGATTGCTTCAAGCCCGTATTATAACATTGTAGCTACGTGGCTACGGTCCCTCTGGTTTACACCCTTGAGGTCATGATTGTTGTCTTCATCAAGGTCATAAAGAATTCATGGAATAGGTTGAGAGTATAGTCGTTCATAAATACCATCTGGTAGGTAGGTACCTAGGTAGGTATATTACATAGGTATATGTCTTGATCACACCTCATGAACACGACGTAACGACGATAAACCAAGAAATCGGGGGCAAAGCTACTTAGGTATGTATGTACCTAAACATAGCCCATGTTATGGCGAACCAGATTAAAAAAAAATCGGGTGCTTCACCACACATGAACAAAACACAAAGCACCACCCAGATTCGCCGCTAAACTTCACACTGATATTTGGCAAGCTACTCTTGAATATACGTATAGGCGAGCAAGCGAGGGGCATACAGAAAGTCTAACGCGAACTGCTGACCGCCACTTCCTAGTATCGCCGTCTAGCAACCTTTCCATCGCAATAACCAAATTAAGTCAGAAAAAAACAAGTATTTGAGCCCCCCCCTCCGTTTTGTCTGCTAGTAGCCCAACTCTTCTTCCTTGCGAAGACAAGCCCAAGATTTAAACCTTCTTCCGCATCACGAAGATCTCACCCTGGGCTTGGTTGTCGGAGCTGACAAACAGCCTCTCGCCGGCGAGGTCCCAGCTGAGGCCGGCCAGGCGCCAGCAGCTGCTCATGGTCAGGGAGGGCGAGTTGCAGGAACCGGGGCTCTGGGCGCCGATGATGTTCTTGTAGCCGGTCTTGCTGTCGGCGGGGGCGACGGGCTCGAAGTTGCCGTCGGCGTTCTTCTGGAACGGGACCTCGGCCACGAAGTAGCCCTGCGCCGGTTGTCGATCCCAGCTGCCGTGGAACGTGATGTACAGGTTCTCGCCCGTCTTGTCGAAGCCGTTGGTGATGGGCGCCATGTGCGCCGGGAAAGATAGGCGCGGTGGGTTCGACTTGCCATCGCACGAAGCGTCGTTGAAGGTCTGGTTGGGTGATACGACGAACTGCGAACCCGTCTTCAGCGCCGTGTTGTCGCGGAAGCTGGATGCCTCCCACACGGTGAAGCAAGTCGGGTAGCCGAACCAGGTATTCTCAAGGGGCGCGGCCGGGTCTCCGACTGGATTCACCCGGCGTTAGCACCTGAACTAGGGGGAAATGAAAAGTAACCCAAATTTAACACAGAAGTATCAGTGAACTCACGGTAGTTCAGCTCCTCGGCGGGGTTGTCAATATGAATATCTGTCGACTGGCCGTTCGCCGTTCTCCTGAAGTCGTCACCGCTGTTCTCAGCACCCCACACATGACCATTCGGGTCGAACGCAAGGGCAACCTCGTTACGCAGACCGTATCCCAGGACCGTGCCCTGGCTGTTGTAGCTGTAGCCGTTGGCAGGAGCCTTGCTGACGTCGAAGACCTTCACAATCGCTCGGCCGACACTGGGGTCAATTGTCGGGTTGTCCCAGTTTGAAGCAGCACCGACGGAGACGATAATTAGGTTCGGGTCCTTAGGCGACACGAGGGTGGTTCGCGTGGAGTGAATTCCCTGCCCCATACCGCTGACCACGGTCTTTTGGCCGGACAGCGTCATCGCGGCCGGGTCGTAGGTCCACGACCAAACCGTCGTCTGCGAACTGGCATAGAGGGTTGTGCCATCGGGGGTAAGGCTAAGGCCGTGATTAAGACCGGCGCTCTGAAGCAACGTCTTGGTGCTGTTAATGCATCCATCGGCGCCGAACGTGTGGACCGAGATTCCGGAGGTCGCCTGCAACACTAGCATGTGGCCAAGAGGGTCGAAAGTGATGCTCCGGGGTTGGCGAAGACCACTGGCAATCTTGGTGACCTCCCAACCGGAATCGAGCGTATATTGGAAACGGGGGGCAGCAACGCCAGAGCAGCTAGCCGGGAAGGGGAAGCTTGGGGGAGCATCCTGAGATAGAGCTGGCCAAGTCGTTAGGCATAGGGCTAGGGCTTGGCATCACGGATAAAGGAATCACTTGCCTTGGCCTACTAGGGCTGCTGCAGTGGAGGCTGTCGCCAACAGACGCATGTTGATGTCCAATCTATAGCAAATGTTCAACCAAGTCGTCAACCTTAGTCACCTGGCGGGGCACGAACTCATTTGAAAGAGGCAGGACGGGGCAGGCTACAGAGAAATCATCATATTATAAGGCAATTAACAGACTGAGATAGACGCTCGAGGGAGCACGGCGGCTGATTGGACACGCAGCTCTGACGGGTCGATCTCCTTTAGGCAATGGCGGTCCAGATTTCCTTACATAGCAGACATGACACCATACCGACTTCAGCTATAGGTGGCTGCGATACTGGCCATGACAAAATAAGGTGATGTTGTTTTCGGTCCACGGAGGGAGGCGGCTTATTGATGTAATTAGGCGGAAAGACAAAATGCAACTCCATGATCGCGACGTTCTTAAAGGTCCCCGCAAGCACTCACCACTTGCCGGCAAATGTATGAGATTGTGTTGATTAATGTGACAAATGACCGGAACAAGGTAAAAAAAGGGGGTCAAGTTGTTAGCAGCCACCAGGAAAGGGGCTAGGAGGATGAGATGAAGTTACCAAGATGGCGTCGTAAGCGGCGATGATGTGACCTCGAGGGCCATGATATTTTAAGAACGCTATGCCATCACCGCCCACCTTCAAGAGCATGCGAATGAGACGTCCGTTGCAAAAAGGCTGAGTACCTACTAGGTACCTAGCAGGGAGTGGCTATTTACCTAGATATCTGAGGAAACGGTTTCCAAATCGTATAAATATCGTGCCGTAATCCGTTAGACGTTGATGGGGTTCAACCCACATCGAAGAGCCGCTTTCACGCCATAGGAAGTTGCTGCAAACTTGGTATCATTCTATGAGCATCATGCTAGTATGATATCCATGTTCGCCTCGTGTTGAGGATCTGTAAAGCTCGTAGTCAGACTTTTGGAAAGACCTACTTAGTAGGCAAGACACAGACGATAGTTAGAGAGGCAATAGATATTGATAGATTTTATCTATCATCCTCAGCCCTGAACAGGAATTGGTGAAAACGCCGGCGATGTGGTAAATGGCCTTACCTCCTCCATTCGGGTGGAATCGATACCGGGTCTATGGGATAATGTTATCTCGGTAGACAACCTTGGTCTGAAGCAACGTATCATATGGATAGGTGCATGTAGGTATATAAAAGGCTAGATCCACGACTTTTGACTGAATTGGCATCTGTACGTATGAAGTCCTTCCTTCTCTTAATTGATATGAATACCATTACAAAAAGAGAATGCATAGCCGACGATCATTCTGGCCCTATTATCAATAAGATGCTTCTGGAACGTCGAATGAAATCTGGGGGAATAATTGGAACTTGAATATTGAAATTTTAGCCCTAGGACTTTTCATTACTTAAGCCTTGGCAAGCCTTAAGCCACGTGCACCGAAACCCGACGCCTCGGAAAAACATTTGAACTTTTGGCCGTAGCCACGCGCATCTATGTAAGTACCTGGGTACGCCTGGGTATGCCTGGTATCTACATGTAGTACATCTTAGGGCTGTGCCTTAAGGTAGCACGGGGTACCTAGTAGTATTAGATACCTACATGTAGGTACATAGTGCATACTTGAGGAATATGCAGTTTTAGTGGTCTCAGCACTCTCTCCTTTTTCCTATACGACGCGTGATTGGTTCTCTTCCTTAGTCCAAGTTATTCAATCCAAGCAATTTTTTGCCATCGTCCTATCAAAAAGGTTAATGGATTTCATGGTTCACGTCAGCAAGAAAAATATTGAAGTGTTCCTAGTGTTCCTAATCCGCCATCCACCATCCCTAAACAACCTTGGAACCCCTAACACAAACCCCCTAACGCCCCTAACGTCCCTAACGCCCCTAACATTTTACCAACATTGAATGGATTAGAACCCAACAGTGCCAATTACCAATTAACATTACACTTTTCCTTGCCCCTTGCCCCTTGGACCTTCATCTCATCCTATTTTTTTTTTCTCGATCTCGTATCAAATCAATTCATCCTTCCCCAGTATCCTTTTTTTTTCTTCTCTTTCTTTTCTTAGTTACAATTCCTCTAAATCACAATCGCCTTTAATTATCGACGTCCCACCTACGGATCGTCGCCGTTCAACATCACCGATGCCTCTAATGAGGTCGTTTTCGATCCATTTGCACGATTGATCCGACCTTACAGTTAACCTCGTCAAGACGGTTGGGTGAACAACACAAGATAACGTGTCTGACGCGTATGCGTATTGACCGTCAATTCATTCATCATCCATTCTATCGTCCCTGTTGCATCTAATTAATTTGCGCGACGCATCCTCGACGCATCCTTCTCCTTCAGAGACCATTAGATTTGGACCCTTAGATCCCTTCACAACACACGATCGCCGATAAATACCTCGAAGGGATTCGCTGTCCCTTTTGCCGCTCGTTACTCTACGCCATTTCGCTGAGACGAATCTACCGTTAGACTGCGAGGATACCGGAATTTGATTTTTCATGATCTGAATAGAGTATTAACGACGCCATCACGACATAAAATATATCTACCCCCTTCTACCTCTCCGTTCACTGTAACGACAAAACCACGCATCCTCCCGCAGCCATTCGACACCGATACCTCTTACCTCTTTCCGATCGTCACTCGGAAGAGCGCTGCTGAGCTGCCATTATGGATCTGCTTCGGCGCGCTTACAGGCGTGTGCCTGTCGCTATGGGCACTCCTCAGCTTCCCACGGCCACGGAGAAGAGGCCTCAGCTTAACCGGCTGACCTCTCGCTTTGCCTTCTTCAGAAGACCACTCCGCTTAAAAGGCAATTCTAGCATTTCTGTCCCCCTAGGCGTGGTCGTTCTGTTCCCGTGCATTGTCGTGGTCCTTATCCTGGTCTTGTTTGTCAGACATCCCAGTTCCCCGGGCAGAATACTGATGCCTGCTGGTGCACCGCCAGCTATCCGGTACGTGCTAATCTGTCCCGAACCACACGACCCATGCGTTCGGATCCACTAACCACCATGTGTCCACACAGAAAAATCAGCGAGGAGCACGACAAAGTATTTGTCACTGGTTGTCTTGAACCTGACACCTCCAAGGAGCGCGCGAATGGTGCTTTTGTCGTCCTTGCCCGAAACAAGGAATTGGATGGTGTCATTCAGTCTGTCAAGTCCATTGAGCGACACTTCAACCGATGGTACCATTACCCCTATGTCTTCTTGAACGATGGAGATTTCAACCAGACCTTCAAGGACATTGTCCGCAACTACACCTCTGCCCCTGTCGAGTTTGGCAAGGTTGGCGCCGACATGTGGGGTTACCCAGACTGGATCGACCCCAAGGTTGCGAAGGAGGGTATTGCCAAGCAAGGAGATGCTGCCGTCATGTATGGTGGTCTTGAGAGTTACCATGCCATGTGCCGATTCTACTCTGGGTATGTATAGGACAGCAGAAGAACTCCTCAACATCTGAACATCACACTAACATCACATAGATTTTTCTATGATCACCCTCTTCTTGCCAAATATGAGTGGTACTGGCGCTTGGAGCCCGAGATCAAGTACTTCTGCGACATCACTTAGTAGGTTCAACCTAGTCCTCTGCCTTCTATCACACCCCCAGTTACTAACCCCATCTTCAGTGACCCATTCCTTAGTATGATTGAGAACAACAAGACTTATGGCTTTACAATTGCCGTGAAGGAGCTTCGGGAGACTGTTCCCAACATTTTCCGCTATGCGTCAGCCTACAAGCGTCTAAACAACATCACCTCGCAGGGACTCTGGGAGATGTTCGTCGAGCCCAGACCCGAAAAGCACGCCCCCGAGGAGGATCCTAATTATAAGCCCCCATTGCCCGAGGAAATCCTGCGCACCGATCCTGGTCGTATGAATCTACCCGAGATCGATCCCGAGGCCATGGAAGGCGAGAACTACAACATGTGCCATTTCTGGTCTAACTTTGAGATCGCCAAGCTCAGCTGGTTCCGTAGCAAGGAGTACAGAGCCTTCTTCGAGATGATGGATCGCAGCGGCGGTTTCTGGATGGAACGAGTAAGTGATCCAAGCTGTACCTGAAGCACTAGCTTAGCTTAGCTTCCTTACTAACTTGATGGCAGTGGGGTGATGCTCCTATCCATTCCCTCGCCGCTGGTATTCTTCTGGCGCCTCGTGACATCCATTACTTCCGAGATTTCGGATACCGACACACCACTATCCAACATTGTCCGGCGAACGCTCCTGCTCGTCAGCTCCCACGAGAGCCTTACCTCGAGAAAACGACCGAGGACGAGAGGAAGCGGATCGAGGAAGACGAGTACTGGGACCAGTGGGACCCTGAGAAGGAGAATGGTGTGGGTTGCCGTTGCCGATGTGACACAGACATCGTCGACGTTGAGGGCAAGGAAGGCTCATGCCTAGCCGAATGGGTCGACGTTGCTGGTGGTTGGGCCAGCCCATAGTGACGACCCAGCCGCGTTAGCAATTGCTTTTGGCAATCCCACCAACAGCAACGAGTTGGGTTGGATACGTAATATTCCTTGACCATCTTTCCCTCAGGACGTTGCTTGGCTTCACAGAACATTGACGATGGAACGACATTTGTATTTGCACCAGATCTCCACCTTATCACTCCCCAAAGGGTTCCCATAGATAATGTGGAAGTCTGGTTCCGGGGAAAGCGGAACAGCCGAAGGCTGACGGGGGTAACGGGTTTTGATGTCATGAGGGAGGGTAACATGATCCCGAATCTGCAGGTTTGGTATTTTTGCCATACTGGCAGAGGCGTCGTGAACCTGGAGACACGGTTTGATAGGGGTCTACATAATATCAGGTACCGTCTAATTAAGGTCAAGGGTCAGAGACGCCAGGATTCGGCATGTAGAGAGCTGTTCCGTCAAGGTTCGGCCGGGTTGGCTTACTACTATATTGGGCCTACGCCATCAATGGTATATAATATCTTCATTGAAGCTATCGGTCTACTCCTTTGACGTCTGTGCTTGGTATTTGCCTAATAGGTTATCAAGAACGATCGTTTGAAGACCTACTTCGAAACAGTACGACCATCCTCCTAGTTCTTGATGGCTGAGGGTATAAAGTAAAGCCAATGTATGAGCACAGAGTGTCATCCAGATCTTCCGATTTGAACAACTATCGCCTGGGACTAGCGATATATATATAATACTAAATAGGTAACCGAATAAAGCCACGAATAACTTCACTGATGATGAGTACACCACTCGAAGCCATCCAAGGGCCTAATCTAGGTAGGTAGGTAGATATTCATGAGAGCCTCAACCCTCCTGCTACCATCGAGACCAAAGAAACCAGGCTCAATAAGGAACCATCTCTGCATGCTCTGTAGTATCGCAAATTCGCACGTGGAACTATACCCTAAACTCTCAAGAGTGTTTGAGAGGCCTAGAGAGTGTGGTCTGGATCATCCCATAAGCTCGAGCCCCTGAGTAGGGCGTAACTGTGTAAGATCGAATCGCAACTACCAGCATCTAGCTATTGTCGACAGAAGAGCACCGATATCTACTCGTATGGATTGGTGCAGTATACTAAGGGGCGATATGGAGCCAGCCCATGGTGACGCTGAGTCCCTATATGCCTCAATACGCGTCGTGTCCTCCAGCTCAAGCGTGGTTGATTCGATAGATACCACCTAGGTACCTCGTAATATATAACAAGGTATGTAACAATGTTTCTATACTCCCTAGCAGCTGGCGAGACTCACGAGCCGTATGGGAGTGAGCCAAGTGCGTTGTCCCTTTACTCCTCCAGGAAGGCCGTCGTCTTGTTCGTAAAGGCCAATCTGCTGGTCTCGCGTCGTTGCCAAGGACCTACAACGACTATTAACCGCCGAAATACCTCGGAGGCCCAATAAACTGCGGGCTGACTTAGCCGTCACCTTCTATGTAACATACAACACTGACGATATACCGAACTGTATCAGCCTATGGTCGCATCTCAACGCATCCGCTATCACTCTAACGGCTGGTAGACTAAGCGTCGCGTATCGCAATGAGAGTATGGTCTATAGTAACGTGTCAGCCTATCTGGTGTGCCTTGAGCGTCGACCTCCTAATCGGTTGATCAATACTCCTACCTACCTACTTAGGTAGGTATGTATGTGCCATACCAGAAGCCAGATCTCGCAGGACTGAACGAACGCGACATGCGTGACATATGACATACATAGCTCACAAGAAGCCACCTACCCAGTAGAAGTAGGATACCAAAGATGTTCCAGGAGAGCGCAGCTAAGTCCAGGAAGACAGCTAATTCGGTCTCGCGAATGGCGCTTCTAGCTTCAACGTCGCGTCAAGATGATAGAGACTCCCAATCCGCCGGAAGAACGGAAGCCATGCGTTCCCGAATATCTTGAGCTGGACAAGACATCATGACGGCAAAGCGTGTGTCTCGCTAGCAAGCTGGCTTTCGGGGTTGCCATGTGGTACGGCTCCATGCCTGACATTCCTCGTTCCAAATGAAATCGAGACATCCACCAAGGCTGCTCATGTAGTTACCTAGGTAAGTACCGTGTGTAGAATCCACAACATCCACCATTTCACAGGCTTCAAGGAGTATTCAACCACAATAAGAAAACGGCGCAATAAAAGCAAGCTCAGGATGGCGCGTAAGTGCGCATCTTACTATCGATGCCATGGATTTACGTTCTTTACTCCAGACTGTGGAACGAAGGTAGGTATGCAGTCTAATCTGGGAGTCTACGTTGCGTACGTACAACACATGTCGACAGAGTTGATACGGTATGGGCACGGGAGGGCTGCTCGACAGGCAACTGGACTACCTGATACGCCGAGGAACGAGATTGGATGTTTACCAACTTGTCTTTGTACGTACCTTGATACCCAGGCCTCTAGCATCTATGGCTGCTTGTGCCATTGGAAATTCCACTTGACGTCTTCTCATCAAGTGCGAACGGGACTACATCGTCGATGGCACTATCCCGCAACGTGAAGAACGGGCCGGATGGAAAGTCCCTCCGGACTACCACCTTGCATACCAGCGCTGCCTAGGGAGTTGCCTGGTTTCTACCGAAGACCGCGTACATACTGACGACCTGTTGGACGGGCGGCAGAGTACGACGCGTGAATATCCCTTGGGCATTTCGTGGCAATCCCTCCCCGGTTCATTCGTCCATGGATAGGGAATAGAAAGGAGCGCCCGAATATGCGGTATGCTAGGTAAGCACCTAGTAGGTAGGTAGGTAGCGTAGAACGAGTAAGATGTGGGATTCCTATCGGTAAGTTGAGTTGTAGCCGAGTAGGTAGGACAAAGGCCAAGAATGAGCTCGTTTTCTGTCCGGAGGACAGGATGATAGCATGTGAAAAGCAGGCCTTCCTCGAGGACAGATGGCGCGTCGACGTAGGTAGGTAGATATGCACTATGCATGAATGAATGAGTGAGTGAGTGAATGTGTGAATGCATGTACACAGGCATTGATGTAGGGACTCCTCTCGCCGGCCACGTGAAGGGTGCGGTACAGCTATCCTAGGCGGGATACGAGGGATTGTGGCAAGAGGGGTCGAGGAAGCTGGTAGAACAGGCCAATGAGACGAGCAGGCAATCTACGAACAAAAAGAACGACGGTGTCGTCCTGGTCCAAGCAAAACCCGTATCACCTCCTTGTCCCATCTCGCGGGGTTCTTCCAGTTGCCTCCGACACGCAACATATCCACCAACCGACAGTGACTGTAATCCGTGAGGGCTTGTTGGGCGATGGCTATGTGGAGTCCGCTTGCGTGAACACCTAGTGTCGGTGAGTGAGAAGAAAGCGACAATGCTAGTCTGCGTAGTTAGCTCGCCTCCACGGATTCGAAGGCTTCCAGATTCCTCCAAGTGCTGACTAACTAAGTGGAATAGCGGGATGCGCTAAAGGACGTAAGATGGGAAGACCGACTCCTTTCGTGGCTCCCTATCGCAGAGACGGAACGGGCTAGACAGTAGACAGTGGGTGTTGGGTGGTATTGTGGGAAGTTCGCGACGCAGGCTAGGATCAAGGGAGCTAACACGGCCCGGAAGGAAGAGAAGGGAAGAGAGATGAGGCGGGAAACGTCATCGTCATCGTCAAAGCCAAAGCCAATGCCAATGCCAATAATTACGAGTTGATGTGCTATGCTGGGCGTCTACGAGGTGTGAATGAGAAGAGACGCGAAATTCTGACCTACCGCTACGGCCAGAACTACCTGGACCGCTTGTGAGAATTAAGGACGCGGCGAGGTACACGTCGGCTCGGCAGGGTCACCGTCTCACTCCTATGCAGGCAACTTCGAACAGTATGCAGGGAAGCGACAAGCATCTCTATCCGTCTAGGCTAGGTTGGGGCTTTAATATCACACCCAGTAGCCATTGATTGACGCCTCGGCCGATTGCGTTTGGGATGGGCGTCGTATCGCTGGATTCCAGCATCTACATAGTAAGGTCAGAGGGTATGAAGGGAGGGGAAGATGGATGATGAAAGATGGAAGAAGTCACACGTTGATCAAAAAGACCATCCGTGGCGTAAAATAGGGAGACGAGTTGCGTAGGAGCTTCGGTATGCCAACATTAGGACTAGGTGGTGTTGAACGTACCTAGGCAGGCAGCGAGATGTTCAATGTTACCGTAATGGATACGGTATTTTGCCGAAAAAGAAGGAAAGATGATTGGCTGCCGGTTGATTGACCAGGAAAAGAACCTCGAACATGGAATTGCCATATCACACAAGGAGTAGAAGCATCAGAGAGATATCGGGACGCCTTGCGTCAGTGCTCAGATAGTAGTGCAACAACTGATTTCATGTCATGTCACGTCGACCACGGAATCATCCAGATTCTATGTTGTAAGTAGCAAGAGGTAGCAATATGTGAGACGCTGGCGGAAATCTTCGTGCTGTTCCCCATAACCCATCCCGTCGCATCCGGTCGGCAAAGATGTCACTGGAAACTTTGGTCCGTGAACCGTGGCTAACATGGAATCGACGGTAAATGGTACGTATCTACCTATACCTACCCTACCCAGGTAAATATTTTACCAGAGAAGTAGTTATTAGGTAGGTACTTAGTACCTAGGTTAGGCAGGTAGGTAGGTAAATATGGATGAGCTGAGCTGAGATGACGAAGCACTTGCGATGCGATGGTATGCCAGGAAGGAAGAAATAAAATAAAATAAAATAAAATAAAAAACTGGAACACGATTCAAGGACCCCAAGGCGAGGGGGAGGGGTAAGGGGGGAAAGCGATGTTTTGTGATCCGCTCATCAGACATACGACCAGTTCGGGCTGGGCGGTTCGGGAGTGGATACCGAATGGGAAAAGTGATCAGCGGAGACGATGTTGGGAAGAAGTTCCGCCTCGAAGCGCCGCTGTGGTACTACTGTGTATGCAGTAATTGAAGAGACAGGCATCAAGTTCCTCCTATAGCAGAGGAGGCTAATTCGAAATTCGAAATTCGCAACCGCTAACGAGATCCAAGAATAAAAAAAAGGGGGGAACCAAGAGAAATGGCAAGACAAACTATCGCGTATTGGACCACGGGACGAAGCTTATTTCAAGGGAGGTGGTCTCGCGCCGGGCTCATGAGCAATTATTTTTTGACTGGACCTGCTGGACGTACGAAGTAGGAAGTAGACGCTGTGATGAATTACCTAACCTACCTAGTAGAAATCCCTAGTATCCAGTATTTGGTGGCTTGGATTTCTCTCAGGGTTTAAGCAAAGCCTTCGGGGGCGAGAAGAGGGGTTTTGTTTCTAATTTCTAAGTGATGCGAGCCAACCATCGGGGCTCAGAGCGCGTGTGCGTCCTAAATGATGAATGATCTATTGATGTTCTCGTGCGTGCCTATGGGGCGCGTTAACGGATGCAATGGAGGATTCGAATGTGGCAGGTCAACCCAAAATTTCTCGACTCCCCTCCCGCCCCTATCCCCAGGCCGGGATACCGTATATTATGACAGACAGGACAGGACAGGACAGGTTTAAGCCAGCGTGTCCAGGATTAGGGATCCAAGCTAGGCTGAGGAAGAAACGTATGACCTGACTGACCACTACATACCTACCTCTTACACAGTAGTCGTAGTATACCACCTTGATAGGTCAGAGGAGAGATACTTACATCGTCGCCGGAGCTAACCTTGAAAGTACGAAGATCTAACAGGGTGATGAAGTGTATCTAGTGCCCGTCTACTTATCTTATGTATCATTGATGTAGGTACATACACCTACCTAGGGCTACGTCGGTACGGTTCATGTGTGTAGCAGCTGCAAGTACCTATCCATGGGTGCTTGTGCGTGTTGCTCGGTGGTGCTGTGCCCTGTCTTGTCTCGTCTTGTTGGAAATGAACCAACGAATGATGTGCGGTTCGGAAACGAGGTCGTGCAGGGAAGGGACCTAAGACCGTTGCTCGATTGCGCACTAATACAAATTATTTGACGCAGAGAGCCTTGGATACGAAACTTTGCGCGTAGAGAATGAGGATGATGGAGATTCTTCCAAGTTGGTGTAAAATCGAGAACTTGAGTGGAGAGAGCACATTCCGACATTCAGTCAGGCGCCTAATATACCTAGTACCTACTAGGTACCTAGGTAAGTCTGATTGCTGCAGGGAGCCACCAGGGCTACCAAGTACCTGAATCGGTGCGAGGCTTAGGGGTCTTTTCCTCAGTTGTATCAGCTCCAGGGCTAATCTCTGGGCAGTAAAAGGGCCTGAATGTGTGCTGCTCCCCCCGCTCATCCAGAGCCCCAGGGCTTAAGGCTTAGGTACCTATTTGCCAAAAGCCTTATGGTTCATTGACCATCAGTATCAAGACCCATGGATCCAATACCCCTCCGGCGTAAATGTAACAATGACAGAACAGAGGAGCTTGGCCAAGGTACGAGACAGCGAGGTCAAGTGGCATTTGATGTAATAATTTTGGGAATTTTGGAATTCTAATAATACCTCTACCATTCGGTCCAGCGAATAGACCAACATTGTTCATTCAGTTGGCATGCCCTTGTAAACCCATGGTTTCTTTGTCTTACATTACCTCCAGCTACTTACTGATATCTGCTATGGTACTGGATGGGTATTGATGTATGCATGTATGTGGTCTATAGGTGGGTAACCTGTTCCTACGACAAAGACTTCCAATTACTAGTGTGTATGAGACTACGTACATACTGGGAGATCTATGCCGCTTCCGCGATGCAAGGCTTGGTTCCATCTCGGTCCAAAACTTGACATTCGCTTTCACAAGACCACCTTCTTACAAAATAAACGATACGCGGCTTGGTGGTTGACGGCAACCCCGTTTGCTCCCCCACGAAATTCCATGTACCTATTTCGTACCGCGTATAATATGTTGATACCCGCAGCGTGGAGTGGCATGGCATGGCAGGGCAGGACAGGACAGGACAGGACAGGGTAGTAAAATGATCGCGGTCACAGGAGTCGCATTTCGCCGGCTGCTACGAAACAGCCAATTACCATCGCGTCCTGGGGATCCAAGGTTCAGAATGCGTCGGCTAAGTAAAACCGCCAAAAGAAGCGGCGGTGCGATGTTACTAAGCTTGTCATCATGAATTCTTCCCAACCATCGTGGCACTGGGGTGTGGATGTGGATGTGCAGCAGCGTGCTCGAGTCTTGTCTACCGGTCTGATGGTCCTCTAACATGGCAGACCATACAAACCTCGCCCGGCGTTTAAGACTTGCATTGGTCGGCTGTTTAATCAGGGCGTGGCGAGCATTTCGAAACACCTCGCCAACACCCAGTCTGGAACGGACAGCGGGCAGCGAGCAGCGAGCCGTTCGCTGCCGGCTCGTTTACCGTCATGAAAATATGCGCCTGGTCCGTCTGACGCGAGGGGACCGAGGTAGTTTTGGGTCCACAACCATGCGCGTATTATACATACCTACATACATACATAGCACCATGAGCCGTTGAAGTAGGCGATGGAGACGGATGATAAAGCGACCGCCGAGCAACAGCATGCGCGACGCATTGCAGCCAATGGGATGTTGGCGGCCGGAGTTGATGCTGTTTGTCTACTCCTATCCATGTATGGAATGTAGGTATGGAATGGATTTCGTGTGTAAGTTGGTCGGTAGTAGGCAGCAACAGGGTTCTCGATTACATCCATGGGTGGTAAAGTGTGTCTGTGTGCATGCTAAAGTCGCTGACTGGAGTCACACGCGGTGCAGCCACAAATGCCCTCCTTACCTACTACATATAACAATAGTAGTACGCTTGTACGAAGTGGTGGGTTAGCAACTCCTCTACCTAATAGCTTCTGGATGGTATGCCACTATGGCGATACATTGGTCGTGTTTCATTTCACCCGGCTCCCTGATTACCTACCTTCTTAGGTACCTAGTAGATAGATGGAGAGACGTGCCGGGCGTTCCTCATATGAATGCGTATAGTACATACAAAGCATATGATGGGATGACCCCCTTAATAGTCGCTGACTATCACCGCAGTCCAGGGCCGAGCTAATGAGATCAAATATCAACGGGCGCTTTGATCCGCTTGTTTGGGAGGGGAGGGAAGGCGGTGATGCAACACGGTACATTGCGTGTATTGTATTATTATACATTGCACCGCGGCATGGATTGACAAGCAGCTGACGTTGGCGCCAGCCGGGTTCTGTCTCTCTTCTAGCCTTGCTTAATATTGAATCCATCCATATTGCTTCACATGAAGCGGGGGGTTTAATCCGCGGTGCTTCCATTCGGTGCAGGTCAACACGGCTAAAATGCCTATCGAGACCTAGTCTGTAAGCGCATCCCTCTCTCATACTTGCCTGGTTTTAGAATCTATCTACGTACATAGTAGTAACATAGGAACAAGGTGCTACGACGGTATATCCTATGACCCTCTTAGGATCTTGGGTGTTCGGCGAATCAAACCACAACAGCCTTGTCGGTACGCACTACGGAGAACTAATGATAGTAGTCATAGCAGAGCTGCGTTTTAGTCTTGCATGTCTCGGCGGCGGGGATGTTGAGTGCACAACCCAGATTGTTCAAGCCACACTATATTGTATACTGCATTGTCATTGCTGCCGTCTGCCAAGTTGGCCCTACCACTGTACTGTAGTACGCTAGCAGATTAGGGATTTTACGTCTGTCTTATTATTAGAGGTAAGCTAAGGTCAATTAGTGGTCTATGCCCGCGATGCTTCTGAAGTGAGAAAGCCGATGGCCTAGAAAGGGCTAGATTTTTTAGGCAACGTAGGTAGCTTTAAGCGACAGCCTGCGCCATGATGGTATTGCGTATTGCGTATTGCTTCGTGACGATGGGCTCGGATGCGGTAAATGTGCCAGGCAATAATAGAAAGATTTCTCTCAAGCTATTTCTGCACTACCTACCTAGGTAGGTAGATACTCCACTTGGGAAGGGGGAACTGATCTTGCTACTTTGGTACCGATGGACCTAGGACGTAGGTAGGTCTCAGGGCCGTGTCGGCGTGAGAACGCCGGCCGAAGATCACCGATGGAGACCGACCGCTAGAACCGGCAGCTCGCCGTCATAAGTGGTCAGGACTCGAATCCTATCAGACAAGAAAGCAACGCTGCATTGGCCTAGCCGGTATCATGGAGGAAATGCGGTCAGAGGAAAAAAAGGAGGGCTTCTAAGGGGTGTGGCTACCTAGCCAATAGATACAGTCGTGTTCTAATAAATGTAATGAATGAAAAGATACCTACCTCCTAATGGACAACACCAGAGAACACCAGAGTGAAATGATAACCTACCAGGTAACCTAGTAACATGACCACAGTAGCCGCGCTGCATACATAGTACATAGTAGATACTGTAGATGGGTACTTTTGCGTTGCTGACGACTCATACCCGACGGAATAAGGAATACCGAATACATTGGTCCTCGGCACGGAGGCTTAATCCCTGAGCCCACGCCTTTTTCCAATGGCGACGAATACGCACACCCCCCTCCTCAAGCAGGGATAGCAGTGTAGCGCAGGACGAAACCAGCGGAAAGCAAGGGTAGGTGATTTTTGAAGATTTTGATAGTTATAACAACGTGATGTCGTACTCGGCTCGTGCCTGTGTGAGTGAAATGGGTATGAGGATGGAAGGCATAAGCTAAAAAGTCAAGAGGTAGCGGTTTCGACTTGTGAACCCTGATCCCGTCCCAAATAGGAGGAGAGAGGGGAACGCATCGTGAAGTGAGAAGGCCATGTACCTAGTATGGGTAGTATGTACGACTGCGCGTACGGCACGCAGAACAGCGATGATCAAATATCGAATAATCAAATATCAAATAGATATGTGCCAACCTCACTGCAGAAGTAGCGTCAGGTTGATATGCATGCTATCTACTATGTACCATATGGATATCGTGCCAGGATCGGGGGAGCTATCTCAATACGTCAAGATATAAATATTTCGAATCGGAGAAATTCTTCATCGAATCAAGACGAGGAAACAGACCCGGCCCTATAGGCTTCCAGACGGGACGGGATGGGGGTTGGAAATCTGATAAAAATAACAATCTTTACAAAGCAAGCCGCCGCCAACTGCTAGTTGACCTGGCGACGTTTGGTTGGGGCGTGTGTGGTAGTGTGTGGTATTCTACAAATTCGGAGTTCCAAGAGGATGGATGTATAATGATGCTAAAGAATCGATCGCATGTCGATCTGATGATTCTCGAGGTGTCATCATTAGACCCCAAGCAAGTCGGGATTACTGACTGTGTCGATATCCATATGTAGCGGTCTACTATATAGTGCATGGCGTAGTGTATCTCCGCCCCGTCCACGCGGTTGACGGTTGGCGGTTGACGATGTTCCCATGGGCGAACATGGTAATTTGTGAACTGGGTCCATTGGGGTGGACGACGGTAGGCCTGGAAGATAAGTACCTACCTACCTAGGTAGTGTAGTAAGTACCTATTTACACCCACGGCGATTGGCTTCAGTCCGGTGCACTGGAACAACTAGATACGTGCGCACAACCTTCCTACATAACACATACATACTACGCAGTACATAGTAGCGTCGCCCCTTGTCGTACCTCTTTCCGTGATCATTAACCACTGGCTGCGATGGGCAAACGAGATTCATCGATCATGATGCACGCAACTTGGGACCCATGAACCCATGAACATACCCCCCCTTAAGCGGAGCAACCTGCCGGACTACTTGGACATAAGCTATAGGGGAGATGGAGGTGATGTTATCACAAAAGGCAATCAAAAAGGCGGTCATGCAAGCGTACGGGTGTCCCTTATTGACGCGGATTAGGGGGGCAACCGATTCGACTTACGATCTCCCCCTGATGAAATCCTGACACCGAGACATCGACATGCAGGCTCAGTCTGTCGAGTCATTTCAGCAATCAAGTTTTGAGAGGGATTCCCGCTTCAACATGGAAAAAGAGCCGAGTAGTCAGTCGTCTGGCCCCTTTGCGTAAACCATCGCTGTGGGTATGTGTTGATGATGATCCAATAACGACGTGGTGGATGGAGTTTCGTTTTATTGAAGCTTGTAATCCGTGTGGGATGTGTGGGCGGATGTTTGGGCGGATGTTGTCCTGACTAGGTCTGCTGCGTATCGATGGGTCTGACTCTTACCATAATGGACGGGGAGGCGGCCAAGGAAAAGGGGATGGGTAGTAGCAGAGATGCATATCCACGCGTTTGAATGCATGAAGGCACACTACCTATGTAGGTATACGAACTTATGGATATAGGTAGGTAGGTAGGTACTAGGCAGGCAGGTAGATCGATGATGATAATGATAATGAGGCAGACAGACCTAGGTAGGCTGCGAATAGGCTTGAGACCTTGTCGAACGATCATGTTGCAAAGACCCGTGGACGCTGCACCTGGCAGACCTGGAAGATTCCCTGCCGCAGGAATTTATTACTGATAACAGCGTAGGGTACAGCTGGATGTGTGGAAACGACCTGGGAAGTTTTCCTTTCTCCATCCGGCATGACGGCGATCCAATGTCGAATTCATCATTCCTCGTGCTCTTAATGGTGGCGTTGATATGTTCTAATCGCTGGGCATGCAAGCCGCGCATTTCGCACACGGGCTAGACTAGCAAGGCTTGTCCAGGCAAGTCAGTGCTAAACAGTAACCTCCGCCTCGCCTATGCCACCGCCGTCGGTTCCTGGAAACAAAGAGGGCCATGTACTCTAGTACATACCTCCTAGTAGGTACCTAGTAGGTAATTACCAGCTTTGGTCTTTGGTCCTTAGTCCTTTGGTTGATCCAACGTGCGCCAGGACGGTCCGGGTCTCAGAGCCTGGCAACGCTAATAAGACGAGGCCGTAAGCATTACGTGGTATTCATCATTCCTCCTACGCAGCACGCCTCTTCCTATTCGCTGTGGCCGTTTCGTTATCCAAGCAAGTCATTACCTAGCTGAATTGGAAGTACGTATATAGTAGTGTGAAATGATGGCTCCGTGCGGCTAGGCGCAGTTATCCAGTTTTCGACTATTGCACCGCGTAGGCCGGCGGTAACTAGCCCTGGAAGCCTCTTTTCTCTCTCTTCGGATCCCACTGGGAATCTGCAGGAAGCTGGAGCTGGAGCTGGAGCTGGAGCTGGAGTTTTGGTGCCCACTGCTGGGACGACTCAGCATCCACATTTATCGGATGCAACTCGTTTTTTTACCATGTAAAAGGCAGAATGCCAACAAGCAGCACCTCCACAAGGGGAATTTTTGGGGATTCATCAATTCTTAGTACGTACACATCTTGGTACGTACTGGCGCGATACCATTCGGAGGTGTGGCTGTAAGGAAACGAGTAGCAAAGAGGTACTATGTAATCTGTATTATGCGTGCTTCCATTTCAGAATTCCTTTTCCTTGGCATTCCCAAGATGTCGGTACCACACAAAATGCCTCTTTTCATTCTTATATGTGTATCCCCCCCTGCCTCATACTTTAACATGCCCGTTTCCAGCCCAACAAGCCCTGTTTGAAAAAGTTGCATATCGCACTCAACCGAGTTACATCAGGAGCGCTGCTTTAGCTCTCGGACAAAATTTTCTGTGTAGAACGGAGTCCTCCGTAGAGGAATAGAGAAAAGAAGAGGAGGGGCGCCGGCTTTGTTTGCAAGTTAGCCGGTCCACAACAGATCTACACACCCATACATCCATCCCTAGGTACATAGTACGTACCTAATAGGTATCAATTGGGTGTATATTACATACTGTAGGAATGTATGTATGTATGTAGGAATACGTAGGTAGATCCACGGATATTATATGTAGGTATAGAGTTACAGTGACACACGCAACATAAAGAAGTGATTTCAAGACAGCAACAGCAAGGTAATTAGGTATTATGATGCTTTGAGTCTTAACTTGATAATCCTCCATATCCATCCCCATCCCACCGGGAAAATGAGGGCTGCAAGGTGACTGGATTGATTGATCGATTGGTTTGACTTGTTTTATCGTCCCTTTCAGATACGAATCTCTTTGATGACGAAGATGACCACGATGATTTGAGACTAGGTACTTAGTAATTGACCTCTCCTTCGTGCGTAGTCATAAAAGGGGTAACGTTTGCCGGCACACTCGTATGTGTAACCCCCAACCGATAATTCCATACCTTGCATATGAGGATAACCTAACCTTGAGGTCTGATGAGAGATATCGGTACTACGTATGGAAATGGATTCATCGACGGAGATGGGGATACATCATCCATTAGCTACCTAGTACCTACCATGTATGTAGTGCTACCTAGTACCTACTGGGTAGCAGTCGGTCCTGGGTAGCCTGGATAGTATTATCGACGATGCTCCATCTAGGAAGCACGTCTAGGAATCACACATGACTCTGACTTCAGTACACCACGGTGTAATGGGTCTCTAACAGGTTCTTAGCACCGGTGGTCATTATTTCGCTGGTGCGCTAATGGCGCCGTGGTTCCGTAGCTCCGTAGTAGTCCTTCGCTGACTCTAGAAACCATACCGACGCATCTACGATGTACGATGTTTTGTCATCGAATTCGTATCTAGTTACGAAGTATTATCGTTTCTCTTTCGATACGCAGTACATAGTACATCATTGGTTGCCCTTGGCACAGGCACGGTCGTTGCGTTGAATGACCTCCTAGGATGCTAGACCCACGAATTCTCTACGACCCATGCACTGTCGCAGCTTGAATCTTGATTGATTGATGATCGATCTCGGAACACTGGTCGTGTTCGAAAGGGCTATTACATCGACATAGCACATTGTGCATATGTACGAGTATTGTAGAACCTACTACGATACCTACATAGGTACCTACTAGGTAGGTACTTGCCATGCTGGCCTTAATTCCCCAGCTGCTATGTACTACCCCTATACCTAGCGGACATACTCCGTAGTAGGATTTCATCGATTTCATCGACTTGGATAAGCTGAGCCGAGGCGTGTCTAGAGATTTGATGGCATCGATCCGTGGATGCAGAGAGCAGCATCCCCCCCTTTCAAGGCAAACTTTTGAATGGCATTTCGTTAAATTGCCATATAACAGCATGAAAAGAGACACAAACACGGGATACCGAAAACGAACGTTGAGTGGTGGTACGTACATGCGTAAATACCAATATCCACTACAAATGTACTATGTATCAGTAGATTGCGAGCATGTTGCAAGATATCAATCGATGGAGGTACCTCGTCGGACCCAGGGTAAGCGGTACGAGGCATTGGATAATGGGTATTGGGTATTGGGTATTGGGTATTGGGTATTGGGTATTGAGTATTGGATGGGGGTATGCTGTATGCAGTATGTAATTACCTACTAATTCAGTAGTACATACTGTGGTAGTATAGTAGGAAGGGATTCCGGCGGCGTTTTAACGGAGGTATGATGTATCATTAAACTAGAAGATCCTAAACGAATTTCTAAACGAAAGGATGATTGGATACGAGAGATTGAGGAGATGGAGAGATGGAGAGATGGAGGAGATGGAAGAGATGGTAGAGGGGCTGAGGGAGTAGGTGGAGAAGAAGAAAAGAAGGAGGGGTGGGAATAAAAAAGAGAGAGAGAGAAAGAGATTTGATTTGATTTGATTTGATTTGATTTGATTTGATTTGATCTGATCTGATTTGAATATTCCAGATGTCGCAAACGTAAGAGTTGCAAAGTACAGAAGTGGAGAATCCAAGTAAGAAGCCTTTTCTTTCTTTCTTTTACCCTTAATTTTTTTTTAAGAAAAAAAAGTCTCTAAGGCTTTTAGATCAAATGCATTTCATTTAAGCCCTTGTTCATCTATTTCGTTCAATGTTCCTACGCTAGTCTTGGTTAGGCATGAACTGTATACCCGCAATACCTGCAAATTGATCTGCTACGGTATCAATCGCTGCTCTCAGCCCCCCTTTTATTACGTTGTCCGAATTCATCCTTTTAATGACGCTTGTTGAGTTCCGCTTCGGTCAGACTTCTACTTTCACAACCATAACCACAACCACAACCACAACCTATTCCATATTCTGCATTGCCTCCTCGAATCTGAGCAAACCAAGATATTAAAAATAAAATAAGAGGAAAATCACAAGCGTCAGCTGATCGCAAAGCCCCTCGATGTGTTTGGATTGTGGATTTGGGTATCTTACTAGGTACCTACCTACCTAGGTTTGCCGCACATATACTTGATACCTAATGCCTAATACCTAATATCTTAAAGTAATGATCCATGTCACCAACATACTACGTAGTAAATCGTTGATGCATCTAAGCGTCTAAAGCAGACGTGATACCCGTGATACCTATTGGAATGGTGCCAAAGCGTGGGCGTGTGCCGTACTACCGGCACTACTACATAGTACCATAGACACAGGCGGCTTCTATGTAATTGGACATTACCGCAGGTGATCCTATTAATGTGACTGGTCTCAATACTAGAATATTACATGTACTATGTAGTAAGTACTATGTACTCAAAACGAATTGGTGAATTTGATAAATCTTTGAATGGGGATATGGGAATGGATGTGATACTGCGTGGTGTAGTAGTTAAAGGTGTCCCCCCTTTTGGGAGTTCGTTCCATTTTCCAGCGTTCCAGCCCTTTCGAGCGCAGGCGCAGGCGCAGGCGCAGGCGTTGGCGTGGGTGTGGGCGTGGGCGTGGGTGTAAAGCAGCGCAGATTCCAATCGAATCCACCCTCGCCGTCACATTCTTGATGCTATGTACCTACATAGTACAGCCTTGGGGATTTATCCTAGCGTAATATGTGGTACGTCGGGTGTATGATACGCCCAACATCTGGGCAGTCTGTCATATGAGGACGGAGCAGCAGGACGAGATGGCGTTCGTCTATTGTTACCTACCTGCATAATACCTACCAGACACTAGGTAGGTAGGTAACAATCCGATCACCAACCTCAAGGTTGTCTATCGTAGGTGCTCGCAACACGAAACAATTATTGATACACATACCTACTAGGTACCTAGGGCACGAACAGAATCACGGAAGCGCCTAGCCTTACTCCTACTATGTAGATTCTCCCATCTTCGATATTTCTTTTCTACGTAATAGCTAGGGATTTGAGATATCTGAGATAATTTGAGATGTGAAGATCAAATCATCATGACACTAGTACGCTGTAGGTAACAGTCCTGCTTAGTTTGACATCATTGATGAGCTCAATTACTGCTACATACACTCCCTACTTCTGGTCCGTCAGGCAAACCTTGCAAAGCAGCACCAAGATAAATAGGTACCTCTACTCAGCGTAGCAATTGCTGCAAGCCCAAGGTATCGTACTACGAGTTGGACTAGCATAGGAAATTACCTTATTCAAAACACCCCCTTGATCAAGCCTACCCGTAGTGAGTCCATCATTCATTTAGATGATCCATTTTGATTCATACCCCGGGGGGGGCAAGGGCGAATTACGCTAAGTACTAGGCACTGGGAGGTACTTCTAATCCTAGGACCTAGGACCTCCGGCCTCCAGGCCACTTGTAACTGCTACTACGCAGTAGGTGCGCACGCTACAGTTGTCCCCTAGTCATTGTCGGACAGATTGCTGTTTTTGTTGCGTGTTGCTGCGTTCGGTGGCCTCTGCTGCCTCTGCTGCCGGGGCTCTAAGGCCCGGACGACCACCATCTAGATCCCTCGAGAGTTGCATAACCTGCATATGGAATAGGGATAGGGATAGGGATATGGATATGGATATGGATATGGATATGGATCTATTGTTTCCGTAGGCATTTGTCATTTTACTATTACAGTACATACTACATACAGTACACGACACGCACTAAGTAGGTTTAGCTGGTCTCACCCACGTCTGGATGTGCCTCTCTGGATGTGGCCTACGGTGTCCGCGATGCTTCGCGGAAGACACTAAACACCGTCATTCAATGAATTCATCCAAGTCAGGCCTAAGAGCCTTCTGGTTCTCAAACCCTTTACAAACCCACACAACCACAACCACCACACAACCATACAACCATACAACCATGCCACCACCATACGCAATCCATTCATCGTCCACAGTTCATAATCTCGGTCCCACAGTCCGCATCTTCCAATCCACCACACCACATCCATCCATACTACATACATCAATCCTCCCTACCATGCCTATGCCTAGTAGCAACATATAGTACATACTATGCAGTACATGCGTGCTTACATAGGTACGCACCTACGAAGGAGTTTGGATATGATCCCTAACACCTCCAAGCTGGCACCCAGTACCCAGCGCCTAGCACCTAGCACCTAGCACCTAGTACCTAATGTAGTACCTGCTGCGCGCTCGCGCACGCACGCACGCACGCACGCACGCACGCACGCACCCACCTACGCCACTCCGTTTCTTTCAATCGTTTTCCCACCTACATAGTGTAGTAAAAATAATAAGCCTTGATTCTCTAAACGGTCTTGAACCTGATGAACCTGATGATGAACCTGAACCTGAACCATATCCACGGCCCCACGGCCCCACGACCCTATGGTCCAATGGTCCAATGGCCTGTAGCTCACAGTCTCCACTATTCCGCAGTTCATGGTCAGCTTGGCTATTCACACGCTTCGTGACGGGGAAAAAGGTGACAAGGTGCGGTACCGTTCACAGGACACCACAGCACAGTGCCTCTTTTGATATACGATACGGTGGAAAGCTGGAACAAAGGCTGGGACAATGGAACACGCCAATCATCGACCAGGAACGACCATCCAATCCATCCAATCCAGCCCAGACCCAATCCGGCAACGGTTTCCAGGGCGGTTTCTGTTATTCTGTTACCACAACATTTTAGAACGTTACCTACCCAACCCAAACCCTGCGAAGAAGGCCCTTGTCTGCACATCAAAAATCTACCCATGTATTAGTATCAATCCATACCATGTATGTACTACTATGTACCTAGTAGTATGTGCATGTTCATGCCGTAGGCACCTGGGTATCATATACAGTACAATATACAGTACCACTGGCCCTGGAGGTACATGTTAGGTATGTATGGTAAATGTCTTGGTATACCTATGGTATATGGTATATGGTGTATTAGGTAGTGTATGGTGTATGGTGCGTGGCTGGAGATGCTAAAAGGTGCTACCAGGTACTAAGCCTACTAAGAAAATGGACCAATGACTGCGTTGCCTAGGTCCCCCAGCAGGTAGGGGACGCAATACCATGTCCATGCCATTGATACATGCCATGCCATACATACCGTACAATGCCATATACTACATACTACGCAGTAAACCACACACACTTACACGCTTCCAAGTTCCAATATCATCGTTTAATAAGTTTACTAGGTATTGTATGTTGTGTATACAATATACAATATACAATATACAATGTACAACATACAACATACAACATACAAACAAGTCTCTTTCATTCATCTTCATCCGTTGTCCCTTCATAATAAACCCATACCGTACTACGGTTTTCTCCCTACCTACTAACCTGGAACAATCAGAACTTCTTTTTTTTCCCCTTAAGAAACCACTTGTTTGTTCTGTATATTACAAATTACATATTACGACTACTCATTACCTCATGATAAACCCCAAGTCACCCAAGTCAAGTCTCAATTGATTCCAGTTCCGGTTCTATTCATGTTCGTGGGTCCAGTTTAGCCCACGCTAGGAGGGTCCCTGCCGGACGTGAATACGGAAAAAGTAGTCAGTAAGAGGAAAAAAAAAAAAAGTACGACCCTAAATATATTTCGACACGACGAGACAAGACCAGGCCGGGGAAGGGCAAGGCAGGGCATCAGCTCTACTAGGTAGTAACTTAATAAGTTACATACCTTACTTTACCTTACCTTACCTTACCTTACTTTGCTTGTCTCCAGTCTCCAGTCTCCAGTCTCCAGTCTCTACTAGGTACTATGTAGTTTCCTACTCCCTGTACATCTACATCTACGTCTACATCTAAGCCGTACCGCGCAACACCTTGTCTGCTGAGTTGCAGGGTTGAATTATATCGAGTCCATCTTCCCCATCCAATCCAATCCTATTCTATCCTATCCTATCCTGACCTCAAACCACCTCCCAGCCAGATTTCTTTTAGGAACTTGGAACGAACAACAAACTCTTCCGACGTTTGCCTTCCTTTTCTCCTTTTCAGAATTGGGAACTCACTTTCTCATTATCTAGGCATGGCTCATCAGAGATGACCCATCACCTACTAATCATACAACCCACCTGTGCCAACAACCTTCGTCAACGGCAGTTCACACGGCCAGCAACGGTTGAAGAAAGCGAACAAGCTGGGGTGAATGGGACACGGCAGTCAGGAACTCGTAACTTCACCAACTTCTTCCAGTTGCTACCCACAGCTTCAAACACTTTCACCACCGCTCTCAGCCTCTCCATTGGGGACTCTCCCACTTAATTTGTCTCTTTGTTTCTTCATTCTCCCTGTCCCTCCTTGACCGGAATCGCCAAAAACCGATCCCATCCCACATGTCTTCCGTCGTCCTCCCCTCGACCTTCCGCCCATATCCTCCCTCTCCGACTCATTCCGCAGGCTATCATCCATTGCGAACTTATCTTCCACCAACTCGAAGTTTTGACAAGCCCCACGGCAACGTACCGGCTCACGAAGCTGCCCTGCATAGGGGTGGTCTTCGAACGCCGCCCACCGAAACCATGATGAACGCGAGCGCCACGTACCAGACCCCCTCGCTGTCTAACACGTATGATCACCATGTTGCCCTGGCGAGACAACCAAACGGTCTTGTTCAAACAAGCCGAATGGGAGGGGGCATATGCGACGTTGCCGTGAACGCATTTCCAACCGTGCAACATCCACAACCCCAGCAACCAGCTCAACAATCACAGTATCTCCAGCAGCAGCAGCGTTCCGTTCAACAGCCCCAGCAAGCGGTTTCTCACCCACCAAAACAGCCGGCCTCGCGACCTGCGACACCTGCCTCTACCGATTCTTCCAACGTTCACCTGGAAGGAACCGTTTCGAGGAAAGATTCAACTATGGTAACGCATAGCTTGCAACTTCCCTCTTGCATCAGTCCAGCCGGCGGAAACCTGGACGATTTTGCTGCTTTGGTAAGAGTTCATGGAGATTTTGTGCAGTAAATGGAGTCTAACCTATTTGTAGATGACTTGTTTCTTCTGGTTTGAAAACATGGACACGATATACGCCGCCGAACACATTAGGAAACGCCCGTTATCCGAGCCGATTCCGCGATTGTCCAAGTTTACCGAGCCATGCGCTCTATACAAGCAATGGGTCAACAAGATCCTCTCCACGACGCAGGTCACGCAAAACGTGATCCTGCTGGCGTTGCTATTTGTATATCGATTGAAAAAGGCAAACCCCGTTGTTGACGGCAGTCCCGGCAGCGAATACAGACTTTTAACGGTGGCGCTGATGCTGGGTAACAAGTGTAGGTACCCGGAATGAAATTGGGTTTGTGGCTCGCTAACAAGTATCTTAGTCTTGGATGACAACACATACACGAACCATACCTGGGCCGAAGTGTCGGCGATCTCCGTGAAGGAGATCCATATCATGGAAGTGGAATTTCTCAGTAATATGCGATACAGCCTGTTGACGTCAAAGGAGGAGTGGGAGGACTGGCTCAACAAACTGTCATGCTTTCGTGAATATTGCGATAGAGCAAGGATGGAAGAGAGACGCCGAGTCGCAAACCCCCCTGCACCGATGGCCGTACCATCTCCATCGCACGGAAGATTCACCTCGCCGCTGCCGTCGCCCACCAGCGTTATACCATCGACCAATCAGGGAACACCGTCGACGCTTGCGGCAGCTTATTCTCCGAACGCCGCGATCTTTCCGCGAAACGGCTACAACCCAACACCGTCAGTGTCGCCCCTCGCGGCGAAACCTAGTCTGGGGCACCCCATGGTGAGAAAGAGGAGTCTAGAGAGGAGTCAGGACGGCAATGATAGTATCGAGGAACCCGCTCCGAAGAGAGTCCCGCGCCAGCCTCCGGTTGCTATGATGGCAATGCACCGAGCAAACCCAGCAGGTTCCGAACAGGTTCGCTTACCCGTTCCACACCTGACCTTGGATACCAGTCAGGTAGTCGCACCCCTTACATATCCGCCCACGACCTATCCTGCGCAACCAGGAGTGTCGCTGCCTCCTCTCGGCTGCGGTATCAGGGCGATGTCGACCGTGTACCCTGCCACCACGACGAGCTGGGCCCCTCAGGGTCCGATAGTCACGACTTGCGGGCCCCAAACCCCGTCCTACGCGATACCGTCCAACTACGGCACACCCATAAAGCGGGAGAGTCCCACGGCTCTGACACCGTTTGGGTCATCTCCATTGGTTGAAGCATACGGAACCCACACTCCGGTGTCGAACTCCCCGCTTGCCTACCTACAGCAACGTGCAAGCCCTTACAAGCCCGTCCGCCGGGTGAACCATCTACTCAATCCCGCCCCCTCGGTCCCCCTCTCCCAATATCACCTGGGTTCCAATCAGATGCATTACCAACCGCTTGGTCGAAGAAACGACCTACGCTCTGGCATCGTGCCAGAGTTTCTCCCAGCATATCCCCCTCCGCGACCTGCTGTTCATCACTACTAGGCGGCCGCTATTCCCTTTCTTTCTTCCGACCCCGCGTCAGTCTGCCGAGTTGGCAGCGCCATAACTGCGGGTGAGCTTTTTTTGTATTTTTTATCTCTGACCGAACATTTGCATTGGCATTGGCGTTGAAAGGGCGGCATACAGTCGAGACGGGCTCGACGCCTCACGGGCAAGGACACCATTCTGCTTTGTTTTCAAGACAACCGGCATCATGTGAAAGGCGTTTGGCATTTTTAAGGCGCAGGTGCTTGCGGACGATGTAGCACCAATTAGAAGGTTCATGGCATCTCCTTCTCGGATGCAAGCCTTAGGCGAACCAGATGAAGTGACCCGGGGCAGCGGGGCAGGCGGCGGCCGAGGTTGGAGGGCATCGGTACCTTGGCTGCTGGGGGGGGAATGGTAGGTCAGTCAGAGGACAGGAGGCATAGCACCGAATTTGAGAGGTGCAAAGCGTCTCCGGGGACTGACGAGACCGCGACCCCCCATCTTGGGATTTCACGTACATAGATGAATTACCAGCAATGGTGACGATGCAGAAAGAAAAAGAAACCCACGGACGAGCCTTTTGGCAAGACACCACCATATGCGTCTTTAGTGTTTAGTTCTAATTTTCGTATTCGTAAGTTTTATTGAATGCCGTGGTTGAATGAGGAATGAGGAATGAGATGTACGAAATATCAATCGATGGTCAGATTGGAGATGATACTTGGTTATGATGTAATGTGAACCCTGGAAAGTCAATATCCGATCCCCGATGCGGGGAATGAGGGTGGGGAACCTTCCTAAAAGGGAAAAAATGATTGAAATGTTTCAGGATGATTGGTTAACCCTGAGAAGTTGGAAGTTGGGGGGAAGTTTAGGTAAGAGCTCGTACCTTGGCAGGTACTTGGATACTTGGATAATTGGGACGTGACACGAGGATATGAGTGCTTACATAAGGCTATATTTTATCTCTTCATTAATCATATCTCTATATCCGAGTTGAAAGTGGGGGAAAACGGGAAACGGAACCTACATAGTACAAATTCATTCACTCATTCATTATTCATTTATCTACCGTTCGTTGTTCGTTTTCTTTTTACTTTCTTTCTTTCTTTCTCATCTGCCAGACTGGCTGTCTGGCAGTTAAAATATTTCCGACTTCCGAGGAGTTGCTCTTCTCATACCTTGAACAACTGGAACACCTGGAACACCTGGAACAAGACAACTACAAACAGTTAGGTCATGGGTGTTCGGATCCATATTGTCGAATGAAAATGCCTATATCCTCGTAACATCCCGCAAAGTCGTGCCACAAATTAATCGTGGGTTGTTCTCCAACATCTGTTGATACCTTCATACCTTGTACTAGGTAGCTCTCGCGCCAAGTACCTACCTACCTACCTAGGTACATACCTAGTAAGCCTTTAGGTATAGCAAACATAGTCGTCGACTCTCAGAGCCAGTCTATCCTGAGTACCTAGTACCTAGTACCTAGCATCCACCATCCACAGTATCACATCCACAGTTTCACCTCCGCGGCGAAAAGGTGAAAGCAGAGCTCGAGTTTATTTCCAGGACCTCGGTTATCTGCTTGTCATTATATTATATTTCCGTATGTGAGTCACAAACCCACGACCCTCGGTCTGCTACGTACAATTAGTTATGAGTGCATCGAAGTACAAATACCCACGGATATCCATTGAAATAGGGCTCTGCATGTCGCCAACGCTTTTGAAAGAAAGACTAGTACCTAGACAGATGAATGTCGCCCATAGGAAATTAGCAACTATGGCCACAAGAGCAAGAATGAGGTCGTGGTTCCCGACCACCTCGTACCCCCTAATTGTCAGTGCGCCGATGGACTTCGTCACAAACGCGAGACTTGCTACCGAAGTAACCAAGGCGGGAGGGTTGGGTTAGTTGCCATTTATCTGCAATCAATCCCTCGGGGGGTTAGGAGAGGCCACTTTACTGAATTGCAATGCCATAGGATTCATCCAAGGTGGTCGAGATTTCAGTCCCGAATCTCCGGTGTTGAAGAAGCTCGAGGACCAGCTCACACAAGCACGTGAACTTCTCACTTCCAAGACGGAGACGGCCACCGAGAAGGACGCCAGCCGTCTTCTACCAATCGGCGTGGCTTTTGTCATGTATACGCCCTCTACGCAGCACTTCGCCGAGACCACGCTCCCCATTCTACGGAAGCACCGACCAGCTGCGGTCTGGCTCTTCGCGCCCCCGCCTACCGCCCCCAACACCATAGCCAACATACTCGGGGCGCTCAAGCCGGGATCGTCGGGGTCGGCCGCCGCCGCTTCGTGGGATCCGAAAGTTGCGGTCCAGGTCGGGTCCGTCGTAGCCGCCCTGGAAGCCGCGCAGTACGGAGCCGACATCATTGTCGCCCAGGGCATGGACGCTGGTGGTCATCAGTGGGCGAACGGCGCTGGGATCGTGAGTCTGGTGCCCGAGATCACGGATGCGCTCCATGACAACTTTCCGGACAAGCAGATCGCGGTGTGGGCCGCGGGCGGGATAGCCGACGGAAGAGGTGTCGCGGCAGCGCTGGCGTTGGGGGCGGAGGGCGCCGTGCTCGGCACGAGGGTGAGTTTCTCGGCTTTGGCTCGCCTCGTCTGGTTGGCTGTAGAATCCCATGTGCAATGGTCACAAGGCTGATAAGGGACGTTCAGTACACGGTGGCCACCGAGTCGGATGCACAGGACTATAAGAAGAAAGCGGTCTTGTCTACCTCGGACGGAGGCGCGAATACAGTCAAGTAAGTCATTCACTGTCGAGTGGATTCTTGATCTTATTGCCTCGCCCCCTATTTTGTTCCCTCTTCATCCTCTCGTACGATGATGACTAACACGTACCCCCTTCCTTTTACGCCTGAAGATCGCAACTCCACGACCACATTCAAGGCAACATGTCCTGGCCCGACGTTTACGACGGCCGCGCGATCGTGACCGCTACGTACCGCGACCAGCAGGCCGGTGTGCCGCTTGACGAGAATCTGAGGCGGTACCAGGCGGCGAAGGAGAACGGCGACTTCTCTAGGATGGTCACCTGGTCGTAAGTTCCACCCCAATGTTTAACTGGCGTGTTTTCCTAGCTCCAGACTGAGTGAGTGGCTCTTGTGGTTTGCTAATCGTGGTTGCTAGTGGGACGGGAATTGGCTTGATCCGGGAAGAGCTCCCTGCCGCGGAGATCACAAGGAGGGTGCGACAAGGCGCTCTGAAGGCGATTACGGGCATCAAGCACTCCCTATGAAGTCGTTAACGTAGGGGAGGGGATAGGTTTACCCGACTGCGGTGGTGATGCACCTTTGCTACTACGGCCAAGCTTCTCTTGATGCCGTGCTCCTTGTAGCCTAGACGGATATCGTTATGCTTAGGTATCTACCCCAGGTTGTATCCCTTGACGTTGATAGAGTCCTGTTTGGTCGCTGTTGTCTTGTGTCTTGCACTGGAATCCTCAATCTTGGGTGATAGAAGAAGCATCCATCCTAGTCTTTTCCAAGAACGTCGAATATCGAATTCATAGTGATAGTTTGTTCTAGGCCAATAAACCACGAATGCGAAGGGCTTGAGCCTCTGTTAAGTATCGTCGTGTGCTATGGTTCCCAGGGGTCGTTATTAAGCGACTGAGGGTATACTCAGTACCAAAGCTTTATGGGACACGGGAGTCTCAGGGCAATACCCGTATTCACAAACCAGAGGTGGCTAGTAGTTTTATTAGTCCATATGTCCTTACGCAGAGGGCTTGACTTATTTGGGCTTCTTGGCTTATATCGTACATATCTACTAGGTATAGGTACCTAGGTAAGATATCATTCTGAAGGCATCCTCGCTACTGGGTCGACAAGGTTATTTGCCTAGTATATACCAACGGTTCACGGGTCGATAGTAATTATGCCCCAGGCTCGGCTAAAGAGGTTCAAATACACCTACTAAGTACCTACTAGGTACCTAGGTAAGCTCTTATTGGCAATCATTCTGCCCGGCTACCGGGAAGACGAATCCCTTCCCCAGAGCACGCCCCCTCGGGAACAGCGTTCAGCACGTGAACGCAAGTACCCTACACCCACGGGATTCCAATTCTATGCTCGTAATTCACGTGGTGGTGGCGAGCGCCCCTTTACACACGCCCACGTGGTCCAACGAGTCGGGAAGTAGTCCACCCACCCAGGTACCCTTCGATCGTCGGACCCTCAGCGCGCTAGGTGGGCGGGCTCGCGGCGCTAGACCGCCTGATTAATATCGTTATCTCTATTACGTGGTCCCCTTTCAGAAGAGGGAGCTCGATTCGAACATGGGTCATGGCTGGGACGTGCCCCTTTTTATGGCTTGTGGGAGCGCGTGGAAGGGTGGGCGGACCTCCGTATCGAGCTTTGCGGTTGGAGCCTCGGTCTTGTACCGACGGTTCCTATCGCTTGTGAGTGGGACTAGAACCGGGACCGGGCGCTTGCCCGAGTCTTCGGCTCGTGTAAGCGGGCCGCGATCGTCAGAGGTTGGGATTGCTTATCGTGCAATCCCTGGAAGGCGTGGGTTCTGCACTTTGGCATTCGGTCCCTTAGGTTTATGTTCCTTCGTTGTCTTCAATTTGGTGCTTAAACTTGCTTCGATTGGTCACCGGGCTCGTGGAAGATCGCCGTATATGGGGAAACTACTACACCTTGCATTTTATGTGATTGGAGTTACTATGCTTTGAGGCGTCCAGGCAGGGAGGACACGGCGATTCCATTCTATCCCTTTAACCCCCGATCTAAACTTTGACATCCTACCTGACACGAACGTTGCCACGTTACTCTCGATGGCATTCTAGTTGACATCAAGAGTAACCCTACATAGAGCAACCTGCCCGAAAGATACACATCAGAGGTCTGCTTTGGCAACACTGGCACCAAAACATAATCTCGATGATCTCAGTCCTCTACCTACTACCACCAGATGGTATTACTAGTCGTAACTGGCTCACTTGAGCCAAGTGTCACAACGGCAAGGGGAAGCCCCTGGATATCGATACCGAACTCGTGTTTCTCCCCAGGCAGATGACGAGCCAGCTTCCTCGTCGTCATTTCGCAGCACGACGTCGCTTCGGGCAAGCAAGCTGTCGCCAGTAGAGGGGTGCCATATCGCCGGTGTGGCCTAGGAAGGCAACGGAGCACACCAGAGGAGGTTCGGCGCATCTGCCACGAATGCACTCGGACGATTTGCCATGTACAATGTAGAGGAAATAACGACAACTTGGTCGCCGGATCGAGAAGGACCCACCCGTGCCTGATGCATAGAAGTCAAGTTATCTGTTGTACAACCGAACAGGCCGTGGCAGAGGCAGTGCTTGATAGAAAAGGGAGTTGATGACTGGCCAAGGATAGCCATAATTGGCAGAAAGCAGCGATCTTGTGCTACTGAGAAGCTGAGTTGGCATAAAATGAAATCTGGCCAAGGCTGGCAAGCGCCCGATACAATTGAATTGAATGCGGTAGCACGAGCACTCACCCCGTTGGGCACCAACGCTAGGGTTGACGATCGACGAGTAGGAAAAAAAGGGCAGGTGTTCTTAACTTTTTGCATCAAGCGGCTGTCGCATTCACTTACTCGGTACCTAGTACCTGGTATCCAAAGCGTTCTAACGATAATCCGATTCCCAATGCAGGAAACGTAATCGCGAGAAGGATCGTGAACATGTAGGAAATTCGTCAAAAAATTGAAGGCAAAAAAGCCATCACCCATTATACCAATTGACCCGTAAACACCGTTCCATGCCTCGTACAAACATTGCTCTTGTATCATACAGTCGTGAAAATTCCGTTTCCAATCCCAGTTCCTTTGTTACATGGCGCACGCCCACCAATTCCGTCGCTGGCTACTTTATAAGCCGTGTATAAGCCAATCTGTGACTACAGAACCCTTCTCATATTTTAACGCCCATTGCATTATGGCTCATGGCGGCGAAGGCATTAACTTCGCCCATTTAGACGTTTCATGCCTCTCGCTATAAATATTCCAACCCATGGTCGATGTAGAACAATCGTCTACTAGGCCGGGGGTGGTGGATCGCCGCCCTCCTTCGAGGTAGACGATTTGCGGCGGTGGCGTCTCTTCCTAGTGATGCGGATGGAGCCGCGGTACATGTATAAAAACCAGAAGAGGCCGATGAAGAATACGGTTAAAAGGATACCGACCGTCACGCCGATGGTGACGTTTACGCTCGTTGCTCGCTTCTGTACGCTGGGTGCATGGTCAAACACGGCGGAGAAGGAAGGGAGGTTGCGAGCAAAGAATTGGCGTGCCGCGGCTGAGATGGACTCGACGGATAAAAGGGAGCTGTGATGTCCCGCAAGCTCGTGCTCTGGTGTTAGGCCCGCACCGAGTCTTATGGCTGAAGCCAAGGGGGATTCGGGAGCGACAAAGCTCGCTCGAGGTACATACATATTGGGCAGTATGTGCTCTGATGGATGGCGAGAGGTATTATAAATGATTTTCTCGAGGCGTATTGCGCCATAGGCGCAATGGATGTAGGGGAAACAAAGCAGAGAGGAGCAATAGAAAGAAACGTACCCAAGGAGAAGGCTGGGCAACAAGGGCGACTTTATTCTCTGGCCCCTCCAATACCAAAAGCAAGGTCGCAATGTGTAACTAGCGATCACTGCGGGAAAAGGGTCTCGCGTTGGCCGACGACCACTCACTTGAGAGACCTATGCTATACGTACCGCGGAGGAACTGACGATAGCGGGGTTGCTGACGAGGGCTGGCAGGAGTCTCATTCGTCTCTCGCCCTTCGGCAACAGCCAACGACGGAGAACATGGGGATGCAATGCCTACGCCATGGAGGGGAGGTTTGTGATAGGACCAATGCAGGTAGACTGAAGCGACAGAAGCTAATTCGTCTACACGGTTCCTTTGCGCTGGCAAGCTGTAGGCTGCTGTAGGTTCCCGCTTGGAGGACCTGCCTGAGTACGTCTTAAGAGATCGCCATAATGGTGGGATCTAGCAGCATGCAGAACTGCAAAGCCCAAGGCCATGCAAACTCAACGCAAAGTCGTGCTCCGTTGCAAGGCTCGCTAGGCCTGGCTCGTGTGAGAGGAGCCGAGTAACCGGTCGAGTCAACAGCATGCAGGAATGAAAATCAAGGTGTCCCGGTTGAAACAGCCGACTTCAGCCGGTAACTGGTCGCAGCTTATAGACATTCATAAACAACTAACACCTAGCAAGTAAACGGGTTTACGGTGAATATATGACCGACGTGAAAGCGAGACATGTTCGGATAGAAAAAGCAGAGGATAAGACGTGATAGTCGAGAGCGGATCCGAGTGCGGACGAGAAGGATGTCATGGCACAGCTCCCATAATTTTCTGAAGGCTGGACGCCTGAGGCCGGAGCAGTGTCGGTCCAAGAACGGTAGATAGCTGGTTGGCCTGTAGGAATATTAGGAGTTTTTAGGAGCATTACCAGGTAAGACGGAGTGGCCTGCAGTGATTCGTTGCATGTAGAATGGGATTGGGTTAGAATTGGCGATGCCGCAGGCCCCTCCGTGAGATTGGAGAAGGGACCCGTATGCAAGTACATGGGGCACATGGGTCAAAGAAGTACATAGGAAGGGTTTAGCTGCCAGCTCACTGTCCAACCCATTGACCATTGTCCTCTTCGAAGACGGACGAAAGTGGAAAATGTCATGAGAATGAGGCGAGCAGCCGGTCGTGAAACCGAACTCAACATTTAAGCGGGGAGACCGCGAGTTTTTTGGTACTTCGCGTAGACAAACAGCCCAAAAGAAACCACGAATACACTTCGCAATAGTTGGTTATCAAGGTATTCTCTACCCAGGTGTTTCTCGTCGAACTTCGAACGCAAACCCACCTGGTAATCCGGATACATACTACCTAGTAGGTATACTCTCTGCTCCCTCAAAGGCTCAAAACGTCGGTCTTTTGAAGGTGGCCTTGGTGAATAGCCGAGGCTCTTCTATCATCATATCGATATTTGCAGACTACGTCGTAGCGAATGGAGATTCGGTGAGAATGAAGCGAGGGATGAAGAAAATAAGAGGAAGAATGATAGAAATCAAATAATGAAAAGCAAAAAGGATCGACAATTGATGGGTCCGCCTTATTTATTAGTAAGAGTTTTCTACGGATCCGTATTTTAATGGAATATGTGGCGGTGCTTTGTGGCGTGAATCCTCTTTTTTTAAATGGGAAAAGAGACGACAAAAATACGAGAGAAAAATAAGAGAAAGAAAATATTCACCGTGCTCACTCACTCTCTCACCTCGGACGGTGGATAAAAACATGAAAACAATTACCGTTCAATGGTGCTGCTTGTATTGATGTAATCAATCATGAGGGATTAATGAGTCAATTGATATGAGATGTAGTAACCCTCGTTCATTCCCTTATCCATTCTCAATGCCTTTCTTGTAATACCAGTACCATTTCGCTTCTTTTCCTTCGTCTCCGGCGCGATTATCGGGCGTAGGTAATAATAATAGAGCTACGTATCCTAAGAACCAACCACGATAGCGGTAGCGGGAGCGGGAGCGGGAACGGCGCGCCCACAAATGGCCCGGCCCTTTCACCTTGGGGTTACAACGGGCCACAGGCTCCTTGATCCATCACTGCATGGTCTCGAATTTATACGAGACATCATTGGCCATTGGGTCACTGGTCTCGACATCACACGCTTAGGGTCTCTCGCCGCCTGCATCGGGGCTGCCCCCGCGGCGTGGCGACTTCTGCGGTCCGCTTGGCACGAGGTATACGGTTGGGTGCGACAGTTCTTCATATCCTTCGTGATCATACCCGGTCGAGACCCGCTGAATAGACATGTCACCACCTGGTTGATGGCCAATGTCGTACAGTCTAGAAGTATTCGATCTTTCACGGCCCGAACGCAGACGCATCCCGGCGCTGCGGCCGACCGCGCCGTGTTACTGAAGAAGACCCGCCGGGATATTCAATATCTACCGCATTATGAGACGGTATGGTTCTGGTATAATGGAAATCTGTTCGTCGTCAGGCGATCACTCGAGAGCTTCAAATCATTGATGAATGCATCTATAGGTGATTACGCCTATGATGGTATTGGAGGAGAGGAGCTTAGCATCGGCTGCCTCGGACGGTCGACGGAGCCTATCAAGACTCTGATTCGGGATTGCCAAGAATATGCGGACAACCAGGCACAATATTTCGTTATCATCCACACACGAAGTCGTTTCGGAACATCCTGGCAGCCCAAAGCCCGTAAACCGATTCGGCGTCTGGAAACAGTGCACTTCGACGAGACGCTCAAGCAGGAACTCCTTTCCGACATCAGAAAATACCTCGATCCTAAGACGAAGAAGCTCTACCAGAGTCGTAGCATGCCATACCGTCGAGGGTACCTCTTCTATGGGCCACCAGGCACGGGGAAGTCCTCGCTGTCTACTGCTCTCGCTGGGGAGTTCGGCCTCGATTTGTACGAAGTCAAAATCCCAAGCGTGGCAACCGACGAAGATCTTGAGCAGATGTTTCAAGAAGTCCCGCCGCAGTGCATCGTTCTTCTGGAGGATGTCGATGCCATTTGGAGGGAGCGCGACCCGGCGCGGCGCGATCAGCAAAATGAAGCTATTTCAAATTGCACGTTATCCGGCCTGCTCAATGTTCTGGATGGCGTTGGTTCCCCGGAAGGTCGCATCGTCATCATGACCACAAACAAACCGGAGCGACTCGACAGTGCTCTCATCCGGCCCGGGCGTGTCGATATGAAGATCATGCTGGGGAATATTAGCCAAGAGTCAGCCGAGCAGATGTTCCTTCGCATGTTCACAGCAGACACACACGATCCGCCGTTGTTGGCAAGCAACGATAGCAGCCAGACGAGCGAAACCTACAGACCTCAAGTAGACGCAACGCCATTACGAAAGCTTGCCGCCGAATTTGCGGCGCAAATTCCCGACGACACATTCACGCCTTCGCAATTGCAAGGCTTTTTTCAGTTACATCTAGATAGTCCTATAGAGGCCACTTCGAACATCTCGACGTGGGTGGAGAAGGAGCTTTCCGGAATATCGTCAGACGATGAGATAGAATTCGTCACCAACGGAAAGGCGCGATGAACTAGGCGTAATTGGATGGGTTGTACATTTATTAAAGAGAATGGATTGGGATAGACTGGATGCTGGATTTGATTAACTGGTTGGGTTATGGGTATTCACATAAGTTGGCCAAGCGGCTGTATTACTCACCCCTAAATCGTAAATTGTAAACTGTGAACGGCCACAGACAGGACTGCTAGCCTGTGTAATGTTATCTTGTTCGTATACAGTCGACCAAGTCTTCCGGTGCGGCCCACCAAAGCTCGAGGCCGGCGAGCCAAAACGTATTGGAGGCATCAGGAAGGAGTCTTTAATACTATCACATACCAATTTGAATGGATATCGCGGAGCTCGCCTTCCAATGGAAACTATTTTGATACCTTCCAAGGCCACCTGGTATGTTGCCACCTACCTAGGTATGTAATATGTAAACTGGAAAGGAACGGCATCTTACCTAGTAGTTAGGCACATTCCTTGATCGTGCATCTCTGGTCCCATGAGATCGAGAGAATCATCAACACACCATCTAGCAGAATTTGGGGAGGTAGTTACCTGTATATACCTAGTAGGTAGGTAGGTCACTATTAACATGATCAAGTTCCGTATAGGACTTCCGATTCCCTGGGTACCTACCTACCTAGGTAAGTATAGAATTCGTAATTCAAACCCGTTCATGGTGGCTTTTCCATACTTTCTTACATCCGCCAAAGGAACACACCGGTCAGCAGTCCGCCCGAACAGCATAACCGCCAGCGCTAGGTAATATGAAGGTGTCTTTGACACAATTGCCAAGTAAAAACACGAAGCATCAATGCCTCCATGCCTATCCTCGAGATCTCTTATCACATCGCAACCTTGGCAGCGGTTGGAATTGGCACAGTTCTTCCCAATCTAATACGTACAATCCAGATACCTTCCATACCGAAATAACAAGGTATTAAATCTATCCTGTCCCTAACTCATAACCCTTCATAACTTCTTCGCCCCCTCCCCCTATAGGAGATGTGGTGGGGTTATAACGCTGGATGCTAATGCTGTGGGTAAGGGATCCGAAAGGTGTGGTGGAGAATCCGACGTCAAATTACCGCATAGGGCTTACAAGATGGTTTCTGATTCGACGACACCATCCGCCGACAAGGGGGGGCGCCGAGGCGTAGAACGAGTTAGATGCTGGGGTACCGACGCGCATTGTATCGCCGCCATGATGTAAGTGTCTTGAAATCCGGATTTGACCCTAGCCCTATCCTCCCTCCAATTCGACCCATCCTATGATATGGTAGGTACTTGAGGGTGGTGACGTTGAATCCTCAGCTGCCATCGTCGATGAGCGTAAGTAACGTAAAGCTGTAAAATCCTGATATTTTTAAGTTTTGGGGGCTTATCCATAGAATGTGCTTCGATACAAATAAGTACTTGGCCGCGTCCGGATCGTCCCTGGGGTTTTAATAGGTTTTTATTCTAAGCTCAACTATTCATCACCTTCTCCGCCGGTCTAGTCCAAATTGTCATAATATTTCGATTCGTCTTTTTACGATCTAGTCACCGATAACAACAACAAAGTGAAAGAGTAAAACACAATGTCTTCGAGCGCCGACGAGCAGCAGCAGCAGCAGCAGCAGCCCCAGAGGCAGCAGACTGCAGTGCAGGAGTCCGACAACTCCGACCACTCTGATCAGATGTCCGAAACCTCGAGACCACCTACTCGTCCCCGTCGCCGCAACCGTCGCCGCCCTGGCTCTGTCCAACCCCTTCCACCACAGGATGATCAGCAGATCCTTCAGCAACGGCAGCAGCAGCAGCAGATGATGCAGCAACAGCAACAGCAACAGCAACAGCAACAACAGGCCATGCAACAGCAAGGAGGCAAGGACGACAAGTCCGATACTCTGCGACTTCGTCTCGATCTGAACCTGGAGGTTGAAGTCACCCTCAAGGCCCGTATCCATGGTGACTTGACTCTGGCATTGCTGTATGTGATACCTTTCAAGTTTTTCAGTATTATTATATTCGACTAACCTATTCGTCGCAGCGACACCTAAGAAGCCTACTAGGTACATATGTACCCAGTAGGTATCTACCTCTTAGGAGCTTGCACATGATACGATACGAACGTTACGATACCTAATGACGTGTGCGGATGAACGAATCTACAATAAACGAAAGAGCTTCTTTTCCTTCTGGAGCAACGATATAAAATGAGATGGGAATGGTTTTGAAGGATGTATATGTTAATAATTCCTATGACGCTTCCATTCTTCTTCCCACGCGACCCCTATTTAGGTCCCTCTCGGGTGCTAGCCAGTCGGTCTTTTCTATGTATGATTGAATTACCTCCTTTTGTTGGATAATCACAATAGCCTAGATCTCACGAATCAATCAGAATGGGAAAACGGCATCACATCAATTCGTTGTACTCCATGAAGTCTACTAGGTACTATATAAAGTTCGTATGATCCTCATGAGTCATAATGTGTTTTGAAGATATCGCATTCGTAACCTTCGTAACCTCGTCGCGCGTAATCGTACTGTTTCATTAAACCATATCCTGGACCGTCAATTTTCTCTGCAGCTCCGAAGCACCCTCACTTGCCAGCTTCGCATTGCGGCAGGTGATGCGATACCACGCGAAGAACGTGATCGCACTGAGTCCTACGGCGACCAGGGCGAATATCCATATGTACTTGGAAACCACCGGCTGCCCGTCCTGGGCATGCCAGTCAAACAGGTCCATAGAGAAGATAGCCTATTTGATATCAGATCAGTCGAGGATCTTGGTATAGTCGAATCTTACACAGGTACCTAGTAGGTACCTATACTTACCGCGACGCTCGAAACGGGCAGGTAGATCATCGTCAGCAGCGCGATCAATTTCATCTGCGTGCCTTCTTGCTTGGCCTCCAACGCCACCGTCGTATTCGTGTGTGCAATGCGCATATTCAGATCCGAATCGTGTCTCGCGATCTGATTCCACACCTAATATCCATAGTTAGCATGGCAGACCGAGACAACATTGATGCATTGAGGCCACAATGATGGCTTACTGTCTGCATGGCAAGAGCGGTGTTTCCCAAGATCATATTGCACTCGTCCATCTTATCGTCGTATTCATTGATGATATCCTGCAGCCTCTTCTTCATCTGGGCCCCGGCCTTCTTGAACCGACGCACTTTCTTGCCGTCGCTGATCTGCGCATCGCTCTTGTGCGAGGCAAAGTAATTCCCAAACTCCTCCACCTCGCTCAGAAGCTTTAGCGTCTGCCGCTTCACGGCGCGGATCTGGTCCACCAGGCTTCGACTCTGCATGCAGAGCGCTAGGTACTCCTGGGTTTTTTCGTTGCTCATGTCCCTAGACGGGTTCCACGATCCGTTCTCCAGACGGTCGGCATTCAGGGCAAACCCGTCGACGAGCTGGTCGACCGTGTCCACCAACCTTTCCCGCTCGAGTTCTACAAACACTCCAATGATTAGCAAGGGGTACTTGGTCTTGTCACCCGCGAGCCGGATTCGCTTCTCAAATTCTCGCGCTTGGCGCTCATCACACCCGTATACGATGGCGAACGTTGAGTCTGTGCTTGGGACGTAGGTGACCGACAGTGCTAGGTCGCCAGCGGGGTGCTTGGACATCCGAGAAGTAAAAGCTGTGAGATCGTTAGGTGCATTATCTTCTTAGAGCCTGGAGTGATGCGCTACTCACATATCCTTGATCTGGCGTAGGTTCCATCGTCTTCGTAAACAGAAGAAAAGCAGGCGACTTGTCTGGTTATGGTTCGTGTGATGCTCTGATGGATATGAAATGATCTCGTGAGCCTCTCCCATGTATCTCTTGTAACCGAGACATAGGAGACCGGCGCATCTTCATCGAAGATGGGTGGGGCCCTGGTACTGAGTCTGGGTCAAAGAAGAGTCAATACCTGCACTACCAGCGAAGTGCTAAGTGCTCTTACACGACGCAAAGCCCAGGTTCCCCCAAGGTAATATTCGGTGTCTATATGTATGATCTGTTAGTCTGCATGAGGGTCACTATGACTGTGTGTGTATTATACCAATCCTCCCAATCCTTGTCTTGAAGCACATCCTTTTTCAATGTCTAATTTTGAATCGGTCAGCGATATGAATATGATCAATACGATGCCATTGCTACACTTGCCGCATTGCATTCTAGCTTCTCGAGCACTACAGTCGGATGTACTTCAAGCCTGAAGGCCCTCAAGTCGTGGTTAGTCCATACTACGTCTTCCATAGGCCAATCCATTTCAGTAGGTGCTCGCACCCGATCCACCTGGAAAAGGGGCTACCAGGGTCCAAAATCACAAGTTACATTTGGCTACAAATAGCAGGGGGCCAACAGCAGTATATAAGAGTATAAAGGGGGCCTGAAATCCAGGACTGGAGGACAGACTTTCACCAAGACATTTACCAAGGACATTCGAGCGACGACCCCAACGGATTGATCCCCTCTTCCCTCTCGAAGGACATTACTAGGTGCCTACCTACTAGGTACCTAGGTAGGTACTCGGTAATATTCCCTCAGGCGGAAAAGGCTTTCTAGACTGCCTTAAGCGACCGCCCTTTGGCGCCGAGTGTACAGCCATTCTCACCCAACATGCTGTATCGTCCATATGTGCTGGCCACGTCCCAAATATCATTCCTCACCCGACGTCTTTTCGTTATGTCGCAACGACCTGCCTTGATTCGCTGCCCTCTGTCGTAAATTCGCCTTCCAACTCCGCCACTTTTTTGTCCCTTGCTCCTCATATCTACGTCAAACTACAGCCCTCACCTCACACTGCCTATCACCAACTCGAGGCCTTTTCTTTCGGCATGCTAGACGAGCGTGATTTACAGCCGTACAAGAAGTTGCGCCACCAAATATTGCGCAAAAATTCGGCTGTGTTTCTAGGTATCGATTGCATCCCGGCATGTCCAAACGCCCACTGCCCACAGGATGCCCAGCGTGGCACGAGGTGGTGTTGCGCCAGAAGTACAACGACCCCTTAAAGCTCAAGAGTTCGCTGGACAGCCTGTACGGCGAGGGGATGTATAAGGTGAAGGTGTGTAGACCTCCAGCACCTTGTTTTTCTACCCTACAAAGACACCACCGAAGCAACGTGCCTCACGTCTAACCCGCTCTCTCTCGCGCCCCGTCTAGACGAAAGCAAACCGGTACATCCTGCAACTGTCCGAGCCCCTGCAACAGGTACGTAAACGAGCCCCCTCTGGAACCTCTCTTGCTAACACCGACACCTTCTGATTCCGACTGCGCAGGACCAGGTCCTCGATCTGACTTAAAAAAAAAAAAAAATAAAAAAAAATAAACTCGAAAAATAAGGTGCTGACGAGAAAGAATTTGCGCAGCCTTGCGGAGAAGAGCATTAGCATCGATGGCGGTTGCATTCGAGAAGCGGGTGTACGGGCGACTCACCATGGACATGTACGCTGGTTGCGTGCCGGTTGTGGCATTCAGGGGGTCAAGTAATGAGAATCTGAACGCTGACGCGCGTCCTACTCCACCAGAAACGCCCCGTGCCTCGTGAAACTCCCACCCATGATCATCCGTGATGTTGGCGAGGTGAATTTTGCTGGGATACTACTACTGCTGCTGCTGCCACACGCAGACCGTCCGACTGCTGCTTAGGATTCACTGACGGTCTTCAGGTAGAAACTATCGTTGCGCTCGCACGTGAGGCGCAGGAGCTCCATCTTATTGATGAGGGTATTGATGTTGATCCGTTTGGTGTGGTCGGGCTCCAGCATCCTGTCGCGGATGAGCTCGAGGAGCTGCTTCAGGTAGTTGCTGCAGCTGCGGTCGTCGATGAGCTCGTTGATCCAGTCGCGCACCTGCGGCTTCAGGAAGGCCCGCTGCTTGCCGCCCTCGGCGGTGCGGATCACGAAGAACTTGTCCGCCTCGAACCCGTAGATGTCCGGCTCGTTGCGCCGCTCCGGGAAGACGTTCTCGACGCTGTCGGGGCCCTGGAGGAACCACGTGACGTGTTCCAGGAACACGCAGCCGAGACTGAAGATGTCGGACGCGCGCGAGATCACGCCGCCCGGTAGGTCGAACTCGGGGGCGATGTAGGTCGCTGTGTGCGCCAGGTTCCTCGGGTCCTGGTTGGAGCGGGACACTTGGGTGTGCAGCCTTCCCAACCCAAAGTCGGATAGGGCGATGAGGTCCGCTAGGGGCTGCGCTGAATGAAACCACAGAAAGTTGTCAGGCTTGATATCGCCGTGCCGCCCATACAAGTGGTTCACGTCAAAGTTGCGGTCAGGCGGGCCCCTCGCGAGCTTGCCTGTGTCTGTATACTGCAGTGTCCGGTCGCGCCCGTTGTGCACACACTGCACCGCCAAACAGACCTCGTGGAATTGCTGAGACATCCATATGCCGTGTTTCCTATCCCTCACCAAGTTTAGGTTGGCACTCCAGAAGTTCGTGAGGTTTCCCTCTGCCCAGTCGAAGAGGAGATAGTAACTTGTACCATACGCAGAGGGATCCGCCACCTCAAATGTCGCCAAGATCTGGATTAAATGCATCTTCGTCCCCCGCCTAGATGCATCATCCATTGAAAATAGTATTGACGAGAGTTCTAGATTAAAGTTCTCGCGGTCGTGGGAATTCAGCTTCTTCAGCGCGAAGTAGCCTTTTGGGTGACGCAGCTAGGAAGGCGAAAAGTTAGCGAGATCGTGATTCGTGATCGATTAGCTTGGGAACTTACGCCGATGTCATCAAAGCCACAATGACTTTCCTCGATCTTGACTGCAGTATCAGGGGTTAGTAACAATCTTGCTAGGTAAAGGCTCAACGCGACGGAGGCGTGTTGGGAAGGGCTAAGTGACTCCAAACTACCTCATCAAGACAGGCTCACGATGCCACGTACCCTGATATACTTCGCTGAACCCCCCGTATGGTGGGAACGCGCTCATTGGACCTCCGTAGCTATATCCAGGTTCGTCGTCCTTCTGGATCTTCATCCCGACTTGCATGGGAAAGACATCGCTACAGTGCAGGACGTAGTGAGAGTGTTTCTTCTTGTTGCACTTGATATACGGAGCGCTTAGCGCGTAGGACCAGGCGCAAAACAGTTCTCTCACATCAAATCGACGGCCTTTATTGATCTGAAGGTGGCGTTTCCCATGACGTCGGCAGTAGGCCATCATTTCTTTATCTAATTCCAACGGAAGACACTGGTCATCCATCCCATCCTCCATGTACTTCAAGAGCTCATGCTCTTTGCGTATACCGATGAGGATAGCCAACAGCTTCAAACAAGGTCTCGCGCTTCTCGATCCGAAGCATATGTCTGCCGTTAGCCTGTCCTTGTCGCCGCAGCCTTCGAAGTTTGACAGATTTAGAATGGTTCGGACTCTTTGAGGCGTGAGGATCTTAGCAAGCTTGTTCCTGGGAATGTACAACTTGTTTGCATCCAGAGCACTAATGACCTTCGCCCTGTCAAGCTCTTCTCCAATATCCTCGATGAGATCATCGACTTCACAAGGGATTGGCTTGTAGGTGTTGGATCGGAGTCTTTCCTGAGAAGAATCATTGTTGGCACTATGGTAGTACTCCTCACCTCGATCGTAAATAAGGCGGACTCTTTCTGGGTCGTCGAGCCCGAACTTCCTTCGCTGGTAGCCTTCAGAACCACCCACTCCCCTCTCATACTCGGTAGTGGGATACTCTGGGGGAACCTCTCTCTCCTGGGATGGAGGTTTCGTAAAGTTTTCGTCGATGTTATTGTTTAACCATAAATCCAGGCGATCGTCTCCCCTACCGAGCTGCTCAAGGTTGATTTGCGTGATTTCTTGGTCGTTCCTCTGCTTGCTAGGTACGCCATAGATGCCAGCGAAGGACTGCATCTCATCCATATTAAAATCTTGGACAATTGACCCTTTGCGGCCATGGGGTTGGGCTGAGTGGCTGTTTGCGGGATAATTCGAGTCTTCCTCGATTAAGGGTAAAGCGAGTAATGCGAATCGTTCGAGATGATACATAATGTGCTTCTGCATCTCTATGGCCCCGAGAAACGGCGCCGAACAGAATGGGCAATCGCGGTGCGGCTGTAGAGAAGGCCCAACTGAATATGGTAAGGGTTCCGAGTCGTCATGGATGGCTTCTGGGTGCAGGATTCTCAGATGATCTTCATAATCAGATTGGGTCGCAAACTCCATGGCATGTTCTTCGCAATGAAACACCAAGATGTGCTGATTTTCGTGATCGATCCAATCTTGCTTCCTCCCATAGAGCCGATGGGGGTCTCGGCAGTCTTTGTGTGTGCACTGGTATGGTTGTAGATCATGAATGAGGTGCGTGCTATTGGCGGTACTTAGTAAGGCTCGAGACACGGTTATGATACGTCTTACCGCCACGCACTGTTATCTCGATACCGCCCAGGGCACAGAACCTTGCAATAGGGGCAAGTGAAGTACCCGCCCTTCACCGTCGGCAGATTTGGCCAGGATGGCCACTCGAGCTTTGCGTCCGGCTGATTGTCAGCTGCTGAAATGTAGCTTCGATACGAAGAGACCGACTTTGTATCGGATTCTCTATCATTGGCTAAGTATTTCGTTGCCGATGTTGCTAACGACGGCGTGGGAACTGAGACTGTCTGTGCTATTGTCATGGAGGGGATGGGCTTATTGGGCGTGGTCACTTCTGGCTCGTGTTCCTTGCTAACTTGTAAGATAGGCTTTCTTTGAGCCGTAGGTTGGCTAAGCTTGAGGCCATGATCCTTCCAGTAGATGAATTGCTGCTTCCGACGAGCATTGGCAATCCCCACCCTACGAACAAGCCAGTGTAATCTTGACCTCTCCAAACTGTTCATGTTGCTCATAGCGTTGTCAGTGTCAACCGTCACCGGTTCCTCTTGATGCTGTATGTAGGCTATAATGGTAGTTTCGGCTTCTTCGCTCTCCTTGATGTATGAAGCTCGGTTTTCTTCCCTTATGTATCTGTAAAGATGGTCCTTGCTGCGCTGCGGGCGATTACGGGGGTTTCGTATGTTCGCCGCTAGGCGATACAACGAATCCAACTTCTCTGTTATATTTTGAAGACGGACGTCGGCTTCATGAAAGGAGCTCTCGCTACTCGGACAGCTCTCCTCGGTAGTAACGGATTCTATGTCGCTCTCTGCGGGGCCTTCGTCATCGCTATCTCCATGCACGCTAATTTCCCGTTCAAACGGAAGCCGCTTTTCCGTGGCAATGTCGAATAAATTTCGTAAATGTTCAAGTAATCCTACCAAGATTCGGACGAGGCTATCTTTTATCGCAGTCGCATCTCTTAAACGATAGTCGAGGGACGCATGGCCTCTCTGGTAGAGCCCTAAATTGCTTGCCCATAGCTTAAACCTCTGTTCTTCGTTGACTATGTAGGGATATTCGGGGAACTTGTGGGAAGAGAGGCTAAGTAAGTCTTGAAATAAATTGGACACTTTGGTGCCGATATCAAGGAGTTCAACCACGTCCATTTGGATTCGGAACCTCTGGCTTGATTTTTATTTGTAAGTAGGATGAGATTTAACGTGATGGTTTTTGATGCGGCCTCATAACTTACAACGATTCCATCTACATCCATGGTTTACCGACGCTCACAATACCGGGTTTGGTGGCAGCCGGAAAGACATTGTGGCGGCCTATCAGGTGTCTGCCCGCTTTCTGCACTCGAGCGAGTGGAATCGTATCGTACCTTGAGTCCCTAGGTCCCTAGGTACCTAGGTAGATAGCACGGCGGCTGTGAGGCAAGGGAGAGTTTTCCCATTCTCGACTGTTTGAGTACTCACGGAAAACCAGGCCATTCCAATTCACTAGCAATGCCCATCTGCCATACCGTCCACCGCATAAAGTAACGAAGCTTGATGGCGGGACTGGAAATTGTGGGCGTGGCCCTGGGGGCTATTCCCATCTTTATCACGGCCCTGGAGTACTATACGGCGGACGAAGGCATTCCTGCTTCGTTATTCAAGCGCAAGATTTTACTCGAAGGGTTTAAGGATCGCCTGGTGACCATTCAGCATATATTCCACACTAATATATCCGTCATGCTTCAAGAAGCCGGAGTGGAACATGCCAGTGATCCAACTATGACGTTGGATGAGTGTTCACTTCTCTTACAAAAAGGAGAAAATGAACCTCAAGTTCGGAAGTATCTCGGAGGATCGTACGAAGTCTTTTTACTCCGCTTTAAGAGATACGAGGAGTGCCTCAAAGACATTGCTTCGATTTTGTGGCGTGTCGACGATCTACCAGGGGTATCTGCTCGAGACATCTTTGCTACCTAAGCCCGTGGCTAACCAATTAACGTAGAAAGATAAGAAAAATATAGCTACTATTCTAGCAGCTAAACCACCTGCAAGAAGACGCTCAGGACTGAAGAAGTCGACGATCTTCGCCTTCCGAAGGAAGAAGTTAGAAGGGCTGTTAGATGTATTGAAAGACGAAGAGCATACGCTAGAGCGTATAATCAAGAAAGCTGGGAGAATAACTCAGCAGGCTTCATTGAGACAGCCATCAAGCGGTGCCGGGAGGCTTGCCAAGATATTCGCGCAAGTGCAAACCAATGCAACACCACTATTTGCGGCAGTGTGTGAAGTATGCACTTGCGAGTGTCGAAGCAGACATAGCGTTATGATACATCTTGATAACCGTGTCGTCGTACAGAACAAACTGGATATGTTCAAGATGAAGGAACATACGACATTCCGCCTTGTCCTGTCACTGGAAAAGGGTTTCCAGGAAGCATTGGTTGAAACCTCACGGACTGGGAAGACCGGGGGCAATGCTGATGGAACTTTGGGGAATGATGCGGGGATGGGAGCGGCGAGAGATGGAATTCCTGCTATCATTCTGAACGATAGTCCCGAGAATTCGGGGTTGGCGAGAGTGAAAGTGACAGACATCTGTCTACACGCGTGCGAGGCTCAGCGATTAGACCACGTACTCAAACTTGGATTAAACGAGGGTGGCTTGAATCTGCTCGAAAGGCCGACCAAATCTCGACGAAAGTTTTGTTCATCGACGACTCTCAAGGACTTGCTCCAAAAAGGAGTGCGAGATAAAGGCGCGGGGATGAGCCCGCGTCAGAAGTATCACTTAGCTCTGGATCTTGCCACGTCAATACTCCAACTACAGCAAACCTGCTGGTTCAACCTGCCATTCGACAACGAGAGGGTCAAGTTCCTAGTACAGACGTCCGGAAGTACGGGACTAGCATTGCTCGAACCGTTCATAGAACGAGGGATAGAAGAAAACCAGCCGAGTTGGCTCGGTGTAAACTGGGACACCAACCCAAAAGAGGCTTTCGTGGACTTGGCCATCCTCTTACTGGAGATTCAGAATCACAAGCCTCTAGAGCTATGGCTGGAACAAAGTGGCAGAAGCTTCAAGTCGAGATTCTCTATGGCAATAGATTGGCTGGAAGAGACATCGGATCTGGGCGTGCTTATAGAGCCCATTGATCCAATTGAATCCTGTCTGAAGATATGCTGTGGTAGGCGCGTTTACTGGGATAACGACAAGTTTCTAAGAGATTGTTGCGAGAATGTGGTTTTGCCATTACTCGCGATGGTAGAAAAGCTGGAAAGACTGTGAAGCATGAAGCATGAAACATGAAACATGAAGCATGAGGTTCTCCAGGGCTGTTTGTGGTGGCTTTAACAGCGGGTACCTTGATTGATATCCGGTTAAGTACATATACCTAGTACATATATATACTAGGTACCTACATACTAGATGTTTTGCTAGCTCCATACATGCCTTCCTTAATAGATCTCTAAACTTCAACTCAGCTTAGAACAACCCAACATTGAAACCAAAAAAATGTCTTCCCAACAGCACCAGCCGAAAATCACCTCCAAAAATCTCTCTTACTCCAGCGACCTACCACCCTTCCTCGCCCGCCTGCGCGGCCACCAGCAGCAACAGCGGGACTCTGACTCTCCCGATCCCATCCTAGCCGCACGTCGTCGCGCCGCGCGCCCGAGGTCCGCGAGCGAGGAAGCCGAGGATGCGCCGCTAGTTGTCGACGAGGCGGGGAACGTCGTGTCGATGCCCGATGTTGAGGATGAGGATAGCAAACCAAACAATGGAGACGACCCGGAAACAAAGGGCGAGGGGCCGACGAGCTTAGAGGACGGCAAAGGGGAGGAGAGAGAAGGAGAAAAGGTAGCTGGCATCGGCGCGAGCAAGAAGCGAAAGGTGGGACGAGTTATCGGCGGCGGCGACAACGACGACCATGACGAGAACGAAGCAGGCACTGGGATTACTGGCAGGGCGAAAAGAGGGGCTTTATCGGCGACCACGAAGAGCGACGCCACTGCGAAAGCGAGCCTAAAAGATCCCAAATCCGCCGCGAAGCAGAATAAGAAGAAGGCAAAGAAGATCAAGCTTAGCTTCAACGACGATGGAGACTGAGGGAACCTCAAGACTCTGTAGGGAGATTGATCGAAACGGACCAATCCTAACGCGAAAGACGCACATATACCATTGCACGAGACCGTGGTTGTATGTGGTAGGTCGCTCAACGCTCCGTGACGATGGGAGTCCCAAGAATTGCTTGCACGAAATACGCCAGGTTTGCAGACGGCGCTCCCTGCTGCACAGCATGGCATTTCGTTGGTCAAACTAGGTCAATGTCCACGGCCAACGGAATTTTACATGGCTCGGGAGCTTGATAAGGTACCTACCTACTATGTAGGTCAGTCCGGATCCAAGTTATAGACTCAGAATAGGTAGGTACTTACCTGTTATATAGTACCTTATGAACCTAACCGGGTGCTGGTGCTAGCGATTCACTGGCCCGGGAGATACCCGCAACGATATGATGTAGGTCATATTTGTAGACCTCGGGAACGGAGAATCCACCCACATGGCATTGTCTCAAGGGTCCCTATCGATGTCTTGAATCTTAAGTTCCAGAAATATCTCCCGCCTGAAACCTGCGGAGGCACTAGTTACTGATAATGAATACCTAGTACGTGGACGTGGTACTTTATATGCAACTAAACCGAATCTTGTGGAAGACAGTTAACCAGATGAATAATGTATTATCAACGTCAATGTCAATATGTTCAAGTCAGCTGCTAAGTAGGTACATGATATATACAACAGATATCAAGATAATTACTTGGGCCTTCGTTGCCGCTACCCCCCGCTTCGTTCATCCCGTTTTAAACATCAAAGCCTAGAACCCATCAAGCAATCGCTACTAATGTTAATACCCTGATATTGAATAAGTTAATCTTTACTTCGATTGAAACCCGCGTTAAGTCTCTCACTGGACCAAAAACGCCGTGTAAATGCAAAACAGGCCCCCGCCTCGTCAGAACACTTCGAAGCAGAGGACTGCTTCTTTCTCACTCTCTTCCTTCTTACTCCGGGAAGACTCCACGATGCCAGGCAACTAGTAGCGGGACGTTCGGTTCCCCATGGGAGAAGAAGTGTGGTCATATGTGCTGGAATGGCCATACGGATCGTCCGTGTAGATGGTGGTTCGGCGTTCCTCTTCGGGGAGAAGCTCCTTCACTTCCCAGTTGTTCATCCGGGTACCGACGGAAAATTCAAGGTCTTCCTTTGTGATGGAATCCCAGTACTGCAAGTTCATGTTAGATTGTTTGTCGGCGCGTAGTAAGACTGAGTATGACATACCTTGTAAACCATCATAACGGCAAGGAGGTTGCAAGTCGTGGCGAAAAATAGGCCATCGACGTAATGGCTTGTCCGTTGGCAAATGGTAGAGCTAAGGGCATATAGAATGACCTGACCGACGATGAAAAAGAAGAGCCCAAAGGCAATATCCCCCAGAGGCCAACGGTCTTCCAGAGTCCGAACAACCAAAAGAATTTGCAAGGCAACATAAATGACGAGCTGCACACCATTCAGCAGGTACAGCACCGTGAATAGGCCCACGGTATTAGCCGGGCCCATGCCAGCCCACGACTTGAATGTGGTCAAGGATACCAGGAACGACACGACAAACGCAGCTAAGGAGCTGAGTCGAAGCATCCATACGGACAACGGAGTGCCATCCTCGTAGAGTTGGAAGCCCACAAAGCCGTTGATGAGCAGGCAGGTGACCAGCGCAGACGTAAGGCCGGACTGTATGGCGACGAAGTAAGGGTAAGGATCGGAACCGGGCGGGACAACACCAGCATCGACGCAGAGGGAGATGAACGACAACAGCATGTAGAAATAAAAGAAGGCCAAGATCTCCTTGCGACCTAGAAGCGCAACCAAATTAGCAAGCTATCACTTACGCCACTCGCAAACAGGGCGATGCTCACCAACGGCCGTGAATTTCCCTCTGATGTGTAAAATCATGACCACAGTCATGCCCAAAGCGATGATGTGCATGAAACTGGAGGCACCTTGAAATATGATGGTATTGGCCAGCTCAATATTCCGAGCGAAGCAGTCGGTCTCAATGCCGACTCCGCTTGAGATGGAAGTGATAGGGCCGACTGATGGACACAACGGCAAAGGAGCCGTGTGACATATGTCGGTAAAATCGCCGAAGCCACCCATATTGTCCGACAAGAGCGAACGAATCGACCCGCCAGCGACTGGAACTACAAGAGGGCGAGGATAACAAGGACACTGTATAAAATACTATATAAGGTACAGTGACAATGAAGGTCGTGGTTGCGATGTAAATGTGATACAGACAGGAGGGATGTCGTCGTGATCAGATGTCGTTGCAGTTTGAAGCTGACAAGAAGGGGGAGGAGACACTCCCGGAGACAGAGCCAGGCGCGGGCGCAGCGGCGCAGGACGGCAGGACGGCAGAGCGGCAGGGCGATAGACTTGACTTGGACAGGAAACGAAAGAAACTGATTAATACTAGTATTAATTAACTTGTAAGTAATTGGAACGAATGACTGCTTGATGGATTTTCAGCTTTTTGTTATCAAAGCTATGACATGGCCGAGTCTGGGGGGGGGTTGGATGGGGGGTGGGATGGTTGCTCGGCCAAACGTCTGAGAGAAGAAAAAAGATGGAAGATGGTTGGTGAAAGTTCCAAGTTTCGGCTGGTGATGCGACAGATGGCAGGATTTGGGGGGGCTTGTTTTTTTGGCTATTTTTTCTTCTTGGGAAAAAAGGGTAATTTTGAGATGGTGGTCTGTGCGTCAATTTAAGTACTGATCGATCTTAGCGCCATACGATTTCTAATTTATCCATGCTAAGTACCTATGTACCTACGTACATTACTTAGGTACGTACTTAGTGGGGCATCACAGTTCAACAGTAGCAAGATTTTAAACATCGCACAGTGGAACAGAGAAATAGCATTGATACATAGATCTTGACTCTGACAACAGCCGCAACAGCAAGGCAGCTTTCCTATTCTCATTTATTTATCGTTTAATCTTTATGTGAAGAATTATAGTATTCTGCACAATATCGATACCTACTACTAGGTACCTAGTAGGTTAGTAGTGGGTAGGTGCCTACGCAATTTCGTGTTCGCTGGTGGCAGGCGAGCTTTCAAGGTAAGTTCAAGGTTTCAGCCAACCCGTAACCCAGTAACCCGTCTAACCCATCTGACCCAATCTGGACAATACGCCATTTTTCATTAAAGAAAGAACTTTGAACACTCTTCTAACTCTAACCTCTTCTAGATCTGAACGCTGAACGCTGAACGCTGAACACTAACGCCATTAGCACCATTAGCACCATTGGCACCTTTAGCACCTAACCTACACACAACTGAGTAGTTCCCTACGTACCTACAGTACCTACAGTACCTAGTAGTCACCGGAGATAGCTGGAGATATTCCACATCTAAAGCTCAGTTTTACCCCACGTCGATCTGAGCCATTCCACCTCACCTTTCGCTATCCCACCTTTTCACACCTTTCCAACCTTTCCAACCTTTCCATCGCACATCAATCATCACAACGCAAATACCGCCACACAGCTTTTGATTTCGGAATCCCGCATCTCGATCTCGCCTTCGCCTTTCGGGGAAAGTCGCCCTAATAAACTACACAAACCCCACATTATACATTATATCAAATCACAACGATTCATAATTCCCAATTCGCAGCATCCAACACCACCACCACCCAGCACGCTACCTACCAGGCTAGGTAGCTAGGCATATCATATCATATTCCTATAGCATATATAGGCAAATCCAGCCCATATTAGCTTGATACTCGACTGGCCAATCCATCAAATCGGCCAGAAGAGAATCAGTATCGAAATGTCTCAGATTCAGATCTCTTCGACCTTCCCCATCTTCGCCGACAAAGACGAGATGACCCTCCCAACCGGGGATGAGAATAGTCTCGACAAGCGTCGACCAATCTCGCTCGATGATTTCCCTTCCGAGACTCTAATCCAGATCCTCAAGCATTTCACTTTTACGAAACCATCTTCCGACCCGCTCCCCTTCAGCCCCAGTTCATCGCGACATCTCCATGAACCTCACCAGCATACGAAGGAGTTACGTACGCTCTGCCTCGCCAGCAAGCGCATGTACGTAGTTGCAAGGGGTCTTTTGTACAATGACATCGTCTTGAACACGGCCTCTTCCATGGTACTACTAACGCGTACACTTCTTGAGGCTCCTAGCTATTCGTCTTTGATGTCCCAGCTCTCATTCGATATTCGCGCGTCACCGTCGGCCCTTGAATATGAAGCCACGGAGACTTGGACCACATCCGTCCAGTACAAGACTGACCTGAGCCGCCTTGAGAGCCATCATGTTCACATATTGCAGCTGGCCCGACTAGATTGGCGGACCGAGGGTTTAATCGCACCTGAAGTCAAACCCCCAGCCAGAGCACCGTTTCAGGTATCTGTATTCACGAACATCGCCTCTACTCTCCTGGTGCTAGCCGAGCACATCGACTTTCTACACATAGGAGACTTGGCCCCTTGCCTCTTGAAGTTTAGGCAATCCTGCTCCCTTGTGGGGCGTCGCCTTGATTCGACCGTAGAGCATGAACAGTTTCCAAACATCACAAAACTGAGGCTAGTACGCCTGTGCGGTACCACGTTCTTGGGAATATCGCCTGATATATTCCCTAATCTCAAACAAGTCGAGATGTGGCTGACCTGCTCACGCTCTGTGCAGAATATGCAACGTTCGTTAAGAAAAATGCAGGTCGAAGAACTCTACATCTCGTGCCATAAATATGTGCTACAACATGCACTTAAGGCTATAATGAGCATGGCCCCTCGTCTGCGCATTCTACACATCTACATATATACAGCTTCTGAATCCACAGAGGTTATAAGGTATGATCGGGACCATCCTTTCTTCGAGACAATCATGCATCTCATAGGATTCCCTGCGTTTCTTCCGCCTGCATTCCCCCTCGAGAGCCTTTGCTTGCCCGTGGGGTGGGAAGAGTTTGTGCCATCTAACGTTCGTAAACTATACGAAGACATCGAGCTTGACTTTAGCGGGCCAATCTACCCTTCGTATGCTGAGTCCAACGCTGGAGCTTTGGTCCCAGCTTCGACCTCAAACTAACAGCTAGGTGAATTCCTAACTACTACCCTTTCTTACCTGCCCCCCCTCCCCCTCCCCTCACCCGCTCCTCTATTCTTCGCCATATGGGACAGTTCTCTGTCACTTCCGTCATTTGGTGTTCATCTCCAACATATCAACCAATGACCAAGCTAGACAAAGTTGAATGAAGTGCCGATCACTTTGAAAGAAAGTGCCCATCTCTTATTTGCTGATATCATTGTGAGGGGTCAACCCCGGATCACATGGCGAACTCGCGCTTGTCTACCTAGTATATAGGTAGACGGGAACCCCCCGAAACGCCTTGGTTGGAACAAGGAATATAATTCTTCGCACCTCGAGGCTCATATTGAGAAGCCATAGGTATTTAGAGAATACTCAAGTTTGCCCAGATCGGACGTATACCTACTAGACATATACACACTATCAAACATGTCAAAGGCATTCACCTTAGCTAAGGAAAAGTACCAAGCCGTGATCGACGATGCGGGAAGAGGTGATTTCGTATGTAAGTACCATCAACCCCTCCGCTTACCTACCGGCTCAGTACCCAGTACTTACGCTACCTACCGTTCAGGTCGAACAAACCGTATTGGCACCACTCGTCACCCATCAAATGGCAATTGCCACGCCATCAACAGGGTTGACCACCCTCAGCAGCGGCGGAGGAGCAGCACGACGACAAGGGACAAAATCAAGGACTGGATGAATCGTCCGGCTTATTAGGCAGGAGGTATACATTACTCCAGAATCAGGAGTAGCTGGTCGTCGCATCTCATTTCGGCTGATGGTATATGGAATTACGATTACGTATGCTTTGAATTGACCTCATTCCCAAATTCAAACGTTGCTATCATAATACAACTCCATGGACGTCTCACCTAATGTGAATTGAAGTAGAATATATCATCCTATCCGCCCAAGTCTAAGCCCTTCTTCCCAAGTTCAGTTAACCAATGCGGAGTATATTTCCTTTTTCACATCCCTGATGATTTAACCCTATATATATATGCTGCGAAGTGAAGCTACCAAGCTGGCGTGGTGGTTAGTAGTATGCTAATGTATAGTCGTGTCCAAGTAGGCGGCCTTTGTTGTGTATGAAGTCCGACGCCGAGAAGATTTCTCCTAGAACCTAGAACTTTCCAACCCCGCTCTTTGTCTGCGATTTCCAATGAACTGTATGCAATAATCCCGCGAGAACCCTTCGTTACGGCTGGCAGAGACATGGTCCAAGCCTGAAGCCAAGATGCGTAAACCGGCATATCGCGGACGGCCTAGTCGGAGATCAAATGCTATGGTCGCGAAATCACCTATCGTAATACCTATCGCGTATGGATAGTCTCATCACCTCTCCTCGGGCCGTGGCGTTGGAGATACAGTCCCGGAATCTAACTCGTGGTACTGTTGCGCGGGGGAGTTGGAAGCGGGAAGTTCGGACACGGCGTTTAAGCCTTGGTATTGCTGATACGGCGACTGCGCGTACGGCTGCTGCGGGTATGGCGGTTGCGAATATGGCTGCTGCGGATACGGTGGCTGCTGGTATGGTTGTGGTTGCGGCTGCGGCTGGCCGTTGGTCATCCAGTAGTTGTTTGGCGTCGGTGCCAGTCCCGCCCCGGCGTATGAGCCCTGTTGGCTATCCCACGTCGGCGTATTACTAATATGCGACATCGCTGACATCCTTCCGTTGTTCGTCATGGCCGGGCTGGGGAAGTGTGGTGGTGGTGAGCCCCGGGCAGATAGTGGGCTGCTTGGGTCTGGAAAATGGTTAGCTATTGTTTCCAAGCTGTTTAGGTGTGAATGGAGGTAAAGGAGAGGTGGGTAGTTCCTGGACGCACCTTTATACGGACTCAACGATGGGTGCCCAGGGAACATCGGATCCCCTGCCGTCGTCGATGGGCTCATATGGGGGTTATGAATACCAATGCCATGACCAGCCGCCGTACCATCACCACCCTCATCATCTCTCTTAGCTGCACGTCGCCGCCGCAGATATAAGAAGAGGAAGCATGCGATCAAGATCAACCCTGCCACCCCGCCGACCGTTCCTCCCACAATCGGCGGAATAGGCGGCCCATCATTCTGTCCCTCTCTCGATGGCGCACTTGACGTCGCTTCTGGGCTACTCCCCGTCTCCGTCGGCGAATCTGGAACGCTCAGGAACGCGGCAGCCTCCGTCTCATCGTTTGACAACCTCGCGGGGAACAGGTTATCGGCGCTGCACCTGCCGCCGTTGGCGCACGGGTTCTCGGAGCAGCATCCCATGAACGGGCCCGCGGTGCAGGTGTACCAGTTGGCGCGGCGGGCGGCGGCGGTGCCGTTTGCGCACGCCTGCGCGGGGATCTCGCTGTACCGCGCGGTATCGAAAGCGGCGCGGTGCAGCGACGCGCGGGGACATGTCCCGGACCTGTCTGCGCATGGGTCCACGTCGCAGCACCCGACGAACCGAAAGGTGCTGTCGTTGCAGACGTGGAAGTTGCCGCCGTCCGGACAGGCGAGGCCCAGGTGGTCAATAGGGTCGCTGCTCATTGTGGCGTCTGCGTGTGTATGTCCGTCTGCGTATATGCTTGCTTGGGGGTGGAGAGGCAGCTGCCGAGTATACGATTGAGCTGCCGGGGGTGTACCACAGCGGTGTACAGGCTGTGTGCTACGGCAGATGTGATGTTGGGAGCGGTGTGTTGGATGTTGACCAATGCTGCCTCTACACCTTGGATGTGCTACACCTCCTTGCGTCAGTCGGATTTCTACGTACTGAGGGTACCTCGCATAACCAGCGACGAGATCGAAGGGACATCCTAGTAGGGACGTTGACATACCACACTGCTGTTTGCTAGGAAAGTAGGCCTGAACCGGTAGTTCAGGACGAAGACATGCTGTATCGTGTTAGGTCGGTGCAGAGTTGGGTTTTAGATTGGAGAGATACTAGGTAGCAGGCAAAGATCGACTTTAGAGTGGAACGAAGTTGAAATTTGTGTTTGCGTGATCTCTTCCAGCAAGGTGCTCATGGATAGATACATAACATCTCCAAGGCTACCTACCTACCTATCTGCCAGGTACCTACCTGGGTACATACCTACATGTACGGATTATTACCTATATGTAGCTGACCAGCACCACCTGACAAGTGAGGCTAAGGCGGTAAAATGTGGTAAGAATCGATGGGGCTTGCATCTGCATGATAGACAATAGACAATAGTAAATACCTAGCAGGTGGCGCTCATAGTACAACTCCATACGTACATGTAGTGCTATATTCGTGTGCATCCATGGCAACGACTTTTTTTTCCTGATAGGCACAGTTGAGCCAAGGTGTTGGTGCCGAGAGATTGGCATGGCGCAGCCCACGACGCCGTCTTTGGCCGCCAACCAACGTTAGACAGCAAAAAAACCAGGATCCACGCCGCCATACCCTTCCTACACGATCTATTTTTGCACGGCTATTGGTTCCGCTATACGGACTTGGCTACCGAGCATCGGGATGAGGAGTATAGGACTTTCATCATTGATCATTGATCACTTCTGGCCTCAAGATTGAGTTTTTACATAGTAGGATGTTTAACGATTTGCCATGCTTTGCTTTTCCCCCCTCACCATCGGTACCTCGTTCGGACTACCTACCAGTCTTTAATTCGGAGAACCTCTGCTCCGACATCCTTGGCTTTGACCCCAATCCTATGGGTACTTGGATAACGATGACTTGATCTTCAAGATGGGGAAAGATCTTTTTTTGGTCCTAATGAATGTCCTGAAGTTTCTAGGCCTTGTGTCGCGATAATCGGAGAATCCATACCCGCAAGATTACGTTCATGTTAGATAGGTACCTAAAACATTGATCTGGTATTTATTTTCTTCGCTGTTCCGAGGTTCGCTCTCTTTGGTATAGTGAAATGATGATCATAATTCAGCGTTCACTTATTACAGGTCAATTCGTAGACTCAGACGTGAAAAAAAAAAAGGAAAAAAAGAAAAGACGAACTTTTGTTTTATCTTCGTCATCTGATAGTTATTCTCGACCCCTTTGGCGGCGACCATGGACAAGCTGCGGTCCCGAATCGGGAATCCATCGAGTCGATCTTATGTACTTTGTTATCATCCAAGGCCATTCCACCAAATATCCCCCAACCCAACCTAACTACCTAGTATTTTGTGGTTGCTTGGGAAAGGGAAAGGGTTCTTATGCTGTTCTGCTTGCATTAGTGTGAGATCTATCGTTCGTCTCCCGTGTCGGCATGCTCCCTGCTACGAGGGGGAGACATTCTACACCGTACCCAGCACCCTTCATACGTAGTACAACAGCCAATGACCTGTTGTCATCAATTGTCAATTAGCTTCTCCAAATCATTGGGACTGAAGTTTGACAACTGGACTTGACAAACGAGTTCCCTTCCCGTAACCCCGCATAGCGTATCCCTACTATGCAGAGCAACGTATGGAAACGAAAAAACACATCATCACGAGGTCGAATGCTACGAGTTACCATTCTAAGTATAATCAGTGACCCCTCAGCCATCATCGAGATGCACAAATTCCCGCAATCGCGAGAATATCAGAAATTAGGTAACGACTAACCAGATCCAGTCTGCAAAGCCCACTTACACATCCGGTTTGGTGACGGACAATGGTACTGTGTTATTTTCGGTTTCGCGGATTGTCTAGAACCGATCGTCGTACTAGAGCCTCATGTTGCTGGGGAACGCAAATGGAAATAGAAAAGCTTCCAAATTGTTTCCCTTGTAAGGATTCGTCCCCGCAAACGTCGCTGATAAGGTGTAGGATCACCTGGTACGTAGCTCATGACACTCGGTTCACGGTTCACGGTTCACGGTTCACGGCCGTATTTGCGCCTCCTCTACTCCATTTTCGTGCCCCAGCCAGTTTCTATTCTTGTCCTTCGACCCCAGTCACGGGTCCCAAGCGACCAAGTTACCCTTGCTTGCCATATGGCATGACCGAATCTTGGTTCCATCCACGGACTTTCAGAATGCAGTTTGCTTCCGGCCCAAGCGAGCATCTGGCAACAACAAGAAGCCCCCTCGGGCTATCGTGAATGGCAATTCGATATGCCGCTGCGGTGTTACAGTGTTACAGTGCCACAATGTGCATCGTGCTAGCTGGCAAAACTGGGCAAACATGAGGGTATCGCAAGCGGGTTCGGCTTCGGCCCTCGTAACCTCGCACCACAAGCATCCATAAGCTCTCGCCCAATAATATGGAATGTGTTGAGGGGAATAGAAAAGGCTGATAGTATCATGGCGATCTTCGGTGTGTACCTGGGGTTGGTGCAATACCGACGGTAGGCAAAGGGCGTAGCAGAGACGATCGCACCAATTCGTGTCCTTCGTTGGATTTTATGCATGGATCAGAAGGATCTTGGGTACCTAGTGTAGGTAGGTATTTGAGTACGGATCCATTCGTACCAGGTATCAAGGTAGGCTATCCATATTCGTGTATCTTGTATTACTACGACATGTAGTCGGGGCTGAGCAGCAGACTCCGTAGGTCTTAGAAGACAAATTATGCGAGGAAATAAACATATTCAATCTGGTTGCATCGTCAATTTATTCTACCTATCTTCTTCCTTCTTTCCTTTCTCGCCCATGGTTGCGCCCGCTTACTACATTTGTGGTTGTGCTTGGCGCAATGGCGGAACTATCGACGGCCTCTTCACAGACGGTTTCTACCGTGACCAAGGACGGTACGTCTTACGATGCGGTTAATGTGTGGACGAGGGAATCGGAACAAGAAGACTTTCGCTTCTTTACCCAATGGTGGGTTCCTATTACCGCTTCGACGACTTCTGAGACCACCACATCGTCCACCATGACAAGCGCCCCGACTGCAACGTCAACAGGCACATCCTCCACGCAAGCATCGATAACATCGTCACCGACCAACGTCGCACAATCGTCTCAACGAGACGGCAATGTGGACATCACCCAAGGCGTCCTGGCTGTCATCGCCGTGGCCTGTGTTGTCGGCGGACTCATCCTCGGTATCATCATGAGCTGCTTATTCTTTCGGCGGGGACGACGAGTTTCGGGATATGGAGTACACTCGGCCGGACATGACAGTCAAGAGAAAGCTCTACAGATATTTTCTACGACGGATAAGCTGCAGCTGGACCAGTACCTGCTCGATACGACTCCCGACGTGAAGCTGGGTTCGGAACTAAGTGCGTTGGGCCATCGACTACAACGACACGTCGAGAACAACTATCATCTCCAACCGGTCTCGCGAAGTGCGAATGAGCTGTCGAATGCGTTGGTGCATCTAGGACTGGGCCAGAATGAGGCAGTCCCTGTGGTTGATCTGGCTGCTCTCGCCTTGGATCCCAAAAGCCGGTATATCGCCATCCAACATATCATCGCCAAAGTTGCCTTTAGCAGTGCCGCCTTCAACGAGACATCCCCTTTCTCCCTATTACCTTCACCTGTTTCTTCCTTCCTATCCACGATACCCCCAACCGAACCACGCGTAGGAAATCCGGATGGTGAGCAAATATCCTCCCCTTATTCATGCGACAGGATACTAACAAGTTTAATTCTAGTCGTTGATTCTGCACGCACCCGATGGCGGCAACTTTCCGCTTTCCTCCTCCACCAGCGCAGAAGCAGGCGGACACCTTTGACACCCTCAGAAGACACCAGCACCCACGAGGCGCAGCAGCTCGCCACTGCCTTGAATGCCTTCCTTGCCCCCTTCGTGGCGGGCGAGCGCGAGGATAGATACGAGCAGGAAAATTCGCTACGGGAGATGATAGTCGATTGTGTGACCTTCGACTACGTCCTATTCTCCCAGCCGTGCGAGTACAAATTCCGATTTGAAGGCGGCGGCAGAGCCAATCATTTTACCTTGGTCGTTTGTCCAGGGCTGATTAGAATTACAGACGAAGAAGGACATAGATACCCCCAGCCGGAGACGGTCATGGCACCCATAACTCGGAGCATATAGCTAGACGGTCGTTATTATACCCATTTGATTTTGAATTGAGCGTGTTATGAATTGAATTGAATTAGACTGTTTCTCATTGTCAATTACCGTAGATGCGTAGATTCGTTTGAGTAACGTGACATGAAGACTGTGATGGTGACTGTGAACCGAAGCGGACGTACACATTGGTTGATTTACCAACGATCATGCATGTCATCATTAAGCATGGTGGCTATTCGGTCCTGCGGGTAGATTTGATGAAAAGAAGTGCATTCATAGGTCAATCCCCCCCGATCAGGTCGCCGTAGCACCCGACGTTCCCGATGTCTCCGAGCCGAGACGAGACGAGGAACGGACATGCTTCCAAGTGAACCGTGCCATGCGGATGTTTCATTCTCGGACATCGGTTCGTACGCTGATCCTCTAGCCGGATACCTACCTAGTACGCACTTGATTCACCTTCATCCATCAAAGCACGTAGATCTATATCACAAAGTCCATCCGCCACCCGCCACCCGCCACCCGCCTCCCGCCTATCCACAACCAACGCCAGACAACCAAGAAGCCCAACGATGGACATCCACCACTTCACAAGAACAACCCTCACCCTCATCCAACGCCACCAGCCCCTCCTCGTCACCACCGCAGGCACCGTCCTCCTCCTCAGCACAAGCTTCCAGCTCCTAGTCCGCACCATCGCCGACTACCGCGCCTGGCGCGCCCTGGGCCCCAACGGCCTCCCGTCCAACCCCTTCGGATACGCCAAGCAAGCGCTAGGCCGCCTCGTCGCGCGCCACGACACCCGCGTCCCCGCGCCGTACGACCGCGCCGCGCTGGCGCGGGACCCGCGATACGGCCCGGCCAGCCAGCGCTCCTTCTTCCGCGCCCGCGCCCGCGCCCGCACCCAGCCTCTGCGGCTGCCGCCGCGCGCGGGCCCGCGCCCCGACGTCCCCGCCTACGCCGGGCCGCACCGGCAGACGTCGCAGCTGGGGGGGCGCCCCGAGCGGCAGCGGCAGCACGCGTTCCTGTTCGCCTTGGCGGCCGCGAACCCCGCGTGCCTGGCCATGAAGCCGTCGCATCTGGAGGGCCCGCAGTTCCACGGGCTGTGGCTGGCCGACGACGTGCCGCGGCGCGAGGGCAGCGACGTTGAGATGGTTGGACGGGAGATTGCGCACGTGCACGGCGAGGGCTCCATGCACCTCGTGCTGAGCCTGGCGGACGCCGCGGCGGCGATTGAGGCCGGGTGGGCGGAGCGGCACCGGCTGAGCGGTGTGCGAAACATGATACCCTGGAGCTACGTTATGATCTACGCGCCGCGCAGCAACGCGGAGTTAGCCTTGTGGAGAGAGTTCGTGGCTGCGAGTGCGCAGTATGCTCTTGGAGAGAAGGAGCTCGTGATCCCTATTGCTGAGGCGGAACTTGACTGAACCAGAACTAATCAACTGTGATGGGGGACTCTAGAGGAGAAAATCACTAAGACCTAGAAAACTCCACGCAGAAGAGAACGATTCTGTATTAGGTTTGTAAGTAAGTAGATATAATATAATTTGTACTGACGTGGCTATTATGCATCTGGTATCCTGAGCATCCTATTCACACTACAAGAGCACAGTTTTGGAGTTTGGAGACGTCAACAAAATACGACGTGGCAAGCGATCAATGTCTTGCAATTGCCCGAATCAAGTTACACCCTGGGAAGTAGCCTAGGATTCCACAATGCCAGTTCTCGGATATGTTCTTGCCATGCTTGGATGGGATCGCGGGTGGCGATGGTCTCGGTATAGAGACCCGTCTTATTGACTCCATACAAGTAAGGCTTCTCGTCTGCGTAGCAAGGGGTCTCTTGTTCGTCGGGGAGTGTGCCATTTAGGATATAGGCCTTTGCGACGGAATCCGTGCAAGTAGATTTATCTCTGGACGAGTGGCCATACCCATGGTGCACGATCAGCCTCGCATTCTTACCCATTTCGTTGAGGAGCCGCCTTCCATTCCGAAGAGGTGTTGCCGGATCGTACGTCTCGGCGATGAGCAGCACCGGGCTCTTCAGCGTATTATTTAGGTCACCACGGTAGACTTCAGCCGGTTTCGGCCAGTAAGTCGTGAAGTGCCGACAGGGGAACACGTTGAAGAATCGCGAATTGCCTGAAATCCAAGCCTGGGTTGTCATGTTTGCCCACAAGGATTGCCACCAGACAAGCCCGTCGGGTGGCAAGGGGGCATCATAGGAATCTGCGCAGATGACCAAATTGCCCAGCTCATCCGTCGCAGGCTTTGGGGATGGTGGGGATGGGAGCGTAGGATCATATTCCCACCCCGAATGATCAAGAAAGGCAGCAGCCAGAGTGGAGTTGCCGGCTTCCAATTCGTAAAGCATCTGAGCAAGGGCAGGCCAGCTGTTGGCATTATACAACGCGCCATAGATGGCAGCCACAAGAGAGGAGTACGTGACTAACGATGGACCGCTCGATGCGACGTAACCCGCGACCGGGCGTTGACTGATCGAATACACCAACTTCTGCATGCGGATTTCCAACTCCTGCAAGGACACCGGTTCGGAACCGTCCCTCGGCCGGGATAGCGCGCAGTGTTCCGGGCCGGCGTTGAGACACTCGCCGAGGAACCCATCGCGCCACGCATCGGTAGCATTGTCTAGAGCAGTCCATCCAAAACCACCAAGGAGACGGTGGTCTCGGACGTACTCGGTTCCGTCGAGGATGACGCGGCCAACGCTGTCGGGGAACATGTTGGCCCATGTCTGTCCGATGCCGGTGCCGTAGCTCACGAGGTAACCTGTCAACTCATTTTCCCAGAGAGCCTTGCGAATCTCTTCCATGTCGCGCGCGACAAAGGCAGTGCTGACGAAGCGCGCCAGGTCGCCGTGCCTCTCCCAGCATGCGCGGAACGTGGCGTCGTTCATGGCATCCGCGAGCCCAAGCTGCGCCTCGGGTGATCCAGATACCTCGCGGTACTGCCCCGTCAACATGGACCAGCGGTCCCGGTCGGCATCGTACGGAAAGCAGGCGATAGCAGGCGAGGTGGTATTGACACCGCGAGGATCCCAGCCCAGGACGTCGAACTTTCCATCGCTGAGCCGTTTCGTGACATCCTCGGCAGCTCTCCAGGCGTAGGAGGTGCCACTCCCTCCTGGCCCGCCCGGCTCGATGACGATTGTACGTTCACTCTTACCCCCAGCGAAGGGCGAAGCGGGATCGCCGAAACCGGTGTCGTAACGAAACAGACCTGAAACCTGAAATTTGGTTATAGCAAGCCGAACGATGCGGGGGTCGGACTGGTTGGTATAGTCGAGGGGAACCTCAAGAAAACCGCATAGATAGATGCCTCGTCCCGCGTAGGGATCGTCGAAGGTGGCATGCTGCTGCTCGGAGCTCGTAGTTGCGTTACCCCAGTTCCAGTGCTCTGGGTTCGGATCGTATAGGCTCGCCCAGCTCTCTTCAGGGGTGGGATCGTCGAGGGCGGGTGGGACACTGGTGTTGGTACAGGGGATGAAGCGAAAAGGGTCGCCGGGACGCGGAAATTCGCCGTAGGGGGGAGACTTGTCGTGGGGTCGTACAACGCTACCTGTGAGAACGTCGTAGTATTGTTCACGGAACCCCTCGTACGATAGACTCGGGAGATGATTATAGAAAGCAGCAAGTCCTACCAACCCCAGGATGACCAGCGCCTTAGGGCATGATGAGTTGCGCTGTGGCTGCGGCTGCGGCTGCGGCTGCGGCTGCAGTTCTGACCTTGCCGCTGAGGGGTGATTGATGAACAGAGATAGTTTCTCCATGGTGTGATGGTATGCTGTGCTATGCTATGCTGTGCTGTGCTGTGCTATGGAAAAATCAATGGAAAGATGGTTTACGTTGCGTCGCGTGCGCAAATTGCGCTTGAGATTCGCTCTATTTCCAAATCATGGACAATCGCTAGAGGTCTAGTTAGTAGGTAGGTAGATAAGTAAGTAGGTACTTATAGTCAAATATCAATCAATCATAAACGGAACATTGGAAGAGGTTGGAGCATCGATGACACCACCTACTAGGTAGGTAGGTATGGTGTGTACTATGTATGGTCCTACAAGGTGAACAATGCGGCCGTGGAGCTCGTGAGCTTTGGTTAGGTACCTACCTAGTATTTTACCATTCCAAGGTTACTATGCAGAACTCGAGGCAGTGCAGATCCTTTGAGACGTATCATTGATAACTAAATACTCCTTTAAGGTTATAACTAGAACTTGTTTGGTTCATATGATACGTACAATACGTACAAATTCATACAAATTCATCACAATTTGTTACAACTTGTATGGATGATTCGAATGGATAATTGATAACTCATAGGATAGTACCTAGTATCCACCTGACTTTGAAGAGAGAAGCCATCATTTGACTCACCCTTTGCCTACTGATAATTACCTAGTATATACTACCCAAGACCTCATGGTGGTACATTGAACTTGACCTGATTGGATACCTGCTTCTTGAGTATAGTGGGAATATTGTCACATGTAGATCCCGTATCAAGATACACCTTGATACTACCTGCCTGCCAGGTACTAGGTGGATGAAGCACCCGAGATACCTGATGTTTATTTCTAGGTATAGAGCTATCATAAGTAGGTATCTAGTAGTTTGCATGATATCTCTGGATTTCGTTATAGTCTAGGTACCTATGAATGCGCCAGACCAAACCCGGGCTTCTCAACTACCTAGTATGCGAGCATTTCAGTATCGTACCGTACTCACCGAGGCTTTCTACACCTAATCACACCATGTACATCAACTCTTCCACATCTCTACCTGCCTAGTAGGTATCTATTCCTTGTCTACATAGGTATCTTCCGAATCTCCTCCGCAGTCCAATACTTCCTCATGTTCTCCGCCCCGAGCGTCTCGACCTCCTGATCCAGATGCGTCCACAGCACGCCCCCCCAGCTCTCCATCTTCGTCTTCAGCACGTCCATGTCCAGATCCGTCTCGCCCTCGCGGCACGCCCGTAGGTACTTCCGCATCTCCTCCATGCCGTGGTGGATCTCGCGATGCTGTCGCAGCAGCTCCGCCGCGCCCTTGCCCCCTTTCCCGTCGCTGCGGAACTCGGGCATCCGCCGCGCGAGGATCGGGAAGATGTACGTCTCCTCGATGTTGTGGTGCATCTCCAGCTGCGCGACGAACGCCAGGCCGTCCGCGGTGATGCCCCGCGCCGCCCCCCGCGCCTTGCCCTTGCCGCCGCCGTTCCCCGCGCACGCCGCCGCCCACAGCGAGTTCCATGCCGTGCGGAAGTGCGCGTGGAACAGGTCCATGTGTTCCGCGAGCCGGTTGTACGCGCGGAACTCGGCACCTTTCAGCGGCGGTAGTTTCTTCTCTTCCTCTTGGGGCTTTTCCTGACGTGGCCCTGGTGTTGCGGTTGTAGTTTCCGGGACGCTGGCCGATGTTACGGAGTTGTCAGGCTCAGGAAGGCGGTCTCCGGGGGCCGCTGTCGAGGAAGTTTTGGCAGCGGACATCTTGGCGGTGTTGGAATGGAATAAACGTGAACGGTTTGTGTGCGGTAACGACGATGGCAAAAAACGAGACCTGGAGATGTGTTCGAGGTAAGTCGCTGGTGACCAAGTAAATCTGGATCGTAGAGGCCGGCCAATTGCGACAAGGCGAATTCCAATACCCGTTGCTAGGATATAATGCGAGGTCATGAAAGAAACATGAGATTGGATTAAATTGGCCAAAGCGTTAATGTATTGAATCTATCAATTCTGACTGATGCTACATTTCGGGACATCGTCGCTGGGTCCTTATATACTAGGTACCTACCTAATGGCCAAGCTTAGCACTTGTTAGGACATTTACCTAAGTCAAGATTATAGACATCGATTAATGTAATGGTTGAACTAGCGGTGGTCTTCATATAAGTCAGCCATTAGAAAGCAGAAGAAATTCTACAGGAAATTCTGTTAGCTTTAGCAGCTCCAACGGCGCCACTAGAACCTTTTGCCATTTGCCACTGGACCTCTAGGGTTCTAACCTCCACGGAGGGAGGATTAATGTAACTGAGCCCTGGAGGTGTTGTTATAGGTGCTGGCTAGCCCTAGACAAGGACCTATAGAGCAAGGTATATAAGTGCCTAGGTACATACCTACCTAATCGATCTTGATCATCAACTAGGTACCTACTAGGTAGTATGTACCATCTGCCTAGGCCTCATCACGCCTGTATCCTAGGCGAGAATAGTGATTGATATAATCAATGACCATCCATGGATGCATCTTGGGTATTAAACTGCTATGGTGCTAATGGGAAACCGGCCGTGTACCACCATGATATTGAACTCGGTGGTTGGAGGGTACCCAAGTAGGTACCTAGGTAGGTAGGTATGTAGGTATCAATATCACCAGTAAATGAATTAGAGGCCCTCAGGCCCCCAATTTGATGCTGTTTTTGTGCATCATGGGAAGAACTGCTACCCAAATCATGTATCCGCTACGTAGACCACCACTACTAGGTATGCGGTGCAACCAATCTCTTCCGTTCGGAAAAAAAAAAGTCAATTCTCTAGCTATGCCTTAGCTGACTGACCGACGCGGGTCCACCACCAGCGACTTCACAAGTCCCATACCGACGTGTTTTCGTTAAAAAGCAAACCCATCCCTATGCCGTGGATACAAACGAGAGAAGAAGAGGGAGACGGCGTGTCCCCGTCCGGTGGCCGTTTAGCCTCGGACCGCGCCGCCCAACACTCCTCCGGTAAACTGCGTGCCGCCGGCTTGTCTCTGGCCGGTTCCACCCGTTCTTGGGCCTCCACGGCCCGTACGTTGTCCTGCACCCCGACCACCTCGCTGGTTCTGACCACCTCGTCTGTCGAAGGCGTTGGCCGTGCCCTGCGTACGCTGCTCGAGGGTACGCTCGTTCGTCTCGATGAGCTGTGCCGCCTTGTCCGACAGCGTGAGGGCCAGACTCTGAAGGCGGGACAGCTCCACGCCCTTGCGGAAGATGACGGTCGACGTGACCTGGTCGAGGGCGGCGGCAAGCTCTTCGTGGCTGATCATCTTGCTAACGATCGCCGCCACCTTGCGATCCTCCAGCTCGAACATGGACGAGAGCGTAGAGACGGCAAGCGTGTCGTAGAAGGGAGCGTAGGTGAAGAGGTAGGTTCGTAAGCCTTCCTCCTGGATCTGCTTGGATAGCATGGTCTTGATCTCTTCCGTGTTGGGCATCAGATCCCAAATCTTGATGCTGTGGACGAAGTTGATGGCCTTCTTCCATTCACCGGCCGCTAGAGCACGGGATGCTTGCATCACGTGGTCGCGAGTGTTCTCCGGAGGTCCGGTGAAGATCTGTCTCTCGTGATACTCGAGCATACGACGGTATGTCTTGCTGATGACTCGTTTTTTGATGTCGGGCGAGGAGCCGGTCTGGGCCAGCAGCGGGATCTCGAGAAGCATGCTGCAGGTGAGGTAGACACACTCCAAGAGCTCGAGGTTGATGTGCATGTGGAAGGGCAGCTGTCTCTGCTTCTCCAACCTCTCTTGCTCAGGGGAGACTTGGGCATAGCGCTGGATCATGACACCCTGGGCCAACAGCTCCTTCTGTCGGCCGCTACCGCAGATCTCCTGCAGCGTGTTCTGCGCCTCATACACCAGGCCTTTTCGGAACGCGCACAGCCCAACCTGGACGAGGGTTCGGTTGTAGAGGATTTGCGTCTGCACATCAAAGCTGCCAATCGTCTCTTGCAAGTGGGACATAAGCATCATATCACGAGCCTTGTAGTACTCATCGTGAAGCGCAAGGAAGTAGATTTGGCATAGCATGGCACGGGCGCGGATGATACCCTCGCTGTTGGTGAATAGGTAGTTGCATAGGACGTTGAGGAGGTTAGTGGCGTCCGTGATGCTTCCTCTGGGAGTGATGGTGGACTCGACGTCGGAAGGCACTGGTTGCCACGCATTCTCCTCGAGGATCTTGACGACCTGCGAAGGCTTGAAGTAGACGTGCTCTAACCTGCGCATTACGATGCGGTTCAGGCTATCCTGGGGTGTCTGCAGAGAGGGATCCTTGGCGATGGTTTCGTAGTAAAGAAGTCCGCGGAAGATGACGTTGTATAGGGAGCCCTCGTCCGTCAGTCGCTCGATGTATTCCGAGGTGTGAGGGTCGATGCTCTGTAAGGATCGGGTGAGCTCGTCATCGAGACGCTCCACATATGACACGATACTTCCGGGGATCTTGATGTACTTCTCGCCCGGCTGCAGCGTTGGGGGCTTCTCGTCGTCGTCCCACTCTTCCGCATTTTCAATCACCACATACTCCTTGTGGGTTCCAAGGACGTCGAACAGGATAGAGATCTCCTTCTCCGCAGCCTTCCAGTGCTCTAGAGGCATAGCCGTTGATCCGCCAGTACCACCAAGATCGAACCTCGCAGAAACGAGAGTCAGGAGAACCTTGATTTGCTGATACGGAGTGACGGCAACCTCGTGAAGCTTCTCCATGATCTTGATCTGTTCAATGCGGTCCGTATTCTTCTTTCCACGAGACTCGAGAATTCCGCGTAGATGCTTGAAGATGCTCTCGGGGGTGAACTGAAGAGTTCTGCCGCCCTTGCCTACGGTTGCGAAGCCTTCCTGATCGTCTTCGACCTGGTCAATGTAGATGTCCGTCTTGTCCGCCTTGGGCTTGGGAGCGGGGGCCTCCTCTTCGTCGTCCGAGGCGAGGAAATCTAGAGGATCCTCTCGGTAAGCATCGACTTGGGATTGGTAATCTTGCTTGAGCTTCTTGATCTTTTGCTTGACGGCGTTGAGACCACGGGCACTCGTAGCGTTCATCTTCTTGGGGGTGACCTTCTGTTTCGAGATGGTCTCGTTCATCGCATCCTCTAGCTCGACGAGGGCTTTGATGTAGAGCCTGGGCGTTCGACCGCGCTCTGAGATTTTGGCGGCCTGTCTGTTGAGCTTGTCGAATTCTGGATGGTGTTGTTAGTGCCTGGTACCTAGCCAGAGAGGACTGATGGCGTTTATCGGTTCACCAGTTCTACAGATGGATACAACTTACCGACAGAGACGGCACCCCAATCGCTGATCTTCTGGCGCTTCTCGATGGTGTCGATGGTGGCCTCGAGCTCGGCCAACTGCTTATCCTTGGCGCTCTTCAGCGTTTTTGGTGCGTCGTCGTCGCTTTCTTCGCTCTCAGAGTCATCGCCACGCAAGAAACGAGCGGCACCGGATTTCTTGGCGCCCTCTTCATCACTGCTGGATTCATCTTCGGACTCGTCTTCGTCCTCGTCCTCCTCTTCCTCTTCCGACTCATCCCGGTCCTCTTCTTCCTCCTCCTCCTCGGAGTAGAGCTCTTCCTCCTCGGAGCTGCTCTCGCTAGAGCTGTCGCCGCCACCACGGAAGAATCGAGACATGTTTGTTTGTGCGAATTACGACGGGTACTGTTGTATTATTTTGCGTGATAGGGCACAACGAATTGGTATCTGGAAATGTTATTAAATACGATGGATCACGGCGTCGCTTAATCGCGACGAAATGGGAGGGGTTGCGATGAACTTACACCAATTACTAGGTAACTGGTAGGTAGTGGGAGAGAGAAAGGCGAAAGCGAAGGTGAAGATAAAGGTGGAGGGGCAAAGTTGAAATTGTTAAAAAAATCTCAGGTGCACACAAAGTTTTGGAAAATCAAATCAAAACGAATTTTGGTGCATGTGGGGTGGAGGGGGGGTGGGCAGGAGGGAGTGGGTGAGCCGACTGGACTTAACTGGCGGTAGCAAGGAAGATGACTCATCCTGCACTGTAAGTGTCTGCTAGGTACTGCACATGTACCTACTGTGGTATTAGGTCAGGTAGGTAAGTACCTATAGTGTACCTATTAGATCAATTACCTACTACCTAGTAGGTAGGTACTACGTACGCCATTTGTTCCCAGTTCTAAGTGCACGTGCGTCTACCTTAACTAGTACCTATACTTAGTGTAGTAGGTACATAGGTACCGTATAAGCAGTGCGACAAGAATATACAAGTTGGCTACTCGTGCGCCTTTCGCACTTGATGGCTCGAGCCTCAGGTTGCAGGTTGGATTCAAAAGGCACGGATTAGTCATTCATGTTGACTTCATTAGGATCCATAAGCATCTAGGACACAGGGATATCAATTATACCATATGAGCTTCGTCGAAGTCAATACGTAGTATATCACTTTATGCACAATTACGAAGGCGGCGCGTGTTGATAGGCATCTAGTATCACAATTCCCACGGAGTTTCGAGCCAATACCTCGCATCTTAGGCCTCGTTTGAGGAGGTGCTTGGTTAAAAAAACAATAAACAGCATCATGGAGATTCCCTTGTTATTCATGGTCTGGAGTACCTTCCGTCATATCAGACATTAAATAGCCCTCCAGGTGCCGCCCGAGCCAATTTGACATCAATGATCCAACGCCTTCGCTATGCCTTCGCTATGCCTTCGCCATGCCTCCGCCTGAACGCGGTCTTGATCCTGGAGCGGACCATCATGTGGTGGCAAAAGCTACCACTGAGAAGGAAAATCATTATGCTAGTAAGGGAGACCCCGTGCCATCTGCTTGACCCCCGTAAAGCAGCACGCGTCATATTCCATCGTAGAAAAAGAAATGAGAGCGATGAATTTATCGAGGGGAGTCCAACCAGTCGGGATGATCCTTCGCTCTCCAAGGTCGAATGCCCTTGGGGTCCGCATCGCGGCTCTTCTTAGCTTGTTCTAAAGCCTTCTTGCTCTCCTCGCTGGTGTAGAAGGATTGAAAGTCCTTGATCTGACTGCTGGTGGAGTATATAGATTTGACAAAGCAGTCATAAAGCTCTTCCGCTGTTTGTCAGTTAGCCTTGGAATTATCAAAAAAAAAGAAGTAACAGGTGGGGGGGATTCGTTGGAGGGACAATGGTGTATAGGAAAAACAGTGGTAAATAGAAAAATACATACGAGTGGCATTGGTTGGTATTGTCTCCAGCATACGTTGAATTGTCGTGCGCAGCTCTCGGCACTAGTCGACCGGCAGGTGTCAGTTAGCAGGTGCCAGTCAGTATGGTCAACGCAACAATGGGAAAATGGGAAGCTGGCGGCAAGAGCAGAATTTTCTCGTCGCCGTGCTAAATGCGTGAGAGGGTCAATGGGAATATAAATGTCAGCGCCATTACCTTTATATGCAACAGGTTCAACTGCTTCATACTTAGCTCAAGTTGCTCCTCGTCCAAGATACGCAGCTCTTCTTTTCCTCTTCCCAAACCAACACCACTCTTCTTTCGTCCAGTCGAATCCATCTTAAGATCCAGTCGTCGATACCTCTTTGGCTTGGTGTTTTCTTTTTTTTCCTCAATTCGCTTAGCTAAACGTTAGCGACTACCTCGCGACTACCTCGCAGCTTCTTCAATCGACACCGCGCGGTTGGAGTTGGATCTTCTTTGCTCACTTGCTTTCGTTCAGTTTCTCCTCTCCCGTTGGATCAGCTGAGGAAATGGACGGAATGCTCTCAGCAAATATGGCGAGAAAACCTATCAGCGACTACTTGGCTAAAGTCAACTCGAATAATTCGATGACGGCTTTGAATGGGGAAGTTCCTAACGCGACCGCCAATTTCGATTTCTCCGATTGGGCTACACTTTATACCCCACCTCAGTCTCAGCCTCAATACCAGCCTCAATACCAGCCGCAACACCAGCCGCAGCCACAGCCGCAGAACAAGCGCCAGAGAGGAGCCCATCAGCCGCCACCGCACACAACCTACCGTCTGCAACAGCAGGCACTAGCAGAAGCCCAGTTCCAGGCCAAGCTACGAGCTTCGCAGCCTCAATCGCTAGGGATGATGCTCACCACCACCCACCAGCAGCAGCAGCAGCAGCAGCAGCAGCAGCAGCAGGGTAATGGCACCCAGCCAAATGGCATTCAGCAACAGTCAGGTGGTCAGCAGTTGCATACCTGCACGCCTCAGTCCGATCAGCCATCTCAGTCTGGTTGGCAGCTGGATCCCTATGCTGGTAATAGCTATGGGGTGAGTGCTCTCTCTCTTTTTTTTCTTTTTTCCCTTTTTTCCCTTTTTTCTGCGTCTTGTCGTCTTTTCCATCCAACCATCTACCAACTTGCCCCACTGGAATACAATGATACCCATACCCGATATGTACTAGACTGCTACTAGGTACTATGCAGTACCTAGTATCTAGTAGATACTAGGTACATTAGATACTGCATATAGGTACCTAGTACCTACAAATGTAGTGGTTTTAATGGACCCATCAGCCAATTCTTTTTCTGGCTTGCCCCCCTTCTCTCTCTCTTAAACCCCCTAGCTTTTATGCCCTGTCCCTCGTCCGCCCCCGATCTTCGTCCCCCAAAAGTCCCAATTCAACTTCTCCCACTGTCCTCTTTCACCTATTTTACCACCACAACCACGCAAAACCACCACCACAACACACAGTAAATAATCTTTGGGATACCGTGCGTCGGACTGTTACTTACAATTCATTCAATCCATTGTAGGATCTCATCCTGTCGCCTGCAAGTACCGCTACGTCTATCGACAATTCATCCTGCTTTGCCGCTTCCACCGGACCTTCGCCGTCCCCTATCGTTCCGGGCCAAGCGCCTCACGACCTAAACATTCATTTCCCTCCCACCCCCGATTCGCCCCACGGCGATTTCAACAACACCGCCAGCGTGTCTTACCAACCCCTTCACCACCCTGCGGTCGCCGCGGGTGTCGTGGTTAATGGCAACTCTACCGAGCTGAGCACTCCGCAGCCAGGCCCATCCACCACGCCGGCGGCGACCCCAGTCAATGCGCCCCAGACCATGTCGCAGACCGATCCCGGTCCCCATCGCTGCTCGCTGCTATCGCCCCCCACGGCGATTTATGATAGCATTGAAGAGCTGATCGCCGACGTCCAAGCCAAAGCTAACACCGGTGGCTTCGGAATCGTCAAGCTGCGTGCAAGCAACTACCGCGATGGGAAGCCCACAAGATACGATCTGGTTTGCGACCGCGGAGGTGTCAAGTACAGCACCACTGCTCGGAAGCGAGCCCCCAACACTCGAAAGGTCGATTGCCCGTGGAAGGCGAAGGCTGTTTGTGAAGTGTCGCTTAGGAACCGATGGAAGTTCACAGTGATTGAAGGGTCCCACAACCACGAGGCTCGGGTGCCCACGGGCGAACCGGGCCAAGAGAACTCGGCGACGGCTCAGAACTTTCGAAGCATGTCGCACAAGATAGATCGTCTTGGCCATGATGTGAACCAGGCGGCCGATCGGGCGACTCAGGGATTCGAGAAGTTGAGCCAGGGGTTGCATCAAAACTTTGAGAGAATCGAAGCCCGGCTCGATGACCTTAGAGAAGGCATGCGAATGCTGGAAAGCAGAATGGAGGGACTGGAGACGCGCGTGGCCCAAAGAAACACCGGCATGGACGTGTCAATGGATAACATGGAAATGGGAGGGGCCATGTTAGACGGTCCCGTTATGTAGGGACTGTCTCGTCCTACCGAGCCACGGATCGAGCTCCACTTATGAATTCAGCGAGTCTACCACCAGCATATCGGGCACACTATCACACAGCGGATGGCGTATATCTCTGAAGAAGGACCGAAAGGGGGTCCAATGAGTTTGCTAGGTTTCTCGGAAGAGCGAATGGCTTTGGCGACTAGGTGTGTCGATGGATTGGACTTCACCAAGGAATCGCCAGGAACCACAAGTTCACGGGTGTGTTCCTATTGCTATTGCACCGCAATAGGTTGCCTTGAAGAGGGTAAATCCAAGGCGGAGAGTAGTAGAAATGGGAAATTAATAAATCAAGGATTGCATCGGCGTTCGTAGGGAAAGGCAAGGACACTTATCGCGAGTATGGTTTCAATGGCGATGTAATGTTTTTTTCTTTTCTTTCTCATCTCCCCTTTTTTCGGTGGCACTTGTCTTCGGGAGCAAAAGTTGTCTATGGTTCATATCAACGATCTTTGACCCCATCGAATCCAAGGGGTATAGCGAGTGTGCAAACTTGAACTTATCGATGCCCCTCTCTACCCTTTATTCTTGAAATGGAGGATTGACATTCTGGGAAGGATCCGTCATCGTAACAAGCAGACTTTGTTCAATCCCCTTCCAGTACTCCTTTTCTTCTAATTCGTTGAAGCTACGCCAAGAGAAGCATACAGTTGGAATATCAGGAATGTCAGGATCGAGGATGAAGGGCATTAAATGCTACCGACCTATGTAGCTCAACTCCTCTCAGGGAGTTGACGATTTTCTATACCACCTACGCACCTATGGGTGTCTTCGGGAGGAGGCACGCCGACTTGTACATGTTTTCTTCAATTCGAGAGGCAACATCTTCATGGAAGTGCGTGACTAAAATACAGTATCCCTAGGTCACTGTATGACACTATGTAGAAGGCGACCAAGGATCCAAGAACACGGCGCGCAGCCCTTCCGATTGGCTGTCTCGACTAGCCTGATTCCCGAAACGGAAGGACGATATCGACGAGCACAGTGTCTTTGATTTCGTGATCCGGGTTTGGTTCTTGTCATGTCTAGTTCACTAGATTTATAAATATATTCTTTTCCGGAGTCGAGGCGCTAATGGCTATGCCCCGACGAAGAGCCCATCCGCTCCCTTTGGCCGTCACGACTACGCCTCTAGTTGATCTTGTTATCTGCTCTTAAGCGTATATAGGACGATTGCCAATCTTCCCGACAGTACTACTATTTATCATTTACAAACAATACTATAGCGCGGTAGTATCACACACAGAGGACGCGAGAATCCGACTTCTATTGTGTGCGAAACCCGATACAACCGTGCACTCGAAGATGATTGTTCTCCCGTTCGCATGCGGGTACCGTCCAGCCGACGTTGGCCAACTCCAAGTAGGCGTATGTTAATTAGCTTGTTCGACAGGAAGCTCCACTCCGTCCCTACAAGTTGGGCCTTCATTGACATAGAATTAATGATCCTACCGCCTTTCTTTGAATGACATCTTCTCCGTGGCTGGGATCGACCGTCCGCTCGCCTTAACTGAAGTAGTGCACCTTTTGCCCACGTAATGGCTTTATTAATACAGGATGCGAAAAGAAGAGTTCTGAACTCCACTCACCCTCGGTCGTATAAAGTACTAGCTAAAGTACTAGGTAGGTAGGTAGGTAGCTGGTTGGCTTCATACCAAGTGCCTGCTACATAGTAGGTAGGTACCTACCTAGAGGCATAACATAGTAGACATCCATGGACGGGCTTTGCCGTCAATGAACATCTACACCAGCCCTAACGTGAACTGCTTAGCTGTCTATCGCTTGTCTACCTAGGTAGGTAGTCATTAAGGTTATTCGCGTGATGGGCACGCCGCTACCTCAACACGTTTGGGTATCCATTCTGCCCTAATGGACTAGACTGCATACTTACACATTCACGGAAGTTGACGTGCCTCGCATACTTGGGCTGAGATCCGCGGGTCACGAATTGTCTCGGATTGGCAATTTTACCTTCCAGACCAAGAGAATATTGCCCATACATGTACGGGAAGTGGAGTACGTTTAGGTGGTACCACGTGAATATAGCGAATGCGTTGTGTATCTGTCTGGGGACGGTGGAGGCTTTTCATCTTGCGTTTTGTGCAATCTAGAATGTCTAGGCAGACTGACAAATTGTTTCATGGACCACATTATTCGTGGGGAACCTTATCGCCTGCGCTGCTGCGGTATCCGGATACACTCGTCGCTGACATTTGGAAGGATTGATCTACCAATATTGTCGCGATAGAGTGGATATCTGCTAGGGCTGGAAAGGGGGGGGGGACACGAACTCCATACCATGCGATGTACACATCCATGTATTGGGTGAGGGTCGTCTTAGACTACCTACTACGTAGTAACATAGGTAATGGACGAAGCATTCACTTCACGAAGATAGAGTTATCGCCTATTACCACGTAGATGTGTATACGTACGTTTATAGTTGCTATCTCTTCTCCTCTGGCCTACGGATTAATTACCAAATCCCTAAAAAGCAACCCGAACATCAGTCTCTCTAGAGTTACGCGTTCAGGTCGTATAACCTACCAGCGAAATTAATAAGCCAGCATTCGTCTTGGCTAGGGGTCGAAGACCTGGTTCAATCCCTCCCGTACCGGGAAATCCGAACCGGGATTGTGACGTCGGAAGCGAGGCCAACCAACGTAGCTGCGTCGTCGGGGTGTACTATAGTACTGTCAGCCCTCGGCCGGCGTGTTGGTAGACTGGGCTGGGCTGGGCTAGGCTGGTTCGCAAGTGGACTCGCCACTCTGATAAACCATGCCCTTTTCTTCGAATGCCTCATCTCTCGGCTTAGAGAATGCTCTCCAATTAGGGCCATTGACAGGTACGGGATCGTCGCCCAATACCCTGGAAGACCCGCCAAAGGGGGCCTCGTAGAGCAATCCCTTGAACAGGCCATTTATTTACCATGGCTGCATGGGTCAATGCGTCGAAAAATTTCCGTCGCGCGTGTATGGCTTTCCGGGATGGGTTGTGTGAAGACCTTGCAGCAGTCACCTTGTCACCGCTGCTTAGCTACATACGACTTCAACTGGTTTTCTGCTGGTTTCCGAAGAAAGCGACGTGCTCGTGATTCGGCCTTAGACCACCTGATGTGAGCGACGTTTTCTGAGCACCATATCTGCATAGACTCGGGCTACATACAACAGCCTTAGGGGTAAGCCAGGTAGATCGCACTTTTGAAGGTCTCAGTTCAAACTTCGTCGCTCACTGCTCAAGACGAACACCTTAAGAAGGACTGGGTAGGCCATCATCCGTGCCCCCCTGCACCTGTTTGCCGGGAAGCTGTTACAGCTTTTATACCGTTTTATAGGTTATCGCGACAGGGCCGGCAGGCAATGATAATTGCAAAAGCAACCTATGTAAACTCGAAGAGCGGCTTCGTCTGTTTTGACTTCTTCCTCCCGACGATTGCCAAATCGCCCACGCAGCCGGTCCCGTGAAGCATTCTCTTCTCCCGCCCCTTCCGCACGAATGTTCCCTGAACGATATTATGACACACATGTTCCCCGTCGAGACCCAAGATCAAAGGGCCGTTATCGCATGCGGTGTGGTGTTTAGCTTCCTGCCAGCAGCGCTCGCTGTTCTGCGCGTCTTGGCAAGGCATAAGGCAAATAGGCCGGTCGACACGAGTGACCATTTAATCCTTATATCGTGTGTACGTCGAAGCTGTCTTAACTCGAATCTGTCTCATTCGCGTAATAGCGTCGAAAGGGTATTGACATCGCATAGGCATTTGTCATTGTCTTTCAAGGGGTATCCATCTCATGTCCGTATTTGCTCCGTCGTTTTGGGATCTACTTAAGCTTGAGCTAACGGTCCGTGATATCTATAGCCGTTCTCATCGGTGGCCTAGGCTACCATGCCGACGAAATCAGGAACAGATTTGGCGTCGAGTCCGGCGACGCCGTCTTCATTCAGGTGAGCTCTCCCCTTGGCATTTACGGCGCTGGCGAACATTGGGGTTAACCAGGGCTTGTTGCCCACACAGCACCTAGTGGCCCTCCAAGTACTATGGGCACTTAGTCTGCTCTTTTGTAGAATCTCCTTGGTTCATCTGTTCTCGAGGATCTTCGTGGTTCGAAGCTTCATCTTGGCAGCCAAGGCGACCTTGGTGCTGATCGTATTATGGTATGCACCCACTCCGTTTCTGCCGCGTCTTAATTCTCAGAGTCCCGGATCGAGCACGTATACCTTTACGGGACATGCTGGCTGACGAAATGGAAAAAAGGGCTCTGGCTGCTATTTTCACCGCCTTTCTCATTTGCCAGCCTTTCGAGTACACGTGGGATAAGTCGATCGAGGGAGGGACATGTGGGAATCCTGTGATATCATGGGTGACAACCGGTGTCTTGAGTCTGATATCTGATTTGGTCATTATCATTACGCCGATGCCCTACCTTCTCGGCTTAGAGGTAGCATGGCCGAAAAGGCTAATACTAACAGCAACTTTCGGAGTAGGGATATTGTTAGTATCCCCTCGTGTCTACCTAGTACGTTTACGCGCTTCCAACTAACGATTCCTCTTAAGGACCTGCGTCGTTACCATCATGCGCATTGTTTCAATGACGGGAATCGACTTTGGTGATTTCACTTACACGATGCCGCGTACCGTATTGTTCAGCGCCCTCGAGCCCTGCGTCGCTGTGACGCTCTCTTGTGTCATTATTCTACGTCCCCTCTTCGGTGGCGAGTACACGCCTGACGGTACGGCAACTTTTAATACTCCATCCGTCGATGCTCTAGCGAGGAAAAACAGTGCTAGGCGCTTTAGACAGCTCAACGACGACTCATCCGAGACGCGATTACGGCCAGAGGACGTTGGATACAGGGCATCGATAGCCAAATCACCAGAGCCGTTCAAAGGTTTCGGTAGTTTAGGAGAGGGCTTGGAGATGGGATCAATTTCGATACGGCAGGAATGGACGGTGAAAGAGGAATGGGCTGGAAAAGAAGAAACACGTCCATCGACGGCGGAGCAAGGGAGATGAGGACCAAAGAAAATATAGGAAATAATGCAACCAAAATAGAACGCCGTCACAAGACAATTTTATCAGCATCCTACCCGACCAGTCTTCTGATCAGTAAATACGTGTATTACCACAACGCCTTAGGATATGGCGAGACAGATACTCAATGATAATTGGGCCCAATAGCTGATTCATATGAACGATGCTTAGGTATATACCCTACAGGATAGCCAAGGGACTCTAGGCTGTTTGGTAAAATGGCAATTGAGAATTATTAAGCTTATAAAGTCGACGGTCGGTGACTTGATAGGTGATGCCAGTTACCGGCGCGCCCGAAGTTCGTGTTCTCCGATCCTCGTTCTTGCAGAGACGTCCGTGCCGAGAAAATACCGACTAGATACTCTATACGTTCGCCAGGAGGTACTTCAAACCTTCCCAAACCTCGATTCCGGTTGGTAGGATCTGGTTGGCAGGTAATACGAAACCATTCCGGCCGGTGTCTCGGAGTTCGATGGCCCAGCTGAAATACCATTCAGCATTTAGTTGAACAAGTATTCGAGATGTAGGGCATGTTGCTTACCCATATTCTGCCTTATTCACATCTGTGACATAGTCGTTGCTACCTCCTGCGGTTGCATATAGCGTTGCGCAAGTCGGACCAGTAGTAAATCTGGTGCCGTACGGCTTCGCTATAGCGGCGGCTGTGCCTTCGGCTAGCGACGCTTGCTTGTCCTGGTTCGATGCTTCTGCTGAGCACGAATATCCGTAGGGCCTACGAGGAATGTTAGAACATGGACACACTCGAGAGATCGACCGAACCAAACATTATAGTCGGTAGATATATCAGGGCGGGTGTTGTGTACTAGCATGTACCCAGAATCTGTATGGAAAGGATTGCCTAGGTGTAGTAATGTATCGTAGGTACCTAGTACCTACTAGGTAGGTGGTCTAGACTTACGTGAGGATATATTGTCCATAGCTGTGCCAGTCAACGTACAGCTTGATTCCGTTTTTAGCGGCTAGCTCGTCGCCCAAAGCTTAGAAGTCATTAGTATAAGTTCCAAAGAGTTTGATAATCGAGTCTCACTTCGAATTCCCGTGTTCTCGGGAGTATCACCAGCCTCTACGCCACGGTACCTATGCGAAGGTTAGCGTGTTAGCCTATAGAAGTTTCAACTTCCTAAACCGTTGAATCGTATTGATATCCTTGGGCGGGGGCTTTCTTTCAGGTAAGATGGATAAGATGGATATGAGGCTCAAACTCTGATATCTGTTTGAATAAATACTCACGTTTCTAGATATTTAGGAGACTTAGTTAGCAGCCCACTTCTTCATGGCTCCGCGTGATTGGGGATACAGGATTAATGTAGAATGCGAAAATTGGGTGGAAAATTGACTGACCTGAACCTGGGCTGGTTGACGACCCTTCCCCATCCCACTTGTACGGCCAATTTCGGTTGACATCCGTCCCAATCGCAGAAGTGCCAGGCCGCGTCTGGCGGTTTTTGCGCCACATGCGATTCGTTGTCTGCGTGAATAGAAAACCTGGCGGAAAAATTAGTAAAAATTCGAGGCGGCGACTTCGACTTAGCTCAAAACCCAACTCACCATCGGGGTTCACGATGGGTAGAATGTAGAAGTCGTAACTATCGAGAAAGCCCTTGACGGTCGTGTCGTTATCATAGTTGGCGACTAGTTGATACGTAAGGTATTCGACGACCTGAAAATGGATGAGCTTCAAAAGGGGTCTCTGAATCCTACCAGGCTTCCTCACTTACCTTGGAGGAAATCCACTCCCGTGCATGGACGTTGCCGTGGAAGTAGATAGCGGGCTTTGAGTCCTTTCCCTCGCTCCCCCAGAGGTGAATACCTTGGATGTCTCGATCTTCAAATGACTTGCCTGCCGTGATCAATTCCGAGTTGGAAGAAAATGAAGATTGTATGTCTTCCAAGAATGCCAAGTGATCGTCGTAGGCATGGTATGCGTCAAACCACGATAAGCTTGGTAGCGCAGCCGCGGTGGTGTCTAGTCCTAGATGTTGTCAATCATGAGCAGCAGATATCAACTACGTATTGCAAATGACATAACCTACTTGTATACTTAGCAAGCTCTCCTTCGCGAGCGATGTCAGCCCCAAGGTCCTCGGCTAGCACCTCAGACGTGAAGTTCAACGCTTCAAATGTGGCGAGGCTCTCGGGTGGGATTGCGATATCAAAATGGTCCTCTTCCACGTGCCCATGGTTGTGGGTGAGGTCAACAGCCTCAAGAGATTCCAATCGATACTCGAAATCCGTAACAGTGGTACCTGGCGCTTCTACGCGAAAGACCTTGTAGCCATCGTATACGACTTTACCCCGCCTGTCGAGTCGTAGGGCGACAACTAGCGGTGCGACAAATACCAAAGAATGAAAGAACTTCATACTGGGGATTTTGTGGTGGTAAGTTGAACAGGCAGCACCCCAGGAACCCCAGGGTGAATCGCGTAGACACGCTTTATATCTGAATTATGGTGACATCGGCCGGTTACAATGCCGCCATTAGATCTACGCAGATAGCGTAGCGACGGAGAGCTCTTCATTTTCCCGAACGGGCAGCTCGAATTCTCATGAATAAATCCATGTACTATGTAGGTTACCTTGGCCACTTCGGTGTCTGGTACCTAGTAGGCATGAGGATAGATAAGCTTTAGCCTAGCTCGTGTAGGTGATGGATGTACAAGGTCGGTACATGGTTGTAGAAGGTCCTAAGGATATGTGTATCTGTGGAACGAAGCGTGTAGATGTATGTAGGCATGATAAAGAGTGCTTGGTATCCCGACTGGGGAACCTTTCGAGCTATACCTGTCAGCCAACCAATTTAGCCTACTACTAGGTATGTACCAGACCATGCAACACGGGAAGTACTGTACTATGTACGGATCCGTAAGAAAGGTCGAGAGATGAGTGCATAACGTACTGTGTAAATCATATCTTCCTTGAACTCGCTTCGTATAATTGGAAAGGGTTCTGCTGTATCTTGTTCACGCTTGACACGCCGAGCCCATCTCTTCCCGTGCAACCTCCCATGATGCCATGATGCGCTGTTTTGGTTGACCGTTGGACGTGCACGCAGAGATACCGGATTTGAACCATCTCAACCGAAGATCCTGTACGTACATAGTTGTACGTAGCAGCGTAGTAGATGACCGTATCCCTGTACCCTGCTCGGCATTGGCACGCTTCTTCGTCGAGCCCTCTACTACTCCTGATGTAGTAGGTAGGTGATCGGGTATAACAGCGCGAGATATCCACAAACTCAGCTGGGAAAAGGAGACCAAGATCTGCCAGTGCCAGATATCTCCAGTAGCAGCCCTAGTAGGTACCTACTAGGTAGGCAATAAGAGACAAGCACGTAATTGGAGGTTATAATACATTGGCTTGCCTAAATCGGAGATTGATGCCGTAAATCTTAGTTCGTTTGAATCGATGCAATCAATATGTGATAGAATATTCCTAGGCAGAATTCTCGAACAAACGGTGGATGATGCCAGTTTGGTTGGGTTTGGGTTTGGTTGAGGGCTGCATGCACTGTTAAGCCGAACTGATTTGCCCTACAAACCACTGCACCTACTTGGATATAGGTACATATGTACCTAGTATGTACCTACTATTAGGTACTAGGTTAGGTACATGTACCTAGTAGTATGAAGCACTCTAGGGCTCTCCTGTGTGTGATTCTGATTTATAGTAGGGGTGGGGGGGGTTCCCAGTTCCTAAAACAACCGGGACCCTTCGTCAGAACCTTGGAAACCAATTTGCAAACAATGGGCTGAATTTCAATGAGTTCCTGTAGCTGAAAATAGGTACCTAGTAAGAAGCTACTACGTAGTAGATTACTTCCATTTCATTTTGGGCGAAATTCTTCTAGCTGGGTCTAGTGGAGGGAGAGTTCTAGCTGGAAGTTAGGCTCGGTGAGACCAGATTACATGCAAATACCCCCTCTCCACAGGACTGACCTCCAAGGTTATCTCCCTGGTGGTTCACCTATAACGACCATCTACATGCAAGTACGAAATGCTAACAGGCAGCATGCTTACCGCCAGCCACCGTCTCGAGTGGGCGCCTACGAGAAAGGGCAGAAGGGAGGGGTTGACTCAATTACCATTCGACGATGATGATGGGTCTAGACATCTAGACATACCTCTGTTTCATAACCCGATAACGCCTCTCAAGGAAGATACTATCTCGAGATGATTCCGCGGCGCCAGAGACCCATGGAGACAGCGAAGGCGCCGAGGGAGCTATCATGAAACTGAACGGAAACTCCTTATTTAAAATAATGCTGTGAGAAAACGACTCTTCGTATGTGTAGAGCATATACTTATATTATATTACGACACGACACCCCGATGAGGTCGAACCTGGTATCCGACATTGACACTCACCACTTACGATATGCTTCTATGTTCTTGACGGGCAATCGCTTTTTATACCCTTTGCTTTTGGACTGCAGCGCAGTAGCTTTTCTTACGTGCTCTTCGGCTTCCTCTCCTTCGTCTAGTGTGGACAGTTGGGTATCGCCGGAGGGGGTTCACCAGGTTGCTAGCCGCAATGTATTCGTCCATATCTATTCTCCTCCTCCTACGATTCTTTGTGGTTGCCTCACCGATTGCATCTTCCGGCTTGTATCGTAAGACTGTAACGGAGCTGAACCAAGAAGCCTTCCAAGAGGCCCAGCAACCAGACCATACTGCGAAGAAGGCCATTTCTGGGACACAAATACGTGTAAGGCTAATCTTATGCAAAGAAACCGTGGCGCACTATGTTAATAAAGCACAAATACGCTGTAGACTTCCGATGGTCGATGCTTGCTTGTTGACGAGCTGTCGGGGGATTTTCGAGCAAACCTTACGCCGATACAAGTAGCGGGATGCGACTCTTCGAGAGGACAAGAATGGGATGTCATTACCAGCGGCAAGCATAATGATGCCGAGGACTCGATGCTTGTTGCTAGCACCCTCGTTGGTACTCTACGTCTTTTCTAGGGCCTCACATTTCTAAGAGCCATTTAGACAAATGCTTGCTTCAACTTCGACCCACGACGCGCGAGCGGAAATCAAGTCATCTTGTTTAGCTGCGGCGGCCGAGCAGATGGCGGTGGCGCGGTCACCGATTCACAGCTATTTCCTTTCAACGGCAGCAGTGGACCCCTTACGTTCTCGCCTCAGAACGACCTGCAATCCTGTTTTACGGTGAAGGGGAACGTGATTGATATTGCACCTTGCGCTTCTGGGAATGCCGACCAATTGTTTTCATTCGATGATACCCTAGAAGCTGATGATGGTGCGCAACCAACAGAAACAGCCAGCCAGAGTAGTATTCAAGTAACACCTACTCCCTCGGGTACAGTAACCTCGCAGGGCACAGGCCAAGGCCTAATAACTTCCACCTCAGGGACTACTTCACCTACAGCGACCATCAACTCAGGCGCTGAGGCGGTCACTAATCCCACTGAGGCGGTTCCTGTTTCTCGCGCCGGTGGCGTCCTGCAACCCACAGCCGCAGCAGAATCGCACCAACGGGATGACACAGCTACGCGCGCTTTTACATCTGTTAGCATACGGGCGCCGAATGGTCAATGCCTGTTTATCGACACCACCGCTGGGGATTTTCGTGAGAACTTGATTCCGGTAGCCCTGGTGGCGTGCGCGGGGACACCCAACGAGAGGTTCGATGTGATTACCGCGGGAAAACACAACGATGTGGAGAATTCGGCCTTGATCGTTAGTAGCTTAGTACGTTGTACCGGATATGCGTGTCCCTTCTGTATGAAACCCTCGAATTGTTACTCTGACGCCATGCAGACGAATGGCTGTATCAGCTTCGATGGTCGGCGCCCTGCCGGCGATACAGTAACACTTTTTTCCTGTGGAGGACGAGCCGCCGGAGGTTCGTAATTCCTGCAACTTTACAACGATATCAATATACTGACAGAAGAATAGAAGGCAAAACAAACGACGGCCAATTGATTCCATTTATTGGAGGAACGGAGTTTATATTCTCACCGGAGAGTGAGCGCAATGCGACTTGTATCGTGCCCGGAGATGGTCGGCTTGATTCTGCCCCTTGTGTCGACGACGGCTCCCAAGTTTTTACTATCCTTGCTCCCTCTTAAGAACGTAGCAGTCACAATACTTCGGAAATTTGGGATACGCCACGAACTTGAACAACCCCATCCCGTCCCTAACTGGCTCTGTATGATTAATGCTTCAGGCTAGAATGTATTCATCGTACCAAGTGAGTATCAGGTCAATGTCAAGGTTCAAGTTGTCTACCTAGTAAATAGTAGGTACATTGTCAATTGTCAATGCCACCGTCAATTCTTCGCATCAAGACTGGCGCTTCGTTTCGAACGGGCTCTCCTTAATTAACCACTTTTCCATCGTCAACATTTCAGGATGCTCTTTGCGCCGAGCTTTGATATCCGCCTTGTACCCGTCACTTGCAAACCAGCCGATCATCAAGGACATCTCGGTCACCATGTACGTCAGCGCGCTTCCGAAGAACCAGTAGCTCACCGGCACCGAGGAGCCTGTCGCCTTAGTGAAGGAGCTATTGAGCTGCTCCCACGACAACTCGTCGCCGGCCAATCCGATTGCTTTCCTATTCCAGCGTTCGGGGTCATCGAACGACTTCACCGCGAAGATACCGATGTCTGACGTGGCGATCCACTGCATTGGCTTGTTTCCTAGGTGATTGTGCAACGCGGCCATGAAGACCTTGGTGGGGAAGCCAGGGGCAAGATTGTCCATGAAGGCCACCGGACGTAAAATTGTCCATGCCATGCTGGCTCCTTGTTTTCCCGTGCTTGTAGCCTCTTGGAGATGTTTTTCGATCTGGTACTTGCTTTGAAAATGGGGTATAGGGGTTGGGCTATCCCACGAGGCTTCATCACCGCCGCGCTCGACGCTGCTGTACACGAAATGCCTCACGCCAGCTTTGATGGATTCGTCGACGAGGGCTTTCCCCTGAGCAACCTCACTCTGGAGAGTCACGCCCTTGCCCACTGAGATCTGGACGGAGTAGACACCCCAGATAGGCTGGGAGTAGACCTTCCGCGCCTCTTGAAAAAGCGCGGGGACATTATCGAGATTTCCCTGGACAAGCTTGATCGAGGGCGACTTCTGGATAAGACGCTTTGCGGCAGGGCTGCTGGCATCTCTCGTGACGGCGAGGATCGTAAACTTGCTCGCATCTTGCTTAAGAAGTGCGTTGATCACTGCACCTCCCTGCTTCCCTGTAGCGCCGGTGATGAGGAGGACTTTGGACATGGCGAATGGCTGATAGCACGCGGTAGATGCAGTCAAGTTGACGTTGTATCGACGAGTTCAGCGGGGCCAGAGACAACACCTGGGGGTTTTTAGCAAGACCAATGGTCCCAAGACTTGCGCGTCCGCATACGTCGACTCGACAAACCTTGGCTGGCAGAACTCTCTCAGTCCCCCTTCTCGGCAAGCTTAAGCAGGATATGACAGCGTTCCGGGCCAACCCTTTCGGTACCTACGGCTGTCAAAGTCCGCGCTAAACTTAGACGGCACGCCTCGCAGCATTACGTTGCCTCGTTTGGGGACCTGCGAGAGAACTCGTGGATTTATTAGGTCTCTCCCGTCCGAAGTCCTACATACCTTGTCCATATCGCTTTGTCAATAACCATCGTTGACAACCACCTTATGGGAGACAATCATTTGCCTCTTGCACCCCCTCACACTGCACCCTTTATCCCGTAGCCTGTACGGTGTTAATCCACTCCCTTCTCGGCGACCACGATGGACGAAGCCCGCGCTCGCCGCCGCGACACAGTCAACGCCCTACTAGACGGGTACGGAAGCCTCTCCGTGCCACAACTACTCATGACCACGTCCCCGGACTTTCACCACCAAGTTCTACCCGAGAGCCTTGGCATGAGCCCTCGAAACAGGGAAGCGTTTGCCCAGCACGCGGCCGGCATCTTCAGCGTGTTCGACGAATTCCGTATGATCCCGAAGTCTATCGTCGACGACGGACCAGGAGGTATGGTGGTGGTGCATGCGCGGATGCAGGGCCTCCTCAAGAGTGGAGCTGGGGAGTGGATAAACGAATGCGTAATGATGATCCAGCTATCCCCGGACGGAACCCAGGTCGTGCAGGTGACAGAGTTTGTGGACAGCGCAAAGGCGTTGCAGATGGCTCGAGAACACGCCCCGGAAGCTTTTGGCTGCAGCGACTCGCATCCGGATCGTGCCAAGTGGAGGAATGCGGTTAAGGTTGAGAGCACAGGGCCCAGGTCGGTGACCCTGCTGTTTGGGTTGGGGCTTGCGCAGGTCGTGGTGGTGATAGTCTTGCTGTACCTGGCCCAAGGGGTAATCCTTTGAGTTTATGGGGGAGTCCGAGGTCACCACGTTGTCGTTGTCGCTGTGCTATATTCCCATCTTGTTTCGTCGCCGAAAGGCCTGGTGTTAAGCTTTGTTCAGATACCTAAAACTGTTTCCATGGAAGTTAATATCACGACGATCATATTCTTGTTTCATCGTAACCAATTAAAGTCTACTACATAGGCAGCCGAGCATAACGAGTCTGGACCGATTTATGTAGCAACATGCTCTAACACTATGAGGCACCTAGCCAGGAAGATTATGTGCCCGACGGAAGGACTTTGCTAATAATATTTGAGTACACCCAGTCCTCTTGGAGGTTGGGATTTATGGACGTGAAATAACATATCTATAGGGACATGATTTGTGTGGAATAGGAATAGAATGAAGCTGCAAAGGGAGTGGGGAGAGTAAACAGGCAGGTAGGTAGGTACCTAGTAGGTATCACGGAAACAAGCTAGCCATCAGGAATAAACCATCGACGACTAGTAAGTTATATACACCCTGTGCTTATCATGACTGGACCTAGCGACATCCAGTCCTATCATGCGGCAGACACCGGCCCTCGCATGCATTTTTAATATTGCTTCAGCACCTGAAATAAAGCCAACGACCCGGCAACAACCGGGGTGATAAGCCGCACAGTGTTGAACTTGATCCATTTTCGAGCATAGCTCTCCGCTTGCTTGGGATCTACCCGACCTTTGGGTTCGCGCAGGGCGTCCAACTTCTCATTGATCGGCTGCATGTTGGCCGCGGAATGGACGACGGTGATTAGGTGGCATAATGCTGAGGCCGCGTACGGCTTCCAATCGCCCAGTCCGCCGTTGGGCCCTCGGGATGCGGCCATCCACGAAGCGTAGGCGTAGCCAAAGATACCCAGCGTGCTGATGGGCCTGAAAAATTGGTTCCCAACAACCCAGAATACGGGCCACTGCCGACCAAGCAGTCTGGCGCGGGCCGCATGCTCGGGTGAGGATGGTGGCGGAAAATCCACTAGCAGAGCGGGCACGCCCATGAAGGACTGTGTGATGGCATTGCCTATACAAGATGCACGTCCGTATTTAGCGGCAGTTATCTCAAGTCAGCTTGTAGGCGTGCTTACCGAATAAGATGAATGAGAAGGCAATGGTGGTTCCCAGGACAGCTTCAACAGGGACGGCCATAGTTGATAAGGGGTATTATTGAAGATGCAATTGTGCTGTGGCGGTGGAGATGAATCTTCCTTGCTTGATTCAGAAAGGGTTTTTGGTAAGCATCTTTCGGCTTGACAGTGTGTATATATACCTACCGACCTAATACCTACATGGTATTCTATTTCGAGCTTCGAGACTACGTAGACATCGAATGTTTGCTTCTACGGGAGAGAGGATTCGCACGAGTCGGACTCCTTTGTTCATCGTTCGATCCACGATCTCCGTTCGTCACGGTGGTATGGATGACCGTGGAAGTTTCCTTTGGGGATCATTAGTCGAGTTCTGTTTTTGCTACGGATCGATCCGTAGGCGCGTAGACCAAATAAGACAGCACTTACCGTCTCACAAGGTTCGCTCCGTTTCTGCCAACAACTCAAATCCTTTAAGCTGAACGGGTAGGAAGGAAGTTTATGCCCGAAGCTTGCGTCGAACGCCGCGTCAATTCCTCAAAGCTCACTGGATAGGAACGCCACCAACTAACGAATTCGTCGAACAAGCCAACAGAACCGGGGCACGGACAGAGTAAATACCGGTGCTCCGATGACAGTCATTTCTGGAAAAGCGTGGCATCTAATAACAGAGGGATCATGTCTTACATACTACATGTAGGTGGTATATCAAAGCCAGCCAGCCAGGAGGTACTTAAACGTTACATACTATGTACTGGGTATGTATATGTACCTAGATACATATCAAGATGTAGGAGCAGGAGGGGTAAATGGTGTACTGACCGGTGAGTACCCACGATTCTGTCCATGGGGATACGATATTCTTCGATTGCGCAAGTCTTTGATAGGCAGTGTTTATGAAACCCAGCAGCCCAGTGAGGAACACCTTCAACAGTAGAACAAGACGATGCTACTTCATGAGTCTAGCCCTGGAGGCATGCAAATGACTGTGGGTAACCAACACTCTAAATCCACTCCAAGCTCACCATTGCGCCGATTTATTCCTGTTCCAACTCCCTTCCAGCAGGGCTATTACACAACATCTATGGATAGTACCTTAGTACATATGCGACATATGCGACATATGCGATTTATACCGTCTCTACTTTTCTCTTCTGTACTGCGCTTCTAAGAAACTCTTCCTTCTCCCTCTTGTGTCTCGCTTCCGACTCCGCCCATAATCGTAGTGCCTCCTCCTTTCGAGCTTGACTCCTAGGCTCAAACATCATCTGGAAAGGATCGGGCTTGATGATGAGCAGAGAGTTGGATTTGTTGAGGGGGACTGGCAAATCGTTGCCCGTGACAGGATCCTTCTTAGGTTTGAGGTTGAAGCACCAACCAAGCGCACCGCATGCCACTATTAGTTCGTCTTGCGTGAGAGTTTGTCCTAAGCACTGGCGTTGGCCCCAGCCAAACGATGTCATGCCTTTGATGGTCGGGTACACGCTTAACGGTTCTTGATACGTTGGCCACCCGGGTTCTAACCAGCGCTCAGGCCGGAAGTTGTCGGGGTCGGGATACTTGTCGGGATTGCGAAGGAATGCCCTGTAAATCAACTCAGCACGGTTCGGCTGCGCCGAGTGGGACACGAGACAACAAACCAATCGAGTGGGAGAATTCTGGTTCCCCTAGGTAGGAAGTACCCGCGGAATTCGTCGTCGGCTTCCATCTCATGTGCGACCCCTATATGTTAATTGGTTAGTCGACCAGTGCATCGCTTCTGCATTCGAGTCCCACTAACCAGTTGGTACGTTTGGTTTCCATCGCATTGTCTCCTTGATGCAGGCGCGAAGGATTGGCAGGTTGGGTGCGTCGTCAAGAGTTGGTAATCGCCCCTCACAGGCTTCGTCGATCTCCTTCTGTACGGCCGCTTGCCATTTTGGATGGTGTATCATCGATACCAGCCAGTACGACAGGGGACCAGCTACGGTAAAAATGCCAACAAGGGCCATCATTCCAATAACGGAGGAAGCCTCGTAGTCGCCTGAGATGTTGGAGCGTTTCTCGCCTTTTTCTAGGTATTGACGAGTAAAGCAAGGCCTCTGCACACCTCGAGCCATCTTGTCCCGCGTTCTTAGCAAACGCTCCATCCACCATGCCTGCTGCTCATCGTGTCGCTTGCGCTCGGCCGTTTTCCACGGGTTCATCGGCCCAGGGAGATGCCACAGGGGCGTCAAAACGTTAGTGATGGGTCCAGCTGGTGACATCTGGGTCAAGAGGCCCCAGGCGCTCTTCGTGCAGTACTCGCTCAGTTCGATGTCGTCCCATGTCAATTGGCACATGACTTTGGATGCCATGTCCTCCAGAGAGAAACCAAAGTCGTCGGGGTCCTCGATCAATCGCGCAAGCCAGCGCTTCGCCTCGTGGTACATTACGCCATAGTAATGTGCGTTACTCGCTTCCGTCAGGTAGGAGTGTGTGAATCGACGCTGTCGGGCCCAGTACTCTAATCCACTTTACTCAGTAACGAGACCGACTGGCTAGTACGTCTGGCACTCACGGTTTCTTCCCATCAAGGGGAGATATTCCATCGACCCGTACGTGCTCTTCGAGTCGAACAGAGATCTGACCATTGGCCTATCTGAGTTGTACTTCGCCCGCTTTACCAACAGCTCCTCGGCAATCTTCTCGTCGGTGACAACCAAGAACTTGGCGCCGAGCATCTCTGTGAAGTAGAAGCCATTCGTACCGCTGTATTGGTCCGCCCACTCCTTGAACTTAAGCCACATGAACTGGATGGGGAGATCGTGTATACGGCCAACGTAGGGCAGCAAGGTCGGACCGGGTATCTTGCGTGGGTGGTTTATCTCGTTGAACAATCTGAATAGGTGGAAGACCACGAAGCCAACAGCGGCGGCCACAAGGACCACCATCGTGAATGGTTGCATGATCAACCGCGGAGTAGAAGCAGCAATAGCGTATGTGCAAGTATGATGACAGTGAAACTGGAACAGAAGCGTGGAACGGAGTGAGAACGCATTCCGGGTGAAAAGTCACCGCAGGGCTGTCACACGATTTAAACTACCTACCGTAGCACCGTGTCGTCTCATGATAAGTCTTCCTAGAGTATATACTATCGATTGGTGGGAATCATGAGGATCTTTCGGCGTTCAGGGGTGGTGGTGCCATGCGTCGAGGCTTGACCGGGTATCCCCCCTTTTCACTCTCACATCAAAGTCTCACCGGGCATCGAATTCTATCATAGCAAATTCACGTTCGCGTATTTATGCTTTTTGAGTTCCCAACTTTCTAGAAACGGCACCCCAGGAGTGATTTCGAGTTGATAAGGGTTGCTCCATCTCTTAGCACACAGCATAGGTGCCTACCTACTTACTCGAACACTTGTCTAATTCCATAGGAACCGCAATGAAATTGCCATGACAGATTTCTATATGGCAGATCTGCCGTGTTGGCACTGGATTGTGGTCATGTAAAGTGGCGATTCCGGGCAGGTTTAGCATGCAGAATCAAGACGTTCGAGGCGCGATGATGTGTTACACAGGTTCACCACCGTCGCTCGTCCCGCGATCGTTACGAAATGACAGAATCCTGGTGTGGTAGCCTGTTTTACAGCCATTTAAACACACCTCAGTCTGGCAATTTTGAGTCTGGATGTTTGGAAGGACGATGAAATATCTGGGCTGGAACTCTGGTGTGTAAGATTGTGTTGGGCTGCGGCGCATATACCATCCAGATGAACTACGTGCATAAGCCTATGAAACGTACCGTCTTATTTATCTTGTATTAAACAACATACGGGTTTCGAATACAAGACCCTCGGACGCTAGAGTATTGATAGTGCTCTCGAAGAACCTTCACAACGGATAGATCCAGCCACGGCTTCCCGTGCCTTGGTGCATAATCCCACCGGCACTAGACTCTCAAAGTAACAGACCAACCCAGTCAGACTTTGTAGCATAACCCTAATGCCCTTACGCCTCAATCCATGGTGCCATGAAGAAGAAGTGCCTCGCGTTTTTCTGCGGTGACAGGCACCCAGAGGCAAAACCTCTCTTCCCGCCATTTTCCACTCAAAGTCTATCAAGCAGGCGTTACTAATTAGGCTTGTTAGCTCCTAGCTCAAAGCTGGTGGAAGGGATCTCTTCTACGCAGTACATCTACCTACCTACCTAGGTAGACATGGAATAGTTTGTCATTTCCGTGCCGATGATAAACGTAAAGAGATAAATACGACTCTAAAGAGTAAGATGTTTCGATTTGATTTTCTTCCTGCTCGTGTCCGTTCCAAGACGCTAGGCCGGACGTCCAATATGTACCAGATTAGAAAGAAGCAGAAGTTGGACGTGCAGGCCACAGATGGACCTGGGCAACATGAGGCTTGGAGGACCGGCGAGCACAGAACTAGGAAACGTAGGAAGCGCCAATGACGTGTCCCGGAAAATTGTGGTTGGATGGACGTGAGCATAGTTCGGACCCGAGAAGGATCAGGGGCTTGCTAGGAAGGGGAGCAAGGGGCGCCTCAACCTTTGCGATGGAGGCTGGTTTCGATCACCGGGTGGCGTTAAAGTCATGCGTGTTTTTTCATGGTCGCACCCGGTGGTCCGTAGCACGATACGTCTACTTTCGTTTCTTTATAATTTGAGTAACGTGGAATTGTTGTCAAAAGCGTCCCAGGCTACGCGACTATCCATTAATTCGTTTGCTACGTTTTGCTTCTTCCTAATCCCCTTCGATCTGACAATATAAGCTGTGTTTCTAAAAAAGATGGGGTCCCTTCACGATGACGACTGCAGGCCTGTTGGTTCCTACCCGCCCTCTGGGATCGATGTTCTCATCGTCGGCACTGGGCTTGCCGGTTTGACGGCTTCGATCGAATGCGTCCGTAAGGGACACAACGTGCGCATTATCGAGCGTCACGACGATATCAACACCGCAGGTATGCAGCTTGACATATGTTGTACCTCCTGTGCTGCTTGCGTTGTACTAAGATACGATTTTGCACTTGCGTCTTTCCAGGGGACATGTACTTTATGGGACACAGCGCTACTAAGTTCTTCCGCCATTGGCCGGAGCTCTTAAAAGAATATGACTTGATATCCATGAATAATGCCTGGATTGAGACCTTCAAACATGACGGCGAACAGATGATAACTCCGCTGAAGGTCTCGGACCGCTTGCGACAAGCAGGCATGGACCCAAACACTCCACCAGGTGCCTTTCAGATGCGACCGCTCATATACCGCATGTACTTGAACGAGGTACAAAGGCAGGGAATCAAGATCCAATTCGGTCAGCGGGTCGTAGACTATTACGAGGACCAGGAACGGCAAAAGGCAGGCGTCGTGACAGCCAAGGGTGACCGGTTCGAGGCCGACGTCGTAATCGCCGCGGATGGCGTAGGCTCCAAATGTCAAAAGCTAGTAGGTGGACAGGTGAGGGCAATGAGCTCTGGCAGAGCTATGTGGCGTGCAGCTTTCCCAATCCACCACTTGGACAAGAACCCAAAGCTCAAAGAGTTCTTGAAGATGGGCGGGCGGAACAACGACGAACCAATGGTTAGAACATGGCTGGGGTACGTGGCGCATCCGTTGCATATACCTACGCATCTATAATGTTGTACAATAGCTGACAACCCCCGACTTGGTAGGCCGGGTATGTACGCCATGGTGTTGATTCGTAGGGAGACGTGCGTCTGGCTCATGAATCACGACGTGAGTGCCCACCCACCTTTCTACCTCACTCAGCCATGCCATGCTATGCTATGCTATGCCATGCTAACAAAAGACAGGTTACGGGATCCGAAGAAGAAAATTGGAACCATACCGTAGGATCTGATGATGTTTTGAATAATATGGACAAAGGACTCGACTCCCCATGGGATCCTAGAATCAAGGAGCTCGTCAAGCTGATCCCACCCGACACGATCGTCAACTTTGAACTGTTCTGGCGCAACCCGCAACCTTCGTGGACCTCTCCTGGGGATCGCGTGGTTCTGATCGGCGACGCCGCACATTCCTTCCTACCTGCTTCCGGCAACGGTGCGACGCAGGCGATCGAAGACGCCGTCTCGTTATCCACCTGCCTACAGATCGCAGGAAAGCAGCACGTGCCGGAAGCTGTCCGAACGCACGTGCGATTCCGCTACATTCGTTGCTCGTGCGCGCAGAAGATGGGCTTTTCCAACGCCGAGCTGCTCCAACACACCAACTGGGAGAAGGTCAAGGTCAACCCCAAGCTAGCACAGCCCAAACTTCCCAGCTGGATCTGGAAGCATGACCCAGAGCAGTACGCGTATGAGAACTATGAGAAGATGGTGGAAACAATCAGACAAGGCATTCCGTTTGATCAAGTAGATACAGTGCCGCCAAACTATCCGCCCGGCTACAGGTACGAGCCTTGGAACATCGACGACATGCAAAAAGAGGTAGAAAAGGCCACGGTCAACATGGGCTCCGGTAACTGGGATTAGAGAGAGTTAGTTCTCTGGCAGAGCAAATCTGCGGGGTCATTATAAGCCTGATCTTTTGTGCGCCGACTTGCTTCTGCACCTTTAATTGCGACCCTTGCTTTACGCACGAAGATTCCTATCACACACCTAGTAGGGGAGATGTCTGCCCTCCATGTACTCTGTCCTTAATCCACGCGTTGCTCATAGCAAGCCCACCTCTAAATCTTTCCCGATTCTAATGGATGCTCCTGCTTGTGATTAAGGATACCTAGGTAGATGTTATGTTGACCAGGGCAATAAGACTTGTCCGTAAATACTCATGATTAGAGAATGACTTCAAATAGCACTAGATTCTCCTTTGTATACCTACCTATCTATGACTACGGCGCTTCACTAAAATTTCATCGAGTACGGGGTAGCGAGCCGCATGGGCACCATAGCTTGCCTATATTAGGTACACTCCCGCTACACATTATAGCTACTAGGTACCTAGTAGCATAGCTCTAACTGCCATTTGGGCCGTATCGGCACTTTCGTCCAATTGCTTTTTACAGATACGCATGAAGGTATGTACATGTACAAACAGGTGAATCTCGCTAGGCCTCTACGCATTCTCTACGCCTGGTGCGGCGGCGGCGAGTAGCTTCCCAAAATCCGGCGTCCCCAGCCCAGTAACTGGGTCCCATCCTTCGGTTGCGTTCCATCTCGCGCCGTTTCGGAAAGCGGAGTTGGTCGAGCAACCACTTCCGTACCCTGAGGTGATGTCTATCAAGGCGGCGCTATTGTTATACAGCCACGGGTTAAGGAATCCTAGTGGTGCCTGGCCCTGGCTCTTCCGCGCCGCATTCAGGAGTGCGACAACGCCGGCGAATACGGGGCTGGATGCGCTTGTGCCGGAGAGGAGAGCGGTTCTTCCCTTGTCGATGACAACAAACCGGCTTCCTTGGGCTGCGACGTCGGGGAATCCCCTGTTGGACTTGTTGAAGTATGCCGAATATGTGTCCCCGATCGAGTCCAGGTACGCGTTGACGGCCTCGGCCTGCCATTCGGGCTGGGCGTGGAGGGAACTGAAGCCGCCGCTGGAGAAGCTGACACCTTGCTCGGGCTCGACATTGTAGGTGGCCCCGACGGCGGTGACGTAAGGACAGCCGGCGGGGAACGATGGCTGGAAGTACGGTGCCTGGTCAGATTCTCGGATGCAGGATCCACCGGGCCCCGAGTCGCCTGACGAAAACAGGACGCTGACGCCACGAGCGCCGAGTTGCATATACAGATTGCAGACCCGCAGGGCGTACTCCTCTGGGACGGACTGCTCCTCCTCTCCATAGGAAGTCGTGAGCGTCTGCGGCAGGGAGGAATCATCTTGGTCAAGGAGGTACGTCAAAAATTCTAGGTAAGGTTCGTTTGTTGAGGGACCGGGTTGGTCATGAGTAGGAACAAGGGGTCTTGTTATACAGGTTAGTCCTGTCTAGGAAGAATTTTGGGAGACATCCGTGGATGCTATGGTGTACTCACCCACGGCCACCTGTGCTGTACTCCAATATCGGAATGGGACTGCTGGCAGCCAGAACGTACTGCACATCCAAGTTTGCTTCTCCTATAGAAAAACTGGTTAGTCACAGAAATCACAAGGGGCTCGTCGAGTTTAGGAGGCAACAGCATACCACTATCGTCATTACTGTCCTGGTCGTCTAGACCTCCGTTGACCAGTTCCACGGTAAAGTTCTGCCCGACGGCCTCTGGCAAATACTGAGTCTCAAAAGCTTGAAGGTCGTCGTATCGCGCATATTCTTCGAGATACGAGCTAAAAGCCACCAGGTTCCCTTCCGGCGAAGCAGTGTACTTGATATTGTACAATGATCGAAGACAGGCGGGTGTGATTCTTTGCGGGTTGCAGTCCGCAGCGTCGACCGCCATATTTGTCTTTACGGAGTCCTCCTCAGCCGGTTCTAGGATTTGCATCTCGAAGATGGTCGACTTCTTAGCGCCAAGCTGACCGAATCGAGTAGTGGGCTGGATCAGATCAATGCTTCCGGATAGCTCATCCGGGACACTGTAAGACAACGTCCGCAGCTTTGGGCTACCGCCCTTCTCGTATTGGTACCACGAAAAATCCGCCTCAAGTAGCTCGTTCGCCGTCTCGACATCTGTGGTAAAAGATATCCAGTCGTTGTTTACCACGGCCTTAATACCGTTCTTGGTCAACCAATCGACGACTGACGAGACCGATTTCTCCGCCGGTGCAGTGTAAGCGCGGACCTGGTTACGCGACAAGTGCTTGCCATAGCTGGGATTTCCTGGGGTCGAGATTTCTAGCACGGCTTGCTCTAACGCGGTAGCGTGCTGCTGCGGCAGACCGACGCGTAGCGAGACGGGCTCATCCGGCGAGGCTTGGCGCACCTCGGTCCAGCCCTTGGGAACGGAAGCAACAGCATCCATCACCTTGGCCGTGGCGGCCGCGGCGTAAAGCACAAGGAGGGGAAAGCGCATGATGAGAATTCTCGCGGGCTTCGGACTGGTGCGGGGAATATGTCGGTCTTGTCTGCCGTCGCCAGAAGAGACAGAGTAAGGTGAGGAGCACGCGAATTCCCGTCAATGGCTGCGAGGGGGGGGCTCATGGGTGAATTAATAACAATAGCGCAGCAGCGTAGCAGTAAGCAAACAGCCCCTTACATATTGGAATTGCGTGCGATGCTAGACCAACCGATGCAACGGTCGCATGAACCAACTTCAAAAGCGGTCTTCCCAGCCACGCCAAACCTGCTCATAATCTAAGGTTCCTGGGCGTTGACGATATGTTGACTTGCCAAGTTCGGGGTGATCTCCCGCCCATCCTCTTCGAATGCTACTTCGTCTAGGCCCCATTCGGCAGGAGGGTGGCATCCGAGTTATGCGTGGGGCCGCGACGACGTGATAAGCTTCCTGGTACGAGAGATCTGATCTCATCCCGGTGTAGGGTACCAGCATGCCGCATACGGACGGGCTGTAATTAAGAAATTACCTTACCTGGCCAGGTAGCTACCCAGGTGTACTTCGGAATGTTGCCCTGAGGGGGTGTTGGGTCCGAGAGGTAAGAGAAACGGCTTTTCAGGATGCGACATTTCCGGCCGGCCTGGACCATGCTCAACGGCGGGGAACGCCTTTTCTGCTTCGTATAACTACCCAACAGGTACCTAGCTGGAACGTACATAGTAGGTAGATATGCTGCCGGATCATCCGGGTATCTTGGGGGGTTAGGGCGCACGATGAGGAAGCTCGAGGTGAGAAGAGACGGATTCAAATTTCAATCTCTCATTGCCATTCCATTGGATTACTTTTGTCAACATAACATTCCAAGCTTCCATACCTTATAGCCACCAAATGACAAGTGCCTTAATCGTTTAAGCGGCTGAGGTGTTGTAAGGCTTCGCTTTAGACCCAGGAGGTTGGTTCGTTAGATTGATACCAGCGATTGTGTGTGTGGATGAGAGCAGGAAGTTTCAGATATGAGGCCACCTTCACCACATGAACATTACATTACAGATTAAATGAGGAAGGTAGCAAAACCGTGGTGGATTCTTGCCTGAACCCTAGGTCTACCTATCATCGTAGAGGATTTTCAATCTCTGGTCCGGCAAAGGCTTGCTTACTGGATATCGTTGATGTAAGTGTAGGAACATAGAATCTCCTCAATCTACCAAGGTCTTCTAAAAATAAAAAAATAAAAATAAAAACCAACAAGACAATTCATTTGGGGGTAAATTGCATTCTACCTTCAAAGCTTTGGAAGTCTAGACCTCTGTCCGCAGATGAGAGTCAATCTTCATACTACTAGGGTACCTAGTACATATGTAGGTACCTAGCAGAGTAACAAAATCCCTAATGATGTTAACTCGTAGCCCTGGAGGGTAAGCTTTTGGTAGGAGGGGTAAGGGGACTGGGGGAAAGGTGGTGCCCCCAAAGCCCCGAAGCCACTGTGTTTGCCGTGGGAAACCCCGTCATTGATAGCACTGGGGATTAGTACTGGATAGGCACTACTAGGTACTACCTTATGTTACTGAAGTCATTAGGTATAACTTCACACAATATTCCCATGCTCATCCATCTTTCCAATAACGCCTTCGAATAATTGGGGTAAGATCTCGGAAGCGTCTCCCTGGAAGAAGAAATCCCTCGTCGACAACCCTATCCCGGAATCGGGGTCCGGGTTGACGACTGCGACAATGGCTCCCCTTCTCTGGGCCTCTTCCGTGTAGCCGGCAGCGGGGTAGACGACGGCGGCCGTCCCTACCACGAGCATGATGTCGATTCGATCCTCGTCAACCCAATCATCGGTCTCCCGAAGCATCTGTTCGTCCAGAGGTTCGCCGAACCAGACTACGCCCGGCCGAAGCAACGCCATCTTGCAATTCGGACATTGCGGGAGATCTTCGACCTTGATGCTCGGGACGGGGACGTTCGGATCGAGCAGAGGAAGCGTCTTGTCGGGTGGGTAATCTTCCGCGGCTGGGGCGAGAGCCGGGCATATAGGATCGCTCAAGTTGTGCTTGTCGACGTAGCCACACATATTGAAACACTTGTTGTCAAGGATGCTTCCGTGCAGGAGGCGAATCTTGGATTCGGGGTGCCCAGCACGATGCGAAAGACCTGGGAAATCGGCGTCAGCATAGTAGCGTCGTTGATGCGCGCGCGACACAAACTTGCCATCAACATTCTGAGTTAAACAGAGGAAGTGTTCCTTCTTCTTTGCCAGCTCGGCAAGGGCATAATGGCCCTTGTTTGGATTCGCCTTTAAGGCCATGTGCTTGCGCCAAGCATAAAAGAGTGATACAAGGATGGGATCTGCTTCGAAGGCCTCAGGCGTGGCGAGAGAGGTGGCCTCGTGGTTACGCCATAGGCCACCGGCGCCTCGAAACGTCGGCAATCCTGAAGAGGCTGACAAGCCGGCGCCGCAGAGAGCTAGAACACGGTTGCTAGAGCTTAAGAGCTCCTTGAACTGGGCAACAGAGGTTCGCGGAGCCATCATTTGCGGGCGTGCGGGCGTGCGGGCGTATAAGTTGTGGAACCCAGAAGGAAGAGTTGGCTTTGATTGAGTCCGATTGATTGATGAATGAAGAATGAATGAATGAGAGCACTAGAGAAGTCGAAAACTAGAGTGGCGGGTGCCTACCAGGAGGTAGCGATTACATTCTGGCTGCCTTGCGAAGTTTGCCTCGACTGCCTACTACCTACTACCTACTAGGTATACGGCCAAATAGGGGACCTTGGAAATGGAGATTTGGAGTTCTACATCATGATGCTTCAAAGTTGTCAGTTCGCGATAGTCAAAGCGGTAGGTAACCGATTATCCGAGTTATTTTGAAATTGAAGCCCAATCGAGGGGTATTATATACCTAGTAGGTAGATACTAGGTAGGTGCATATATCTTGATGTAATACTATGGATTACTAGGTATATCCTTCATTGCTTTCTGTCCTCATTTCCATCTTTGAAGTCTCGTGCTCATCCCCCATTTAGCTCGTTTACCATGTCTGACGCCGGCCCTTAGATGTCTAACCGACATCCAAATGCCTCATACCTTTTCCCAACAGCCGTGCCATTTCCCACGGTCGGATCCGTATATATTGACAAAGCATCCGTCGAGTTGTCGTAGTCCACGCCGCACTTCTCTGAAAACCCCTGGAACATATCCACCCGCTCTTGAATGTATTGCTGGAACCCGGACCTCGAGCAGGTGGTTCCCGGACCGTCGGCGCAATTTGGCAGGGGTTGCGATGCGCTGTTGACGAGAACGCGATAGTAGTCGCCGTCATCATATCCATAGCTACCTGAGCAGTTTAGCCTTTCGATGGCGATGTTGCTGGAGAATGGCAAGACGTGCGAGCTCTTCCATGCTCGACGATGATTGATGCGGTCTAGTGGCATGGTGTCGTTGATAGCCGATTCGCTTCCGCCAAATGCTGAATTGTTGAAGAGACCCATGGCAACCAAGACCATGGGAGGCAGTTCGCGGTGTGTAAAGCTGACGAATATATCCTGGCCGTTAGAAGAACCATCCAAGAGCAGATTGGCCGATGCGTTGAACCAAGGCAGCCCTACGACCCCAGATATGCGGTTGCCGTATCCCACATTGTAATGATACATGAGGTCAGCCGTATATTCCCATCCAAGCCAGTCGTCCGGGGAAAACAGGTCCAAGTCGCAAAAGGGTGAGCTGCCGCGAATGACCGATTCGTAGCCGCACAACTCCATCATGCCGTAGATGTCATTCGTCGTGAAGTTGAATCTGGGCGCCATGGCGTTGAGTCTAGCGATTATGGGCTTCGTGAATGCGTCCATGTACACGGCCGATTGGTCGCTCCCAAAGGAAGAGGAGTAGGCCGGACAACTCTTGTACGGCGTAAGACTGTTCGCGCCCGCTTCCTCCGACTCGTAGATGCTTACCACATTAATTCCATTGTCCTCCAGCTCGAGCCCTCTGGCCAGGGACTGCGCCGACTTGAGGGTGCGTTCGGCTGAAGAAGTCCATATGCGAGACGGTAGCTTCAGGGTGGGGTATCGAAACGAGAGTGTGACACCGAGCTGAGCCGCTTCCAACCTGCCTACTCGAGTCAACAGCTCTTGTTCCGCATCCGTCAACGGTGCTGTCCAATCTGCAAGGAAGTTCAAGGCTGGGACCTTGGTCCAGTCTGTGGCCGTGTTGTTTTCCAACTTAGAAACGAAAGGGTCTATGTATTCCTCATAGTCAAAGTCGTTGGCGTATATGGCGGCGTGGCGAGAAAGATAGGCTGCTCGTGACGCCGTACATCCTTGAGGAGGTGCTGGAGACGTTGGGGGATCTTGCGGTTCAAAGTAGGGAGCCACACCGCCCAGGTGCTCCAGAGGATTGAACCTGTATGTGGAATAGAGCGAAGCAGCGGAGCATAATGGAATGGCGGGAATGAATGCAGCGAGCCGTAGCAGCTCTCTAGCGAAGGGCGGCACCATGACTTGGTGCATCTAGGGGGAGGGCGCGATATGGTGCTAGATTTAAACCAGCAGTATTAATAGATCTTCCGGGTCTGTCAAAAAAAGGCGGTGCTTTCGTTTTTATACCGTCTCTTCGAGACTGACTGGGGACAGTCTCTTGTTTTCGTGCATCTGATATTAATCCATGAGTACCTATCTAGGTACAAAAGTAGGTAGGTATAGTACTAGACACGTACCTATCATAGATGTATGTATGTACCTATGGATCTACAGATGGGCACTTATAAGGGGGGGTGATGCGCAATGCGATATGACGATGGCTACCTACTAGGTGTCTATCTTATGCTGTTCTATACCTATACCAATACCAATACCAATATCCGTGTGAGCATAAGCACATATCATCAATAGATCATGGATACCTACTGCGTAGTATTTTGTATACGTAGTTAGTTCCTGGTGGTGGATGCGGGATGCTGGCGTCATAAGCAAGGATCGGAGCAGGGGTAAGGAAGTAGCACAACAAAGCTCGTAAACAAGCTTAACAGCCAAGGAACTTCGAAGCTTATTTTTCTAGGTATTGGCTACCGACTGACTTGTATAACTGCTGCCTTGAAAGGCTGGATGAATACCATGATACTAAGTACCCAGTACTTTGGGTACTACAAATATACCTTGTGGTCCAGCTCCGGATTAGGTATTGGGCGTTGTTATGTGCAGAACTTCAACAAAGGAAGGATAAAGATCAATGATTTGATCAGTCGAAAAATCGATCAATCTACTAGGTATGTATATTCCTATACTGCTGCTGCTGCTCCTGGTCGGTCCTATAATTGCGATTTTGACACCGCCCTTCAACGCAAAGTCCCCTTAATTGTATCCGTGGAATCCGTACTACTACCTCGATTTGATTATCGTCGTTTTACATACTATCGCTACGTGGTGTTTTGTAGTTATTCATCCCGCACTGCCTAGCAGATACAGTTATTGACGTACATTTCGCGAGCCTTAACTAACATCATAATGGATGAATTGTGCTAGAATAGGTACCCTTCCACTTGTTGATAGAAGTCGGTGTGGTTTATTCCCATTATACTACATTTAGATGGCATCTACATTGTCCCCTTTCCTGGAGATATGCCGACTCTTGTCTAACTTCGTGTTTCAAGTGAACTCGACAACACCTTTGCTTTCATTATTGTCGGAGTACGTAGACTCGGGAAGGATGAGGATCTCCTCGGAAACCTAAAGCAATGGACGTTCCGTGGGTTCGCATGCCGGGGCTTGTCGACTAATCCAAGGTATATTATGTTACAACAATTAATGACACGCTTTGAAGCACATAACATGGTGATGATAGCAGGGATTGCGGCTATATAGGTGCCTGGTATTATTCTTCCTTTTTCGCATCCCATTCTCCCTCCTAACGCGCACCCCGTCAACCAAACGAAGGACGCTGACCCCATTGCAGTATATCATATGCAGTCTTGGTTAATTCATATCGGTTGGTGTTAAGAATTATCGATCCAGATAGGAAGGGTTGCCGGGCTCCCGCGATCTGTGCCGACCGTTATCAAACTCATGTTGCCTGCTGTCCCGGTGGCCATTATTGCGCCTTCCCCCATGATGATCCTGATCGTTAACCGAGTGATACGGAACCCAGCCCGTGTCTACATACACCCGGCGACCATCAGGCTTCACAACGACGACTTCATCTCGTGCTGCGGCTTGGGGTCGTCGTTGTCTGGTGTCTCGGTCGCCATACCCCACACTCCGTGCTCTTCGTCGTTCCTTGTGATCGGATCCGCTCCCTTGCACAGCATGTTTGACACCTTCCTTTGCTTCGTGGGCCCACGATTCCTTCTCCCCGTATAAGATACCTTTGGGCCAAAGCTTAGAAGCTGCTAAAGATGCGGCTCCAATGGCGCCAAGAAAAACCAGAGAAGTCTTGAGTATGTCTTTTCGAGTGCCATTGTGGGACGGCGACGACGAATGCCTCCGTTGCGGACGAGAGTTCGTAGAACGACTTCTGCCACGAGAACGAGATGGAGGGCTGGAAAAAGACGTAGACGACGCAGACGAGGATGGGGACCGCGAGGATGGGGACCGCGAGGGAGACACGTAACGAGGCATGTTAACTATGGCCCCGATCTATGGCCGCAACAAGTACGAATTGGAGTACTGGGGGACGAGTTCTACCTATTTGACATGCGAAGGGAACAAAGTAGTTATAGAAACAACACGGGGGGGCCCACGGGCTAAATGGGCGGCGAGCTTACGTCTTGCACCTGAGCTCGGAGAAATGTTGCATCGTTGGGATCTGGGGGCCGCTCCACAATGATGATGTACGGGCCAGACGAATGCGTACTTCTAGCCGGGCTTGGTTGAGTGAGCAAAAGAAATTCGCGCGAGATAGCACGAAACAAGATCACTGGCAGATGGCACTCGCGGAACCCGACTTAGCATCGAATCCATCTAAGAAGCTAAGGCCCTGGTCCCTGGATCGGAGGCTTCGCTGGCTTCGCTGGCTACGTTGATCAGGTTGACTACCTCTAGCATCCTATGACTGGAAGAGTTGGAGTTGGAGCAGGATGGGGAAACCTCTAGTGTTACTACCTAGTAGTACATGCTATGCAGTATAGGTATTGATGGTTAGGTGCCATGTGGGTAGCCTATATTCCAACGCCGTGCGACGGTCAAGATAAGCTTTCGAAGGGCGTTTTTGGCCATTTCTCAGCACACCCTCTACCGTAGAGCTGGTAATGGGCCTTGTGGTTGGCTAAGGTGGGATGTCGTGTTATGATAAATGTCGTAGAATCAGACCACCGCGCTATGAAGAGATGGTTTTGGGATGTCCGACCTTTCGGACTCGCTTCCCAACCCATTGTCTTGTTGGTAGCAATCGAAGATCTGCTTCTGCGTGCGACGTTACTGGTGAGAATGGTAGGGGAGAGAACAGGGTGAAGAAAGGCTAGGTCGCGTATGACGTCGAAAGGTTGGTACAGTTGTACATCATAGTGCTGTAGATGGGTACAGCCGGTGCTATATGTACTACTGGGTAGGTACAGTTAGTGGCCACACGGTACGGGGCAGGGCACGTATAGAACATAGAAACATCAATGGATGGATCCATCCTTATAAGGGTCAAGATGCAAATTACTGGGAGTATATGCAAATAAAGTAAACTAGATGAAGAGGAATGGATGGATGCACTTATAAGTTCATAATCATACCTACATGTAAATTGGCGCTTCAGCTTGGGCGCAGGGCTTGGGGCTGCCCCGCGAATATCTCTAGGTGGTATTAATGTCCCATCTTTTTTTTTTTTTTTTTTTTTGAAGTTACCTAGTGTAGTGAAATTCGAACGCGACTCCACTTGTCCTAGTTTCTTAGCTTGACGCGTCTTTTCTCACTGATGCATCCGTACCTAGTATGCAGTACATGAATGGGTATTGATTCATCAAGATATTTCAACTCTACCTACCTAGTCACTTACCACCTACCTACCTACCTACCTACCTACCTACTAGGTAGTACAATAGCTGGAGGTATTGATATCGCCTATCATCAATTTCCATTTCCACTACTATGTACGTGCATCAACGATTGCTCGAGATCAGATCCGTGTAATTTCAATGTTGCCACCTCCAGCTAGTCTTGGTTTTCAATGAATAGCTTTTGTAGGTGATTAGGTACCAAATTGATCGTACCTATCACTTTAAATCTTTTGAATACTCCGTCTCTCGTCGCTGCAATGCCCTACTTCTAACCAGTGAAACCTCGAAATACCATGGAGTCTTCGCCCCCTCCGTTCGACTCGTCCAAACCTTTCGGTGGTCTTGTTCTCTGTTGTACCAGCATCGAGGCAGATCTACGTGTAAGCGGGTTCCTGTCTCCCTACGAAAACCGATTGATCCCTGCTAATGGTAAACCAACCTCATAGACGGAAATAGCCCAGCGCACTGCCGATCTAGGTGGATCTCATAAGTACGATCTCACGCCGGACGTTACCCATTTGATCGTTGGAGACTACGATACCGCCAAGTATCGCCATGTTGCAAGAGAGAGACCCGACATCAAGCCAATGGCCGCCGGTTGGGTGGACGCCGTGCGGGATCTGTGGCTGGAAGACAAGGCTTACGATTTCGCTGCCTTGGAGAGTACCTGGAAGTTGAAGACCTTCGAAACCGGTGGCGGTATTCCCAAGAGTCCCATCCAGGAGCAAAGGGAGAAGACGAAGCTCACCTGCTGCTTGACTGGTTTCGAGGACAGTAGGTTTATTCCCCAGAGCACATCGTAACGGACAGGCGAAAAAGGCTGACAGACGAAGATGACACACGGGCGATGATCGAAGAGAAGGTTAAGACGAACGGAGGAAACTACGTGGGCGATCTCTCCAGACGTGTTACCCACTTGATTGTCTGCAAACCTGAAGGGAAGAAGTACATCGCCGCTCGGAAGTGGGGGATAAGGACCGTCTCTATCGAGTGGCTTCACGACAGTGCCCAGCGAGGAATGATCTTGGATGAAGAGTGTTACGATCCGACGTTACCTCCCGAGGAGCGTGGGAAGGGCGCTTGGGTGCGAAGGGACTTCAAAAGGGGTGCCTCCTTGGGTAAACGGTCGCGTGAGGGGACGATCGCACCCCCGGCCGACGGCAGCAACAGCAGCAGGAGGAAACTGAGGAAGACTGCGAGCATGAAGCTGACTAACCAGAGCGATAACCTTTGGGGCGACATACTGGTTAAGCAATCGTCTATGGACTTGGCTACCATTACCGGCGCCGGTGCGAATGCCAGTCTGAATGCCAGTGCGCATGCTAGCGCAGATATTACCGACCGGCCAGCAAGTGTTACCCCCGACCCTAGCAAGGTCAGCGCGGCCGCGCCCTCGGTTGCGAGTCCGCAGCTCGCGCAGTCCAACGACTACTCCCAACGGGTCGGTGGCGGTGTTTTCTCCTTGTGTCGATTTTACATACACGGGTTCCCTCAAAGCAAGCAGGAGATTGTGCATCGCCACATCGCATCCCATGACGGGCAAGTATCATTCTCTTTGGAAGATGCTGTCTCGTCTAGTCATGGTGAACCGCTCGATCGACGTTATCTGATCGTTCCACAAGCATCTCAGCCTGACTCCCACCCCGAGCTTCCCGACGGGATGCACATCGTCACGGAATTCTATATCGAACGATGTGTCCATAATAAGATGCTCTTCAACGCATGCGACCATGTGTTGGGGCAACCCTTTCCGCGGTTCCCCATTGAGGGGTTCGGCAAGTTGACGATATGCACAACTGGGTTCCGAAACGAGCAGTTGAACCAAGTCGAAAAAGCCATAACTCAGCTCGGCGCCAGGTATTCGGAGCGACTCAACGCCCAGTGCTCGTTGCTAGTCTGCCCCGCCCTCGGGCACGTGAGGAAGCAAAAGCTAGAGTTCGCCGTGGCATCCAAGGTCCCGGTGGTGAACGCAGAGTGGCTATGGCAATGCATTACCACGGGCTGTTCTGTGCCATGGGGACGCTTCCTCTTTCGAGAGCTGCCCCAGAAGATGATGCCCGAGGATTGCGATACCTCTAGGGATAGGGAAAAGGGAAGAGAGAGGGTCACGAGGTCAAAATCCGAACAAGCGCTAAAGAAGTCACCCAAGCCAAAATGTGCGGGCCCCGGCATGAGTCACGGTATCGACACGACTGCGTTTGAAGACAATGCCTTGACGCATCAGGAAACACCAGTGCAAGAACAGGACACAAGCGAGTCCAACTACGAGACGGCACCTACTCATCAAGCTACGGTAAATGAAATTGAACCTTCTAAGGACTCTGCCCCCCTCTCAGAGAAGGACTCGAATGCGCTTAACAAATCATCGTCGTTGCAGAAGCCGGGTTCAGCGCCGAGGAAGTTGAAACGGTTCCCAACTGATGGCGAAATCGGGGATTCGGAAAGCGGGGAAGACTCGGATGCCCCTACTTACCAACCAGGCAAGGAGGATGCTAAAGAAGGTAATTCTACGAGGGTGGAGGAAGAACGGATGCAAGAAGCTGAACGGCTCAGAGCGGCAGAACGTCAAGAGATGTCAAAACGCCTAAATTCCCTCATGGCTTGCGATTCTCTGGCCCAGGAAGGCGATGGCTTAAAACCTCAACCGGCACCAAAGCAACAACGTCGACGAGAAATATTTGGCCGCGCCGCAAGCAACGTGTCGACAGCATCCAGCGCCAGCGCCGAATCCTCGACGCATATGAGCAGTTCCAAATCTACCTTTAAACGGACCGAGTCCATGACATCCCGCCCCGATTCGGTTCAAACTACTGCCAGTGCCTTTGGGCTCTTGGGAAAAGTGGTAATGCAACACGAAGAGGAAAAGAGGGGAGCGGAGAACGGAGATAGTCCACCTAACTCAACACCACAAGTACAATATGACAATCCTGAGGCACGTGAGCATAGAGTCGCAGTACTCAACTGCTTGCAGTCCAGTCAGAAAGGGCATGGCACAGACAACAGCAAACGGAATCAGAGCGAGGATAAGAATATCTCAATTGGTTTAAAAGGTGATGGTACCTTCAAAGGCAAGCCCTTGGCGGCAGCCCCTAGCAAAAGGACAACAAGACGACGTTAACTGTACATATTCGATGAGGCAACGAAGGAACGATAGATACTAAGACAATAGCCCGCCGAGGGACGTAGTAGGGTAGGTAGTACCTACATATATACAAACCTGTACCCAAAATACCTACTGAATAAATACAGCCTTGGAACTCAACCTTGAAAGCTGTCTGTCCGCAAGTGCATACCTAGGTAAGTACTAGGTAGGTACCTAGTATTTGCAGACCAAAGCGAGCGAGTTGTCCTTTAGTTTACATCGATGAGCTATGTATACTACTCACTACTAGGTACCTAGGTATATATTCTGCACAGCAGTCAGCGTAAATAATAGGATGCCATTGCAGGCGCGGAGTGAACAAATCGGCATTTCAGAGTTCAGGATTCTTATCAACTTGCTTATGACCTAGTCCTAGTACCTGCTGGACAGGTATGCTACAGACAGGCACATATCGAGTCTACTGGGTATCAAACGTGTCTCGCGTAAATAACTCACTCGATAGATCCGTTCATCTCACCATGGGCCGAGCCCGGGAATGAATAGGGAATAGAAAAGAGGGCAAATAGAAAGGGAAGAGAAGACCCAGACTCAAATGAAAAAAACAAAAAAACAGGCATTGATACTAGTCCAGAAAAGCTCAATACCAAGGTAAGCAAGCTGCCAGCCTGGCCACCCAGCTCTATCTGGCACATGCAAATTTTATGAAAATTGGATGTTTGTCTGGGTATTGTTGTATTTCAACTTTTGGGTAACCAACCTTCCCGTCTGTCCAACCTTCCTTTTTCCCAGGTCCTGCGATGATGGTATCTTTCGTCTTGCTACTCACTTCCCCCACCTTGACGTGTCGTATGTGACACCTCCCCTGACATGTCCCTTGCCGCTTGGACCCAACGAGGAGAAGACCCAGGCCAAGGATGCACTGACCATCCCGTCTGTCGTCCTTCAAATCTATCTCTACTTAAACTTGGGGTGTGATGCCGATGCACCACACTTTCAAGGCAACGAAAATATAACTGGGCCTTACAGAGCCGCCTCGCTCAGCATACTCAGCAAGGCGGCGGCAGTCCCACCGAGACCTACGGCTCGTAGCGTCTCGTCGCGGGCCTTGCGCTTTGAAGCCCGGTCGTCCCGGGTCCGGCCATTGCTACCGGCGGCGTAGTGGTCGTCGTGGTACTCGCGGTCACGCTCCGACCTTCTCGCAGTGCTCGACGAGCTTGCCGCGCCACCACTCCCGCTGTGGTACCGTCGGCTATGACTCCGGTGGTGATGTCGGTGTGGGTATTCTTCTCTGCCGTCGTCGTGGTCGTGGTCGTGGTCGCGGTCGCGGTCGCGGTCACGCTCACGGTGCGAGGGGTACTCTTTCTCCCGATGACGATCGCCTCGGTCGCGGTCGCGGTCTCGGTCTAAATAGCGATCCGAGCGGTACCTCTTCTCACGGTCCCGATCTCGGTCCCTATCTCTCGTCCTATCTTTGTCCCTGTCCTTGTCCCTGTCCCTGTCTCGGTCCCGATCCCGACGCTCCCGCTCGCTTCGTCGATAGGGAGAAGGAAGACTCCGCCCTAGCGAGCCAGACCTCTCATCTATTATTTGAGGTGTAGGATCGATTCGCACGTGTGGATCATCATTCTTGTTCTTGAGTATGGGCTTTGGCATCACAGTGGCGGCGGGACTAGCGCCGGCACCGTCCTTGCCTTTGCTCTTGCCCTTGTTATCTTCACCTTTCGAGGAGACTGGGGCCGGTACAATAAACGGATAGGCTTTGCTTTCCGCTTGGCTGGTCTTGTCGTCGTCGTCGTCATCACTTTCTACCGTAGCTTTAGGTCGGGACCTTGGTTTCTCACTGCGATTCGACGAACTTGAAGGCATTGTGGAACTCCGCCGAGGTTGGTGCAATTGGGAGCCACGAGAGTCGAGAGGGTGCGTGTTGGAGCGGGGATAGGATTGTGAGTATGAGGAACTGTGTGCATCTCTGTCCCCGCCGTCGTCGTAGTCGCTGTCTCCAGAAGTCCCGTTGTCGGTGCTGGAGTCATAGAGCTCGCTCATCATGCTGGCTGCGCTACCCTTCCGATGCCGAGTATTGTTGTTGACAATGTATGTAACCCCGTGGTTGTCATCGTCATCGTCAAAGTCCGGAATATTTTTCACCTCTTTCCCCTTACCCCGTTGGTCTCGTCGACGTTCTTCCTCCTCGATCACATCCCAATTGCGGTATTTGTCGGGATGATACCTATCCTCGGCCCTCCTCTCCTTCAAACCAGGCCCGGACGCCACGGTAGCGGAGGCAGGGGTAGACCATCGGCGTCTCGCCCCCCGAACCTCGGCAGTCTTCTTGACGAAGCTGGCCACGTCCTCACGCGTCAACTCGCCGAGCACAGCTACAAAGTCGGGTCTCGCCTCGTAACGAACCCCCGCACTGGCAAGTACTTCGGGGGACACAAGCATTCGAGGAATGCGTGTCCACTTTGCGTCCAGTGGAATATCGCGGCCCTTGCTATCGGGTGCGAGACGAGTACTGTGCTGCGGTGGGGGGAGTGCCTGCTGTTGGTGGTTCAACACAGGCACGGAGACCGAATGTGAGCGCTGGGTGGGCGGCGAGGTACCGCTAAAGGGAGAGAGCTGTGGGACATAACGTGGGTCGGCTTGTGATGAGGAGGAGGGAAGTGCAGGTTGCGAGACGGAGGGGGGTAGGGAATGCGGCATCGAGGAGGTAGACATTTGATAATTTGTGCCAACAGGATCGGATGATGACACTGGCGATTGAAGGTGCATGTTTCCCATGGCGAGGGCGAGGTCCGCAGACCGTTTATCGAGAGCCATGAGCTCTCGTGTAGACATGAGAGCCATGGGTTCATCGTCATCGTCGCCTGACGAGTGACGGTCATGAGAGAGATAGGTAGGACGGTTGGACATTTTGGGCGGTGACACGCTATACAGCTGGCCGTCGTCTTGTAGACGCTTCATCCTCGTCGACGGGAATAGCTTCTCCTCGTCGATGTCGGGGTAGGGGTTCATATCTTCTGGACTCAGCTCAGCCGGGTCCGGATACTCTGAGTCCGCTGGGTGCGCTGGGTGCGCTGGGCACGCTGGGCACGCTGGGCACGCTGGGCACGTTGGGTACGGAGTAATTTGGAGTCCCTCGTCAGGCCGGTGGTGGTGGTATTGCTCGAGCAGCCCCCGCACCGAAGGCGTGCTGCCGCCGTTGGCGCTGAGCTGTTCGTCTAACTGGCGAATGTATGCTCGAATGACGTCCTAGTGCATACCCATGTCAACATGGTAATACTGGATTGGAGGATGAGATTAATGAGGGTGTTGACTAACCTGATTCTTACGCAGCACATCTCTGGAGAACCCTTCACGCTCCAGCTCGTCCCTGAATTGGGACCAAAGCTCTTCTTCGTCTCCGTCGCTTTCACCACCCAAATTAGAGCTCCTCCGTTGCCATATCCGTGATGCGATAGCATCTACTTTGTCTTTGATCGAGTCGAGATTGGAGTGATTCGTGTCCACAATGTGACGCGATTTCGAAGGATTGCGTAGCTGAATCGTATCGAGGAATATATCGACGTTTAGCTTCTGCATCATGAGCTTCGACCGTATCAGATCAATCGTCTCACGCTCGCGGCTCTCTAGCATTATCCAACCTTTTTCTCCGTCCATCCTCGGTACGTCGCCATCGCCGTCGACATCAGCCCTATACTTCTCCAATATGGTGTCCAGCTGCTGAAGCGCGAACCTAGAGTCTTCAAGGATGGAAGTAAGTTGCCGCGCATAAACGGCCCTGTCGCCGCTGTCCTCGGCGTTGAGTAGCGAATCGGGATCCTCGGCCTCGAACTTGAGGTGTTTCAACACGGTATGCAAGCTGCGGACGGCATTTGCGACGTCTTCCAAATCAGGGCCCGCAGTGTGAACTCTCTTATACAGCTTTCGCGCGAATGCGTCGACGTCCTCAACATCCGCGGGCCATATGCGCATACTGGCAGCAGCAGTGGCAGCAACACCAGGAACGCTGCTAGTTGCTGGTACGCTGTCCGGATAATGATTGACTATCATTCGCGAACCGTGAGAAGATGCAGTGTTAAGAAAATCGGGATTGGGAACGTGGCCCCCGATGCTTTGGAGTTTGGTCGAATCCTATTATTAACGTTGACAATCTATTCGTGAGCCTGTAGATCGTGGACCATCCGTTTGTGTCTTGTCGAAACGATGTGCGTGCAGATAAGCAGTGGGGGGGATGATGGAGAGAAAAGGGTAGCGAAGTGCTGATGGCGTCGTTCCTTGACTTGGACTGGTCTTGTAGACTAACAGGGGTAGGGTAGGGGCAAGGGGTCTAGGGCTGGGCGTGAACCCGACTAGGCTGCGCCAGCGAAGCCGAGATGCTCGTTTATGTGCCTGTGGCGGTTGGTCTCGGTCTTGGTGTTACTACCGAAGCACACAAACAAACACAGCTTCGCGACTATCTGATTCGAAGATAAGGTTGCCAAAAGGGATGAAAGATCCTTCGTCTGTTGTCCGCCGTCCTGCCCTGCGCGGGTGGCCAACAGCATAATATGCCAGCGTCAAGATCTGATACTGGGTTCCAAGGCTATAAGAGTCGTGGAAAGAGAGATTGATACGTGCTTCGGCTGTGGTACTTCGTGTTCGGACTCGAATCCGAGGCGATTGCTACAGTCATGGAAGACGAAAAAGCAAATAAGGATAACCTTCTGAACTCAACCTCCGACACAGATTTCTGGTGCTGTTGTATTACTGCGCTCGTGCAACTACACTGTCACTATATCACGTATGAACCTAAGCATACGTGATTCATTCGACAATGCCTACCAAGTACCTAGTATAGGTACCTGGTAGGTACCTACCTAGTATCCAGACATTGGATTCTCCAAGTGACATCAATCAGATGAACAGGAGACTGCTTAGAAGGAATACGTACATATGGTGGGAAGAACGCCCTTCATCTACATTGTATCGAACCGTACTAACATGCACATCGGGCAAGACTGAAGACGATCCAGGTACGGGTTTCATGACAACCTTGTCAGAGACACGGCAGAGAAGAAGAAGAAGAACAAGAAGAACAAGAACAAGAACAAGGATAATAAAACGTGTTGCCGTCCGCCATATCGAATGTCCCTTGAGCCACTAGTGTCACCCGACGGACCATGACTCTACTACCTACCTGGTACCTAGCACGGTAGGTACATCTATTGATACATAGTAACATTACCTAGCCTGCCTACTAGGTACATACCTAGTACCTAGTACAGATATCAATAGATGCAAATACCTGGCTTAGCAGAGTTGACAAGGGCCGCGGAGTTGGCGAGTTGGAGAGTTGGCGAGTTGGCGAGTTACGAGTTTGCGAGCCGCGAAGATGCGAGAAGTGATAGATTCAAACGATGACGTATGTTTTGATAGAAATATCCATAGCTATGTCATCATCATTTCGCGAGTCTGGCTGTCCGGGTCCTGAGAAGGGCAGAAGGGCTAGGAGTGGCAGGGCTACCCAATCATCATTTTTGTTCATCCTGGTCGGGCGTTTTCTATCCTCTTCATCCTTTCTCGTTCATGGAATCGACCCTGTGAGATTGAGATTATCGAAAGAAGAGGAAGGCTTCTGATCCAATCCCAAGCTTGTACTACATGTGTTCCATCTCGCTTGTATCATCATGAACATCATGAATGACAATCGTAGGCATGTACATATCAATATAGACATCAATACATCAATGATAACATGGATGTTATGTATAGGTACCTAGGTAGGTACCTAACCTATCTACCTAGGTATACTAAACTACTAGGTACGATTGCCGAGACTGTTAATGGGTCTATGGGAACCCAAGAAAAACTGCTTGTCCTGCTGACTTTCACTGCCTGCGCCACCAGAATTAGGGCTGCTGGACTGTTGGGATGTTCTGCTGGGGTCTAGTGCTGACATGCTGACATCCATGCATACAGCGAGAAGGGTCTTTTCTTTTTGATATTCGAGCCGTCAGGATGCAGTATGACTGCATCGACTGCATCGACTGCATCGACTGCATAGAAGGTTCTTTAACATCTCGAGCTGTCCATGTTCTCCATATCCGTCAGCTAATAGTATCCCCTCCCGCGCAGGATCCATCTAGAGCCGCGAGAAGATGGGGAGATGTATCCGTTTACGAGACAGTCCTGTACATAGTAGATACGCACAATTGATAGGTATCCGGCGAAGGGAGAAACCATCATTTATCGGGCACACGCATAATATCGGATATCCACCAAGTAGTCATACAGTATCAGTAAGGTCTAGCAACCCGTCAAACCGGAGACGCAAGGGGCAGTGTCTTAGTAATTTGCCAGCGCAGCGAAGGTACATGTCATAAGATGTATCCTTTCGCCCTGTCCGCTTGGGTCAAGCGCGCACACATCAGTCTGATTCAGTCTGATCCAGACCGATTGCGTACTTAGGTACTCTGTCTTATACTTTGTGGGTTCGGTCCGCAAGCTACCGCTCATAGTTGCTCGAACACCTACATGTGCCCAATGTACCCCGGTGGGCTCACCGATGCTTGTCAAACCTGCATGTGGTTTTTTTTTTTTTTTTTGACTTTGTGACGGGAATGTTGGCTAGGAGAGCCCAAGCATCTCCGCGCGACCCATGACCAATCACTGACTGGTTATTTACGGGGAAACTCTTAGGTCTCGCCCGCGTCCGTGTGTTTACTGGGTGCGTGTTCGGTGATGGTTTTCTTCCCGGGCGGGAAAGGCCGAAGTGACAGACTGACAAGGAGATATCATTGATGTGCTTTGACAAGAGACCTTGCCTCCACGCTCAGCCGCATACGCTAACGAATGTGGTGAAGACGCGGCTCGTGACTGCGGCCTACCATCTTCTACACGTTTAGGCTGTGCCATGTGGCTGAATACGCTGGTGTCGCTGGATCGCGACTTGCGTGCTTTGTCGGGGCTGCATCGAGCCATCCAATTGTCCACAATGAACACAGCAAGGGCAAACTAGGTATTCTTGCTGGATTTTCACTGGAGCCAGGGAAGTGTGGGTTGTAGGGTTGCACTGAGATGGGCGGATTTATAGTATACTCGACTGTGTTTGGGCCTGCGCTCTCAATGTCTCGCCCCTCGAGGGCCTGACACTGAAATCGAGTACACGTTTCGTCTTACCGAGACCAGCGCCCGGCCATAGGTGAAGGAACAAGGGCGGTTGTAATACTAAACAAAGGATACACAAACTTAGGGGGGGGGGGGCGGTAGGCAAATCTTGCTCCTGGCTGGTACTAACCAATGTTGCTTGTACGAGTCGTACCGCTCTAGTGTCGGTGCCCTCGCCCTTCTGATGGCCGCTTCGTTGAACAGCGGGAGTAAGGACAAGGGGCAGAGGAGTTCACGAACAGCACCAAAATAGAAGGTTCAGGCTTAACGTATCCACGGATGTTTGGTAAGACTGTCAGCGGAAGTGATAGTTGAACTACCTACAACCTGATATTCAGTTCAATACAGGCCGAAACCCCTTTCCCAGCATTATGCCAACCTCCCGAGTGTTGAGTTGCTATTGCACCTGGCTGTGAAGGGAACGCGAGAACGCCAAGGAGGGCTAGATGGACTTTTTTTTTGTGTGATTCATGACAACTTATGTTAAAATTCTTGACTCCCAATTAGATGACCATCATATGGCGATCCTCTCCAACGAATAGTGTCCGACTTGCTGACTCCTAAGGTGGCCCGTCTCTCTTAGGGATCGGTCCACGATCTCGCCGCCAGATACGATCTTTTGAGAGGAAATCCTGTCCTTTGACTTAAGCCCAAGTGGTAACGCTTGCGAGCCAGGTTCCTTTACGTGCAATGGAATTGGCTTCATCTTGTTTACCACGTTTTCGTGTCCGCCCGCTTTCTTCGACACCTCACAATATTTCACCGCCTCCCCAACGATGCCACGGAGGTAGACGGCCTCTTCTAGTCCTTCCAAGGCAGCGCTGACTTCAAGCTTGAGCGACGCGATGAAGTCTCCGGTTTCGTCGCCGGCGAGAACGGCATCGTTGAGAAGCCAACCGCCAGGCCCAATCGAGTCTACGCAGCGCCCGAGTAGGTCTGCGAGAAGCTTGATGATCCCGTCGGGCGGCGCGTCTAGGGCTGGGTCCTTTTCGAAGTCAGTCGTGTCCAGATAGCGAGACGTCCAAGCGCCCCTGACCAACTCTACACGAAGGAGGTAGATGAGGGAGAGGGTCTCTTCCGGTTTGAAAGTAGCACGCAATGCCTTGATCATGGAAAGACTGGGACAGTTGCCAAGCTTGGCAAATGACACGCTTAACCCACTGCCACGAACGCCTGCATCTTCGTTCAAGTACGACACGGTCTTCTGGATCTCATCCTCGAGGTCGTCCAGCTCCATCCCGATGGCGGGGTCCACCTCTTCACTTCCGTTTATCACCGCTTCCTCGGTTGAACCGTTCGTGAGCAACTTGGGGGGTGGCTTCTTAGGGTCCTGAACTAGCTCAAGACTTCTCATGATCGTCCGTACGGCAATGAGTAACTCCACAGCCCCTAGGTTTGTGGCTGAAATGTAGGCGACGAGGAGCTCCAGGGACGGGTCGATATCCGCAAGTCCAAGCACAATTTGTTCGGCTAGGAACGAGTCCGCCTTCTCGGCGTCTTGAAGTCGTCCTCGAAAAGCAGACCTAACACTTGAAAGGGTCAGATGCCCAGCGTCCACTAGATAATTGATGACGTCGCTCTGTGGCAGCTGGCATATTAGTCGGGGGATAGTCGGGTCGTCTGGAAAGGTATTGTTCCATTGAAATGCCCGACTGATGGCATACAAGATCCATCTTCTATCTGTAGGAGGGTAACTGGCTCTGGTTTTCGGCCAAGTCCACATTGGAGGGCCCTTGTTGATCGCTGGCTTCTCCCAATCTTCTTCGTTTGGCGCTCGGGCGTCGTCTCGGACTTCAATACCAAACTTCTGGGCCAATAGCAACTCAAGATCTCGGATATTGTTGCTATTTAAAAAGGAGTCGGCCTTGGCTTCTTCTGCGACCCACGACTCCCAGTAATCGCCCCGAAGAGAGCCAGGGAGAAAATTGGAGAATATGTCCGTCTTGGCCGCCGTATCGAGCGTAGAGACCGAGCATCTTTTAGCGGGTTGCACACCACGTCCGATCGAGTCGATAAGCAAGCCTTCGGCACGTCGTTTTCTCGCCCGCAGAACAGGGGCCTCGAGTTGAACAGCGACTAGGTTGGAGTCAACGATCGCAACTGCGAGCTCTAGGCGAGAGAAATACGCGGCAAGCGAGCAGGATGCCAAATCTGCGCCGGTATCTGATGTCGTCTGACCATCGAGGTCGATGGGTACAGAAACCTGAAGGGATCGATAGACCGGGTTGTAAATGCTTAGGTGAGTACGCGTAGAGCAGAGCAATGACGTCTTGCTGAGACGTAGGAAGGACACAATTCCACCCAGCTCCATGGAAGACGTGACTTTTGGCAGGCTTGCAGCCAGGTCATACATATTGAGTGTTTGCCCACGCGACTCTATAAGACTTCCGGTCCGAACATCAAGGCGGTACGAGGTTGTGCTAGGTTCTGTCTGCGCGGAGGTTGGAATAGGAACAACATGGATCTGGAGAACACCTCGCTGAGGGCGTGACATAGGCCCATGGGATGCGGGTTGTATGGCTACGACGTGAAGATGCCGGTTGCACTGCGTATCCGAGGTGTAGCTAGAAATAAGCACCAAAACCTCAGCATCCGTGTTGATGTCTTGTTGTATTTCTGGGAAAAGACCAAGAATATTGTCGCTTCCCTTGAAAATGCCTTGAACAAGGTCGGACAGCAGCGCAGGAGTACAGTAGTCGACCTTGAAGTCAGATTTTGAAGTCCCCGGGAGACCTTGGTACAAGGTCGCAGGCGACGATTCCCACCTCGTGTCCAGACTCTCGGTGTCGAGACAGAGGATTCCTCCATCTCCCCGCACAATCAAGAGCTCTTCGCTAGGTGACTGATGGCTGGTCGTTTCTCGTTCCACAGGTACGGTGATAGGCGCAAGGCACACAACTGGCTGATCCGAGGCTAAAGACACAGACTTGGTGGTGGAGCTTGTATTGCCGGAAGCATCTACATGGTCTTTGAATAAAGTAACTTTGTGCTCATGGGGTTCTCTGGTGGCCGCATACGAATACCTAGCAACCTCGCGTGTCTCGTCTACCTTGCGGCGAATCGAGGCCACCGGGCAGGAGAAGAAGGACTGGGGAGGAAGCGGGTACGAGGTGACAAGTCTTGTCGAGGAAATCTATGCGGCGAATAAGCAAATGACTACTCTCTGTTAGGTATTTGATGGATCCCGGTGTTCTCACATTGTAAATATTTACTGCTTCCCCATCAATCCCTACGGTAAGCTCATGGCGCTTTCTCTTTCTTGTCCCGGGCGTGGAACCGTATACCTCGCTTACAACATAACGACCAGTAGTTGGGTCAAGAGGCCGGGGCAACGCAGCCAGCACGTAGGGCTTCTGAATCTGAAAATGTGAAGCCATGCTGATGCTGGACTTGACAACCGAAAGCTTGAGGCTTCTAATGTTACCTACTGGGTAGGTTGGTTCTAGGTTTGACGATTGGTGCCTGGTGAAGCCTGGAACTTTGCGGGAGGAAAAGAGAGAAAAAAAAAAAAGTTTAGATCCATTGATCCATTATCGATTGGAATTGTCGGTCCTGGAGTTGCTCAAGCACCGATTCCTATAAATACATGTACCTTGCCTTTGGTACATACATATGTAGTGCGTGAGTAGAAGTGGGTCATTCGGCTCTTTATACCTACATATATGCACATACCTAATATTATATATCTAGTAGGTACCTTTAGTAAATGCCTACTAGGTAGTACCTAGCATTTATCATGATGTTTATGGGTACTAGGTAGCTACTGAGTATATCAATAAATATAGGTATCTGATATCTTCACGCATTTACAAATGCTGAGGCTGTTTATATCTACTGATATGTAATCCGTAAGTAGGTAATTATATCATAGATGCATTACATCTATACCTACCTACCTAAGTACCTAGTATGTAGTAATATAGTATCTTAGAGCTATTGAGGTTTCCGATCTCTGGGGTGGGGCAGATTAATCAGATTAACGGGACGAACATGAACACATGCAACTTTAATGATCCAGTCGCGTCAGACGCGATGTGATGTACACAGTACATACTACGTAGTAAAAAGAAGAAAATGCAATAGGATCCATAAGAGGCACGTCGCCTAGTTTTGACGCGACTTTTCATCAACGGCTCAACTGCGAAATTGCGAAACTGCGAAACTCTACATACTTGCACCAATGATACACCAATCGGCCGGCATAAGGTTTGTAGACAGAAGAGATTGGAAAAAGATCAATTCATACAGACAACATCCACCGGTGCACTGCCCACATATGTAGTAGTCCGTTAGCATTCGCGACTCACAACTGTACCTCGAATTTATTATTTGCCAATCATACATATATATCTACTTAGTACCTATATATACGTTTCGCCACCTACCACTTGTCGAAGAAAAAATATGGTCACTACGGATGCGTTGATGGAACCCACTGTCGAATGAGTATCCTACTCGTCTTTCCTATCTACGTGTGTTCGGCTGGAGGGTCTTCTTTGCGGTAGCTTATCAGTTCCCGTCACCATGACCTCGAGTCGGCATGCTGTTATCACAAACACTCCCAGCGCCGACGCCGACGCCGACACCAACAGCAAGAAAATCCACCCCTTTTTCACAGCCAAGAACCCAGCCAAAGATGGCCTATCAAATATACTCGCCCCTGTTACTCCGGATTCCTCTTGCAGTCCCCATTCTGTCGGGAATGACACCGATTCAAGCGCCGCGTCCGTGTCACGTAGCCGCAAAAGGAAACGGCTTCGAACCGATGATGCTCATGATACGCCCACCTTAGGTATGTTATAGAAGGAATAATGGATAGGAAAGCAGAATATCGACTGACAGAATAGATTCGGCTCCAGCTTCCACCCCCAAGCCCCAGAAAGTACTAAAACTCAATCGCACAACTGGAACAATCGGCTCCCCCCCCAAGCCACTCGTATCCCAGCCAGTTACCAAGAAACGAGGTTTGCGACGGGGTCGGAAACCTAGGAAGTTCCTCGTTTCTATATCCTATGGCCGAGAGCATGACCATATTTCTCGAGTTCAAGTTGGCCAAAAAATCAACAAGATCCTCGATAATGCCATGTTGCATAATACCGTACCAGAAGACACCCCTTCTAGTCTCCCCAGCTCGCATCCCGAGACACCACCCTCCAGCCGAGATACCGACGAGCAGACCAGCCCTACGAATGGCCAAGACGTATCTGGGAAGAAATTGCTGGAAAGGGGTATATCTCGAACTAGCGCACACAAACCAAGCGAGTTCCCTCCGAAACCTACCCATCCCTTCTTTCAAGCCAAACCCAAGGACAACCCAGATACCACCAATGAGGGACAGCAAAAGCCATCGACAAAGCAGCCTCAGAAGAGGCGGGTATTCTTCACCTCAACGCCTGGCGCATCTGGACGTCCTCGGCCGGCTGCCTCTAGGTTCAACCTTCCCGCGCCTGGTATGAATTCTAATACCCTCAAAATTCCGGGGTCGCGTCATCCTGCCTGGCCATCAAAAGATACGGCACACGTGCGAGGTGATACGTCGGGGTCTCTTACTTTGGGTGCGGATGTACCGCTCGAACGCCTTCCAAATAAACGAAAGGCCAAAGGCCAGCAAGTTCGGGTCACTGACTCCGAGTCCATCTTGCACCGCACCGCTTTGGGCTTGAAGCTGGAGAAAATGGCCGAAGAGTTGAAGGCTTACGACGGCGATGACTTTCAGCCCCCTTCTGCTGTTCTGCGCATTCCGAGTAGGCACTTTGAGAGTGGGAAAAAGCTTCAAGAACGCATCTTCAGTGAGTTGAAGACTCTTCGACGGCGTACTGACGCGCCCAAGACCCATCCGGCAATCACGCATGCCTATGATTCCATTAGGAAGGGCCTATCTGCTTTCGACATGTCAACGTGTGAGACGAGCGCCTGGGCTCAGAAATATGCGCCATCATGTGCAGTGCAGGTGCTTCAGAGCGGGCGGGAGGCTGAGTTACTACGTGATTGGCTGGAGAATCTGAAGGTGATGGCCGTGGACACTGGTATGACGGATCCCGGAACCAAACCCAGGGCAACCGTGCCCACTAAAGCTAAAGGTAAACGAAAGAAGAAATTAGACGACTTCATTGTATCTAGTGACGAGGAGGCGGACGAGCTGGGCGGGCTCTCCGACGCAGAAGGAGGCTGGAAAGCCAATAATGGTCATGGTAATACGAAGAAGACTGTTATACGGTCACGCCCATCCAGCCGGGGCCTCGGGACGGCGGTCGCTTTGCTAATGCCGTGGTCCTTAGTGGCCCGCACGGCTGCGGCAAGACAGCTGCCGTATATGCCATCGCCAAGGAACTCGAGTTCGAGGTCTTTGAGATTAATCCGGGCTCTAGGAGGAACGGTAAAGACGTCTTGGAACGTGGGGGACATGACGCGAAACCATCTGGTCCAACACCAACAAAAGGAAGACGCACCACAAGAAGCCACTACTACTGAGGATGAATTAGAGCGCGACCTGAAATCTGGCAAGCAAGGCATGATGACCGCCTTCTTCAAACCCAAACCAGTTACGGCTCAGACACCCACCAGCGCGAGAACATCTACGGAATCATCAAATAGCACAAAGGGGGTGAGGAAGTCGGCCAAGTCTCAGAGACAGTCGCTCATCCTGCTCGAGGAAGTCGATGTTCTCTACGAGGAGGATAAACAATTCTGGGCCACCATCATCTCCATGATCTCTCAGTCTAAGCGCCCTTTTATCATGACGTGCAATGACGAAGCCCTAGTTCCTCTTCAAAGTCTGAATCTACACGGCATATTCCGATTCTCCAAGCCGCCTAGGGATCTCGCTGTCGACTACTTGCTTCTCGTTGCTGCGAACGAAGGCCACGCCCTTCGAAGACACGCCATCGAAGCGCTCTACGATTCGCGCGGACATGACCTACGCGCCGCAATATGCGAGCTGAACTACTGGTGTCAAATCGGGGTGGGTGATGTGCAAGGGGGTTACAATTGGTTCTACCCTAGATGGCCTCAGGGGAGCGACATGGACGAAGAAGGCAATGCAATTCGAGTAGTCAGCGAAGACACGTACCGGCCGGGTATGGGTTGGCTCAGCAGGGACTCGGTTGGCGATGGCTACTCGTCTCACTCCATTCAAGAAGAGCTTCATCATCAAATCTTCCAAAATTGGTCCTTTGATGCGTACGAATCTCATCGCAGCGACGAGTTCTCGTGCTGGGCGACGGCAGCTACCGACCGACATGCTTTCGCAAGAGACCGGCTTGCTCTTGTGGAATCGGTCGATCGCTTCAGCAGCTTCATGAGCGACGCAGACATAGGCTCGGTTGATGAGTCGGCCTTTCCCACCAAGGTCGCCATGGATGCCTCTATTCCTAACCTACCAGCGAAGGCAAAGGAAGACTTCGTCGTCGGCCGACAGCTGCTTGAGGTGGCCCCTTTAACCCGCTACGACACCACGTTTCTTGATGTAACTACCAGCTTGAAGAACCTCAGTAGAGCGCAATTCCGGGATAACCAGTACGCAACCGGGGCCGTAAGCATCTTCAGACCTTTAGACGAAGCGGAGGCCACTGCCAAAATTGAAGACCATCTAGGCAAGTTGTTGCGCGCCGACCCACCCGTCACACGAATCGACTATAGCCTTGCTTTTGATCCCATCGCCGCCTCGGAGAAGACCATGGCTGCGGGTTATCTGGATCCGTCCATATTTGACGGAACCATGACGATGATCAGTCTCGATGTAGCCCCTTATGTACGTAGCATCGTCGCGTACGATCAGCGGCTTCAGCGAGAGAGACTCGCCCGCAGCAACCTCCTCAGCGAAGGCGGACAGCCTGGGAAGAAACGCATGCGCACAACGAGGAGTTCCTATTCTGCCCTGGAGGGTGGCTCGAGGGCCAGCACTAGGCGGGAGAGGTACTTCACCGCAGACATTAATCCACACCTGGTGATGCGCACCGGAGGGAAGGATTGGAATGCCATTACGGCCTCAGTTACGGAGGAACGGCCTATAACAAGTGGCAACATGGGGGATTCCCATAGAGAGCAGGATGATAACCACTGCGCTTGACCCAGTAGACCGAACCCTGTTCCGCGCTCCGCGGTGTTTTATCCTTTGAAAGCCATTGGCGTACCTGCGTCATTTATCCGGTACCTTGTGTGAGGATGGTTGAGCATTTATTTCATTGCATGACACAGCATAGCGTTGCATTATCGGGAGGGGCTGGATGGATGATGCGTCGCCTGACGGCTGCCAATAGAGTGGCCTACATACCTAGTACCTGGCCCTGGAGGTATCTAACTGGTCATTACTGGGTAGTCGTAGGTGCTTCAAATACAACTTATTATGTGCAAATCATCGTTGACGCCCTGATATACGTGAAGAGGCGTTTTGTGTGACGTTCAGTGGTTTCTCAAATTGGCCAGAGAACTTTGAAGCTTCCCTGCCTTGGATGTGTTGTAGGACGGGTGGCTGCTCAGCAACTAGGAAGGTCTCTCTGCCTTTCCCTCCACCCCCTCTCAGCAATCCACCTTTTTCCTTGTACAGGTATATTTGAAGGTTGGGTACCCAATACCTAGAATCTACCCTAGTAGGTAACAGCTTAATTATCCTCAGCGTGGCATTCTATGTCGCTGAAGCCTGAAAAATGTTCAATGGGTAACACCGGCGTCTCTCCGCTGGGCCCATGAACCTGTCTATGGAGTTGGAAGATTCTCGATACTACTAGAACCATCAAAGATAGGCACGACAAGATCAAGGCCATCTGAATATCTCCCTCGGTGGTCCTTACACCCCCTCTTGCTTACCGGCACCATCCTGTCTTCTACTCTTGGCAAGGAAAGCAACGCATACGGCCACGCCGAGCCCTGCAAGACCGACGGCCAAATAATAGGCTCCCCGGTATCCCTTTAGGAGATCTGCCGGAGTCCGCCCTCCGTTGTTCACTTGGGTTTCGACGGTCCCTGCCATACCCAGCCCGATGGAGATACTGTAGTTGACGACGGTATTAACGAGGCTCGCGCCAATCCCCTGATGCTTCCGAGGCACAGCGTTAGAAAGGATTATCGTCGCGGCCGGAAAGCTCATATCCATACCCCAGGGCATGATTAGTACGGAGACGAAGAGCTGACCCCAGTAGGTTTGCTCGACCGGGCAGGTTGCGAGGATAACTGAACCAACCGTAAAGAAAACCAGGGCCATCGTCATGATTGTAGCTGGCTTCAGATGGTGCAACATGTAGCCCGTGAAGAGGGCCGCGCAGAGTCCCGAGACTGTACACGGGCTTATCATGGCCGTGGCCAACAGAGGGGCTTCTTGCCGAAGATTGAGCATGAACTGCCAGATGTAGAAGAACCAGATACCGAAGCAAGACCAACCGCATACGATAGCACCCAAGACGAATGTTACGTCGGAAGAGAGCGCGTGGAAGGGGATCAAGGGATATTGTGCGTAGTTCCGCTCAAACACAAAGAAGGCCGCAAGAAGTAGTAGCCCTAGAATAAGTGTAACGTACACGTACGGCTCAGGCCAACCAACGACAGGTGCCTGGTTCCACGCGAAGTTGAACAAGACCAGGCCACTTACGCCGAGGAACGTGCCGAGAATGTCGAGCGCCTCCAACGTATTCCAGAAGCCGGTTGGTCTCTCGTGATGCCCGTTCGAAGCCGGCGGGATGGCGTAGTATCCTACGACCAAGAACACCGCGAGGACCATCGCGAATACCCAGAAAGCCCACGGCCACCACGCAAGGGCGAAGAGGCCGGCAAACACAGATCCAACGACAGATCCGCTGGGCGCCATGGCTCCGAAGAGCGCGAACGCCATGTTCTTCCGCCGCCCCGGGGCGTAGGTCACCCCCAGGAGCGCTAACCCGGTGGGGAGGACCACAGCGGGACCCATGCCTTGGAAGACGCGGGCGAAGATGAAGAGTACATGGTTGGAGTAGATGGCGAGCCCGCACACCATGGTCCAGACGGAATACCAAGCCATGCCGATCAAGAACATTGTCTTGTGGCCATAAACATCGCCCAACCGACCCGAGAATAATATAAAGGTCCCTATGGTTAGGCTATAGCCGGCGATCAACCAACTTAATTCCCCCGGGTTCGTGATGTTAAAATCGTTGCCGATGTACTGGATTATACTTATGACTTGACCAAGACCCGCCTCTTGAAACATGACAGTCAGTGGTAAATTAGGCCAGGAACGCGGTAGACGGGCTTATACGACGACGGGCGGACGGAACTCACGCGTGAAGAGCTGCGCAGAGCAAATAACCATAACGAATAGGATCTCTCGGTGCAGAGGAAGAGTCTCGGCGATTGAGCGTGAAGTCTCGGTCTTGGCAAGATCATGGCCATCTGCACCCTTCTCGTCGCCCTCTGTCTCGTCAGAGCTGGTCCATCCGCCGGCAGCCCGCATTGGTTCCCGCGTTTCTCCTTGCCTTGTAGGTAACGACGAATCCTCTGGAGAGGTCCTGCTAGTATGCGGCGGCACCATCCCACCATTGGGCAATTCCGTCGGCCTCTCCGTGGAGGAGCTCTTCTGGTTGTTGATGGGTTGTTCGGCAATGCTAGACGTCCCTGGGCTTCCTCCTCCATCATGAGTCGAAGGCTGTGTATGATCGGCGCCCGCCATTGTCTGTTACAGTGTACAGTGGACTCGATTCAGGTTGGTTTATTCGATATTGGGTTGGCTTGTTGATTCCACGATAGACAGGGAGTCCAGATACCACGGCTTGCTTTGCAAAGGGGGGGAAAGCGCCTGAGGCTGGGAAGACTACGCCGCAACACACACATGAAGTGTCTCGGAAAGGGATCTATGGGATGGACAGAAAGAGGTGGGATGTTGGGAATCTTTTCCTTTTTGTGAAGGTTGGTTAGTTATTCCTACGTCACCGCGACAGGTATCAACCTACTGTGTATGTGTAGATTGCTGATGCAGATGCGTTCCGTTCTGGTTGTCTTGGTAAGCGTTCCTTTCCCGTCCCTTTGACGACTTACGTGATCAGAGGCTGAGATAAGTACCGAATACCTACCACGGAAGTACTAGTCAGGCAGGTAGGTAGTAGGTACTCGTATATACCGTCTACTTACCATAACGATTCATCTCATGGCAGCTCTTCACCCACGGATATACCTCCAGCTGTTTAGGTGCAGAAAATCAGCGATGGATAGCTACCTAGGTATTGGGTAATATTCTACCTAACATCAAGAGAGAATAAGAGTTCTTAATTTAGTCTTATTCCACGGAGATGAATTCGAAAGGCCGAGCCTACCTCTCGGAGTTTCTCGTTTTGATTCGGCTCTCAACTTTGCTCATATCTGAGACAGTGACATTGCCTTACATACCTACCTAGTACCTACCTAGTATCTAATACTTAGCACCAGGTAGGTTGATATGTAATTACATACCTACGTTTGAAATTTTAGAGCATTTGATGGAATTAGTCATGTTGATGTAAGCTGCCAGTTCGCTCTAGGGCTACACGATCTTACTATCCACTTGGTATCTAACCTACTACATACCTAGGTATGTAGGTAGTGGCAAGCAGAAGACTGTTTACCTACCAGGTACCTAGTAAGTAAGTAGTCACATAGGAATATAGGTGTCTCAGTCCGCCCAAGCAGCAACTACTGAGTGCTACATACTATGTACCTACTGCGTAGTAGGTACCTAGTAATATACATCATACCTTACCTACTAGGTACCTAGTAGTAGGTACCTACATAGTAGACAATTGGATGTCCATTGGCTACTAGGTAGTAGATAGTAGCTGGACATTGGGAATCTAATGATCGCAAGGAGATTCGATTCATACTCCCGCCATCATGCCTACACGTTTTGAGATATCAACGTCATCCAAGTACGTCTCGCCTGTCATCAAGTTTCAGAACATGGTGGGTCGGTCGGACAGTCGGAGTTTAGTCCTAGTTTTGGGGATGCACCGGGAATATCATAACATAACATTCTTCTTCAATACTGTGTATATCAATTCCATACATTCTAATTATCATGTAGATAGGTACTAAGGTAGGTAGGTACCTAGGCACCTAATAGCTGTTTGTGGGACTGGTATCACGGAGCGTAACCCTAACTTCTCGCGTAGGTAATCATCAATGCGAGGGCTGCGAGGGCTGCGAGGGAGGGGAAATAAACAGAAAAATCAGTTACGAGGATGAGTGTGCTGTTCTTGAGCAATAGGTACTGGGTATGTAGCGTAAGACCTGTGCAAATGAATCCGGCACGCCATATGGATCCCGCAACGATACAAACTGCAAACGTTCGAGAGAGAGCGGGAAGCCACATGAACATCCATGATGATAAGAGAGAACCTTGGAAGTGAAAAGAATGAAGGATTGATCCATTACCTATAGCTAGGTACCTAGATACGGTACCTATACCTAACCCTCCCCTTTCCCGCCACACCACATGGCAGGTAATTGCTTGCGGTGACGCATAACATTGCACAAAGACGGGAAGCCCACCACCGACGATTCACAGACGCGTCGGATGGAAAACCGATCTTGATCTCGTGCAGGCTACTCTCGCCGAAGCCCAGCGGCGTGGGCTCGTCTATTATGGGACACGTGTCGCTGTATCGCTCTCCTTCGCTGTATCGAGCCTTCTGGGTATATCTGTGGCACTGTTATCTTCTCGTTTCGCCCTCTGCTCCTCGTCCTCTCTAGCCCCTCGAGACTCGGATTGGCCGGTTGACGAGACGGGACAAGGCGTATGCTTGCTTTGCGACGGTGGGTCTATCAGTGTTTGCACTTGTCGTTTCGGCGGCCAAGGCCTGTTTGGAGTAGCGACGCCACGATGGCGGGCTAGAGCAGGTTCTTCGTCCCTTCTTCGGACAAGACGAAAAAGGAGGGAGCTGGTTGCTCATGAGCGTGTGCGAAAGAATGGGCGTGTTCGCAGTTGAGCAGCGACGGCCTGTTATCATACCTACTACCTAGTAGGTAGTAGTTGATGGCGTTAAGTGTCCCTACAACCACCGGCCTCGAATCGTACTACAACAGAAACATAATAAAGTCATACTTCTCCCTCCGGTCAGTCTGAACTTCATTATCTACCCAGGGTGTGCTTCTGTATCAAGATTGACACGAAAAAGTAAGACCGTTCGCCATGACTTCCCCAATCGATCCCCAGGCCAAGGTGTATTCGCACATCAACGGTAGCGAGCGTGACACGCTCACCAGGCTCTCCATCTCGGAGCTATGCAAAGGTTGGCCGGTCTACCGAGACGCATCCGAATGGAAAAACTTTCGTTCCCTCTTCTGTGACGACGCATACGTGTGGACCAGTTAGTCGGCCCTTCCAATCAAGATGTTGGCACACCTGAGAGCTAATAAAGCCGTGCAGCTTGGAGCAGTCGCCAGTCCATCGACGGCTTCATCCAGAAGTCGAAGGAGGGAAAGTCGAATGGCGACTTCATCATGCACCGTGAGTGCGGGACGCTCGTAGATCTCAATCCATCGACGCAACGAGCTGTAGGCAAGATGAAGGCCACCATCACCCAACGATTCAAAGTGGGCGGAACCAACGTTGCAGGGATCGAGCCTGTAGTATTCGACGTGGACTGCGACTGTCGGTTTCACTTCTTTTGCCTCCGCGATGGGGACGCGGACGCGGACGCGGACGCGGATGCCGATGCCGATGCTTGGAAGGTCAAGTACGTCAAGCTGATTTACGAAAAAGACAAGTTGGTTCCCGTTGACGGCAAAACCCTACCGAGCTTCCATAAAACCACGCTCGACAAGTATCCAGAAGGATACAAGTACCTCGGTGCAGCTCAGAGCATGCTTGGACACGATGTCGACGTTTACCTTCCAACCATCCAAAGTTCCCAATGCGGGTCTGCCAACATCTCGTGGTTGGAGCTCTACAAGAAGATGGAGCAGTGGCTCGAAGGCGCAGAAGACCTCGATCTTTCAACTCCTTGCGGCCACCCTGAAGCAAACGGGAAGGAGACGCGCAACGGCCATTGACAGTAGACGGAACGTTGGGATTGGTGGTTGTAGGCACCAGGGTGGGTGTCGGTGAACGTGGGCGAACCTAAACGAGATCACGCATTGGTAGAGGCAAAAAGGGGAAGGGGAGAAGTAAACCTAGGAAGAAACTTGGGATGGAAGAGTGAATAGAAGAGGTTTGCCTTCCAAGGTACCCCAATAGCAATAGAGCTTGTCGTATGCGTTAGAAATACCAATAGAATAGACCTCCCTACAAACTCCGAGACGAATTAAACGAATCGGCTGATCCCAGCGCTGTATTCGTAGCACTCTACACCTTTACCAAGAGAATTGTTATCACTCATCTTGGTGTTTTGGTATGAAGACCTCCCCGCTGGCCTGCGAATAGGTCGTGGATGATACCTACCAGTAGCGAATGAAAGCCTCCGATGAGAAGTAAGTAGGTAGGTGCTTAGTAGATAATATTACTGTTTTCGTTACGCTCCCTTGTCTGAAGGGTTTCTTCCTATAGGACAAGTTGCGTCGAACCCTTGATGTTGTCATTACCATTAAGGCTGACAAGTCGTGAAAACAAGCGAGACTATCGTATTGGCCTATGTATAACCTGGGGTATATCGTATACAAGTCCATACATAGGTAGCCAGGCTTCTGAGCCTCCAGGGTCAGGGTTATTCCATTTCTTTACACGTACTGCGTAGGTAGGTACTAGGTACTAGGTAGCTTTGCCAAACAGATCGCAGTATGAATCCACCCATCCATGGATGTATTAGAAAATCAATAGGCTATTGTTAGCTACGTAGGTACTCAGCTTTTCCAAGGAGGTGTGCGATCTCTTTAGCAGCCTAGGTGCACTCTGCGGCGAGTACTCGTATTGTCTAGTCGCAACGTTGCATATATCTTGGCCAAGTGCGGCGTAGCCCTATGAGCGTCGCTCAGCAGACGTGGATCCAATCGTATTTCAGAAAATTTAACTAATAGCATATAGGCTGTTCTGCGCCAACTGGCTGCTTACTACCACTTTCTACCATGCCTCAGGGATAACCTGGGGGCTATGCCTGTTTCTTGGCTTTCATCAGGGCACCAGAAGCACCATCGTCAACACGTTGCCGAGCAGCCGACGAAGGCGTGTCTCTACACAGTACCTACATAGGCAAATTGTCAGATTTGAAAATTCGGGTATATATATGGGCGTCAAGCAGTGGGCAATCGAGTTCACAACATCATCATATTCACTGACTAGAGTAGTATCTACATCTCAACTCAGTCTTAAACGTAATCTTAATTCCCTTTGACACCCATAACCATAACCTATAACCCATAACCCATTAGCCTATCTCCACCGAATAAACAAGATGGCCAGAATCGTTGAGCTTCTCATGGTCTCCGCCATGGCTTTTACCGCCCTCGCGACCCCAACACCCACCACTGTATCTGGGTCTACCGGAACCACCTGTGAAGATCCGACAGAAACTACGGGCTACCCCGACTACAACGCTTATTGCCAGTGCGGTCCTTACAGCCGGGACTCGCCAGCCTTCGGAAACCCGAACCTCGGCCTGGTTCGGTGCGACACCAAGTGCCGACCCGCCAATCCGGAGCAGGTGGAGGTCCGCCCGGAGAACGACAGCCTCGACTCTTGCATGAAGGCTTGCACCGGGTCGTTCGAGAAGGCTAAGCGCCAAGAGGGTGACTACTGGTTCTGCCATGGTGTGAACTTCGTCCAGGGCGAGCTTTGCGAGTTCATCGGCTCCATCGGTACTACTCGGTTCATCGAAGGAGGATCGGACTGCTGGTACATGGATGGACTTGACGGTTAAGCGTCTCTTCAACCCGGTGTGTAGAAGGTGTGACGGGATTTTTATGGATATCCTTGCTTTTCACTCGAAGCCTTGAAGTTATATCACGTTGACGATTTACGCATTCTTTGTCGGTCTGGAAGTGGTTGCCTACCACTTTAGCCGATTCATAGATTTACATACCCAAGTATAGAAGGGGCCGATGACCAACTTACCCACCTACCTTTCACATTCTGTTGCTTGAAATACGGAACATTACTTAATCTTATCAACGTTTCGTTGTGGCATTTACCTTTGCGCATATGCTGGTAGTGTCTTATTTCGTGGGCGTGCTTCGAGACTCCTTTTCTAGGCATGACTTAGGATATCTGGGGAGTCTTCCGTCTTGTTACGAGGGGAACCTAGAAGATACAGAAACAATACCGTTGTCGCGCGAAGAACCTTGAGACTATGTTAGGACTATGGAAGGCCACCCAGCACCTACTAGGTACCTAGGTAGGTATATACACATGTAGCCGCCCCTGTCTGCCTACTAGGTAGCCAACCCTAGCCTTGATACTTCTGACCTGACCTGACCTGGTGGTATGTGGAGGCGAGACTGCCGTAGAGTCTCAAAGTTCGACTTCGTTTAAGAATCTAGATGGATATGGAGTGGGTCTATGCACTATCTGGTACGTAGTCATCATATATCGCGTATTACGGAACGTGTTATATTCCAAGGCATAGGCATACTCTAGATAGTAGCTAGAAACACTCCAGCTGCATTGAAGCCGCCCCCCGTATGAAAACATTAAAGCCCACAAATCTAGGTACCTTACCTGACTAAAAGGATTCTGGATGGCTCAAGAGCTAGATATGTCCGAATACAACACCTGCCCGGTGCTCGTCGGCCTATGGTATTATGTATGCTGCCATCATGCGAGTATACTAGACGCAGTAACAACGTTGTTGCGACACCAAACCTAAGCCGGCAATTGTGGAAGGCTACGTGCACCTCTATGTTCTTTGGCCCACGAGTCTCAGCGGTCCCTCATGGATATCGCCCGTATCAAAAGAGGACTGAGAAGTTCGATTAAATCCCTTTCGGGCTTAGGCAACAATGTCGTTGATGGCTGCGGAGGATAGATAGGATGACGTGAGAAAGCTTAGCCATCCGTGTAGAATGCGTTAGCAAATCCACCATCGCTGCGTCGCATAATTCCTCAGCCCCGCCGTACGGCCCCGTTGCTTGACTTTCGACTCCAGTCCACGCATTGTCGACTTCGAAATCTTCAACATACGTGGAGGGCTAAACTATCAGGTTAGCCGTATCCAGGCACCAGTTTCGAGGCGTCGAAGGGACTCAGAATATATCTCGTTTCTGTGTCACTGCTGCAAGATAGAAAATACCAGCGTTGCGCTTATTAGCCTGGGTACCTAGGTAGGCAAGTATTTCTCACATTGGATGGTACTACGACTAATCTAGACAGACTCAGCGGGACTGGCAGCGCTCAAAACCTTACGAGAGGAAGGGTTCAATGCTGTCGTTTTTGAGAGACGGGATACGGTTTTGGGGGGGCTTTGGTCCTCTACTAGTGACACCACGTACACATCCGTCTTGGATGGGACTGTCTGTAATGTCATCTACTGCGTTGTCGTCTACTACTGAGCAAGGTTTACGAAGTTTAGTCTGGCTTTTTGCGACTACCCCGTCCCAAAAGGTTAGAACCTCGCCAACACAAGGTTCTAAGGGGCTGTTGTACTGACCCCCCTATCTGGTGTAGATTGGCCTCCGTATCTCACCAGCACTCAAGTAGTATATTATTTCCGCTTGGTTGCTTCGCGTTTTAAGTTGTATAGCCACATTCGTTTCGGAACCACGGTAACGAAGGTCACTCGGAATACATCTGACGATGTGGGGAGTGTTCACACAGCCAGCGTGGAAGGCGATGCAGTTCTGTGTTTTGATAGGGTGATATTTGACCATGGCTGCGAGAGTGTCCCAACGCGGCCCTTGATGCAAAACTGACACGGATTCAAAGGACTGGTGATCCATTCACAACCCTACAAAGTGTATGACGACCGATTCCGATTATTTCTGACGTAAACAGGTTTGTGAGCTGATGCGTCACACCCCCGAGCCCTTCCGAGACAAGAGAGTTCTCGTCGTAGGCATTAGAAACACAACCTGCGACGTGTCGATATCATCGCACAAGCATACTGCCCAACTATACCAAAGCTACAGGCGCGAAATAATCATGATCTCTCGTTATCTTGATAATAGCGTTCCCATGGATACACAGTTTTCTTGGCCTACGTTGCGATTGAAGTACTTCCTCGACTACAAGTTGCCATGGTTGATGACGTTGGTGGCCGATAATATGCTGATTCGCAGGATGGGCGACGCAGCTCGATGTGAGCCCGTACCACCGGATGTTTCTTCTAAGGAGAGACGGAGGCGCGCCGAGCGTAGGTTGCGGGAGGCCTGGCATCTGCTCCCTGGTCCTAGCTTGGCACATACCCAGCTCGCAGTTCAGGAGGACTTTGTCTCTGCGTTGTACGAAGGTGGTATTCTCCCGGTAAAGGGATTCCAGGGGTTCGTAGGGGAACGCCGGGTTATGCTTGAAGATGGTAGAACAGTGGAAGTGGATGCGGTAATCTCTTGTACGGGGTACCGCCCAGACTTTCATATCATGCCCAAGTCGGAGATAGATGGAGTAGATGGGCTAGCGCTGAAAAGAGCTGAGGATATGCTGGGTGAGCATGTGGTTGATGGGGATGGAACATCTGAAGAGGAGCCTGAAGAAAGGCCACATCTTCCCCGTTTGTTTAACATGATCTTCCCCCCACGATGGGCATCCCCCGTGCCCCTCAGGAGAATGTCTGGGGCGTCTTTGAATTGGCTTCCATGGCTGTTGCGCAAATATGGGCCGACGAAACGTACAGACGCACGGGGGCAAAGCTTGAAAAGATCGTTCCTCGCACGCCTGCTCTGCTACCTTCCTTGGATGCCATGAACGCCCAGGTAGACGCATACCACGTATGGTGGCGAGGTGAGTGGAAGAAGCACCATTCCATGTGCTTTGGTTATGTTCAGGCATATCCGTTCTACCGATTTCTCCACAATGCGGCGGACACCGGGCTGTATGACAATCTCGATCATATGTTCACGAACAGGGGCCGGTGTCTTTGGTGGAACGACCACAAACTGCGGACTTGGCTCGCGAAGGGACCTATGAACAGTTATTCATGGCGTATATTTGATACCAACCTGGAGGGTATACTGGGACGTGGCCGCAAGACCTGATCTGGCGCAAGAAACGCACTACGCGAAGCAGTATGTTGATATTGGGTCTGATCGAGAGCATTGGAAGTGTGATAGCCACAGTAGCTTGGCGTTAGGATGAGGAATGTAACGACTTCTAGCGTTAGACGAATTACTGGAAAGAGATTCGTCTAACCTTACTTAAACTTCAGGATAATCTATCGGCTTGCGACACATTGCTTAATCGTGTCAACTGGGCGGTGCTTGCTAGTTGCACGGCGTACGAAACAAGGTAGTGTACGATATGGTCTCTTAGCGAGAAGCAATTTGGTCGTATTTTCTAGCTACTAGGTATAGGCAGGTGACTTACGTATCAATATATCGATACTCGATACTCGATACTATGTAGGTAAACGTATTACATACTACATCCTACGTTAGGTAGGTACTAGATGCATTGCGCGACCGGAGATGCGCTGCGTGTTACTGTGAGGTGGGTGTACGTGACAAATGCTGGCTTGGAGATGTAATTTTTAACGGATAATTTTTCTTTTTAAAAAAAAAACGAAAAGAGGTTTATGTGAATGCATCTACATGTAGGTAGATAGACATTATTGATCCATCCGTGACTATTCTGCATCATTCATGGATGTTAATGGATAGCTTCGATATATGTAGACGCTGGAGTTGGCGTGCTCAGCCTGTCCGCCAACCCACGCCGTATCTGGCACTTCAATCCTCGATGATGACGACACGAGGGCTTCTAGAAGCTCGCGAGCTGCCGAGAATTCCGCGTCACGACGGCCTAATTTGGGTTACCTTGCAGGCACGCGAGTCAGCATCGAAAGAAGGTTGAACGAGCTCGGAGTCTAGGGAGAAAACGGGTAGGGTACGGATACGGGGACGGAGCCGGGTATGGGTGCGGCCTGGCGTATCGTAGGGCTAGATCTCAACATTCCTTACCTAGGTAGGTATTTTGCTTATTCCTGTTCTCGCTGTTCTCGGTACTTGCCCACCTACTACTATGTAGCAAGTGAACCTTTAAGGTTGCTTGCAGTCCCAAGCACAGAATCGATCCGTTCACTCGGGATTTCGGGGAACACGCGGTATCGTCTACCTGCCTACCTAGTACCTACTAGGTAGTAGTATTGATGAAGGCATGAGGCATAGCGGAAACACATAATCAAGACATCAATACCTACATCAATACCTACCTAGGTAGATATAGATCTCCGTCTTTCGGATTTGGTCGTCAGGATCCCCAACCTAGTCCATGATAGTGTTGTTGAGTACCTACTTGTACTTGCCTTAGCTGCTTAGGTACCCAACTCCCCTAAATCATAGGATTGGGACAATTGGCGGGTCTGGCTTATGTTTATGCGGTGTGACTTAGCTCCAGCCCATCACCGGAGATGTTCCTCTCGCTTGGATTCGTACCACTATTGCCATGCTACACATTGAAACCCTCCGATAAATATCAATGCCTCCAGTACCACATGTAGGTAGGTCCTGGTGTATCTAGGTATGCGTCAATGTCTGCTGATTTAACTACCTATCTACCTAGGTATGCATTCAGTGACCATGAGGCCGTATTCCTCGCATATCCTTTCTGTTTTTTTTCTCTCTTTTCCTCTTGCTCCATATTTGTTTCGTTTTAGCGTACAAGGGTATACCTCCAGGTATTAGCTCATTTTTTTTTCTTCTGACAACGTGGGATCGTCTACATTCACAGATATTCCTGCGTGTGTTCACATGACTGACTGGCTTGGTTTATCAATCCTTGACTAGGTCTTGTAGGCGGCCTGGGATATTATCCCTCCTAGATTATGACATTTCCTAAGCTGTCTGGCTGTATCCTAGGCACCGAAGCACTTAATCCCTACTGCGCACAAAATCTCTGCATGTTGTATGTACCTAGTAATAAGGAAATAAGATATCAACACTATATTTTCATCATGTGCAAATTATGATCCCGAGTTACCGAGCGAACAACCCAAGTATTGATTCCGGAATACTATCTAGTATGTAATTACCCAGGTATATTCAAGATATTTTGACAAATTTGAAATGATAGCTCTTTGATGGGCGCCGCATTACGTAGGTAGGTACTACGTAGTAGGTACTATAGTTACTAGTCCTAGTTCAGATAACTGCCCTAACCTAGCAGGGAGGGAGTTGCAGTACCGACGCTGTTGTGGAGAACGCGGTACCAGATGATCTGCCCAGGCACGTTAAAGGCTAAGTACTTGTACCACCGGCTGCCGCGGGTTACCGTATATCTGACACAACTCTGCTATGTATGTAGGCATTGGTCCAAGTACATGTACAGACCGGCAAGTTCCTTAGGTACCTAGGTAGGCAGTCGGCAGTCTTTTCTTTTACTGAGTAGTATATCAAGATACTACCTAGTACACACACAAGTATATACTAGGTAGTTACTATCCTACCTAGGTACCTACATATATGTAGTACCTACCTAGTAGGTACATACATACCTAGTAGGTAATGACGGGCTACCGCTTCTGTCGAACTAGGATCCCATCAGGGGGAACAAATACATCATAGGAAAGTCATCTGCAGCGCCGCTTGTCTCTTGTTTCTTGTGAGGTCAGTTAGCAGCAATGAAATGGACACCGTCATCCGCTAAACGCTAAACCATTTCAACGATAAACTTGACAATTGGTCTTGCCGTCTTGCCGTCTTGCCGTCTTGCTGTCTTTCTGGTATTATTAAGACTCTATCTACATCTGATGCACATATCAGCATATCATATCAGCATATCATTCATGTAGGTACCTACTAGGTAGGCCCGGGGTAGGTAGGTGGAAATTTACTAGCTACCTATCCTCAAAGCCAACTTCTTCTACCCGTCAGCATCACATCAAATTTGATCACATTCAGTCTGCTTAAAAGGTAACGCAAACATATTCCAACCTGCTTAACCTGCTCAACCAGCCAGCCGACCAGTCAGTCAATCAATGGTCATCCAGCCATCGAGCTATTCAGTTCCTCCAGTCACCCAACCCCCCTCACCGACAGAAGCGATTGATCTGAAGTGTCGCCATTAGTAACCTACCTACCTACCTAAGTACCTAATTACTTGGTCACCCAAGACCAGTCAAGACCGCCTAAGACAGACCTACACCTACAACCCCAGACAACCACTTCATGCTACTTCACTGACCGCACTGCCGCATTAAGAACCCCCCCCCTCATCCACCCGTACCCAACTCATCTTCTACTAACGCTGAAAACGTTTCTCATTGTGCCGCGTCTCCATTTTTCACCTACTATACCGTAGGTACCTAGTAGGTACCCATCTGGGTTCCCCAGTAGCCTAGGGTTAGTAAAAAAGCACTAACTTACTAGTAGTACCTAGGCAGAAAATATTGAAGAGTAATTGATACGTCGATCCATCCTCCATCCATACATCCATAGATCAATGGATACCTACATCAACTTTTCTACTTCTTTACATCGAATCCCTACACCTCTACATGTTTACAAATTGCATCCACCACACACCAAGTAGCCGAGTGTTGATTTCTTACTGACGAGGCTTAGGCGGGGCAAGACGTGCATATTCGTTGCGCATCCCGGACTTTCCTAGACCAAGCATTTCCTTCTAAGCGGCTTATTGCTTTGTTCCTGGCCCTATCCTATCTGCCTATTGATCTTTGCTTCTGTCTTTGCTGCCCTTGCCCATCACTTTACATAGTACACTAGAATTGGGCCATTTCCAGAGTCAATCATGACTTGGTTATGATTCACCTTGCTGTAGGTTGTTCGACCCCCCTCCCTCCTTTCCATTTTCTATTGCACCTACAGTGATTATTGCTGTGCCTTTCTGTTCTCTCTCTCTCCCCCCCCAGCCTGATTTAGTTGTCCCTTTTCCTTTTGCATCCCACCTGCTGCTTGAGTTGCCCTTGCCCACCCTCTTCCATCTTCACCTACATACCTATGTACCTATATGATTGATACGTCTCGACGTTGAAATCTACACTCCTACCACACCCTCCTCTTCTGTAATACAGGGCCCTGCGCGTGACTGGGGCAAGAGAGCAAGGAAGCAAAGGGAGAAAAGCCTCGTCTGCTTCTTCTTGACCGTCCTAGTGTTGTGCTTTTCTTGTCGGCCTAGCATGTGCATTTTAGACATATCTTGAACCCCTTCCCTTCCGATCCGACTGGCAGGCCACCGGTTCTTCGTTTGCTCTGCGCGCATTCCCAGTCACCCAACATTGTTTAGCTCCTTTATTCCTAATAATCTCATCATGACAGACGCAAGCGGCCCAGATCGCCCAGAACAATATACATATCCTGTAGCTGGGAACATCTACTACAGGCCAAGGTCCTCGGAGCGGAGACATCGCCCGACTTCCGGTCTCCCCACCCCGCATATTCGACCTCGCCAGCGCCGACCTCAGTCCATCCACATCGTTTCCTATCCCCCAGGTTACACTCCGCCGGACCTGAGAACCCCGCCCTTCTCCAAGCCCAAGTCGTCCAAACCAAGAAAAGAGAAGAGCGATCGAGCGGCAACCAAGAAACCAGATAGGCCTCGATATAAGAGCTCGCCGCGGCGTGTAATCGAGAAAGTGTTGGGGCCTCTAAAGTCTCACCTTACACAGCACGTGCCCGTCGACAACCCTAAACTCCACGTCGGCTCCAGCAGCCCGGACACCCCCAACGGCCCGGGCCACCCTGGCACAAGACCAAGCATCGACCCGCGTACTCGCCCTCGCTCGATGATCGCATTACCTGCCCCGGGTGCATCCTCGATGCTGGGCACCGGCGGGACGACGGAAGTGGCGCGGTCGCCGACCTTGACTCTCCCCTCCCACCGCTCGCATAGGAATAGCATCATCTCTGTGCGCTCGGCCAAGAGTGTAATGAGCTCTGTGACCGAAGTGCCAAAGCCGGTGGCGAGCGGAAGTGGAGTCTCGTGTTCCATCGTCCTAGCGGAACCGAATATCTTCCTCACAGGTTTCGAGCACGACGGCCATCCACGAAACGACGCCGCCAACTCAACGGCGTTGCTTCGAGGCAAGTTGCAGCTGAACGTATCCAAGAATGTGAAGATCAAGTCTGTCACTCTCAAATTGCATGGCAGGGCCAGGACAGAGTGGCCGGAAGGCATCCCTCCCCTGAAGGTGGAGCAGTTCGAAGAGATCTCCCTTCGAACCCAGGTTTTAACTTTCTTTCATGCTATGCACGAGACGTGGGAGACAGACTACGGGAACCAATGTACCTTCTCCCTTCGAAGTAGTCCCGAATGCGCCTCTCGTCGCGGTGCGTCCCCTTCTCAGTCGACCATCTCTCTGGCTCTCAAGAACAGACCCAACGGACACTTGACGCCCCGAGACTACAAGCGGCTTTCACTACAGTCTGTCCAGTCCCGTAGTTTCGGAAAAGGGGACACGCCCAACCCGAACGTCGTACAGCAGAAGGCCTATAAGGTATTCTACCCCGGAGTTTACGAGTATTCGTTCGAACTGCCGATCGATCACCATCAACTCGAGACTACGAAGCTGCACTTCGGATCTGTTAAATGGGAGCTTGAGACGGTGGTCGAACGGGCTGGTGCCTTTAAACCCAACTTGCATGGGACTAAAGAGGTTTGCATTGTCCGGGTTCCGGACCAACTTTCTCTCGAGATGACGGAACCCATCTCTATCAGTAGGCAGTGGGAAGATCAGCTTCACTATGACATAATGATATCGGGCAAATCCTTCCCTATTGGTACTAAGATTCCTATCGCTTTCAAGTTGACGCCGCTCGCGAAGGTGCAAGTCCACAAGCTGAAGGTGTACGTGACGGAATCGGTTGAGTACTGGACTAATGATCGACGAGTCACTCGAAAAGACCCAGGACGGAAGATCCTACTGCTAGAAAAATCTGCTGGAAAGCCTCTTGACAAGCAGTTCGAGGCATCGGAGATCCGAGTATTGAGCGGCGGCGAACTGGCCCCTGACCAGCGGCACGAGGCGCGGATAGCTGCTCAACGACGGCGGAGCATAGAGGCTTCGAGGTCGCATCGAGTACCCGAACCGCTGCCCGATCCCACGGATAACCTATTGGGCGATTTGGACCTGGGGCTAGAGGCGTACTGGGGTTCGACGGAAATCGAGATGAATGTGCAGATTCCGACTTGCGAGCAGATGAACAAGGACAAGAGCCTGCGGCTACACCCAGATTGCAGCTGGAAAAATGTGAACGTGTTTCATTGGATTAAGGTAAGTTTTCCCTCTGCCACTTAATTACCCACCGGTGCTGGCCGAGCCCGTGTGGCTGACTTGTTGCAGATTGTCATGCGTATATCTCGACTCGACCCCGACGACCCGGCCGGCAAACGTCGTCGACACTTTGAAATCAGCATCGACTCGCCGTTTACCGTCCTCAACTGTCGCGCCACGCAGGCTAACACTGCGTTACCCGAGTACTCCGGCACTGACCAGCCCATGTACCGTCAGCAGGCACGCTGCGGGTGTCCCGACGCCGAAGTCCTTGCCACGAACCCTAGCCCCGCATCAAGCACTGGTACGATACCACCCGTCGACGCCAATGCTGGCGTCGCGGGCGTGGAGTCCACCGCTATCGCGCCCCCACCGGCGGCTCATCTGCAGCAGCACCCTGCCGCTGGGTCCCAACCTGTACAGAGACCGACCAGCATGCAGTTCCCGCCTCGGCCCATGCATCTGCTGCGGTACCCGAGCTTCAACCCCCCAGCTTTCGACGACGACGTACCGCCGCCACCCATGCCAACGCCGCCCCCGCAGTACGACGTGGTAGTGGGAACACCCAGTGTAGACGGCTTAGCTGACTACTTCGCAAGGCTGGCTACGTACGACGACAACGACTCGGATAGTGAAGGGGTCGAAACGCCCAGTAGGCTTACGGAACGAAGCGGACGAGTAAATGTACCTCATCCGAGAACGCCTGGCGGAAGGCTAGTCCCTAGCAGGAGCCTAGAAATCCAACGCCCGACGATACCAATAACTACGCTCAGCATGACTGGAGAGCTGTCGACGCGGAGAGGATGACGAAACGACGCGGATGGCGCGTTGACGGAGCTAGGCCCCCCTTTTGGGGGGATGGCGTGACATCCTGGAAAGGTTAATTCTAATGACAGAGCCTGGATTCTTCTGAGCTAGGCCTACGACTTTTATCATCGGCATTGAACTACCGGATTTGATACCCAAGTAAAGCATACGAAAAGGTTGCATTCGGATTCTTGTTTTAGAGGCTTGGGCCATACGTTTTCCATTCATACGGCGACCACACAAACGAAAATCTTGGCTTGAGGAATGAGATGTAATGACACGAGGCATTGTTGACGAGACGTGAGGGTTGGATTAATGGTTACAGTATCGCGCGCACGGGTGGCTTACCGAGAGGTATTGTCCCCCGTCCCTGGGTTTTTGCCGCATGGTTACTACGTACCTTGGGGCTCTAGTGCTGATGTGGATGGGCACGCAAGGGTACGCTGGTAGCTGTATATATTGTTATCAAATAGATCTTGGCAACACACCTGCTACGCCCTCTCTTCGCGACTCAACGACGACATAATTCCTACTACAGGGGCAGCAGGTAATGCTCATTACCAAAAGCAACCTTGGAAATATACCTTGTGAAGCCGTACTCTTAACCTTTCTGCTGTACCGGCACCTGTGTGCGTTCCTATTGCGGATCCCTAGTCCTTGGTGGTTGGTCGTACCTATCATACCTGCCAATCACCGTTTACGCCGGGTTGTCACCCCTTAACTTCTATAGGGCAGTCTTATCAGTTAGAACCTTGGGCTATACAGCGCCCGAACCTAGGGCACGTTCGTAGACGGTGGATTCGACCAGAGAATCCTGGACTTCATCGCAATTGCTAAGTCGGGTTATATTTTCCACGAGCTTAATGAGCAAAGCGGAGCTTCAATGGGTCCGAATCCAATTCACGCCCAGTTCTGGACCCACACCCCAGTTCGCGTCCAGCACTCATCCGCATATCGCCAACAAGATAGTTGACCATGGAGGCTGGTGTTACGATCAAACCTTGGAACCGAGCGGCGTGGGGTGCATGGGTCAATGAGACCCCGGCCGAAATCTCTCAGCGGAGCCGGCCCTCCCCCCTCCGGGATTCACGGGCTCCCATGCGGAATGGAACCGGGTCCTGAACAGCAACGGTCTTCTACCTAGGTACCTACTAGGTACCTACTCAATACCTACTTGATCAAGCATGAATGGTAGAATGTTCTCTGAATTAGTCACGAGCTCGAAAGCTTATAAATCATCTATCTTACAAACCAAGTCAGCCGTTGCGGGATTATGCCTATTTCAAACGTTTCGCGGCTTTCCCAGAATAGCCCCGTTTACCGAACAGGTATAATAGAGGCCATGATACCCTCGAAAACAACTAGGAAGATAACACTTCACGCAAGCCCCTCGAGGTTACTAGCTACCTACCTAGGCAGGCGACAAATGAAATAGAATACGAATCACGAAATCGAACGAGTGTATAACAAAAGGATTCACTCGCACCACATTGCCCACATCCACTCCAATTCACCCCTTTTGCTGGTTACTGCAGCATCTAAGTTGTCCTGTCCTACCTGAAGACTCAGCGAGTTCACATTGCCGAAATCTATCATCAAGAAATTCGTAAGAAATTCACAATGGCGCAGTCGTCTCGTCTCTTCGAACCGCTCAAAGTGGGCAGTTCGTCGCTCCAGCATCGGCTGGTACTGGCACCTTGTACCCGGTTTCGGTCGGATGCGGATCACGTACCCCTTCCTTCCGTGAAAGAGTACTACGCGCAACGTGCCTCGGTACCGGGCACCCTTCTTATAACAGAAGCCGCCTTCATCTCAAAACAAGCAGGTGGATATCCTAACGCCCCGGGCATCTGGTCCAGGCAACAGATCGCGGCATGGAAAGAAATCACACAGGCCGTTCATGCGAAAGGCTCCTACATCTTCCTGCAGCTGTGGGCTTTGGGCCGCGTTTCCGACCCGGTTATCTTGCGGGCTTATGGTCGCGTTATCGAGCCGGATGACTTGCGGGGTGACAGTGTTGAGCTCCGAGGCGCGAGCCCCATTCCATACGAAGAGGGGAAACCCATCCCCCGAGAGTTGACCATAGACGAGATCCAGTCGTTCGTAGCCGACTACGCGCAAGCTGCTCGGAACGCGATCGAGGCTGGTTTCGACGGCGTCGAAATCCACGGGGCGAATGGGTATCTCATCGATCAATTCATTCAGGACAAGTCCAACCAGCGACGAGATCGGTACGGCGGCAGCATCGAAAACAGAGCTCGCTTCGCCTTGGAAGTGTCTAGTGCTGTTGTCTCGGCCGTTGGAGCAGATAAAGTGGGGATTCGCCTCGCGCCATGGTCCGTCGTGCTGGGCATGCGCACGGACAACCCCATCCCACAGTTTACCTACGTGATTCAGGAGTTGAAGAAGCTGAAGCTGGCCTACCTGCATGTTATTCAGCCCCTCGTCGAAGGCAACGCAGCGGCCGAAGGGGTCAGATTTGCCATCGAGGCGTGGGAGAACACTTCCCCCGTTCTCGTTGCTGGCGGATTTAGCCCTGACAGCGCAAGAAAGTTTGTGGACGAAGAATTCCAGGATAGGGATGTGGCCGTTGCGTTCGGACGTTACTTCATCTCCACCCCAGATTTACCCTACCGAATACGGAACGGCCTGCCACTGGCACCGTACAACCGAGATACCTTTTATACTCCAATTGTTGAAACAGGGTACACGGACTATCCCTTTAGTGAGGAGTTCGTGAAATCCCAGGCATAGAAGGGGTCAGTTATTTATCTATGTTGTGTTAGATCTGATAAGCTTGCTTTGGTAGTCGTCGTAAATTTATTTCAGCTAGCTTAGACCAGAATGTACTTTCTAAGCCGCATTAGTTTTTAGCCAATTAAGACATCTATTATTAGTTACCTAGGTACGCAGCCACGTACGACCACATACCCACCTACTTACACCTACACCAGGTCCAATCAAAACACCATGAAAATTAATCGCAGTTAGGTTCATTTAGATCGCATCGATTGGTTCAGTAAGGTCAGTTCTGCAAGGTTTAAGATACCAGGAGCCATGGCTGTAATGATACAATTGATATCTGATATCATGTGATGCGGCTCTGAGGCCGTTTCCGTGGTGTTGAAGACTTAAGGAGCCACGTGACCACCTCAAGCAACACCAGTTTGAGCCGCACCACTCAATATCAATCATATCGTCAGATCCAGAGATTTTCGCAACCTGAAACTTAGAACTTAGGCAACTGGGCAAGTTAATTAGGGAAATCTAAATTAATCTGATTGCGATCGATTTAAAGCTGATTTATCAAAGCTGATTTAATTGATTTAGTATGTGTTATGATCCAAACTTAAGATGTAGAAACAACTTCGTTATTGTGCAAGGAACCTAAGACTATGTTACGGTTATAAGAGGCTATTTGTATACTAGGTACCTATGTAGCGGCCCTAGCCCTGACAGTGTGGGTGTAATTGTGGTGTATGTAATGGACGTGTGCGTGGCCGTACATGGCCGCGATCGAACACGACGTGATATAGCCTGCATTGCTTATCGGACGGTATACAGCCCGGTTAGTGTCACCTTTTAATTATATAGGTACCTTAGGTACCTAGTAGGTATATATAAAAGAATAGGCATAAATAATACCTTACTTACGTTCCGACTTAAAATACCTTGTAGCCACGCGATACACTAAGGTACTACTAGGATTAAGCAACGGACTGGATGCACCATAAACACGCCAAGAGATAGCCGTCATGTGTAATTAAAGATACCTAGATTTTTATCTTAAGATTATTTCCGTAACAATAAAACCCCCTTTCGTATCCTGTGGCATTACGTTACGTGATTTCGTCTACATTGACCTTCATTCTATCGAGAGGATAGACGGAAAATACGATGGCATCCTGGATGCTGTTGTTTTGATGTCTGTTACGAGGCGGGCCCAAGAGGGGTAGAAATCACGTAGTTAATGTGCGTGGAACCTAGGACCTAAGCTACCTAAGTGCTACGGGAGGCTACCATGTGTACTAGGTAGGTAGATATACTGTGTGGCTGTCTTTTATATCTTCGCCTTTTCGACAAAGCCTAGGAATCGTAGGGGTTTGGTAGAGAGATTGGCCAATTCATCATACCCGATTATTCTGGAATGGCTTTGCGAAGACTACCTACTAAGTAGGTATCTTTAGAACTTAGGCTCTGTATGGGGAATACACGGGCCTTTCACGGCTCTTTTTCCGTTGCAGTGATGTCCACTAAAAGCTCCCAGTTTAGGATCTCTTTAAGCGGCGTACGCCCTTCTAATTTTAGAAAAATACGATCGAAGGTTCTAATCTGTGAGTCCATACTATGTAATCTATTAATAATCGTTAATTTTGGTTGAATGATGCTAGAGAAAAAACATCATTACTTTATATACTTACCAAGAGGTTGGTGGGTGGGTACCTAGCTAAGGTACTACCTAGTGCGTAATGAGTAACCATATATGCACCATGATATGTTCAGGCATATACAAAATATAAAAACTAGGGTTGTCGTGTGTTTTCTAAGCTGATATACCTAGTACCTAGGTAGGTAGGTAGGTAGGTAGGTAGGTAGGTAACCTTATGCTGCTCGAAAGGATGTTAACGCCTACTACCTAGGGTTGGTTCCCTTGGATCATTGTGTTGGAAGCAATGGTATTTTCCAAATATCTCGATAGCCTCGGAGGAGAAATAGAGCAGAAGCCTTAGGTAGAGTGTTGTGCCGCTAACGTAAGGACCGTTAGGCCGTCGTGCCGCTGCCGTTGTGGATGAGGTTTTGGGAGTACCTAGTGGGCGGGATTCTCTGCAGTTTGAGCCTATAACAGTACACGTGTGCCCTGCCGTATATCCACCTAGATTAGAATCTTACAGGTCGGCTTTCAGCGTGCTTTGCCGTACACTGCCCTTGTCGTGCCCCAAAGGATTTTCCATTGACGTCGGCTTCAGACTAGGACCTATGGATTTTTTGTGGGCTTCCAGCGTGGTTTGTATACCTAGGTACTTTTCCGCCATCGCCGCATTGATTGAGTTATTAGTAGCCATGTCTGTGATATGAACTATAGACTTACCATCAGGGATCCGTCGACTAGTTGAATTAAAGAATTCTATACCTGCTAGCTACTATGTATAGGTAGGTATCTAAGTAGGATTGAGTCTTCTAGTGTAATAACCCTGGAACCCAGAACGTTGTTTTTTTCGTCTTTTGGATTCGCGTCATGATAGGTGCTGGTATCGTTAGTACGTACATGTATCAATCTACTAGGTAGCTAATGAAGATATACTGACTGGTTGAAAAGTATCAAGCACTGATACCTGTTGATGGCCATGAAATGCCCAAACAGATAATATTAGCAAGTAACACTCCACTGTTGGACCAACGGGAATTCCGTACGCCACGCCACCGAAAACATTCTCTATCTTGAGCGTTTGAGAGAGATGCACCGAGGTTGTGGCACCAGAGTAAGAATATAGGGTTAATGATTGGCATAACAGCAAGGCAACAACACGCGGGAGAAGTCACTCTTCCAAGGACAAGACTGTACGGCACAGCATCAAAACATCCTCTAAAATTAGGGGCGTAGGAAAAAGTCGTTACTTCGGTCTGGGGTTGGTGTTCGGAGGCTTGTTATACCACGACTAAGCTCCGCTAACTACGGCGCTGTTAATTTGATGGATGGCTACAGGGTGTTTGTTGCGTTGCACAGGTAGAGTCAAGGCGATGGGTGTTGGTATTATAGAGGTATATAGGACCCTGGTTGAGCTTGCTCTCTCATCTGCCAAACTTGACCCATTTCTGCTTCATTCCTGTAAGCTGTCTGCTCATTGACTCCTCAATATGCATCTCTCAGGAGTGCTCGGATTGTTGTCCGTTATACCCTTTGGTAGTGGGCGCAATATCCCGTGGCCATTGCAGGATAGACAACTCTTGGAAGACTCGTCCGACTCTGCTTCCCTCTATGGCCGATCCGGGTTAGACACAGTTAGTTCAACCGCTCCATATCACTTTAGTATAACAGAATAAGAGCACATCTAACCATAAGTTTCAACAGCTTGGCCCATATGACCTACAAACCGCAAGTGCTAGAACAGCAGCCGAAGGAGTAGGGCATATGAGAAGGAAGACGTTCCACCTACGTCGTTGGCACGCCCAACGGTTCACGATATAAAACCTATCAATACTATGCAAAGGCCTGGGTCTGTAGTAGATACGAAACAAGCTACATCGACCAACACAGCCGTCGGAGGTGCTTCTGCAACAGGAGGGACAGCAACAAGGCCGGCACCTTCTGAAGTCAAACCCGAACACACTGTACAAATTCCTGCATCGAAAAATACGACACACTCAGGAGTGACACAGTCCGCCAAAAGCACCATACGTGCGCCCCCTACGTCCAGTAGCGGTAGCCCAACGCCCCCCGATCTAAAACCGATCAATACCATCCAAAAACCAAGCTCCATAGGCAAAACCACGTCAACGCATGCTCCTGGGGGGGGCACCAATACGGGGAGCAGCACCACGAAAAAGCCTGGCGCAGGCACGTCAGCCGAGGGGGGAGCCAGGAATACCAAGACCGGCAAGCCGCCCGACGCAAGCACCACGCAAACGCAATCCACCAACTCGTCCACTATTATAAGACCGACTGTCATAACCTCCCTACCCTCTTCCGCCGTCTTCGTTACTGCCAGTGATTACACCGAAACCACACCTACGTTTATCACTACAACAGCGCCGGATGGGCATGACGAGACCGTAGTACCAAGTAAGTACCCTCTGACCCACCTACTAGGTATGTACTCCTTTACTAATATACAGCGAAGTTATTCCTGGCATTCATGGGCCTGGGGTGGTTTGCTTTAACTGCTTCCCGAGCCTACCCAGGCTGCCTAACCCACCGGTTCCTCAGATACCACCAATCCCTCCACCGCCTGGTCTGCCTAACTTCCCTAATACCGTGTTTAAGCTTCCTGGACTGCCTTGTTTTAAGCTTTTCGGCGCTAGCATTGGCAACTGCCCGCCCGGGGAAGGAGACAATAAGGGCGAAGGGGGTAGCAGCGACAGAGATAATGATGACGAGAAAAACAACGAAGACCAGGACAATGATAACCATGATGATAATAAGGGTCAAGGAAGGGATAAGGGCGAGGACGATACGCCGGAGGACGACAAGGATAAAGATGATAAGCCAACCACTACTAGCCCTACGACCACTGCAAAGCCTACAACAACTACCGATCGCGCGACAACCGCAAAACCCACGCAGACCGGGAAACCTACCCCAACTGGGACGCCTACCGTAACTTCAGGATCCACCCGGTCGCAAACCGAAAGCTGCACGACGACGACCACCGCTATATACAAGAGCATCGCATGCACTGCATCGACATCGGGCCAATCGGATGCAAAATGCACGACAACAACATACAGAACAGTAACTGGTTGCGATGTTACTGCCTCGGCAACGACAACCACGTCTTACGTTACCCTGCCGACGGAAGGGCCGTGTTCACCGCTGACATGCGGCGGGGTAACTTGCAAGCGGGCGGCCGAAGACTTCCATGGCGAAGAATTGTCGGGTGCAAGCGTAGGCGAGGGCGGGGATTCGAGGTCGAATGCGAATGAAAGACAGCTGGCGGCCGTGCAACTTGATCCGGAAAGGGGACTTCGCTGAGCAATCTGGATCGAACATGACCAAAGCCAAGCGGCAGCTACTTGTCAAAAGAGCTAACCCGGCCGACTGGAACGAACCTCATTTGTATTTCCGCAATTCTTTTGATTTATTTATCGCCGGAGAGGCTAAGAAATGTTTCGAGTCCCGAGACCCCGACACTTTAGCTGCTGTCACCACCATGGACACTGCGGACACGGCAGCTTGGACCACGTCCAAAGCTATTGTATTTGGAGATAAGGCTGTATCACTTGCCGTCGCTGGACTTACTGGCTGCACTGCGGTCGTGGTAGTATCAAACCGCGGCGCCTGGATCGCACGTATATGGGAGAAACCCTGGTTTTCTGATATGAGGCCGAATGACCCAATGTTCCGGTCCTACGTCCTGGATTATCTCGAAAATGGGCTTGACCCTAGCCATCCCCAGTGGTCACACCACAAATACGGGCTCTGCGAGCTGACCGGCGCGTGCTGGCATGGCCGGGAGGAACAGAGACCCTTCTTTCATATGTTTGAAGGGATAGGAGATGCAGCACCGGATGTACACGTTTACGTGATAACCCCACGGTTGACCACGAGCCGGCTAGTCGTCGATTACCCTTCGGCGTATGCGGTTAATCGAGAAGGACGACGGATTTCGGACGTTGAGTATCAAGAGGATATCCCCAACCAAGGACTGCTGCAATACCCAGCGCATATCGCGGCAATCTGGGATAGGGTGATGCAATTGGTAGATGAGGAGGAAGCAAGCTATAAAGTCATTGATTACTCTCGGGTAAAGATACCCCCGGGTGAATATCGTAGCCGGAGGGGCGTGCTCCCATGGGAGAAAGTGATCCAATACAAGATGGATCCTGATTTTAGATCTAAGCGTGGAAAGGTACTTGTGCAGTATCAGCCAAGTAAGCCATGCCGCCCACAAGCGTCCTGGCGTCTGGTGTTCGAGGGTATCCCGTTAGACAACGGCGGAGAGCACCATTCATGGCATCCGGGGCCGGGGCAAGTTTTCCAAGAGCGGGGGGCGAGGAAACGTGACGCCTGTCCCGAGGAGCCGGGCTCGGATTCGGAGAGCCCTTCTAGCACTACCAAAGCGGTCTCCGAATCCGAGCCCAGCACCACGAAGCTTAGTACAACAAAAGCTAGCACCACAAAGCCCAGTACGACGACCTCGAGTGGGGCGACCGAGTCGAGCTCTAGCAATATGAGCAAGGTCCCTGGCACGACAAATACGAGCACGCTGACAACGGCGACCGGAGTAGACCCTACTGAGAGCCCGAGGCCTTCCTTCTCCTGTAACAGGGAGGAATGCTCTAAGAAGTCTTGTCCAGGGGGTAAGCGCGGGAGTTGCGTTCCGGCTGTCCAGCTAACGGGTCGACGAGGAAGCACCCAAAAAGTATGTTCTTGTCCCAAGCCGGAATACGAGACGGGTACTTGTGGCGTTGTCGTCTGGGAAGCGTCTCACGGGCCTCTGGACAGCCTTAACGTAACGCTAAAGGTCGTTGACAACGGCGGCAAGGAGCTTCATTCTCAAACGTCCGAGAAGGGAACCAAGCTTGGTAAGATGTCCTGGGGCGATAGCATGACACTCAATGCCAAGGACACGAAGCTTTCATCAAACTTGACCGTCACCTTCACGAAAGACCTTCCACCAAATGTGAAGACGGAGGATTGCGGTGTTCTTTTCGGCCGATCGTCCATTTCCCCACGAGCAATCCCCGAGTCGTGCTCCCCCTCAAAATGGAGGCAGTGGATCGTGAGACTTAAATACGGAGATAAGACATGGGACACTCAGCAACCCGAGGCCGTTAAGCCGTGGGCTTGTTCCGGCATTGGTTGGACCCATCCTCATGGGGAACCTCCCCAACAAGAAATGACTTGCCGTTTTGTCTGCTGAGGGAATGGTGTAGCAGTATTTGAGTTCACACGTAACAAGTGAATAGATGCCTGATAAATGAAGTGGCCTGGCCCATATCTTTGCTAAATGATCTACCCCCTTTGCTCTAGCAGATAGATTCCTCATTCTGTCACCTACCTAGGTACCTATTACCTACCGAGTATATACTAGGTGGGTATTTCCCTATGGTGCAGTCTAGGGGAAATTTTCAATACCTACTTGTTTGATGCTGCTTAGCATTCATATCAATCTTTGTAATTGGGACCCCTTCGCGGTGGCTTGTAGCTTTATAGCCCGGAGTTCAACCCTGGGTTGTATCCTCTCGTTTGTGGTATTCTGTTTAGAAGCACTCGTACGATTTGTAATAAGCACGTTCGCGTCGCTTTGCAGCGCCCGCGAAGCCGAGAAAAGAGATTGGATTAGATCTTAATGAATGATCACCCTACCGCATCACACGCGCTGCTAGGGGTTTCTGAGCGGCATCCTCGTCTGTGAATGTGACCCCATCCGCTGTTCGGCCTCTCCTGATCTTTTCATACGGTAGGGCTTTGCCTCATCTCTGGTGCTTTTAGTCCTAAATAGCTACCGAAAGGGGAAATTCTTGGCACTTGTTGAGGATGCCATTGGTGGAACCACCTAATTTTATATCAGGGTCCGCGTATGATTCCGTCTTGGGCTTCTGTGCCATTGACAAAAATTAAAATACCAATATCTACTAGGTCTCTTCCAGGTTTGGCATAGGATAGTTGCTAGGATAATACTGAGTACCTAATTAGGCAGGCTTGTAGCTCACGTTGCTCTAGGCACGTATATGCTACCAAGGACGTACCTAACAGTTTGTGGTATGAGCCCTACTACGAATGCTCGTCTCGCTTATATTAGACTATTGCATGCCAGTCCCTCGTCGTAAGGTCTGGCCCGAAGTGAAGAAAGATAGGTGAATATTACATAGTATATCATAAGATCGGGTGTTGGTAAGCATGGGCGCATATTAGAGATGATAACAACGCTCAACTCCTTTCATTTCCTGCCACGAGGGCAGCTTTCCTGGGTGAATATGCACTATCTACGAATCAAATCAAACCATGTCTTGTGGAACGGTCCGCGGAAGATAAATCGGCTATCAAAAGGCCGAACAAATAGTTGAAAAAAAAAAGTTGGATCGGGACGGTTCAAATCCTTTCAAAGCATTTGAATAATGGCGATCCCCATAGATGCCTGCTCTCGGCCTCCAGGGCTGGGGTTTATGCATTTTTTTGTTTGCTACAGTGAAGTTCTCGCCTCGCTCGTCACTGTGAATTCTTGTGTCTTCACAATCCGCGCCTCGTCACTCTCCCGAGAATGCCGCTCTCCTATCACGGTAGCGTCTAACACACTGTCTCCTTGGTATCGGTTCTTACTACCATTCGTACGTCGTCCGCGTGTCCAGTGCTTGCCGCTGCCGTCTTCTAGTTGGTATGAGGGCGAGAATTGATTCTTGTGCGAATACGATGTTGACCTCTCTTTGCTGGATCCAAGCATACCAAATCGCACAAACAAAGGCCGGAGCCCCGGGAGCGAACCTGCAACAAGTCCCATATTGTATTCGATGGCCATCCAATACAGCGACGACGCACCCTCATCTTTTTCCCAGCCAGCCCAGTTAGCAACGCACCGCGGGGTACATAGGTACATGTTATAAACTCACACGTCGTGTCTGTGCTTCCTGTCTTGTAGAACTGCAAGCTTTGGAATCTGATGGCGGGTGCAATGCACGCGACGACACCGCTCCCAAAAACTGCTATCAGAGCAGCACTCTTGGCGCTGCTAAGCTGCAACTTGAACAACTCCGGAAAAGGTAGAAGAAACATGAAGACATCGCAGCAGAATATCGCCACCGCTTGGTACATGAATATGGCGTAAGCCGTTTCGGGGGGGAAGCAATGCTCCGCGCGCTCTGGAGACATGAGGAATGGGAGGTCGTACGCGTACTTGGGTGGATTGCACTGGAAGGCCGCAACAAACGTCCCCGAGATGGTGAACAACGTAAGGAAGATGAGCAAGCCGAGCGTCGTGTGCTGGATGTAGCCTGTGGTAATCCTAATATGAGCTGCATGTCGGATTTAATGTTCTATCGAGCGGGACTCACTGATCGGAAACACACGTCGAAGAAACAGGAGGATGCTGGACTTGACCGCTAACGATATCGACAAGTACATGCATATGCAAACATAGTATAGCTAGCGAAGGATGGTCAGCTCGAACAAGGCTGCTCACGATGCGGAAATACCTACCATGAACCATTTCGCCAAGTGGTCGTCGGGGACGTGTTGGATATGCTTGCCGGCTCCATAGTAGACGACTCCGAGTCCAATCCCGTTGAACGCGGTGACGAAAGCCTGCTCGAGCCGTCAGCAAAGAGAACCTTCTCAGGGACGTCAACCGCCTGTCTGAAGGGCGCGTATCCAGCCAAGGGGTCAAAATAACGTACCAAACCAAACAAGCACGCCCAGTCGTCCAGGCCAAAGGAATTGATCAGAAACTTGCGAATGTAAAGCTGGCGGCGTGATACATGTTAATCTGGTGAAACCTAGTCTGAAGAGATCACCCGCTCTGCCGTGTACATACCCTAGTGCCACAGACTACTATTGCCAAAGCACCAGTACCAATAATTGTGCCGTATGACACGGCAATCTGGTAATGCTCGTCGGCACCTAGAGTCCTATCCACCGGTACGGGCGTGGTAGCCATATTGCAATATATGAAGCGTTCCGAAAGGCTCCTACGCGTCAACCACTCACCACCACAAGAGTATAAGCCTGCACGAAAGGCGAGGGCATGTTTTCTTATACACTGCAACCCTTCCAAATACCATGCGTGCAGCGCACTTCTGCGAAGTCGTATCCCCGACAAGGGCAATTCTGCAAAGCCAGGGGGGAACATCCTGTTTGCTTACGCGCAGTACCCGGGTAGGATTGACGATCATTGGTCGGGGAACATGATCCACGGATCCGGGATTGCCAATGAACCCCAGTGGTTCGTCCGAATTTTCCTCCAGTCACCCACTGTTTTCATTTGCGGCCATCACGACGAGGCGTGTTTCTATTTCCCATTTTTACGGTACCGAGAGACCGGGAGTTTCATGCTTCTTCGTAGCCCCACGGGCAGCCATCCCCAAGCTTGTTTTTAGATGCCCCGTCTCGTACCTTGCCAGAAACTGGACACATGATAGGCTGCTCCCTAGGGTCCAAGCACTCGGCCAGAGCCCTATCGTTCCGGTGGGGTGATAACCTACCTTGCGATGTGACGGAAGAGGAAGACCGTGCATCGTACGACACGATCCCTGTCCCAAACTGGCGGAACGGAACAAGCTTTTCAAAGTTGCTTCCCCTTTCACCACGTGGCGCGGCCGTTTGAAGCTGCAGTGCGAGCCGCAGACCACGACGGCAATCAGACTGCATTCCGAAGAACGCATACAAGATCGTTGGTCTTTGCCCCTAGCTGTCCAAACATCATGGAAGATCATCCACGACCCTTTACCGTCATCATCGCCGGCGGCAGCTTGGTCGGGTTGACCACCGCGCTGGTCTTGAGAAGGCTGGCATCGACTATGTCGTGCTCGAAAGAGGAGAGATCGCACCACATCTAGGTGCCTCCATCTCCATACACCCACACACGCAGCGGGTTATGGAACAGTTAGGCGTATGGCCCGAGATCCGCACCGGCGTCATCCCACTACAAAACCGACAACATTACGACCAGCACGGCCGCTTGATGGAGGAGTCTGCCGTCCTGCAGGAGATATCCAAAATGTGAGCCGCATTCGGCGTGCCCTGCGCCTTGGGAACAAAATGACTAACAAATGCTCAGGTCCCACAACCGGTGGACCGTCTTCATGGAACGCAAGTTTTGGCTGCGGTGCCTCTACCACCAGATCGAGCACAAGGCCCAGATCCGTCCGCACACCGGCGTAGCCTCCTTCGTCGAAACGGACGAAGGCGTCGAAGTCACGACAGAGACCGGCGAAATCCTGCACGGCGATCTTCTCGTCGGGGCCGACGGCGTCCACAGCACCATACGGAAAACCATGGCGTCCCAGCTCGCAAACACGGACGCCGCCACCTCGGAGCAGCTGCTTGCTGCTTTTGCAGCCACCTATCATTGCATCTTCGCCACCTCCCGGAACGAGAACCTGCGTGCCCACGGGAAGCCCTTTCTCCCGGAGGCCATGGTGCATAACGTCTACTATCCCGGTTTCTCCGGCGTCGTCGCCGCCGGCGTCCCCGGCCTCGTCTTCTGGTTCTTGTTCGTGAAGAGCGACAAGACCACCCACACGCCCAACACTCCACGCTACACCGAAGAAGAGACTGAGGCCACAATCGCCAAGTACGGCAGCTACGCCGTGGGCCCGGGCTACACATTTCGGGATCTGTGGGAGAGCCGCGTCAAAGCCGCCATGCTGCCGCTCGAGGAGGGGGTCCTGCAAGCAAAATGGAACAACGGTGGTCGGGCGGTGCTCCTGGGCGACGCCGTGCACAAGGCCACCGTCAACCCCGGCCTCGGCGCCAACCTGGCAGTTGAAGGTGTCGTGCATCTCATGAACCAGCTTGTGCCTCTGCTGCGCACGTGCGAGGCGGAGGGCAGGCGACGACCGACCAAAGGGGAGCTCATCGCTGCGTTGGACCACTACGAAGCAAATCAACGACCCCACGCCAATCAGATCGTCTCCATGTCCGGCTATCTCACCCGTTACGAAGCAATGGAAACGTGGTGGCTGCGAGGACTTTTTCGCGTTATACCTTGGATTGGCGACACCGTCAAAGCAGGCGGGTTTGTCCGCTACATAAACGAAGCACCATGGTTAGAATTTTTACCAAACCCGGACAACGAAAGTGCTTAAAAACACTGGTAGCTTTCGGATTTTTTGCTTATAGTTTTCATCATGTTCGGTTTTCGAAATCTTAGTTTTGGCTTGTAACAGTGACAGATATTGTAATTAAAATAATTCATCACCTTTATTTTTTCGAAGAGGTAGTTGGGCGTATTGAAAACTAAAAAGCTTTATTCTTAGGCTGGCACCTCCAACTTGTCACTTCTGCGGGTTAGGCGGGTCGACTGAACCAGAAAAAGAAACATAAATTCTTCGAGATATTCGGAAGATTAGAAAAGCTCTGTTTGATTTAAGCACACGACGGTATGCCTCCATAATGGAAGGGTCGGCTAGGAGAGATGAATGTGCATTCAATGTGCTGTCGGTTTCGTTCGCAGCGAGAGCCAGGGTTAGACTGGTGACGCGGAAGCTAAGATTATTCCCAACGAATTATACACTGTTGGTGTAATACGGGCATCTAGCATATACGGACTTTGAAATCTTGAAGGCAGAGCCGACATTTGCTAACCAAGCTAGACGTTTCGTAGAAGGTACCAAATATGCAAAGGTACATACCAAACGCAGATTATCAGATTGTGTTAGCTGCCTACCAGGTACCTACCTAGGTAGGTAGGTGTATTTCGAAGTATCCGCATCCTTTGGATCAACTCTTAAATCAACTCTTTTCTCCTATACATGGCTATCAAGTGCCGACGTAGTGGGGACCTGGGTAGCTACCTACAGGCAATTTACCTAGGTACACAAAACTAATGCTAGCCACCTATCTAACTGCCGCCCCTTAAGCTTTGTGCTGGCCCGGGTATCCCGTAGTTTATCACAGCAGACTGGCTTTCCCGGTTCTAATTTGAAAAGGCCAAGGAGACATGTATGGAGAGGTTAGTTAAGTGCTATGGACATAAGACCACGACAGCCTGTGCATAGAACTAGCCTATTGCTCAACACAACCTAATACCATCTTAGAGGACAAGGACAGCTATAAGCAATTCTATGAACCACATAGAATGATATTGTACATTTCGGACCTCATTCCCAACATGTTCTATCTCTATGGACATGTGCGTGGGTGATTCAAAAAGGGTAGGCGTTCATTCAAAGTACTGGTTGAGACTTGTTGCACGCACTAAGGAGAATCAGAGAAAAGCGTTTACAGGACTGCCATAACATTACTTGCCTCCCTGCCCTTATGATTTCTAACGTACACTCGCTGTGACACCAATAGCAGACGGATATGTTCTATCCCAGATTCCTATGAGCTTAAGGAAAGACTACAACTCCTTTACTAACTAGCTGGTTCGTAAGGCGTTGTAGGCTTTCTTAATTTCATCAAATGAAAACTCTAGGATGCTGGTTCTTAGTTTTCCTTTCTTCGCCAATTTGCACACTTTTCTTGAATCCTTCTTACGCTGATGGTATATTCACAGCTAGTAACTACCTAGGTAACAAGCCTTAATTTATTTCCAGCGTCTTGGTAACACGAGATGTGGCAGCTGGGTAGGTAGGTAGGTAGGCATGGATTCATTTCACGCCCCGTTCCGAGCCCCCTTTTCCCCATCCCAACAGGACAAAATCTGCATGGGAATTCTCGTTGGTTGGTGCTGGTTTCGCAGCGATGGCGCTTGTTGACATTGTGCATAGAGTCGCCGTCGCCGTCGCCTACGCCTTCCCAATGTGGCCCGTAACGTCGTCGAGAAGATACTAGCCCTCCCTTACCCCCTCATCACCTCCCCCCTCCGCTTCGACGCCGAATACGATTGTCACGAGGCAGACCTAGAAGACGCAGAAATAATATCCTTATTGCGCGAAGAACTTAAGATTAGGCTACGGCTATAAGAGGCTATATATACATATGGTTCTTTGTCTAGCCGGCCCTAGCCCTGATAACGACGACAACTCGGCAAACCACCCCAACTCACTGGAAGATGGACCTGGCGATAGCGTCGAGATCGTAAACGTACGATAGGAGTACTTGAAGGACATCAAGATGCGACATGCAGCCATGCCGTATCTAGCAACTAAGCTGACTAGGTACATAAGGGCAAGCATGTTAAATCAGTAGACTGGAACCTAATATTAAGATCTGTGGAGGTTCGTGGAGATCTGTGGTGGTCTATAGAGAATACATCCATACGAGGAGCTCGACCCATTGGGAGCCTTATCGATTACCTGCTACACCATCATAACGATCGTCAAGAAAATTATTGCGATGCTGGATAGAAGCCGCAACAGGATTCTTTATCATACCCTATCCGTTCGGCCTTGGTCGTTTGGACGTATCGACCCGGAAGATCGTATCGAAAGTTCTAGCCGCATCCGCAGGCCCTACGTCTGGAGGTTACAGGTCAGAAAGTACGGTAGAATCTGTATCGACTGGTCCTGGCCCTTAATGCTAATAACGTCCCCATCCTCGTGTGCTGACATGCTGACATGCTTGTTGCGGTCATGATCCAGCAGGAAATGGATATGAGGACCAACTATTAGGACCAGCCACCAAGCAGAAATAGCGGGTTGTGCGAACTTGTAACGCCGCAAGGGTATGATCATAACGTGCTCCTTGGATATGCGGCGTGTTAACCTCAAGCCAACACGTTCCCATAATCTCACTGGTTTGGTTGTTACCATGCGACATTGACCTTGTAGCAGTGAAGCCTCCGATAAAGATATCAAGTGTTATAGGTCTGGTTAATCAAGTTTAGAGGGTTTTTACTAGGTACCTACCTAGTAAAAACCCTAGTAGCTAGCGGTAGCTGTTAGCTAAGTGTATCTCTATCTTTAAAAGTATGAATAGATACCTTAGGTAGGTAGTATACCTACCTAGTATATGGAGGAGTGTGCACCAACCACCCCCCCGCAAAATTAGGGGGGAAATAAAATAAACGTTAGGTACTAGGTACCTAGGTATCTATTGATATTTGCCGAAACCCCGGACTTGAATGCCGCCTAATTGTTTTACCTTTCTAGTTTTCATAGTAGTAGCATATTTACGACTTTTATTAAACGCCCATTAAAATCTCGGGAGCAAACCAATTCTATTCCTTTTGTTGGAAAATCAATAGTAAAACTAGCCTAGCCTCCACAGCCTCCTAGAGCATATGGCACATATGATACCCTCTCGAATGCCCCAGGCGGTCCCAGCGGGGGAGGGGGGACTCGCTTCGCTCGGTCAAATCTACCTCCAGCTCCCAGCTATTCGTGGATCGCATCCTGTTGATGATCGATGAGCACCGAACACCGAAGACAAATTTACCGCCTTACATAACTTGTACGCAGTCGGTGTATTTGCGTGCGCTCTCGGGAGCCGTCCTGGACGGAACGGCGCTGGAGGATGACATGCTCCATGAAGTCATCTAACATTGTCAGCACGAATAAGATGGCATGGAATCACGGCCAGAAAGTCTTGACAGAGAGGACACGTTGGGCCCCTCGCTGTCGCTGTCACCATCGTCGTTTTCGTTTGCTAGATGTTGATGCTGGGACCTTCTTACGCCTGTCTCCAGATCCGCAGCCAGAAACATGCATCGTAAAAAAATGGCGAAACCACAACCAAGCCTCCCTTTTGCCGTCAAGTTACTTCCATAATCAGTACCATTATTGACCCAAATGCTAATCCTCTCCTTGGCTATGCGTCAAAGAATCTAGTAGATCGCTAGTAAGTGGTGTATCTAGGTACCACCAGAGGACTGGTTAATGAAAACCACCCACGCAAAGCAAAGCATCGGCAGAGGACAACGATTCTTTTTATGAGCGACATCCGCTCCGCTCGGGAGTTGATCTTACCCGTTGTGCAGAGCGCCTTGCCCCAAAACGGCGATGATGACGGGTTCAGCGACCTGCCCGGGCGCCTGCAGGGTACGCTGGCACTTCTGAAAGCCACCATCCAGGACATGCATGAGACCCACCAGACCCTGAAAAACACCCAGCAGGAGCTGGAGACGCAGCGGCAGAAGCTGACCGAGGACCGAAAGGCCATTGATGCTGACCAGCAGACGCTCAGCAACGACAGACGACGCTGGGACACCCGCCAAAAAGCGCTCGACGCAGGCTACCAAGCGCTCGCAACCGGCCAGGAGACGCTGCGCGGGGAGCGAGAAGCACCCCCATCTCGAGAGGCGGAAGCTGGAAGAAGACCAGCAGACCCTAAAAGCCGACCTGGCGTCTCTGCAGACGGATCGGGAGACGCTCGCACGGGACCAGGCCTCTTTTCGCCAATCGGTGCTCCCCTCCACGCTCGAGGCGATACACGATCGGCTGGATCGGCAGGCGACGCTCTTCCAAGAAAGCCTCGGCGCGCAGCGCGATCGGGTCGCGGCGCTGGAAGCGCGCAACACCGACCTAAAGACCCAGACGACCTCGTTGACCAATTCAATCAACCTCCTTAACACAGCCGCCGAGAACCACAATGTAGAGGCGAAACGGCTAGCATGCGAGAACAAGGAGAGCCATCAGGCGCTACAGAGGTAGTTAACAGCCGCTACGAATCGTAACCAGACCCTATCCCCTAGTACAAACGAAACCTACGTACGTTTCCTTTAATTTGTATGGTGTTTTTGGACCCACTTTTAGACTGGCAACGTAGGTTTCTTTTAAACTTAATCGTAGGTTTCTAATACGAAAACGAGGGTTTTCGCGATCGGAAAAGTGATCATTTGGATCTCCTCAATTAGAGCTTTCCAACGGTATCAATTATTCAATCGTAGCTCGATGATATCATAGGTTTCTTTAAAGGTGTTAATTGAGGGTATTCAGATTTGATGGGGTATGCCAAGGCCATTAGCGTGGACTAGCGTGGCACTAGTGCCAAAACCCGGTGAGGCGTACGGCCACACCAGCCACACCAGCCACGTACAGCCACGTACGGCTACGTAAAGCCACACCACATAAGCAGTTTAAATAAGAAAAATAAAATTAATAAAAATAAAAAGCTAATCGTGGTAAAAAGCGGTAAAAAGCGATAAAAAGGGTTAGGGTTAGGGTTAGGGTTAGGGTTAGGTTAGGTTAGGGTTAGGTTAGGTTAGGTTAGGTTAGGGTTAGGTTAGGGTTAGGTTAGGTTAGGTTAGGTTAGGGTTAGGTTAGGTTAGGTTAGGTTAGGTTAGGTTAGGTTAGGTTAGGCTAGGGTTAGGTTAGGTTAGGTTAGGGTTAGGTTAGGTTAG